>CM070577.1:79574340-80183107 GCA_036346355.1 Rhipidocladum racemiflorum
CGAGTTGTGGCGTATGCTCCAGTTTCTTGGAGGTTTTGAGAGGCCGCTCTACCGAGGGACTACACTCGTGCAGGCAGGAATAGTCATAGGATGGGACGTCCGGATCACGGTGTATGCCCGAGAGAAGACGAAGTTCAGCCGCCCTTTCCACTTCACCGCCAGGAGGTCTACCTTTGAGATGGGAATCCAAGAGGTGTCGCGTCAAGCAATGCAGCAGATCGCTCGCACCTACTAAAGGGAGCTGGAAGGCACATTATTCCGTCACCACCCACGCCGAGACAACAGAGCTCAGCGGAAGCCGATAGAAGATGAGGATGCTACCATCACACACTTAGCCAGATTCGTCGCCGTTCAAGAGGAGCTGATCGATGACACAGTCCAGGAGTTGAAGAAGGCTCGCGAACAGGTTGAGGAGGAGAAGAAGCACTTAGAGAATGCTTGTGAGTACGTCGCCTATGCTGCAGAAAGGATCGCAGAGCTGGAGACCGCACTGTATGGACAGGGCCCTGATCCAGTGTTGGAGTTGGACGCCCTAGAGCCAGAGGAGGACGCCGCGTCGTCAACCACAGCTGCAGTTGCAGGGCATGGCGATTGTTTCGCGCCTATGCCGCCGCACCCGCCACGAGGAGGCAGTGGAGGTTTTCTCGTCGAGTGAGCGTAGGCGTTGAGGTTGAGACTCCTTCGTCGAGTCGCGTTATAGAATAAGAGTCATCCCTTTAGACGTTAGACTCCAGTAAGAGTCGATTTGGATTTTCGTTACTTGTTGAGTGTGCAGTATGTGTTACAAGGCCTTTAGGCATTGTAAGCAACCATACCAAGTTATTATTATTAATATTAAAGTTGGATTTTGAGTTACACTTTTCCCCCGCATAAGTTTCCCTACTACTTGTCTATTCTTGTTCCCTCTCATCTCTGAAACCTTGGAGCAATCGACAGATGGTGAACACCCGCGGAAACCTTGGAGGCAATGGAAGTGGTTCTCGTCGGATAATGTATGAGAAACATCCTTTGGCTCAAAAGAGGCAATAAAGGTAGACTAAAGATAGAAAGTGGATGGACCTAACTTAGAGCGAGTGACTCGCTCAAATAGATTTGTAATGATCTGGTCAGGTGGATGAGCCCACTGAATGTGGCGGGGAGGTCCAGAAGCAGAAGTGGCCTCTACTCCTCGCATGGGAGAAGTAGGAAGAGAGCCACTGGCTGCTGAGGGTAAGGGCTGATCTCCCTGAGGTGCAGAGATGGAAACTGGAGGCACGTCGGGAGTAGGAATGGAGACTGGATTAGGCAAAACACCTTCATCTCCGTCATCATCATCCTCTGCGAAAATAAACTGAGAAAGAGAAGAAGAGCCTGAAATGTCTGGTCTAGTACCGGGACTAGTCTCATCAAAGGTTACCTCACTGGTCTCTATCATCCTACCCAAGTCTACAACCCAAATCCTATAGCTATGGGAAAAAGGTCGAGTAACCCAGAAGATCTCGTTAGCAGAGCATGACTCGAACTTGTCTAGGTTTTTATACTTCAAGAAGAAGCACTTGCAACCGAAAACACGAAAATGAGACACATTGGGCTTTTGCCCATATCTCAACTCATAAGAAGTGCGGTGTAAGTGTGCCCTAAGAAAAACTCTATTGGCAACATGGCATGCCGTAGCTACAGCCTCAGCCCAAAACTTCCTAGGAGTATTGTACATCTAGCATCGTCCTGGCCATCTCAACCAGGGTCCTGTTCTTCCTCTCCGCTACGTCATTCTGTTGAGGGATGTATGGAGAAGATAACCGATGCTCTATGCCTAACTCCTCACAGAGCTACTAAAGTAGGAGTTCTTGAACTATGTGCCATTGTCACTGCGGATCGCTCGTAAGGCACATAGAGCTCAATGGACAACCTAAGGATCAAACCCATAAGTGAGGAAAGGACTCATCCTTCGAGGCCATGAAAATACCCAAGAATACCTCGAAAAATCATCGACTATGACAAGAATGTATCACTTTCCTCCCGCTGACTACACTCTAGCAGGACCAACCGTGTCCATGTGCAAGAGCTGTCCTGGTGCATCAGTCATCACTCGGGTGACTGGAAGATGAGAAGCAGCAACCATCTTTCCATGCCGGCAAGGAGAACACACGACATCTTTGACTATCTTGAGTTTGGGCAGACCACGAATGAGATCATGGCCGCTAACTCGAGTCAAATGATCAAAGCCTATGTGACCAAGTCTCCTATGCTAGAAGGAGAGATCACGAGACTCTGAAGCAATAAGGCAGCGGAGAGAGTCTCTAGAAGAGGAGGAAAATCAGCACAAAAGACTCTCCCAAAACGAGAAATCCCACAAACCAACTGCCCAGAAGAATCGAGGATCCTACAAGTGCTACTCTTAAAGCTTACCTCAAAATCGTCATCGATAAGATGTGAAATAGAGAGCTAGTTGTATTGCAGCTTACTAACTAAGGCAATGTCCTTAAGAATGAAATGATCATTAATGCAAACGGTACCTTTAGCGATGACTCTACCTGACGATGCATCACCAAAGGTGATCACCTCATCACCGGGAGCTCGGACTAGGGAAGAAAACCATTGGGAGTTTCCGATCATATGGTGTGAACAGCCGGAGTCTACGATCCAAACCTCACTCTTCCCTGTCCTACGGACCTGAATCAATGAGAGTGAAAGACAGATGTTTCAATACTAGGACAGATCAGTGCAGATCTAGGAACCCAATACCGAGTCACCTGAGTAGGAGAAGAAATAGTCAAAGGAGCAGAAGAATGCAATCTAGCGCCTCTTCGTGACTCTACTCGCACAAACTCAGAGACAACTCCTATAGGATGCCTGGAAGCATGTGCAGGGTTGGTCCACCGGTGTGCAAAGGCCAGACCATCTTGGTGCTGCTGCTCAGACCTCCTGCTAAAGGAAGCAAACTCACTTCGCTGATATCTACCTCGATGGGAAGAACGTGGAATATCATGAGGACGGTGAAAAAACTGACTTAGGACAGCTCCTGGGTGAAAACCAGAGGTAGAAGCCTGAAAACCAAGCCCAGACACTGTCCAAAAATAGGCAACTCTCTAACTTATCTGGAAGCAATGTGCCTTAGGAGCACTCAGAGTCTGGGGATGACCCTGAATACCCCTAAGGGCATGAACACGCTCACGGCGAGTGATCTTGGCACGTCTAAAAAAAATCAGCAAGGTGTTCATCCTTTTGACAGAAGGTGCAAGTATACTTCGACTTGGAGGCTGAAGTAGCAGGTAGTGTCACCTTCTCGTCAGAGATCCCGTGGACCATTCCACCAGACCTAAACACAGTGGCGCTCATCTATGGAGCAACCACGATATCTCCACTCTTGGAGGCATGCACAACAGTAGACGAATGCGCCCATGCATGCTCCAAGTGATCAAACCGTAGACCTTGATTTAATCTGCTAATCTTGGACTGGTCTAGGATGAGATTGAGCTTCTTCTTGCCTCCAACAAACTTCTCGAGAGTGCTCATAAGATACTGACACTCCCGAAAAAGTGAGGCACAAGAAGAGCAAGGGGAAGGAGTAGAAGAAGAGCCAAAAGAAGAGGATCGAACAGCGTGTGCATATCTCTCCCTATACATGGCTGCCTTAATTTTGAGAGACTCACAGGAAACACAAGGAGCTTCTCTAATTCTTCCAACATGAGCCTCTAACTTCTTCTTAAGCTCTGCGTGGACCTTATCCACGTCATCCTTAACCCCAATACACAACAAGCAACCATTTGGTGACTTAACTAGTAAGTCCTTAGAAAGTTGAGCACACTTGACATTCAAAGCATCATTGTCAAGTTTTAGCTACTTACAGCCCACACATGAGCTGACTGGGTCCTTAGAAGCATGGAATTCAAGTTAATCATTCCTAGCAGATAGCTTCCTAAGGTGTGAGCTTATGGCATCAATCTCAGCATAAAGTTTAGGGCAATTATTACAAGATGCAGTTGTGTAAGCATTAAGAAAACTAGTATCGGTAGGAATGACATCAGAAGAACTAGAGCTAGTCTTCATTGACCTAAGACCATCAAGTTCAAAAAAACACACTATCATGCAAGGTCCTTAGGTTCTCCAACTCCACAGACAAAGCATCACAGAGAGTACAACTATCAAAGTCTCGGGAAGAACATGATTTAAGTGAAGCTAACTCCCAAGACAAGTTACCTACTTCCTTCACTAACTTCATACACCTAGCTCAAGATCTAGAATGAATTTTTCCTAGCTTGCAGAAGGCATCACTGAGTTGGTCATAGGAGGGTACCTCATCATAGATCTACCAAGAAGCACATGCCGGAGAAGTTGTCGCTGCCCTTCGTCTTCTCTTGCGGTTCATCCTTGCCCTCATTGCTCCATGTCTCCGCGTCAGAGAAGTCAGGTCATCGAGCGCAGTGAGCACGCGGTGGAAAAGCTTCTTTTTCTTGGCGAAGTTGTGGGACTTCTTTTCTCCCGTCGGCTCGCGAACTGAAGGCTTCTTGCTGCGGTTGTTGTCGGTGTAGTCATTTTTGCTCGAACCACCTTGCTCGTTCTTTCCCTTCTCTAGCTTGGGGTAGTTTGCTCGAATGTGGTTGGGGCCACCACACTCGAAGCAAGTAATAGTACCACCTCTCATCTTCTCTCTCACTCTCTTGTAAACATTGAAAAATTTACGAGCGACAAGAGCAAGCTCATTTTCTGGAAATCGTTCCCCAACTTCATTGCTTACGTCACAAATAGCGGAGAGAGAAAAATCAGAAAAGAAATCGAGAGATGGTCCAAAAGAGGATCCAATGGGATCGGTGACCAAGGCCATCGACTGAGATTTCATCCTGCGAGAGACGATGTCGAGCTCATGCATCTTGAGATAGGAATAAAGCCCGTTAAGAGTCAAAGTCGATAGATTAGTAGAGTCATCGATGGTGGTCACCTCCATCTCCTAAATTCTCAAATCAAGTGCTGTCAGAAAGTACCTAGCGTTCTCTGAATCAGAGTATGTGGTAACAACTGATCAGAGATTGCTAAGGATCTTGAAAAACCAAGCAAAGCACTCATCGAGACTCCCACCAGTGTACTGTTGAAATTTGTTGTAGTCACGCTTGTACTGGTCCTGCCTCATCGTCTTGATCTGGGTGGTACCCTCATGGTAAGCATCGAGGGTCACCCAGATCTTATGAGCGGATCGTAGGTGAGAGACCTGGTCATACTCACTACGGCTAAGTCCCTATATGAGGATGTTCCTAGTCTTAGCGTTTGCCTCAATGTCAGCCATGTTTGCGGCATTGACGTTCTCATCGGCAGGAACCTCATACGGGAGTTTCATCTTCTGCCATATCGGGAAGCCCTAGGCATTGATGTATGACTCCATTCGCATTTTCCAAAACGGATAATCAACTCTAGCAAAAATTGGAGGCTTCGCTGACTACTGTCTATCACCATGGCTCTCGAGACCAGTTAAAATCTAAAGAGAGCAAAATCAGCTCTAATACCAATTGAATGATCGAGAAGGCGAAAGAGGGGGGGTGAATGATCCCAAATAAAATTTTTCCCCACTTAAAATATTCCAAACAATCCTGCAAGGAAAATCTGAAAGACCCGAAGATTTTTCTTGAGACCAGTGCATCTCAAATTTGCCAACCCTCCAAAACCCGAACAACTAGACAACTATGTGTACCTCTAGCTTGCAAGGATGAGAACTGTCGGGACCCGAATCTGCAAATCCGGACCCTCTGTGTATTCAGCACTAGTCCAGGAACGCGCTAGTGCACACAGTCTTAACATCGGTAAATATCACAATCATACCACTCGATACTAATAAAGTACTTTAATTAGATAGTCAAACTGGTTGCTCGACCTTATGGTCAAGTTACAAATATACGCCACGCAGGGCGAAACTTATTAAGAGAGAAATAGTAGCAGCGGAAAAATAAGATAACTTCGTGGCGCCATCCAGTATACCACAGGCAACTGACTGGGCTCGCTCCCTAAGTAGACGGTTCCTCTTGGAGCTCCTCCTCCAAAGCTGGTGTAGTCTCCTCTTCAACTGGTGTTGTATTGTGGCAAGGGTGAGTACTTGGTACTCAGCAAGTCATGCACAGAATGCAGCTAATATACTACATGCATGGCTTAATACAAAGGAATAGCTCAGAGTATATTTGCAATAAAACAGCATTTGGCAAGTAGCATAAGTAGATTCGAAAGCAATAGAAACAAGTATAGTATCAATAACTTTTCCAGGAGTGTAATCAACATCTTTCCCATCCTAATCCACATTTCCATCAACATCATTATTTAACCAAACCCAACCTTTCAAGTCCAAGTTATTTTAAGAAAATCTAACCCTTGACTGTAATTCCCGAGCGATGTCCAATACCGCGGACACGGCTATTCGAATAGATTATACACTCTGCAGAGGTTATGCACTTGACCCACAAGATACAGTCAAACACCACAAAGGCGAGTTCCCGTAACAAAGTCTTTCGGAAACTTCTAACAATACAAGTGAGCCTCCCCGGTTATTGCACACTAACCCTTCCCTTAGCTAAGGCGAAGTTTAGGCCAATCAACCGTTAGATGGGTGTAACACCCCAAAATTTTGCTTTTCTTAAATTCATGTGTGATTTGGCACTTTGGTGGATTTTTGGAATTTTCTGGAATTTATTTGGATTTATTTGGAATTTATTTGAATTTATTCCATTTTGAAATAATTAAAGAATTTAATTTTGCAAATAAATTTTGTTGGAAATATTTTATTTGAGTCCAAAATGATCCAAAATATTTTCCAGAATTTTTCTGGAATTTTTCTGAGTCATTTGCTATTTTTAATGAATTAAATGAATTACTGGGAATTATTTTGTATATTAAAACCGCTTCGGGTTTAGTACTGTTCCTCGGGTCCGAGTCAGACTCGAGTCCGACCCGAACCCGACCGAGCCAACCGTTTCGATCAAACCAAGTCACCGAACCCAAACCGAACCCTAATTTTCCGACCGTTGGATCAAGATCCAACGGCCGGGAATCGCCGTCTTTGCCGAGCTGCGTGTCCGACCGAACCTGCTTCGCGCCGATCCGATCGGGGCGCTGATCTGACACGTGGACGGTTCTCGTGCCGTCTTCCCGTCCGAGTCCGAGCCGGAGAGCTCCGCCGCCGCCCGAAGTTCGCTAGGGTTCGCGCGATATCGCGACGCCGAGGCCTTATTTAAGGAGACGACCCCATCGCCGTAATTATCTTGCCCTTGCGCACCGATTGCCTCGATCCGCTTTCGCCGAAAGCCGCAACCACGCTCGCGCAATTGCTCGCCGGAGTTGGACCTAGGGTTGCTTGGGTCTTTGCCTCGCTCCGCCGCTATCCGCCACTTCCCCGGGGCATTGGAGATCGGATCCGAGACCCCCGAAGCGAGACGCACCCGCGGGACGTTCTCTCCTCGCCGGAAACCCACGGGAGCGCCGCGCTCCGCATCGTCTTCCGCCTCTCCGGCCGAGCTAGCACCGCCGCGCCGTCAAGCCCGCGAAAGGTCCTCGGCCGCTCGATCCCGATCAACGGTCCAGTTAGCCCACGCCACCTCCGTGTAATTCCACGTTGCGGTTTTGGATTCAATCTCCGCCGTTGGTTTTAGATCGTACGGGTTAGATTGGATCGAGTGTTATCGGGTAGATCTGTCCTTAGCCGTCGGATCTTAATCGTGTGTCCCTGCTTGAGCCACGTAGCCGCTCCACTGCACCGTAGCCAAATTCCTTAGGACCGTTAGATCTAAATCCGACGGATCGGATTACGACACGTGTGCCTAGCCGCACTCCACGCTGCGTGTGGCGCGTGTCCCTGACACGCGGGCCCCGCAAGTCAGAGGGCCCACGCGTCAGCTGCGTTTGCGTGAGACCCCGCACTGACAGGTGGTCCCACCTGTCAGTCTCACCCGAGCCGTGGGCCGGGTGTCACCGTGGACTCAGTCCATGGACCGAGACACGTGGCAGCACCCGGGACATGCCACGTGGCATGATGACGTCATCGGCGTCATCACGGACCGTTCTGCTGACGTCAGCAGGTCACTGTGGACCAATCACAGGATGACACGTGTCCATGTTGACGCAATAATTAATTTCCGAAAAAGAAAATGATTTATTAATTCGAAATATTGATTCAAATTTAGATTCAAACTTCAAACGCTTATAACTTTTGCGTTTCAACTCCGATTTGAGTGATTCAAATTTCTAAATTTGTATAAAAATGAGATCTACCTAAATATAAATTTTATTTAATTTTTGGACTAAAGTTTTTCTCTGCAAAATTATTTAATTGATTATTCAAACTTTAAATAATCATAACTTTTGCGTCTTAACTCCAAATTTGACGATTCCAGTTTCTAAAAATTTATAAAATTATGTTCTTTCTGTTTATGGATTTTATTTGGATGTTTGGACACTTTTTTGCCTATTATTTATTCGTGTATTTGCTATTTGCACGCTTTACGAGTAGACGTTGAAGTGCCGGAAGGATTCGAAGGAGAAGTATTAACCCAGGATCCAACTCAAGACCAAGAACAAGTACTTTTTGAAGGCAAGTTGTGCTTTGACCATGTTGATCCTATTTCGAAACCTATTTTGATTTAAACTATTGCATGCTAGTTCGATTAGAAAAATACTTGGTTTAAACATGGGGGTTAGATAAGTACCAATTTGCTGTATGACACCTTGATTATTTAAGTATGTGCCATGACCCTTGTCACCCTAGTTGTGGATTACTAGTTGGACATTATTAAGTTGCCAACATGGGTTATAGACCGTTGTAGTATACTGCTTAGACCTGCTACGTGCTCATAACATGATTTTGGATAATCAAATGTTAATATTGACTTAATGATATATTGAACCTGTTTTGGAAAAGTATCATGTGATGTTGATGGCACGTGGTGCATGGTAATCAACTGTGGTTTGATAAACAGTTTTCGACCGGGGCATGTGGCAAGAGTAATCATGTGGGCCAGTTGTGGCGATGGGAATGTTGATTTGGTTCTTCGGGTAGTCTTGCCCTGGTCACCCTAAGGACTTAACCTTGCAAGCCTTTGAACTGGGTCTAACGTGCAACCACATGTCTGTAATGGGACGGACCTAGTTGACTAAGTTGCTAATAACGTACCTGTGGGACCTCAGGAGGTCAACTACACCCTTTGTGTAAGTTGTGCGGGGAGCGTGCTGGGCCGAGGCCAGTACCCATCTAACAGTTGATTGGCCTAGACTTCGCCTTAGCGAAGGGAAGGGTTAGTGCGCAATAACCGGGAGGACCACTTGTATTGTTAGAGGTTTAGAAAGACTTTGTTACTGAACTCGCCTTTGTGGTGTTTGACTGTATCTTGTGGGTAAAGTGCATAACCTCTGCAGAGTTTAGAATCTATTCGAATAGCCGTGTCCGCGGTATTGGACATCGCTCGGGAATTACTGATCAAGGGTTAGATTTTCTCAAAAATAACTTGGATTTGGAAAGTTGGGATGGTTTAATAATGAAGATGATGGAAATGTGGTTTAGGATGGGGAAAATGTTTATTAAACTTCTTGAAAAGTTATTTATGCTTTACTTATTTCTCTTTGCTTTCGAATCTACTTATATTACTTGTCAAATGTTGTTTATCGCAAATATACCTGTGCTATTCCTTTGTACCAAGCCATGCATATAGTATCTTAGCTTGCATTACGTGCATGACTTGTCGAGTACCAAGTACTCACCCTTGCCTCAACACAATATCAGTTGAAGAGGAGACTACGCCACTTTGGAGGAGGAACTCCAAGAGGATCCGTCTACTTAGGGAAGCGAGCCGGTCGGTTGCACGTGGTATCTTGGATGGCGCCACAAGCTATTTGATTTTCATTGCTATTATTTCTCTTTTAATAAGTTGCATACATTTGTAACTTGACCATAAGGTCGAGTAACCAGTTTGGTTGTTTAAATAAAGTACTTTGATAATATCGAATGGTATGATTGTGATATTTACCAATGTTAAGACTGTGTGCACTAGCGCGTTCCTGGACTAGTGCTGAAAACACAGAGGGTCCGGATTTGCAAATTCGGGGTCCCGACAGAGGTGGTATCAGAGCCAGGTTGACTGTAGGCTCAACCCTAAGCTAGAATGGTCGTAGTGAGGATAAAACCTATTTTCTAAAGCTAAAAATTTGTGAAGACAAGAAATGACATCTCGACTTATCCCCTTCTCTCTTTTCTTGTCTCTTGCTGAAATTTTCCCTTACCTTGTCACAATTTAAAAATTCCGAGTTCTTACGTAAAGCACTCTTGTGACAGATGGAGGAAGAGTTCAACTACGTTGATCTGGGAGTTGGTCACGCCGCGGAACTTTGGCATATGCTACAAACTCTCGGAGATTTTGAGAAGCCCCAATACCAAGTAGAAGTGATCAGACAAGCGGGTTTGATCAAGGCTTGTGATGTGAAGATTGAGGTACCTGCTAGGAAGAAGGGCCCAGGCAATCGCCCGATACACTGCACTGCCAGGAGGTCTACAATGCAGATGGGTATCCAAGAGGTATCACGACGAGCGATGCGGCACATTACCCGTATCTACGCCAGAGAATTGGAGAGCACGGTGTTCCGTTATCATCCGCGCAGCGACAACCTTCTTGACCCGAAGGCGATTCAGGATGAGGATGCCACGGTTACACAGTTGGCACGATTTGTCGTCGCCCAGGAGGATGTACTAGATAATACAAGCAAGGAGCTACAGAAGGCCCGCAAGGAAATCACGACAGAGAAGAACAGATGGCGGGAAGCTCAAGAGTATGTGGCACACCTTCTACGAAGGATTAACGAGTTGGAGATGACCTTATGCGGACGGACCAGACCCGAGCCAAGATCGAGCTACACGAGCCAGATCCGGAGGAGTCGATCTCGATGAGGACATCGCTTCTTCGACTACCACGAGAGGACACGATCATTTGGACATGGCGATCGTTTCGGCGCCTATGCCACAAAGACCTGCACTGTGCCGTGGAGGTTTTCTCGATGAGTGAGCATAGGTTCTATAGTGAGACTCCTTCGCCGAGTCGCGTCATAGAATAAAGAGTCACCCTTTAGGCGTTAGACTCCAGATGTTAGTTCGATTTGGATTTGCTTTGTTTCTTTGAGTGGGCGTTATGTGTTGCAAGGCCCTTAGGCATTGTAAGCAACCATACCAAGTTACTATTGATTAAATAATAAATTTTGACCTTAAAGAAACCCCTTTCGCCCCGCATAAGTTCCATATTACTTGTCTATTCTTGTTTCCCTCTCATCTCTAAACCTAGAGCAAATCGACAGATGGTGAACACCCGTGGAAACTTTGGAAGCAATGGGAGTGGTTCTCGCCCAGCAGAAAACCCCAATGATGGAGCACCAGCACCGTCACTGGATATGCAGAATTTCGGAGCTTTTCTTGCTGCCCAGACTCAGTTAATGCATGCTATGATGCAACAAATGCAACACGTCACCGCTCAGGCCACTGCTAATCAAGTTAATCAGGGACCACGCCAGAATACAAGACTATCAGAGTTCATGAGAACTCACCCACCCACTTTCTCTGGGAATGCCAATCCATTGGAGGCCGATGATTGGTTAAGATCAATCGAGAGGAAGCTACACATAGCTCAATGCATAGGAAATGAGAAGGTACTCTACGCTTCTCATCAGCTGGAAGGGACAGCCGCCGAATGGTGGGAGAACTTCTGTGCCACGCAGGAGAACCCTCAAGATATCACTTGGGAAGAGTTCACAGCTGCATTCCGACAGTATCACGTGCCTGAAGGAATCATGGACCTTAAGAAGGAGGAGTTCAGAGCACTGAAACAAGGTAATCAGCCAGTGGCCGACTACCTGAACAAGTTCACACAGCTAGCACGCTACGCACCTGAGGATGTAGCGACAGATAAATCCAGACAGTCTCGTTTTATGAAGGGACTTAACTCAGGATTGCAAGTAGGATTGATCACCCACACCTTTCCAGATTTCCAAGAGTTGGTGAATAAGGCACTTATTCTTGAGGACAAGCGCAAGGAACTGGATGAGAACAGGAAGCGCAGGATGCAACAGCAAGGATCACGCCAGGAAACGCAAGCGCTTGAGAGTTGCACCAAATCAATTCTTGATTCCAACCACGAGAATGCAACAAGGACACCATCCTCAGCACCAAGACACATCAATCGAACTACCAAACCCCACTTCCGCTAGAAACGCTTACTCTGTGCAAATAAAGAAGGAACAAGTGAGACGCCGCTACAAGCGCAACGAGCCGTGACACTTTGCCAACAGCTTGTCCAAAGAAGACAGCAGGAGTGACCCTGGGCCGCATCAATCTAGGAACCACCCAGCTAGGACGCCAAAGACCAGAGCCACACCCTGGCCGTGGTGAGAGGTGAGTCAACCATGTCACCGCAGATGCACTGCAGAATGCTACGGACGTCGTCTCGGGTAAGTTACTTGTTAACTCGATACACTGCTTGATTTTGTTTGACTCGAGCTTAGCATTCGTTTGTTTCGCAAGGCTTTGCTACTAGAAATGATTTGAGAATTGCAAGACTTAAGTGCATGCTTTTAGTTCAAACCCACAGTTCCGAACTCCGAACGAAAGTAGGATGTTCCGGGGTGAGAATCCTAATAGATGGAATAGAGTTCCTAGCAAACCTTATAATTTAGGAGACACAGACCTGAGACGTTAATTTGGGAATGGATTGGTTATACAAGAAAAAGGCCGTATTGGATTGTGGACGAAGGACTATCTCGATTGAGAGCCCTTGTGGAAAGAAAGTGGAATTTCAAGCCACTGCAGATTAGAGATGGACAGTTGATGGTTAACAGTACCAAGGCAATCAGCATAGAGGATGTCCCAAAGAGTGAATGAGTACCCGATGTTTTTCCCGAAGATCTACCTGGTATGCCGCGACAGGGACATAGAGTTTGTGATAGAGCTTGTACCGGTGCAAGACCGATAGCAAAGAGACCCTATCGGATGTCCACCGAGGAGTTGGTAGAGATGAAGAAACAGCTAGAAGAGTTAATGGAGAAAGGATTTATCAGACCAAGTTCGTCGCCGTGGGGAGCACCGGTTTTGTTTGTCAAGAAGAAGGACGGGAGTTTCAGGATGTGCATTGACTACCGTGCACTCAATGAAGTCACCGTGAAGAATAAGTATCCGCTACCCAGGATTGATGATTTGTTTGATCAGTTGAGAGGAGCCGGAGTTTTCTCCAAGATTGATCTGAGATCGGGATACCATCAGTTGAAGATCCGATCAGAGGATATTCCTAAGACTGCATTCTCGTCAAGATATGGACATTACGAGTTTACGGTTATGTCCTTTGGGCTGACGAATGCGCCAGCTTATTTCATGAATATGATGAATAAGGTGTTCATGGAATATTTGGACAAGTTTGTCGTCGTGTTCATAGACGATATCCTAATCTACTCCAAGACAGAGGATGAACATGCCGAACACTTAAGGCGAGTTTTGGAAAAGCTGAGGGAACAGCAACTTTTCGCCAAGTTCAGCAAGTGTGATTTTTGGAAGGACAAGGTGGAGTTTCTTGGACATGTAATGACCGCAGAAGGAGTCGCCGTAGATCCAAGCAAAGTAG
The DNA here is from genome assembly GCA_036346355.1 of Rhipidocladum racemiflorum. Taxonomy (NCBI): domain Eukaryota; kingdom Viridiplantae; phylum Streptophyta; class Magnoliopsida; order Poales; family Poaceae; genus Rhipidocladum; species Rhipidocladum racemiflorum. The sequence goes on from CM070577.1 coordinate 79,587,936, forward strand.
AAGCTGTGTTACATTGGGAGCGTAGAAGGCGTGACCCAGATTCGAGTTTCCTTGGAATGGCAGGATACTACCGCCGTTTCATCGAAGGCTTCTCGACAATTGCGAAACCTCTTACGCAATCTTGAAGAAGGAAAAGAAGTTTGCATGGACGCGAGAATGTGAGAAAGGATTTCAGAATCAAGAAGCGATTGACATCGGCCGGTGTTAGTTCTACCGGATGTTGCTCAAAGCTTCGATATTTATTGTGACGCATCGCGCCAAGGACTTGGATGTGTCTGATGCAGAATGGAAAGGTCGCCGCTTATGCATCAAGGCGCTTGAGGCCGCATGAGGAAAATTATCCGACACATGACCTAGAGTTAGGCCGTAGTGCATGCCTTGAAGATATGGCGTCACTATCGATTGGAAACAGATGTGAAGTGTATACGGATCATAAGAGCCTTAAGTACATATTCACCCAGTCGAGATCTGAATATGAGGCGAGAGGAGATGGTTAGAGTTGATCAAGGACTATAATGTTGGGATCCATTACCATCCGGGAAGGCCAACGAGTAGCCGATGCTCGAGTCGGAAAAGCCATACTGTGAGCATGTTGCTAGCCACAAGTCAGGATGAGCTACGCCAGGATTTTCAGAAAATGAAGATTGAGGTAGTACCTCGCGGATTCTTGGCCGCATTAGAAGTAAAGCCTACCCTAGAGGATCAGATCCGAGAAGGGCGAAGGATGATGACAAGATCCGCAGGATTAAGTCCATCAAGGAAGAAGGCAAGGCAGAGGACTTCAAGTTGGATGAGCAAGGCACGTTGTGGATGAAGGATCGCATTTGTGTGCCTAACAAAAGGAGTTAAAGCAAGCGATTACGGAAGAAGCCCATGACTCCAAGTACTCAATTCATCCCGAAGCGCCAAGATGTATCAGGATCTGAAGGAGAGATTCGGTGGCCGAGTATGAAACGTGAAGTTGCCGAGCATGTTGCATTGTGCGACGTATGCCGGAGAGTCAAGGCAATGCATCGAGACCAGCAGGATTGCTACAACCTGAAGATACGAGTGGAAGTGGGAGGAAATCGGAATGGATTTCATTACCGGTTTGCCGAAGACTCAAGGAGGTTATGACTCCATATGGGTTATAGTGGATCGCTTGACTAAAGTAGCCCATTTTATCCCCGTGAAGACCACTTACTCGGGAGATAAATTAGCAGAATTGTACATGATCAGGATTGTCTGTACGCACGGAGTGCCAAAGAGGATTGTATCGGACGAAGGTACCCAATTTACCTCAAGGTTCTGGAATAAGTTGCATGAAGCCATGGGAACCCGTTTGAACTTCAGTACAGCTTATCATCCACAGACGGATGGACAGACCGAAAGAGTCAACCAGATTCTGGAGGATATGTTAAGAGCATGTGCATTAGCTTATGCTACTTCTTGGGATAAGAGTTTACCGTATGCCGAGTTCAGCTACAACAATAGTTATCAGGCTAGTTTACAGATGTCACCTTTTGAGGCACTGTATGGTCGCCTGTCGGACGCCATTGAATTGGAATGAGACCGTGAGCGCCGTGTCTTTGGGCCTGATATTCTTCAAGAGGCTGAAGAACAGATCGCCATGATTAGGGAAAGGTTGAAGATAGCCCAATCACGACAAAAGAGTTATGCTGACAATCGTCGCCGAGACTTGAGTTTTGAACCAGAAGACTTTGTTTACCTCAGAGTTACGCCTCTCAGGGGAGTTAAGAGGTTCCATGCCAAAGGGAAACTCGCACCCTGTTATGTTGGACCATTTAAGATTTTGAGTCGCAGAGGCTTAAGCCGCTTACACCGGAGTTGCCACGATCGTTGGCAGGAGTGCATGATGTATTCCATGTGTCCCGATTGAAGAAGTGTCTCCGAGTTCACGAGAGCAGACACCGCTAGAGTCAATTGAGTTGCAAGAGGATTTGACTTATAAGGAGCATCCCGTGAGGATTCTAGACACAATGGATCGAGAGACCAGAAATAAGTCAACCCGTTTCTGTAGAGTTCAGTGGAGCAATCATGAAGAAAGCGAAGCGACTTGGGAGCGCGAAGAGGATTTGAAGAAAGAGTTTCCAAACCTATTCTGTAGTGAGCCCTGAATCTCGGGGACGAGATTCTATTAAGGGGGGGAGGTTTGTAACACCCCAAAATTTTGCTTTTCTTAAATTCATGTGTGATTTGGCACTTTGGTGGATTTTTGGAATTTTCTGGAATTTATTTGGATTTATTTGGAATTTATTTGAATTTATTCCATTTTGAAATAATTAAAGAATTTAATTTTGCAAATAAAATTTTGTTGGAAATATTTTATTTGAGTCCAAAATGATCCAAAATATTTTCCAGAATTTTTCTGGAATTTTTCTGAGTCATTTGCTATTTTTAATGAATTAAATGAATTACTGGGAATTATTTTGAATATTAAAACCGCTTCGGGTTTAGTACTGTTCCTCGGGTCCGAGTCAGACTCGAGTCCGACCCGAACCCGACCGAGCCAACCGTTTCGATCAAACCAAGTCACCGAACCCAAACCGAACCCTAATTTTCCGACCGTTGGATCAAGATCCAACGGCCGGGAATCGCTGCGTCTTGCCGAGCCGTGTCCGACCGAACCGTTCGCGCCGATCCGATCGGGGCCGCTGATCTGGACACGTGGACGGTTCTCGTGCCGTCTTCCCCGTCCGAGTCCGAGCCGGAGAGCTCCGTCGCGCCGCCTCCGAGTTCGCTAGGGTTCCGCGCATATCGCGGACGTCGAGGCCTTATTTAAGGAGACGACCCCATCGCCGTAATCATCTTGCCCTTGCGCACCGATTGCCTCGATCCGTTTCGCTCGAGCCGCAACCACGCTCGCGCAATTGCTCGCCGGAGTTGGACCTAGGGTTGCTTGGGTCTTTGCCTCGCTCCGCCGCTATCCGCCACTTCCCCGGGGCATTGGAGATCGGATCCGAGACCCCGGCGACGCACTCCGCGGACGCGTTCTCTCCTCGCCGGAAACCCACGGAGCGCCGCGCTACGCATCGTCTTCCTCCTCTCCGGCCGAGCTAGCACCGCCACCCGCCGTCAAGCCCCGCGAAGGTCCTCAGCCGTTCGATCCCGATCAACGGTCCAGGTTAGCCCACGTCACCTCCCGTGTAATTCCACGTTGCGGTTTTAGATTCAATCTCCGCCGTTGGTTTTAGATCGTACGGGTTAGATTGGATCGAGTGTTATCGGGTAGATCTGTCCTTAGCCGTCGGATCTTAATCGTGTGTCCCTGCTTGAGCCACGTAGCCGCTCCACTGCACCGTAGCCAAATTCCTTAGGACCGTTAGATCTAAATCCGACGGATCGGATTACGACACGTGTGCCTAGCCGCACCCACGCGTGTGGGCGCGTGTCCCTGACACGCGGGCCCCGCAAGTCAGAGGGCCCACGCGTCAGCCGCGTTTGCGTGAGACCCCGCACTGACAGGTGGTCCCACCTGTCAGTCTCACCCGAGCCGTGGGCCGGGTGTCACCGTGGACTCAGTCCATGGACCGAGACACGTGGCAGCACCCGGGACATGCCACGTGGCATGATGACGTCATGCTGACGTCATCACGGGACCCGTTCGGTGCTGACGTCAGCAGGTCACTGTGGACCAATCACAGGATGACACGTGTCCATGCTGACGCAATAATTAATTTCCGAAAAAGAAAATGATTTATTAATTCGAAATATTGATTCAAATTTAGATTCAAACTTCAAACGCTTATAACTTTTGCGTTTCAACTCCGATTTGAGTGATTCAAATTTCTAAATTTGTATAAAAATGAGATCTACCTAAATATAAATTTTATTTAATTTTTGGACTAAAGTTTTTCTCTGCAAAATTATTTAATTGATTATTTAAACTTTAAATAATCATAACTTTTGCGTCTTAACTCCAAATTTGACGATTCCAGTTTCTAAAAATTTATAAAATTATGTTCTTTCTGTTTATGGATTTTATTTGGATGTTTGGACACTTTTTGCCTATTGTTTATTCGTGTATTTGCTATTTGCACGCTTTACGAGTAGACGTTGAAGTGCCGGAAGGATTCGAAGGAGAAGTATTAACCCAGGATCCAACTCAAGACCAAGAACAAGTACTTTTTGAAGGCAAGTTGTGCTTTGACCATGTTGATCCTATTTCGAAACCTATTTTGATTTAAACTATTGCATGCTAGTTCGATTAGAAAAATACTTGGTTTAAACATGGGGGTTAGATAAGTACCAATTTGCTGTATGACACCTTGATTATTTAAGTATGTGCCATGACCCTTGTCACCCTAGTTGTGGATTACTAGTTGGACATTATTAAGTTGCCAACATGGGTTATAGACCGTTGTAGTATCTTTGCTTAGACACACTTTCGTGCTCATAACATGATTTTGGATAATCAAATGTTAATATTGACTTAATGATATATTGAACCTGTTTTGGAAAAGTATCATGTGATGTTGATGGCACGTGGTGCATGGTAATCAAGCGTGGTTTGATAAACGATTTCGGCCAGGGGCATGTGGCAAGAGTAATCATGTGGGCGATTGTGGCGATGGGAATGTTGATTTGGTTCTTCGGGTAGTCTTGCCCTGGTCACCCTAAGGACTTAACCTTGCAAGCCTTTGAACTGGGTCTAACGTGCAACCACATGTCTGTAATGGGACGGACCTAGTTGACTAAGTTGCTAATAACGTACCTGTGGGACCTCAGGAGGTCAACTACACCCTTTGTGTAAGTTATGCGGGGAGCGTCTGGGTGAGGCCAGTACCCATCTAACGGTTGATTGGCCTAGACTTCGCCTTAGCGAAGGGAAGGGTTAGTGCGCAATAACCGGGGAGGACCACTTGTATTGTTAGAGGTTTCCGAAAGACTTTGTTACGGGAACTCGCCTTTGTGGTGTTTGACTGTATCTTGTGGGTAAAGTGCATAACCTCTGCAGAGTTTAGAATCTATTCGAATAGCCGTGTCCGCGGTATTGGACATCGCCGAATTACAGTCAAGGGTTAGATTTTCTCAAAAATAACTTGGATTTGGAAAGTTGGGATGGTTTAATAATGAAGATGATGGAAATGTGGTTTAGGATGGGGAAAATGTTTATTAAACTTCTTGAAAAGTTATTTATGCTTTACTTATTTCTACTGCTTTCGAATCTACTTATATTACTTGTCAAATGTCAAGCATCGCAAATATACCTGTGCTATTCCTTTGTACCAAGCCATGCATATAGTATCTTAGCTTGCATTACATGCATGACTTGCTGAGTACCAAGTACTCACCCTTGCCTCAACACAATATCAGTTGAAGAGGAGACTACGCCAGCTTTGGAGGAGGAACTCCAAGAGGATCCGTCTACTTAGGGAAGCGAGCCCAGTCAGTTGCCTGTGGTATACTGGATGGCGCCACGAAGCTATTTGATTTTCCGCTGCTATTATTTCTCTTTTAATAAGTTGTATACATTTGTAACTTGACCATAAGGTCGAGTAACCAGTTTGGTTGTTTAAATAAAGTACTTTGATAATATCAAATGGTATGATTGTGATATTTACCAATGTTAAGACTGTGTGCACTAGCGCGTTCCTGGACTAGTGCTGAAAACACAAAGGGTCCGGATTTGCAAATTCGGGGTCCCGACAATGGGTACCTGGCCTCAGCCCCGGTACGCTCCCCCGTACAACTTACACAAAGGGTGTAGTTGACCTCCTGAGGTCCCACAGGTACGTTATTAGCAACTTAATCAACTAGGTCCGTCCCATTACAGACATGTGGTTGCAAGATTGACTCAGTTCAAAGGCTTGCAAGGTTAAGTCCTTAGGGTGACCAGGGCAAGACTACCCGAAGAACCAAAACAACATTCCCAGTGCCACAACTGGCCCACCTGATCATTCTTGCCACATGCCCCGGTCAAAAGCTATTTATCAAACCCCAGTTGATTACCATGCACCACGTGCCATCAACATCACATGATACCTTTCCAAAACAGGTTCAATATATCATTAAGTCAATATTAACATTTGATTGTCCAAAATCATGTCATGAGCACGTAGCAGGTCTAAGCAACATACTACAACGATCTAATTTCCCATGTTGGCAATTTAATAATGTCCAACTAGTAAACCATAACTAGGGTGACAAGGGTCATGGCACATATTTAATTAATCAAGGTGTCATACAGCAATTTGGCATTTATCTAATTTCCCATATTTAAATAAAGTATTTTTCTATTTGAACTAGCATGCAATAAGTTAAATCAAAATAATTTTCAAAATAGGATCAACATGGTCAAAGCACAACTTGCCTTCAAAAAGTACTTGTTCTTGGTCTTGAGTTGGATCCTGAGTCAACACTTCTCCTTCGAATCCTTCCGGCACTTCAACGTCTACTCGTAAAGCGTGCAAATAGCAATACATGAATAAACAATAGGCAAAAAGTATCCAAACATCCAAATAAAATCCATAAACAGAGAGAACATAATTTTATGAATTTTTAGAAACTGGAATCGTCAAATTCAGAGTTTAAATGCAAAAGTTATAGCATTTTGAAGTTTAAATAATCAATTAAATAATATTACAGAGAAAAACTTTAGTCCAAAAATTAAATAAAATTCATAATTAGGTATATCTCAATTTCATACAAATTTAGAAATTTGAATCACTCAAATCGGAGTTGAAACGCAAAAGTTATAAGCGTTTGAAGTTTGAAACAAAATCTGAAATCATTATTTCAAATTAATAAATCATTTTCTTTTTCGGAAATTAATTATTGCGTCAGCCTGGACACGTGGCAGCCTCTGATTGGCTGACTGACGTCAGCCGGTTCATGGACTCGGCCCACGCTCGGCTCGGTCCACCGTGGACTCGGTCCACGGCTCTACGTGTCGCTGACAGGTGGGACCACTCGGGTAGCGTCATTCTTGGCGTCGGCGGGGCTCGGCCACGGTCGACAGTGGGACCCACCGATGACGTCGTGGGTGATGTCACGGTGCGGTCGTTGACACGCGGGCCCGGCGTGTCAGTGACCCACGCGTACGCCCGCGTGGCGCGGCGGTTCGGCTCCCTGGACACGTGGCACGATCGTGGCCGTTGGTTTGAAATCCGACGGCATGGATTGGGTTTGGGCCTCATGTGCTTGGGGCGCACGTGGCCGATCGTGGGCCGTTGGATCTTGATCCAACGGTCCAGATCCAATCTAGCCTGGTGCAGTTCTTGCTACGTGGCGCAACCTAAGCCGTTGGATCTAGATCCAACGGTTGGGATTAGATCTAAGATTTTCAACGGGCAAACTCACCGAGGGTGACGTGGCGCGATCTGGGCCTTTGGATCTTGATCGGACGGTTGGTGGAGCTAAAGTCGGCGATGGCTTCACGGCGGAGTTGCGGCTGCCGGCGCTGAGGACGGCGACCACACGAACGGCGTTTGGGGCGTGCTCCGGCGAGGTGAAAGGTCCTCACCGACGCGGCTTGACCTGGCTGTTCGGAGCCCAGGCTCAGCAGCGGCGGAGAACGGCGACGGCGGAATCGGCGTTAACCGCGGCGAGCAGGATTCCAACTCCGGCGAGCTCGTGCGGCAAACGGCGACGGCTTCAGGCGAGATGGCTTGGAACGCAGTGCGCCGCGGAAGAGGGCAACCTCGGGCGATGTCTCACGCATTAAATAACCCCGGGATGCGCGCACAAATCGGAACCCTAACGAGACACGGCGGCTGCGCGACGGAGGAATCCGGCTCGGACTCGGCGGGGACGACGACGGAGAACCGTCCACGTGGCGCGATCGACGGTCACGATCGCGCGGGCGCGATCGGACCCGGCCCGGTTTCGGCTCGAACCGATACGGTCCAATCTGGGCCGTTGGATCCCGATCCAACGGTCGGGATCGAGTAGGGTTAGGACTGGGTTTGGTCGAGTCAGTTGGCTCGGGTCGGACTCGAGTCTGACTTGGGTTCTGACTCGGTCGGATGAACAGTACTCGACCCGAGTTGATTTTTCAGCGATTTAATATTTAAAATAATTCCCAATAATTCATTTAATTCAAGAAAAATAGCAAAATACTCGGAAAAATTCCAGAAAAATTCTGGATAATACTTTAGGGCATTTGGGACTCAAATAAAATATTTCCAACAAAACTTTATTTGAAAATTTAATTTCTTTAATTATTTCAATATGGAATAAATTCAAATAAATTCCAAATAATTCTAAATAAATTCCAGAAAATTTCAAAAATTCATCAAAGTGCCAAATCACACATGAATTTAAGAAAAGCAAAATTTTGGGGTGTTACAAACCTCCCCCCTTAACAGAATCTCGTCCCCGAGATTCCGGGCTAACTAAGGAATAGGTTTGGAAACTCTTTCTTCAAATCCTCTTCGCGCTCCCAAGTTGCTTCACTCTCCGCGTGGTTGCTCCACTGAACTCTACAGAAACGGGTTGACTTGTTCCTCGTCTCTCGATCCATGGTGTCAAGAATCTTCACGGGATGCTCCTTGTAAGTCAAATCTTCTTGCAACTCAATTGACTCTAGAGGTGTCTGTTCCTCAGGTACTCGAAGACACTTCTTCAGTTGGGACACGTGGAACATGTCATGTACTCCTGCTAACGACTGTGGCAACTCCAGCTGATAAGCAACTTCGCCTCTGCGGCTCAAAATCTTAAATGGTCCAACATAACGGGGTGCGAGTTTCCCTTTGGCATGAAACCTCTTAACTCCCCTGAGAGGCGTAACTCTGAGGTATACAAAGTCCTCTGGTTCAAAACTCAAATCCCGACGACGGTTGTCAGCATAACTCTTCTGTCGTGATTGGGCTATCTTCAACCTTTCCCTAATCATGGCAATCGGCTTTTCAGCTTCTTGAAGAATATCAGGCCCGAAGACACGGCGCCACGGTCTCATTCGATTTAATGGCGTTCGGGAGTCGACCATACAAAGGCCTCAAAAGGTGACATCGTAGAACTAGCCTGGTAACTATTGTTGTAATCGAACTCGGCATACGGCAAACTCTTATCCCAAGAGGTAGCATAAGCCAATGCACGCTCTTAGCATATCTTCCGAATCTGATTGACTCTTTCGGCCTGGCCATCCGTCTGTGGATGATAAGGCATCTTGAAGTTCAAACGGGTTCCCATGGCTTCATGCAACTTATTCCAGAACCTTGAGGTAAATTGGGTACCTCTGTCCGATACAATCCTTTTTGGCACTCCATGCAAACAGACGATCCTGATCATGTACAACTCTGCTAATTTATCTCCCGAGTAGGTGGTCTTCACGGGGATAAAATGGGCTACTTTGGTCAAGCGATCCACTATAACCCATATGGAGTCATAACCTCCTTGAGTCTTAGGCAAACCGGTAACGAAATCCATTCCGATTTCCTCCCACTTCCACTCAGGTATTTTCAGCGGCTGCAACAATCCTGCTGGTCTCTGATGCATTGCCTTGACTCTCTGGCATACGTCGCACAATGCAACATGCTCGGCGACTTCACGCTTCATGCTCGGCCACCAGAATCTCTCCTTCAAATCCTGATACATCTTGGCACTTCCTGGGTGAATTGAATACTTGGAGTCATGGGCTTCCTCCAAAATCAGTTGCTTTAATTCCTTCTTGTTGGGCACACAAATCCGATCCTTCATCCATAACGTGCCTTGCTCATCCAACTTGAAGTCCTCTGCCTTGCCTTCCTCCTTGATGGACTTAATCCTGCGGATCTTGTCATCATCCTTCTGTCCTTCTCGGATCTAATCCTCTAGGGTAGGCTTCACTTCCAATGCGGCCAAGAATCCGTAGGTACCACCTCAATCTTCATTCTCTGGAAATCCTCGCATAGCTCATCCTGACTTGTGGCTAGCAACATACTCACAGTATGGCTTTTCCGACTCAGAGCATCGGCCACTACGTTAGCCTTTCCTGGATGGTAATGGATTCCAACATTATAGTCCTTGATCAACTCTAACCATCTCCTCTGCCTCATATTCAGATCCGACTGGGTGAATATGTACTTAAGGCTCTTATGATTCGTGTACACTTCACATCTGTTCCCGATCAGATAGTGACGCCATATCTTCAAGGCATGCACTACGGCAGCTAACTCTAGGTCATGCGTCGGATAATTTTCCTCATGCGGCCTCAACTGCCTTGATGCATAAGCGACGACCTTTCCATTCTGCATCAGCACACATCCAAGTCCCTGGCGCGATGCGTCACAATAAATATCAAAGCTTTAATTAACATCCGGTAGAACTAACACTGGCGCTTATGTCAATCGTTTCTTCAGTTCTTGAAAACCTTTATCGCACTCTGGCGTCCATGCAAACTTTCTCTCCTTTTTCAGCAATTGCGTGAGAAGTTTCGCAATTGTCGAAAAGCCTTCAATGAAACGGCGATAGTAACCTGCCATTCCAAGGAAACTCCGGATCTGGGTCACGGTCTTCGGCTGCTCCCAATGTAACACAGCTTCTACCTTGCTTGGATCTACGGCGACTCCTTCTGCGGTCATTACATGTCCGAGGAATTCCACCTTGTCCTTCCAAAAATCACACTTACTGAACTTGGCGAAGAGTTGCTGTTCCCTCAGCTTTTCCAAAACTCGCCTCAAGTGTTCAGCATGTTCATCCTCTGTCTTGGAGTAGATTAGGATATCATCTATGAACACAACAACAAACTTGTCCAAATACTCCATGAACACCTTATTCATCATATTCATGAAATATGCTGGCGCATTCGTCAGACCAAAGGACATGACAGTAAACTCATAATGTCCGTATCTTGACGAGAATGCGGTCTTCGGGATATCTTCTGATCGGATCTTCAACTGATGGTATCCCGATCTCAGATCAATCTTGGAGAAAACTCCGGCTCCTCTCAGCTGATCAAACAAATCATCAATCCTAGGTAGCGGGTACTTATTCTTCACGGTGACTTCATTGAGTGCACGGTAGTCAATGCACATCCTGAAACTCCCGTCCTTCTTCTTGACAAACAAAACTGGTGCTCCCCACGGTGACGAACTTGGTCTGATAAATCCTTTCTCCATTAACTCTTCAAGTTGCTTTTTCATCTCTACCAATTCTTCGGTGGACATCCGGTAAGGTCTCTTTGCTATCGGCGCTGTACCAGGTACAAGCTCTATCACAAACTCTATGTCCCTGTCTGGCGGCATACCAGGTAGATCTTCAGGAAAAACATCTGGGTACTCATTCACTACTGAGACATCTTCCATGCTGATTACCTTGGTGCTGTTAACCATCAACTGTCCATCTCTAACGGCAGTAGCTTGAAATTCCACTTTCTTTCCACACGGGCTCTCAACTGAGATAGTCCTTCGTCCACAATCCAATACGGCCTTGTGCTTGGATAACCAATCCATTCCCAAGATGACGTCTAAGGTCTGGGTCTCCAAAATAATAAGGTTCGCTAGGAACTCTATCCCATCTATTAGTATTCTCACCCCAGAACATCCTACTTTCATTCGGAGTTCGGAACCAGGGGTTTGAACTAAAAGCATGCATTTAAGTCTTGCAATCTCCAAATCATTTTTAGCAGCAAAGCCTTGTGAAACAAACGAATGCGAAGCTCCTGAATCAAACAAAACTGTCGCAGGTACTGAGTTAACAAGTAACTTACCCGACTGACGTCCGTAGCATTACGTAGTGCATCTGCGGTGACATGGTTGACTCGACCTCTCACCACACCGGGGTGTGGCTCTGGCCGGCGTCTGGTGGTGTGGATCCCAGATTGAAGCGAACTGGGGTCACTCCTGCTGTCTTCTTTGGGCAACTATTGGCAAAGTGTCCTGGCTCATTGCAGTTGTAGTAGCGTCTCACTGTTCCTTGTTGGCTGCCTGGAGAGGCGTTTCTAGCTGGGGCTGGGGTCTGATAGTTCTGATTGACGGGTCTTGGTGCTGGTGACGGTGTCCTTGTTGTATTCTGTGGCTGGAATCTAAAAAATTGATTTGGTGCAACTCTCAGACGTTGCTGCGCTCCCTGACGCGATCCCTGATGTTGCATCCTGCGCTTCCTGTTCTCATTCAGTTCCTTGCGCTTGTCCTCAAGAATAAGCGCCTTATTCACCAACTCTTGGAAATCTGGAAAGGTGTGGGTGATCAGTCCCACCTGTAGTCCTGAGTTAAGTCCCTTCATGAAACGAGACTGTCTGGCTTTATCTGTCGCTACATCCTCAGGTGCGTAGCGTGCAAGCTGTGTGAACCTGTTCAGGTATTCGGCCACAGGCTGATTACCTTGCTTCAGTGCTCTGAACTCCTCCTTCTTGAGATCCATGATTCCTTCAGGCACGTGATACTGGCGAAATGCAGCTGTGAACTCTTCCCAAGTGATGTCCTGAGGGTTCACTTGCGTGGCACAGAAGTTCTCCCACCATTCAGCGGCTGTTCCTTCCAACTGATGAGAAGCGTAGAGTACCTTCTCATTTCCCATGCATTGAGCTATGTGTAGATTCCTCTCAATTGACCTTAACCAGTCATCGGCCTCCAACGGATTGGCGTTCCCAGAGAAAGTGGGTGGGTGAGTCCTCATGAACTCTGACAGTCTTGTATTCTGGCGTTGTCCCTGATTAACTTGATTAGCAGTGGCCTGAGCAGTGACGTGTTGCATCTGTTGCATCATGGCATGCATCAACTGAGTCTGAGCAGCAAGAAATGCTCCAAAATTATGCATGTCTTAGTGGCGGTGCTGGTGCTCCATCATTGGGGTTTTCTGCTGGGCGAGAACCACTTCCATTGCCTCCAAGGTTTCCGCGGGTGTTTACCATCTGTCGATTGCTCCAAGGTTTCAGAGATGAGAGGGAAACTGGAATAGATGAGTAATATGGAGCTTTATGCGGGGCGAAAGGTGTAACTTAAAGTCCAACTTTATTATTTTAATCAATAGTAACTTGGTATGGTTGCTTACAATGCCTAGGGGCCTTGCAACACATACTGCACACTCAGCAAGCAATGAAAATCCAAATCGAACTACACTGGAGTCTAACGCCTAAAGGGTGACTCTTTATTCTATGACGCGACTCGGCAAAGGAGTCTCACTATAGAACCTACGCTCACTCATCGAGAAAACCTCCATGGCCTGGATACGGATGCTGCGGCATAGGCGCGAAACGATTGCCATGTCCAGCAACTGTGTCATCGGTGGTAGTCGACGAAGCAGTGTCCTCCTCAAGCTCCGGCTCCTCCGGGTCTGGCTCGTGCAGCTCGAGCATTGGCTCTGGCTCTGGGGCGTACAATGCCGTCTCGATCTCTCCAATCCTTTGCAGAAGGTTTGACACATACTCCTGAGCTTCCCGCCATCTGTTCTTCTCTGTCGTGATCTCCTTGCGGGCCTTCTGTAGCTACTTGCTTGTATCATCAAGTACATCCTCCTGGGCGACAACAAGTCGTGCCAACTGTGTAACCATGGCATTCTCATCCTGAATCGCCTTTGGGTCAAGAAGGTTATTGCTGCGCGGATGATATCGGAACACCGTGCTCTCCAACTCTCTGGCGTAGATGCGGGTAATGTGCCGCATTGCTCGTCGTGACGCCTCTTGGATACCCATCTGCATTGTAGACCTCCTGGCAGTGCAGTGTATCGGGCGATTGCCTGGGCCCTTCTTCCTAGCAGGTACCACAATCTTCACGTCATAAGCCTTGATCAATCCTGCTTGTCTGATCACTTCCACTTGGTATTGTGGCTTCTCAAAATCTCCGAGAGTCTGTAGCATACGCCAAAGTTCCGCGGCGCGACCAACCTCCAGATCGACGAAGTTGAACTCTCCCTCCATCTGTCACAAGAGTGCTCACGTAAGAACTCGAAATTTTTAAATCGTGACAAGGTAAGGAAAAAATTCAGCAAGAGATAAGAAAAGAGAGAAGGGAATAAGTTGAGATGTCATTTCTTATCTTGACGAACTTTTAACCTTTAGAAAATAGGTTTTAACCTCTCTACGGCCATTCTAGCTAGGGTTGAGCCTACGGTCAGTATGGCTCTGATACCACCTCTGTCGGGACCCGAATCTGCAAATCCGGACCCTTTGTGTATTCAGCACTAGTCCAGGAACGCGCTAGTGCACACAGTCTTAACATCGGTAAATATCACAATCATACCACTCGATACTAATAAAGTATTTTAATTAGATAGTCAAACTGGTTGCTCGACCTTATGGTCAAGTTACAAATATACGCCACGCAGGGCGAAACTTATTAAGAGAGAAATAGTAGCAGCGGAAAAATAAGATAACTTCGTGGCGCCATCCAGTATACCACAGGCAGCCAGTGGGCTCGCTCCCTAAGTAGACGGTTCCTCTTGGAGCTCCTCCTCCAAAGCTGGTGTAGTCTCCTCTTCAATTGGTGTTGTATTGTGGCAAGGGTGAGTACTTGGTACTCAGCAAGTCATGCACAGAATGCAGCTAATATACTACATGCATGGCTTAATACAAAGTAATAGCTCAGAGTATATTTGCAATAAAACAGCATTTGGCAAGTAGCATAAGTAGATTCGAAAGCAATAGAAACAAGTATAGTATCAATAACTTTTCCAGGAGTGTAATCAACATCTTTCCCATCCTAATCCACATTTCCATCAACATCATTATTTAACCAAACCCAACCTTTCAAGTCCAAGTTATTTTAAGAAAATCTAACCCTTGACTGTAATTCCCGAGCGATGTCCAATACCGCGGACACGGCTATTCGAATAGATTATACACTCTGCAGAGGTTATGCACTTGACCCACAAGATACAGTCAAACACCACAAAGGCGAGTTCCCGTAACAAAGTCTTTCGGAAACTTCTAACAATACAAGTGAGCCTCCCCAGTTATTGCACACTAACCCTTCCCTTAGCTAAGGCGAAGTTTAGGGCAATCAACCGTTAGATGGGTACCTGGCCTCAGCCCCGGTACGCTCCCCCGTACAACTTACACAAAGGGTGTAGTTGACCTCCTGAGGTCCCACAGGTACGTTATTAGCAACTTAATCAACTAGGTCCGTCCCATTACAGACATGTGGTTGCAAGATTGACTCAGTTCAAAGGCTTGCAAGGTTAAGTCCTTAGGGTGACCAGGGCAAGACTACCCAAGAACCAAAACAACATTCCCAAAGGCCACAACTGGCCCACCTGATCATTCTTGCCACATGCCCCGGTCAAAAGCTATTTATCAAACCCCAGTTGATTACCATGCACCACGTGCCATCAACATCACATGATACCTTTCCAAAACAGGTTCAATATATCATTAAGTCAATATTAACATTTGATTGTCCAAAATCATGTCATGAGCACGAAAGGTGTCTAAGCAACATACTACAACGATCTAATTTCCCATGTTGGCAATTTAATAATGTCCAACTAGTAAACCACAACTAGGGTGACAAGGGTCATGGCACATATTTAATTAATCAAGGTGTCATACAGCAATTTGGCATTTATCTAATTTCCCATATTTAAATAAAGTATTTTTCTATTTGAACTAGCATGCAATAAGTTAAATCAAAATAATTTTCAAAATAGGATCAACATGGTCAAAGCACAACTTGCCTTCAAAAAGTACTTGTTCTTGGTCTTGAGTTGGATCCTGAGTCAACACTTCTCCTTCGAATCCTTCCGGCACTTCAACATCTACTCGTAAAGCGTGCAAATAGCAATACACGAATAAACAATAGGCAAAAAGTATCCAAACATCCAAATAAAATCCATAAACAGAGAGAACATAATTTTATGAATTTTTAGAAACTGGAATCGTCAAATTCGGAGTTTAAATGCAAAAGTTATAGCATTTTGAAGTTTAAATAATCAATTAAATAATATTACAGAGAAAAACTTTAGTCCAAAAATTAAATAAAATTCATAATTAGGTATATCTCAATTTCATACAAATTTAGAAATTTGAATCACTCAAATCGGAGTTGAAACGCAAAAGTTATAAGCGTTTGAAGTTTGAAACAAAATCTGAAATCATTATTTCAAATTAATAAATCATTTTCTTTTTCGGAAATTAATTATTGCGTCAGCCTGGACACGTGGCAGCCTCTGATTGGCTGACTGACGTCAGCCGGTTCATGGACTCGGCCCACGCTCGGCTCGGTCCACCGTGGACTCGGTCCACGGCTCTACGTGTCGCTGACAGGTGGGACCACTCGGGTGACGTCATTCTTGGCGTCGGCGGGGCTCGACCGCAGTCGGCGACAGTGGGACCCACCGATGACGTCGTGGGTGACGTCACGGTGCGGTCGTTGACACGCGGGCCCGGCGTGTCAGTGACCCACGCGTACGCCCGCGTGGCGCGGCGGTTCGGCTCCCTGGACACGTGGCACGATCGTGGCCGTTGGTTTGAAATCCGACGGCATGGATTGGGTTTGGGCCTCATGTGCTTGGGGCGCACGTGGCCGATCGTTGGCCGTTGGATCTTGATCCAACGGTCCAGATCCAATCTAGCCTGGTGCAGTTCTTGCTACGTGGCGCAACCTAAGCCGTTGGATCTAGATCCAACGGTTGGGATTAGATCTAAGATTTTCAACGGGGAAACTCACCGAGGGTGACGTGGCGCGATCTGGGCCTTTGGATCTTGATCGGACGGTTGGTGGAGCTCGGGGTCGGCGATGGCTTCACGGGCTTGCCGCACCGGCCGAGGACGGCGACCACACGAACGGCGTTTGGGGCGTGCTCCGGCGAGGTGAAAGGTCCTCACCGACGCGGCTTGACCTGGCTGTTCCGGAACTGGGCTCAACGGCGGCGGAGAACGGCGGACGGCGGCGGAATCGGCGTTTAACCGCGGCGAAACAGGATTCCAACTCCGGCGAGCTCGTACGGGCAAACGGCGACGGCTCAGGCGAGATGGCTTGGGGGCACGGGTGCGCACGGAAGAGGGCAACCTCGGGCGATGTCTCACGCATTAAATAACCCCGGGATGCGCGCACAAATCGGAACCCTAACGAGACACGGCGGCTACGCGGCGGAGGAATCCGGCTCGGACTCGGCGGGGACGACGACAGAGAACCGTCCCACGTGGCGCGATCGGCCAGTCCGCGATCGCTTGGCGCGTCGGACGGCGGTTTCGGCTCGAACCGATATGGTCCAATCTGGACCGTTGGATCCCGATCCAACGGTCGGGATCGAGTAGGGTTAGGACTGGGTTTGGTCGAGTCAGTTGGCTCGGGTCGGACTCGAGTCCGACTCGGGTTCCGACTCGGTCGGATGAACAGTACTCGACCCGAGTTGATTTTCCAGCGATTTAATATTTAAAATAATTCATTTAATTCAAGAAAAATAGCAAAATACTCGAAAAAATTCCAGAAAAATTCTGGAAAATACTTTAGGGCATTTGGGACTCAAATAAAATATTTCCAACAAAACTTTATTTGAAAATTTAATTTCTTTAATTATTTCAATATGGAATAAATTCAAATAAATTCCAAATAATTCCAAATAAATTCCAGAAAATTCCAAAAATTCATCAAAGTGCCAAATCACACATGAATTTAAGAAAAGCAAAATTTTGGGGTGTTACAAGAACCATGAATCATGTGAGGAATTTTTCAATCACAATCCTGGTTGTCAAGTGTCCAAACAAAAAGAAATCTGTAACACCCCTTTTTCCCGTATGCCGGTTTCATGGTACCTAAGAAAAATAACATAAACACAAGCGTGAGTTCATCACTCAGCAAGTATATTGCAATGGAACAAGAAAACACATTCCAATACCTTCATCACTACTTTTCATATACAACATCATAAACATCTCATATTCACAGTGTATGCATCTCATTGACATCATCATATAACATCATCATATAATGCAATGCACATGTCTCCTTGAAGCACATACCGGTATTACCGAGTGCACACCCGTCAGCGTGCACCCTCTTTCCCCTTCCATCCCGTAAATGGAGGGTGCCTACTCCTCGCTTCCATTCACAACTATGGATGGAATCACGAGGTAGGTCTTACTCAATGGTGCTCCGGATTAGTCATAACTTTCTCACCGACCTTACCGGACTAGTTATGACTTTCTCACCGACCGGGCCAGTTTTCATGCCATGTATGCAACATGCCATAAACATAAATAACTTGCATATAAACACAAACTAACCATTGCATGGCCTTATAACCAACCATTTTCATCATGTCGTAGGCAAACATCAATCAGGGCAAGTTAGCATATCATGTAATCATATTGCACATAAGCAAGACTAGCAAACATACAACACACAACCCATTCCAATACACTTGCATTTAACCCTTCGGAACGGTATGGAGAGATGATGATGCCACTCCTGGGGTCACATCACCTGCAAATACATGTTTTCCACTCAATATCATTCCATCCAAGGAAGTACAAAACTCAGAACACAACGATTCTACCCGAAACCCCGGAAACCTGAAAAACAGACCAATCTGTCCGTTGGGACAGCGGGCTTCCAACAATCACAACTTGAGTTCTAAGACTCCAAATTAAGTAAAAGAGTACATCACCGCGAAGCTTAGGAAATTTCTTAACTTTTTAGAAGTATTGGGAAAAGCTGATTCGGCCTCTAAAATTGCCTAATCTACAGATCAACCCGATCTGTCCCAATCACGTCATAGTTTTGAACACGTTCGGTAAAACAGCCATAACTTTCAAACAGATGATTGGAATTACGCATTCTTGGTGTCCACTGAAAGGTATTGAAATTATCTACAACTTTCTCAACAGGCGGCCGACCAAATTCCAACTATAAAATTACGAAAATGCAAACCCTAGGTCGGACGTCCAATCTGCCCGAAACAGAACGCCATGAAATTTCTAGTTTTCATCAATTCTATCCAAACGCAGCACCACCTTTCAATCTAAAAGCACCAAAACACCCTCTAGCACAGCACCTAGTCCATCCCTAAGGATTACCCATAGCCATACCTTCGCCCGACGAACAACGAACGTCGAATCTTCTCCTCCTCGCGATCCAATCTCCACTCCGCTCACCGGAAACGCCGGAACCGCTGGTTTCCCGTGGATGGAGTGCTCCTGGACAGCGAGATGGAGGGTTCCGAGGGGTGGAGCTAGGGCCGGCTAGAGGTGGGAGAGGGGAGGGAGGGGGTGGCGCCATTAGGGGGGGCTAGGGGAGGGTGGAGAGGGAGGGGAAGGGGGTGGCGGCTAGAGTTTAGTGGGGGGAGGTGGAGGCGCACATGGGGGGGGAGGCGAATGGAGCAGCTGCATGCTGCCCTAAACCCTCCCCACATGGGCCAAAGGCCTCCCACCTCCGGCCCATGTGGTTTCCTCAAGCCCACGATGGGTTCTCCAAGGCCCAAAGTCCCCCGGAAGGCCCAAAACACAAATTAACCTCAATCCGCAAGGTTTTATTCTCTGATTTCACATTTTATAATATCACACCATTCCGTAGTGTCACAGAATCAATTCAAATACTTCTTTTCTAAAAGAGATAAGCCAAATCACCATAGTATCTTTTAGAAAAGCAAAAATAGATTTTTCAGGAATTAGCCTTAATTGGAGCAGGTGGTTGATGGATTTTTGTTTCTCTAAATTTTTTGAAAAATTTTCTCCCTGTGAGCAAATGAGTCTTCAGAAACTCCACGAAAAACCACCTCAAAAAACCTTGTAGAACAATCAGGAAAAATCAAGCACCACAGATAGTCAGGAACTTCGATTATAAAGTTTGAGGCTCGGTTTTCACCCCATAGCGCCCAAACGGTGCAACCAATATACTCTAAATTTTTTCCATAGATGGATATATGAGTCACACACCTTATCCAATAAGAATTACCCAAAAAGGATTTTTCAAAAAATTAAATACTGACTACTGCGCGAAGAACAAGTTCAGGACATATTTGCAACTTGATATGAACTAGATCTCTAATCTATCCTAGGCTGCAAGAGAGATGTAAAAACCATATTAGCACCCTCAAGACATCCTTGATCAACAACATTTACAAGGAGGGGAGGCAAATCCAAATTGCCAGAAAGTAAATTGCGGGAATTTAAATGCGGGAAAGTAAATAGTGAATTTAAATTGTGTAAAATAAAGATATAATGTAAATATGCAATTTAAATTCAAAAAAATAAAATCTTTGTATTTTCTCGATGAAAGGTTTACAAAGCCTCACTTCATGTGGGCAAAGCTCAAAGGAGCAACTCAAACCTTCAAGTAAGAGAGGGCACCCCTCCCCTCTATTTATACTACTCTTGGGTCACCTACCACCCTTAGATGAGTCCCTCAATCCTAGAGCACTCCGCCAAGGGCTAGGATTAACTTACTCACACAGCCATGCAAGGACAACCTAAAACCCTACACACATAATGTGTTTTCTTGCATGGTTTTCAAAACATACTACCTAAATCCGCTAACCTATCAACTAAACCGCGATCCAACGACTCTCATCGATCCTCGCGGCATCCAGCTAGTATAATCGCATTTCCTTGTCTTCTTGATTTGCCCGTACTCCGTCTCCGATCATCTTCCGACGATCTTCGACCGTCTGGACCTCCGACGCACCTCGCCTAGTCTTGATCATCCTTCACCTCACCATGACCTAGTACCGTCGTCCTGCAACCATCAAAGATAAGGAAACACATCACATAGCATTGTCTAATAATCATCACAAATGCTCACAATTAATCATATCTTATTTATCAGTCGGTTATATCGTCAGCCATAGGCCGGTAGTACCGCAAGAAGCTAACATAACTCAAATTGCTTCTTTTTTAATTCCAATTCAAATCAAACTCAAACCTGAGTGTAACTTGCTCAAATAAATTCAAATATTCATCACAAATATAAACAGACCTTCACATGATCCTTCAATATGGTTTTCGATAGACAGGTCTGGAGCATTTAAAAATAATCTTTTGCTACCAGAATTTTCATTTAAAACAAAACAGAGGAAGAAAGAAAAGCATTTAAAAGCATTTTTTGTAACCATGCAAAGCCTGCTTGACCGCAGTTAACACAGCTTGACCGCAGCGATCCTTTTTTTATGAGAATTTATAGATTCCTGACCGCAGTAAAGCCGGCTTGACATCAGCAATCTTCTTTCTTATAGACTGTTGACCGCAGTTAATCCAGCTTAAAGCGCTTCACCCAGCATCCAACCTGCACACCCAGTTCTCCAGTTCTCCTCTTCATCTGCCATGCGGCCATGCCTCTTGCCTTTGCCATTCTTGTGACTCTCCTCTTCTCCCTGCACATTCCTGCGTGTTCCGCAGCGGCAGAGGCGATTTCAGCCGGTGAAGCGCTCGTCGGCGACGGCAAGCTTGTCTCCAGCAATGGCAGGTTCGCTCTCGGCTTCTTCCAACCGGACAGTAAGTCCTCCCGGCACACCCCCAAGCACTGGTACCTAGGCATATGGTTCGACAAGATCTCCATGTTAACTCCGATATGGGTAGCAAATAGGGCGAGCCCAATTATTGGCCATCACAGGATGTCAAAGCTCACCATCTCCGATGATGGTAACCTTGTCGTCCTCAACCAAGCCACCGGATCGACGGTTTGGTCGACTTGTGCCAATATCACAGCGAAGAACACCATGGCTGTACTCCAGGACAATGGAAACCTCGTCCTAATGGACGCGTCTAACACGTCCAACATCCTATGGCAGAGCTTCGACTACCCTACCGATGTCCAGGAATCTGGTGCAAAGTTAGGCCGGGATAAGGTCACCGGCCTGAACCGCCGTCTTGTTTCCAAGAAGAGCTTGGCAGATCCATCTCCTGGCCCATATTGCGTGGAATTAGACCCTACTGGTGCAAACCAATTCGTCTTCAAACTATGCAACTCGTCTGTAGTGTACTGGTCTTCCGGCGAATGGAATGGCCAGTACTTCAACTCGATGCCGGAAATGTCAGGACGCACCCATTTTGACTTCAAATTTATCAACAACAACCAAGAGGAGTATTTTGTGTACAACCAAGAGGACTTTATATGTGTTAGCCTTCTGGACATATCTGGTCAAAACAAGTTTCTCATCTGGTTTGAGAGCAAGCAGGAATGGGTAACAATCTACACCCTGCCTAAAGATCAATGTGATGTCTATGCTACTTGTGGACCCTTCACTATCTGCAACAGCAACGCACACTCACTGTGTGATTGCATGAAGGGCTTCTCAGTGAGATCAACTAAGGATTGGGCGCTACAGGATCGAACTGGCGGGTGCATAAGAAACATACCCCTAGATTGCAGCAGCAGGAACCGAAGCAGAACTGCTACGACAGACAAATTCTACCCCTTACCCGGTGTTGGATTGCCTGCGAAAGCCAATATTGTAGAATCCGCTGGCAGTGCAGACCAATGTGCACTAGCTTGCCTGAATAACTGCTCTTGCACTGCATATTCCTATGGTAATAGATGCTCCCTATGGTATGATGGATTGCTTAACGTCAGACAGTATAACAATGGAACTACTAGCGATAGTGAAATTGAAATTCTCTACCTGCGCATCGCTGCCAAAGATGCAGAAAGTTGGATAAATAGTAAGGGAGGAAAAGGAAAGATTGATGCTGCTGTCATCGCTCCAGGTGTTGTTGCTTTGAGTTTGCTGTCAGCTATTGCTGTCTGGCTTCTAGTACTCTGGAGGAACAAAAGGAAGCAATTTATTGGCATATCTGACAACTTTCAAGGTCGCAATGGAATTGTGGCTTTCAGATACATTGATCTGAAACATGCAACTAACAATTTCTCCGATAGATTAGGAGGTGGTGGCTTTGGTTCTGTATTCAAAGGGTTTCTAAGTGACTCGACAGCTATTGCGGTGAAAAGGCTTGATGGTGTCCGTCAAGGAGAGAAGCAATTCAGGGCTGAAGTGAGTTCGGTTGGAATGATCCAACATATCAATTTGGTTAATCTCATTGGATTCTGTTGCGAGAGAAATTGGAGGCTGCTTGTATATGAACACATGCCAAATCGCTCTCTTGATACACACCTTTTTCAAAGCCACACTATGGTCCTAAATTGGAGTACCCGTTACCAGATAGCCATTGGGGTTGCTAGAGGGTTGGCATACTTACATGAGAATTGCAGGGATTGCATAATACACTGTGATATTAAGCCAGAGAACATACTTCTTGATGCATCATTCGTTCCTAAGATTGCAGACTTTGGGATGGCAAAATTTGTCGGAAGGGATTTTAGCAGGGTTCTTACTACACTAAGAGGAACATTAGGGTACCTTGCACCCGAATGGATTAGTGGAGTCGCCATCACATCAAAAGTGGATGTCTACAGCTATGGGATGCTGTTGTTTGAAATCATTTCAGGTAGGAGGAACTCGTGCAGAGAAAGTACAAGTGATGGTGATCATGTTGCGTATTTCCCTGTTGAAGTTGCAAGCAAACTTCTCCAGGGAGAAGTTGGAATCCTGCTGGATGAGAAATTATGTGGGTATGACAACTTGGATGAGGCTGAAAGAATCTGCAAGGTAGCTTGCTGGTGCATCCAAGAAGATGAGTCTAATCGGCCAACCATGGGTGAAGTGGTTCAATTTCTTGAGGGTTTATTAGAGCTTGAATTGCCCCCAATGCCAAGATTGCTTCAAGCAATCCTAGGAAGCTCACATTTAACATGTCCAGAGCCCTTTTCTTTTGGTCCACCAATAGCCCTTTACGAAGAGGCAAAACTTTAACGGCTTAAGTTTAAGATTAGAATAAATTCTGTGGGCATTTGTGTTCCAATGTTGTACAATCAATGTAAACTTATATCTTCTGAAATTTAAGCTATGTTATGTAATACAGAGAGTGAGACTCTCCAAGGTAATAATAAGTTGATCTGTAAATTCCAAAGTGCGGATTAAGAAATTTATAAGGGTTACCAAAGTTTCGGTTGCGCTATGCCCATTTTGCTCTGCATTAGAATAATTTCAGTGCATGCTACGTACCGAGGAATAGAAATGAGAAGCAAGGGGCAACTATGCCTTCGTGTAGATGGAGCTCATCGGCCTCAGCTCTCTCATCGGGCTGCCCACGCCCAACTCCGGTGGCTCCGAGAGCCGGGATTGCTTGTGTCGCTGCCGACGTCGGAGAGCAAGTAGGACGGCATGTTCTTTTGATGGTATTAAAATGTATGGAGTCTTTCGGTGGTGTAAATTAAAACTCGTGATCTTTCCATGTCACCAAACCAATTTTTTCTTGTTTTTTCCATCACAAATTGAATATGAATTTGATATTTTGAATGATCGGGAAATTTCTGTTGATTTGGTGCTCAAACCAAATTGATTTGCGTTATTGCACAGTCAATGGTTTGCACTAGATTTATCCCTTAAAATAATTTTTTTTACAGTACACTAGATTGAATATGAACCGTTCATTCTTTTTGATACAATGTATCAGATTAACTAGAGTTTACTTATACTTTATCTAGCAGTACAGTAGTAGAAACACGATTAACTGATCAACGCTTAGATCTGATTTCTACAACACATTATAAACTACCAAGATAATGTTCCGTAAACTCTACTAACTGCAGACTCTTCAAAATAGTTCATCAAATGCATCACCCCGTGCTCTCCTCTTCATCTGCCATGCCTCTTATCGTTGTCATTTTTGTGTATCTCCTATTCTCCCTGCATATTCCTGCATTCCAAAGCAGCAGAGGCGATTTCAGCCGGTGAAGCGCTCGGCGACGACAAGCTTGTCTGCCGCAATGGCAGGTTCGCTCTCGGCTTCTTCCAACCGGACAGTAAGTCCTCCCGGCACACCCCCAAGCACGGGTACATAGGCATATTGAAGAATCGAGATGGCTATCAGAGGGAAAGTGAATGATCACAAATAAAAAAAAATTCTACTCAAAGTACTTTAAACAATCCCATAAGAAAAATCTGAAAGACCCGAAGATTTTTCTTCGGACCGATGCTCATCAAATTTACCAACCCTAAAAAATCAGAACAACTAGACAATTATGTCTACCTCTAACTTGCATGGATAAGAATCATGAAACATGTGAGGGATTTTTGGAGCACAATCCTAGTTGTCAAGTGTCAAAATAAAAATGAATCAATTCAAATATTGATTTTCGAAAAGTAATCAAACCAAATCACCAAAGTCATTTTTAGAAAAGCGAAAGCAGATTTTCCAGAAATTGTTCTCACTTGGAGCAGGTGGTTGGTGGATTTCTATTGCTCTAAAATTTTTGTGAATTTTTCTCCTTGTGAGCAATTAAGTCGTGAAATACTCCATAAAAACACACATCAAAAAGCCTTGTAGAACAATCAGGAAAAATCAAGCATTACAGACAGTCAGGAACTTCGAGCAGAAAGTTTGAGGCTCGGTATTCACCACATAGCACCCAAACGGTGCAACCAGTAGACTCCCCAATTTTTCAATAGATGGATATATGAGTCATGCACCTTCTCCAAAAAGTATTTTTCTAGATTTTTCTAAAAATCAAATACTGACTGCTGCCTGAAGAAAAAATTCAGGACAGATTTGCAACTTGATATAAACTTGATCTCTAGTCTATCTTAAGGTGCAAGAGAGATGTAAAACCACATGACCACCCTCAAGACATCCTTGATCAACAGTATTTAGAAGGAGGGGAGGCAAATCCAAATTGTGAGAAAATAAATTGCGGGAATTTAAATGCGGAATTGAAATGCTAAATTTAAGACATAAATTAGGGTACCTTGCACCCGAATGGATTAGTGTACTACACTAAGAGGAACATTAGGGTACCTTACACCCGAATGGATTAGTGGAGTGGCCATGATATCAAAAGTGGATGTCTACAGCTATGGGATGCTGTTGTTTGAAATCATTTCAGTTAGGAGGAACTCGTGCAAAGAAAGTACAAGTGATGGTGATCATGTTGCGTATTTCCCTGTTGAAGTTGCAAGCAAACTTCTCAAGGGAGAAGTTGAAATCCTGCTGAATGAGAAATTATGTGGGTATGACAACTTGGATGAGGCCGAAAGAATCTACAAGGTAGCTTGCTGGTGTATCCAAGAAGACGAGTCTAATCGGCCAACCATGGGTGAAGTGGTTCAAATTCTTGAGGGTTTAATAGAGCTTGAATTGCCCCCAATGCCAAGATTGCTTCAAGCAAATCCTAGGAAGCTCACATTGAACGTGTCCAGAGCCCTTTTCTTTTGGTCCACCAATAGCCCTTTACGAAGAGCCAAAACTATAACGGCTCAAGGTTAATATGAGAATAAATACTGTGGGCATTTGTGCTCCAATGTTGTACATTCATTGTAAACTTATATCTTCAGAGGCTAAATCTTCTTTTGTTGCTCCTCTTCGATGGAATTTGAAATGCTCAGCGGAGAGAGAGAGGACAACTCAGCAACCGTCGAAGATCATCGGAGGGCCTTCCACCATGACAGCGCTGAGAAGCGTATCTCGGCTTCCCGATCTTCGCCACCTGGTCAGATCTCGTCTCCTGTGGATATTTCATCAACTGGGAAGGGGCATTTTGGGGAAGTTACCTCGCGCGAAGATGAGGATCTAGAGGTTTTCTTCGGGCAACTTTGGGCTGTGCCGAGAATCTCTCCCCGCTCTTCGCAAAATAGGGTTCAGGTGGCACATGAAGCGCTCGTCTGGATCTGGAGGGAGTTGATTTCTACGGGTAGATTCTCGATCTCAGATTGCTTCCCCATCTCTCAGAGTGATTTCCTTCCTTCAAACCCTCGTCGCCTAAGCTTTGCTAGAGATTTCTGTGGGAAGGGGAAGGGAAATCCTTCTTTTGATTCGGTGGTAAGGATCGCTGGACGGGGATGGAATCAGTGGGAAAGAGGAGGAGGTGGATTTGGGTATGGTCGTGGATGCCCCCCCCCCCGCCGTTCCGAGGCCAGCGGTTTCAACGCGGTCGTCTTCCTCAGAGGTTTCCCCAAACGTCCTCCTCTTCCTCTTCCTCCGCAACCCAATACACAGGCTCAGATCCAGCAACAGCAAGGTCCAATCAGGTTAGAGATTCTGAAGTCAGTGACAAGCCAAACAAATCAAGCAAAGGGTAATCCTTCATCTGATGATGTTAAGATAGATCATCTATATGTGAAATCCATTTGCTATAATTGTGGTGAACCGGGTCACTTAGTTGTTAGTTGCAAGAACCCTAAGTTGTGTTTCATCTGTGAGGAACCAGGACATCATGTTGATTTCTGTCCAATGCGTAGTAAGCCTCAGAAATCTGCAAGTTACTTAGGCAGTGCTGCTAATGGGCTAGGTTTTTTCCACATTGAGGTTCCCGAAACTAGTAGAAGCTCTGCTTTCAAGTTTAACAATTGTGGGATTATCACTATTGATCAGGGGAGATTTCGTGGGCTGAATTAGAGAAGAATTTAGCTGATATATTTGATGCTCGGTGGCCCTAGCAGATTAGGCAGCTAGAAAATTTTAGATTCTTAGTTCGTTTCCCTCCTCAAAAAAAGGTTGAAGACCTAGCTTTGCTGCCCAGTTTTAACTAGAACAAACTAGGAGTGACAGTATATGTGGAAGCTTGGAAAGGGGAACTAGATATTTTTGATGAGTTACAAGAAGTTTGGATTCAAGTGAGGGGTATTCCTCCTAAGTGGTGCAATTGGAAAGTATTTGAACAGATTGCCTCTTGTTTTGGAATATTAATCAATGTGGATTGGACGGGTATGTACAAAAGCTTTTATGAAGTTGTTAGATTACAAATTGCTTGTAGAGATCCTTCAAAGATACCTCAACAAAGGATGATGGGTGCAGAAAAGATATTATTCATGATCAAGGTTGCAGTGGAGAAAAATGAAAAATATCAAGTAGTTGAGAATAATGATGATAATGGTGACAATGGGGATGATTTGGATGACTTGGATGATGAGGATGATAATACTGGTGAAGAAGAGGATAGGATGGATACTGAACACAATCGAAGAAAATCTGATTAAAAGCAAGGTGGATCTGGGTATGATGCAGTTCAAGTTAGTAAGACAGGAAGCGGTAAGTCAGCTACTTCTAAGGAAAAAGAATCTAATTTTGATGTTATAATAAGTCATAAAGATTTTGAGGAAAAAATTTGGTTTCAGATGTTTAGGGAGAATGCTAAGAAGGCTTACAAAGGTGAAGTAGTTGATGATAGTAAATGCTACAGGCTGCTTAGGGATTTAGAGATGATCAACTCTGAAGATGAGGTGGAAGAAACTAATTTTGAGGGGTTCAACTCTCAGAAATTCTTTGATGAGTTTAGCCAAGAGCAAATGGAAGTAGTAGATGGGGATGATCTGCCGGATGAAAATGTGATCATACAGGAAAATCAAAGAGATATTGATAGTAAAATTGAAACTTCTGCAATGGATAGAATTGGTAATATCCAAGAGGAGATAGTTATTGGTAAGATGAGGGGTAAATGGCAGAAAAATTGGGGTCTAGTACAGAACAAAAGAAGAAGTAAAAGAATAGAGGATAAGGGTAAGACGACGCTTCAAAAAGCTCAAGAGCTACAACAACAAAAGAATTGGAGATTTGTCCTAAACCAAAAGGTATGCATCCTAAAAGTTCTTTTGACTCTTTTTCTATTCAAGAGTTAAATAATTTAGCTGATAAAGTAGATATTGTATTGGGGTGTTCGGTTTTGGAGAAATATGATAACATAGCTGTATGTAAATATTTTGATGCAGTTCGAGTAGCTGACTTTGAGAAACATGTTTTGTTTGTGGATGATCTTCTTAGACAATCTTCTAGTTCGAAACATAATGATATTAGTTGTTTTGGAATTGATAATGAATAAGAAACTTCTTCTAGTCCTCTAAAGGAGGGTAAGAATAGTAAGGATCTTCTTGAACAATTTCCTAGTTTGAAATATAGTGATGTTAGTTCTTTGGGGATTTATAATGAGCAAGAAACTTCTTCTAGTCCTCTGAAGGAGGATAAGAACAATAAGGATGCGGAAATGAATGGTTGGATTACTGTTGGTAAAAATAAACGGGGCAAGCACCCTATGAAAAATAAAGGAATATGAGAGGTATCTTCTGGAATGTTAGAGGGTTAGGTCAACCCGGTAAGACGAAGTACTTAATGGATCTTATTAAAAATTATAGAGTTGATTTTGTTGGTTTTCAAGAAAGAAAGAGGGATGATTTTAGCGTGTCTTTTCTTAGTAATATTAGTGGGTCAAAAAATTTTGAATGGCACTGGTTACCTGCCAAATCCACTGCGGGTGGTATTTTGGTGGGAATTAACTCTGATATTCTGGAAGTTTTGTATGTTGATATAAAATCTTTCTCCGTTCAATGTTTAGTTAAAAGTAAAGAGAATGATTTTATCTAGAAACTTGTTACGGTATATGGATCTCCTTATGAGGAGGGAAAAGAGGCGTTTATTTCTGAGCTTCATGAGACTCTTATTTTAGATGATCATACAACAATCATCCTTGGTGGGGATTTTAATTTAGTGAGGTTTCGATCGGATAAAAATAACGGTAAAGTGGATCACAAGTGGTGTGACAAATTTAATGAATGGATAGATATTTGGGGACTTATGGAATTAAATTTGACAGGAAGACAGTTTACTTGGACTAATAATCAAAGTAATTTAATCATATCGGTAATTGATAGAGTGTTTTGTAGCACTTCCTTTGCGGAAAAATTCCCACTAGCTATTTTATCTCCTCTTGCTAGAATTTGTAGCGACCATACCCCTATTATGTGGGATTCTAGGGATGGTTTAATTCAAAATAAGTCCACTTATAAATTTGAAAAATGGTGGTTTCTCCATGAAGACTTTAATAATGTAATTAACAAAGCTTGGAATACCTCTGTGGGAGGTTTAAATGCTATAGATAAATGGCAATGCAAGGTGCGAAATGTTAGAAAGGTTACTAGAGGGTGGAGCCTTAATATCTTCTATCAAAAGAGGAAGTCAGAAAACAGTTTTTGAATCCTATTCTAATGGTGCTCCTGGTCCAAATGGTCTTCCTTTTATCTTCTATCAAAAGTTCTAGGATCTAATTGAAAAGGATTTATTGGATCTCCTGGTCCAAATGGTCTTCCTTTTACCAGACTGGAAGTTGACATGGATGCGGCTGATGCGGTAGATGGTTTGTGAAAGTGCAAATTATACAAACAACCTAGACATGCCCGTAGGAGGTGCCCCAATCCACCCATTAATTAGTAGTGCGTACTTTCACATTGTGTACTTAGTAGTGTGTACTTTCATATTGCAGTCAGCACGCATGTAATTTTGATGAATGAAATGAACTTGTCATGTCTTGCTCGTTATGCCCCTTATTAGTACATAAATTGAGATAATTAACCTAGAATGTATTCCTTGTACTACGCATTGACATTACAGGCAATGGCAGGCATTGTACTTCCAAAGATACTCTGTGAGTCGGTTGATGCAAAACACCGTACGAGGGCAATTTATCCAGGAACTAATGTATAACAAAATTGTATATTACATGTCATGACATATTTGCGATGACACTAACCAAAATTTGGTTCACGTTTCAGTTGCCCCCTCTGTGCTGCCGGTCGTTGCACAAAATAAAAAGTTTGTACTTTCGTTTCCATATTCCACTCGCTCGTGCAGGTCTATTACCGTTCGCGCTTCACATGGACGGGGCTATGATGGAAGGAGGCATGATCACACTGATGTCAGCCCTCGATCGGGCACTTCTTACTGATCTGGTGGACCGATGGAGACCGGAGACGCACACCTTTCACTTCCTATTTGGTGATATGTCCATCACTCTAAAGGACTTAGCCATGCTCACCAGCCTACCCATTATGGGGCAACCTGTGGTTCTAGCCTAGCCCAGTAGAGGCCAGTGGCAGTAGTACATGTTGGCTAGGTAATTCGTGTATTTTTTATATAATGTTCAAAATGATAACGATACGATGTACTTGCTTAACCCGGAGTACTTGCAGGTTTGGGGTGTCGTACACACAGAAAGATATTGGAGTGTCGATGACTTGGCTACAAGCATTGGAAGAGTACCAACCATGCCTAGAGCATGCGGACGGAGCTACCGTATAGTGGCATTACGAAGTTTACCTATATTACTTGCTAGGTGGTGTGATTTTCATGACCATGGTCAGTGACATCATCTTCCCGCACATAATTTGGATAGCTCGTGGGTTGGCAACAAACCCTGAGGAGATCATGGCAAACAATTGGGCATTTGCGGTCCTTGCTGACACATACCGTGGGTTGTGCGATGCATGCGTACAACATACGCCCAGGGGCACAATTACTGGATGCGTGCAACTCCTGCAGATGTAGAGTTGGGAGTACCTTCCGATATCTCAGCCCACAGCCACTAGAAGGTACTACCCTATCATCATCGACAATGACATGCCAAAGGCAACTCGCCCTACAATGGGGCACCGTTGGATGCACGCACGGCTTAGATGGTCGCTGCTAGGTGACCACATGAGCTACAAACGTGTTATCGTTGATATGGGCCTACTAACCGCTGACCATGTGACGTGGGATCCATGGACTATGCAACGAGCTGCAGAAAACGCATCTCTTCTTGTTGCTTCGTGGACATGCCATTATGGATGACGACATGCTTCATCGTGTACATGAATGCGGTTGAGGTCTATTCGCCCGAACGTATCCAATGACAGTTCGGGTGTGAAAGTGCATCTAGGCCCTTAAATGTGTTTTGGATGATTAATGACAAACAATTAAAGGACTAATGCGTTCAATGAGTTAATGAACAAGTGAAAGCCCCAAAGTAAGAGTATCTACGGACGTTGGCGACCCTCAAAAAGTGGAAGAAAAGAAAAACAGCATCATTTTAATGTTATCTTATTTCTCGTTGAATAAATAGGCATGCCGTACTATTAAGAGGGATGCAACGTAGTTGATTAAGGATATGTCTCTATGCTCAGATGAATGCTAATTACAAAAGTTGAGAGACACTAGTCACAACACATACACCGAGAGTGGTTTTTTCTCTGGATTGGATGTTCCGATAGTTATACCGTATGTTCCAATCCATCAAAAATTCTGGTGTGAGTGTTTAGGGTACTCTCTGGATAAATCGGATATTCCGATATATGGATCGGATGTTCCGATGAGGACTTAGAGGATTTTCCAAGAGTTCTCTATTTAGGGTGCTCTCTGGACACATCGGATATTCCGATCTTTTGATCGGATGTTCCGATGTGAGGTTCTCAATTAGGTACTCTCTGGATAGATCAGATGTTCCGATTGTTGGATCGGATATTCTGATCGAGACTTGGAAACTTTTCAAAAAGTTCCTTCAAAGGTGCTTCTCGGGACACATCAGACATTCTGATTGTGGATATCGGATGTTCCAATGTGTGTAAATTTTGACCATTGGGGTTTGAAGTTTTCTGGAAGTTTAGCCAGGTTGGATATTCCGATGTTGAGATCGGAAGTTCCGATATGTGGCTGAGTGGAGGCATAACGGCTAGTTTTTTTTGCCTCTTCCTATAAATACCCCTCTACCTCCTCTTTTGAAGGGGTTGGCCATGTGTGCATTCAACATACATTCTTGTTGCCATTTTCCTCCTCCTTTTTGATCTTAGTGATCTATTAGTGAGTGATGTGTGAAAAAGAGATCTAGTGCTAAGAGAAATAGATTGAATCATTCATCTTGAGCACTAGAGTCAAATCCAAGATTGTGAACTACATTGCATTTGTTGCTCTTGGAATTTGAGGATTCCTAGACGGCTAGGAGTCACTCACGAGCAACCAACGGGTGTGGTTTGCCGTGAGAAGTTTGTGAAGGTTGATTTCACCTCGGAAGGGAAGAAATCAAGGAGTAAAACCAAGCCTCAAGTGTGATCGAGGTTTGTGAGGAAAGGGTTGAAAAAGACTCGGCTCTTAGTGAGCTTCCTCAACGGAGATGTAAGATCCCCTCAAGGATCCGAACTCCGAGAATAACTCATTGCATCCCCTCTTTTTGATTACTTCTAGTTATTGTGCATTTCACTTTACTTAGCTACCTTGCTTACTAGCTTTCCATAAGATTGTTGATATCTACTTGTGCTTGCTTTAGAATAGAAATCATTTTGTGATTAGGCACAACCTATTTGTTATTCACCATTCTCTGATCCAGTCAGATATTCCGATTGGAAATTGAAACATCCGATTAAGACCAGAAGTTTTGATATGTTTCCGGTGCGTTTAATTATAGTAATTTTAAAATGCCTATTCACCCCCTCTAGGCAACCATCTCGTCATTTCAATTGGTATCAGAGCCTAACCTTCTCAAAGGCTTAATAGCTTGAAAGGAGCAAGATGGCAGCCACGGGGTTGAAGGTAGTCTTTCCGGAAGATCTAGAGAGCCCAAAGACCGGGGACGGCACTTCCGAGATAGGAAGGTGGAACGTCGACATCAAACCAAGGAGTAGAAATTCCTTTTAACTATGATAGAATGAATTCATCTTCCTCGCATTCATATATTACTATGCCATCCGGGCGTGCAACATTCTTCAATGGTACACATTACTTCGCTTGGAGGCACAAAATGAAAATGCATCTAATGTCTCTTCATCCAAGTGTATGGAAGATTGTGTGTACATTTTTAGACTTGCCAGAAGAAGATATGGAACTCACCCCAGAGCAAGAACAAAACATTCATCGCAATGCGCAAGCCGCAAGTGTGTTGCTTGGTGCCTTGATCCTCGAGGAGTTTAACAAGGTTGATGGGCTTGATGAGGTGAAGGAAATATGGGACACCCTCCAAGTTGCACATGAAGGCACTTCTAGTGTGAGGGAGTCAAAGATTGAATTGCTTGAAGGACAATTGGGGAGATTCATCACAACGATGACGAAACCCCTCAACAAATGTTTGATCGGTTGATGCTCCTTGTCAACAAGATCCGAGGCTTGAGAAGCAAGGATATGACGGATCATGTGGTGGTGAAAAGGATGTTGAGGGCTTTTGTTCCAAGAAACTCCACACTTGTGACCCTCATCCGGGAGCTAAAGGACTTCAAAAGGCTCTCACCAAACGATGTGTTAGGAAGAATCCTATCACACAAGCTTATGGAAGAAGCCAAAGAAGTAAAAAATCTTACAAAGCAAAGCTCGAGGGCCAAGCCAAAGGAGATCGCATTGAAGGCAAGCAAGAAAGATGATTCAAACATGAGCGAAGATGATAGTGAAGATGAAGAAGACATGGCTTTATTTGTGACAAAATTCAAAAAATTCCTCAAGTATGATGGTTGTAGCAAATACAAGAGGGACAACAATGACAAGTCTAGAAAAAGAAGAAATATGAAGACATCATGCTATGAGTGTGGTGAGTGGGACACTTCATCGCCGATTGCCCAAAGAAGAAGAGGAACTCCAATGAACACAAGAAGAGCGAGCCACACAAGAAGAACAAGAACAAGACCTACAAGAAGAAGTACTCAGGACACACCCACATCGGTGAGGAGTGGGACTCCAACGACTCTGACTCCGACAATGAAGGAGTTGCCACCGTTGCCATCCAAGCTACTTCACCAACAAAATCACTTTTTAGAGACTTGAGCGACGGCGACACACCCATTTGCCTAATGGCAAAGGAGTGCAAGGTAATATCTAAATCAAAATCTCTCTATAGTGATAGTGATATTGATAGTAGTGTAGTGATAGTGATATTGATAGTAGTGAGGATGATAGTGATATTGATGATATGTTGATTAGTGGCTTGAACAAATCTACTATGACCAAAATATCTAAGCTAATGGAAAGAATAGATGGTCAAGAGGAGACTCTCGAAAAACAAGAAGAATTGTTTATCCTTGAAAAGGAGAGAAACCTCGCTCTTGAGAAGTTCCTTGCTAAAGAAAAGGAGAAAATTGAGTTATTAACCAAAAATCTTGATTTGGCTAACAACTCAATTACTACGCTAAAGAGCTCAAATGAATCACTTCAAGAAAATGTCTCTAGCCTAGAAGCTAATCATAAAGCTCTTGAAGTGCAACTTGATTCTCTTAATAATAGCGTCTCCTCTTCTAATGATGCATCCTTGGATACTATTCATTCCACTAGTAATGGTTGCTTTCATTGCTATAATATTGATATCTGTAGGATCGAAGTATACGAATATAGCAATCAGAGGGGGGGTGAATGATTGTGCGGAAGCTAAAACCAAATTCTTGATCTATTAAAATTTCACCCCAAAACAGAACCAAATAATTGCCTCGTTTTCGACAAAAACAGAATGATAGAGGTTCAGTAAAACGCGAATTTCCGGAGATCCAACCGTCGGAACGATCTGAAATTTGGAGACAAGAAACTAGATTCCATTACGAATCTAACTCAAAAAGAATGAGCTTGATCGAACTTACGGATCAAAAGTTATAAGCTTCGCAAGCTTGCTGTTCCAGAACTTGACGAAAATCAATCTAATCGAAACTTGTAGATTGATCAAGAATAACAAAAGATTTATCAACAAGACTCTGAGGAACACTAGATCGATACCCTAGAGAGGTTTTTGATGGATCAAATCAAGATGAAAATCAAAGAACAAAAACCAATCTAGAACTAGAACAAGTATGCAAACAAGAACCAAAAGAGAATATTGTAGCACACAAGGAACAAGAAGAATTGATCTTTATTTATTTTGTCTAAAGTACTCTCATCAAAAGAGTACAAACCCTAAAACTGAGCTTGAGGCTCTCAATGCGCTCAGCTCCAATTGATTCGATGCCCTTCAACAGGAGACAACCCCTCCTATTTAAAGGAGCAAAACACAAGGAGTTCTGAATACAATTCCTAATCTAGAAGGAGTATGTATACAACTCCTCTTGGCCCAACCTGGCCGAGTACAACTCTTGCACGCGTATGGCAACCCTACCATACTCACGTGACTAACACTTTGCATGCGTATGGCCACCTGCCATACTCACGTGACTAACACTTTGCACGCGAATGACCTCCTGTCATTCTCACGTGACTAACCATTCTTCATGTGCACCATTCTCTTAGCCCGAACGTCCCGCATGACATCCTTGACCACCAAGACCTCAGTTCCTCCTGAACCTAGTCCCGAACCTCGGCTCCTCCATGAACCTAGTTCGGTCCGTCATCGACCACGTTCGTCTTCGAGCAATACCTGCACATGAACAAACCACAAAACAATTCCGAGCACAAGTCCACGACTTGACTCACATCAATCCATGCAAATACTCACACGAGCATTGCATAAAGTCCACTTCAAAAGAAGCATCATGAAATTCTCACAAATTTCATAATCCCAAAAATGAATCAAACACAATTCCAATTTTGCTCAAAACCCTAATCGAGAAAAAACGCATTCACGACGGACAAGGAAATATGGTCCGGCGTACACATGAAAAAGCACTCAAAAAACCATTCACAACGGACAAACAAAATCGGTCCGTTGTACAAGTGAAAGTTTCGGTTCCAAGAAGAAATCATTCCGGCGAAAACACATTCACGACGGACAAACAAAATCGGTCCGTCGTACATGCGAAATCAAACCTCAAAAAGCCATTCACAACTGACCAAAGAAGTTTATCCGCCGTACATGCAAAACTTACTGGTTTCTTGGAAGATTGAGTTCGACTCATGAGCTCAAAAACACGTTCACGACAGACCCAAAAACTTTGTCCGTCGTACATGGGAAAATGAGGTTGCCAAAGCATGTTTACGACAGACCAACAAACTTTGTCCGTCGTAGATGGGAAACTTACTGTTTTCTTTAAGTTTGGTCCGGCGCCAAAGCGAAACTTACTGTTTCTTGTCAAATTGTCAAAACACAAGAACAAACACATTTGCAAATTCAATTCTAAGCCAATTTTTCAGCACATGATTTCACAATATCAATGTTTGTGATACTAACTCTCAACTTGTCTAAGTATTGAAAAGCGAAAATGAAAGATTAAATGGCTTGGTAAGATTTTGTATCATAAATTTTGTATCCAAATTCCTAATACAGACATACTGCAATGCAGACCCAGGAGGCATTGGACTTATTTACCCAGGTTGATCATATGGCGGCCCATCCTCCGGGGACCTCTACCTTGACGTTGGCAGGCAATTACATGAGATGGTACATCACGTCTAAGGGGGCCAGATTATTCTCAGCGATCCGTGGTCTTGGAGGTTCTGCACGGCATCCCCCATGACTCACCTAGCATGGACCCAGCTCATACCTCACACGCCAGGCGGTCCGTCAGCGTCCGTCCCTCTAGTGCCGAACAACAAGACGCCGCAAGACGTGCATCCACATCCCATGAAAGAAGCCAGTCATCGCGCCATCATTCATTCCCCCATGTTGAAGTCCCAACTGAAGTGTGGCCACAATAGGATGACAGACCCAATAAAACTGAAGTGTGGCCACAATGGGATGACAGACCTAGTACGTCCACCCCTCCGCTTCCATCGGAAGTGCCACATTCCGCACACTCCTACAGGACGGATGACAATCGTACACAGCAGTGGAGCGAGCCCAAGGCTTTCGACTTCGGCTTCATGTCAGCACCTACCTTTACTGCTCTACTAGGAGGGCAGGCGGGCCCCTAGCAACCCTCAGCCGATATACTGCATACGGCTCCCCTACATATGACAATCCAAGTGCTTGGTATAACCGTATCCACCACAGCGGAGAACAATACACCTTTCAATCAGATGTACCTCCCGAAGAGGAAGATTTGGACATCCTGCCAGGTACGAGTAGGCATGGGCCATCGCAGGCCGCAGGACGGAGGGCCACACAACCCCCATATGCCTACACCCCAAAGGACTTCATGAGAAGACAAGGTGGACGGTGCCAGCGAGGCCACTAATTGTAACTACTAGTGATGTAAAATTATTAATTGTACCTACTAGCAATGTAAAATTATTAATTGTACTTACTAGTGATGTAAAATCACTTATGTGCTATCCATTTTTCATATTGCAAAATGTGTTGTCAACTTTTTGTAATACTGCCCATGTTGTCTAATCTATTCAAAGCTGTATGTATTGTCTACTTTACTAAACATTGCAGGTGCTATCAGATCGCATAGCGAATCCAATGCCGCGCAATAATATTATTGAAATCTCCACTTATTGCATCTTTCTTACTTCATACCTTTGCTAAATTTTCTATTATTACCTTTGAATTGTTTTTAAAATTGAGGTCTAATGTGAGCTGTTTTGGCAGATGAGGAGGACGCATACATATGGAGAGCGAGAGGGAGGCTATGCTGATGAGTTGTGGAGGATGCTCTAGGTGCTGGGAGGATTTGACAGCTCGATCTACAGCGTCAACACTTGGATAGTCAACGAAAGGGCTCGAGGCATGGTTACCAAGGTCACCATCTATGCCTGGGAGAACACGAGGGCTAGCCGTCAAACCAACATAACTGTGAGGAGACATACCTTCGAGGCCAGTATCCAGGAATTCTCTCACCTTGCACTGCGGAGGATAGGCCACGACTACATAGAAGAACTTAGGGAGATAGAGTTCCAGCTTCATCCCTAGGAGGGAGGTGCCACTAGTGCCCCGATCGACTTGGAGAGCGACACTACCGTCGTGCACCTTGCCAGGTTTACAGTCGCACAGGAGGAGGTGATGGATCGCACGGTCCAAGAGCTGCAGGAGGCATACAGTGCCTTGGAGGCTGCAGAGTTGAGGCTGCAGGAGACCAGAGCCCTAGTTGCGCAGAGGATTGGAGAGCTCGAGGAGGCCCTGTATATCAGGGAGCAAGATGATGAGCTAGAGCTGGACGAGGAGGAACCCGAGGAGGTACAGCTTGAGCCGAAGCGGGAGCCTGAGCCTAAGCCAGAGCAGGAACCGGAGCCTAAGGAGCAGGGTTCCTTGACCACAGCAGTCAGAGGCCACGTAGATCAGTTTGCACCAATGCCAGAGCACCCACCAGTGTACGCCCCAGGAGAGCCACAGCCGGGTTGGCTTGACCAGTGATCGAGTGTGTGAGTCGCGTCCTGTGAGTTTTGGAGTCTCAATTAGGTGTTAGCATTTGTGAGCAACCATACTAAGTTATTAACAAAGTTGTTTCAATTGGGAGTTAGCAGGTCGGAGGGCCACTAAGCATGTAAAATCACTTCATGTAGATCTGCCTCTCATGTAGTTATTAATTGTACCTACTAGTGATGTAAAATCAATTATGTGTTGTCTATTTTCCATATTGTAGACTGTGTTGTCAACTTTTTGTGACGCTACCCGTGTTGTCTAATCTATTCAGAGTTGTATGTGTTGCCTACTTTACTAAACACTTCAAACTAAAAAATTTAAAGTCTACCTGTCCGACGACGAGTGACGTCTCAATAGCTAGCCCGCTAATCCTAGAGTTGTCCCTTTTGTAATAGGCTTTTGTAATGAAAAATGGGTTCTGCTGAACCTTAAACCACTAACACAAAAAATCAAATTTGTCACACACCGAGGGATGTACTTCGTTGTAGATAGGGGAAGGTTCTCACCTGAGTCAACCTAAGTGTGAGAAAGCTGCTGTCATAGTGTTGTCAATTCGAGCTTTTTCATCTTTTTTAGCATGTTGTCATAGCAGCTTT
This sequence comes from Rhipidocladum racemiflorum, assembly GCA_036346355.1. Taxonomy (NCBI): domain Eukaryota; kingdom Viridiplantae; phylum Streptophyta; class Magnoliopsida; order Poales; family Poaceae; genus Rhipidocladum; species Rhipidocladum racemiflorum. Next base: position 79,627,318 of record CM070577.1, read on the forward strand.
TTTAGTGTGTTGTCATATCAGCTTTTCCAGTGCGTTGTCATATCAGCTTTTCCAGCGTGTTGTCATATCAGCACGATCTCAAAATTGGATGAAACCAAATCCTGGGACTTTGAAAAGTGGTACACTTCCTGTTTATGAAAAACTAAATCACATGCACACAATGTAGAACTTAATCTATTAAAGGCCCTAATGCTCTTTATAGGAAAAATGTCGCAAATAAAAATAAATTATAGCAAAACCAACTTTAAAATTCTCTTAGAGACATCCCCTAATAGTGACTAAATAATGATTAAATAATCTCTTAAGGTGCAGCCGCAATCATAAAACAAAAACCAAATCGTTATCGCGTAGATTTTAGAAACGCTTAAGCCTTTTCGGCACCATGTAGAATATCTTGTTTAAATGTAATTTTTAGGAAGAATGGTCTAGATCTGCTATTTGGTATATGTACTACCATATTCTGGAAAAAATATTGTATTTACCTATTGCTTTGCTACTAAATCCTGCTAGCACAATAACCCTAAGTACTATGGTTACGAACAACTCAGCATTTGAATACTATACCTGCATTGAATGAGGGTGACAGGTCATGCAGATTTCATAGAGGGTGACAGGTCGTGCACCTTCGAATGAGGGTGACAGGTTGAACAACTTTGAATGAGGGTGACAGGTCGTGCAGATTTCATTGAGGGTGATAGGACAAGTGCTGTAGTTGTGTGGAGAAGCCCCTCACCACCACTATAAAATCGGCCAAGGGATAGACATCCACCGCCAGACAAGCAATAAATGTTAGCCTAATTTACATAAATTAGGGCACAATGTCGTTCTACCGTTGGCTATTCAACAAGCGGAACTTATCCCCCTCCCGAATACTTGAATGCCAGTAGTGTTGATGCCCCAATTCTGCTGGAGTTTCCCAAGCTGAAATGTGACTGCAACCTGCCGGCGAAGCTGATGCAATCTACGCATGGATATATGGCTGCCCGCGCTCACTATTGCTGTGCCCACCGCTACGAGGTAAACCTACTAGTGTCCATACAATACAGGGTGTAGGATCGATAAATACTAGTATAGCTTCGAATTCAACGAAAAACAGAGTAGATATGTTTGGTAAATCAACAATTCCCAAAGATCCAACCGTCGGATCAATCTGAAATGTTAACACAAGAAACTAAATTCCAATACAAATCTAATAGAAAAAGAATTAGCTCGATCGAACTTACGGATCAAAAGTTATGAACCTCACAAGCTTGAAGTGGCAGAATATGACGAGAATTTATCTAACATCAATTTCGTGATTAAAAAAAAACTTCAAAAGATTAACCAACTAAACTTTGAGGAACTCTAAATCAAAACCCTAGAAAGGTTTTTAATGGTTCAAATCAAGACGGAACTCCAAGAATCAAAGTAGACAAAAAACAAACGAGAACCAGAATAGACGTGCAAACAAAAACCAAAGCGAAGAGATTACTGTAGCATGCACAGAGGCTTCAAGAATTTAATCTTTATTTCTTTTGTCTAAAGTACTCTAAACAAAAGAGTACAAACCCCAAAGCCTATCTCTGGCTAACACGCCCTGGCTCTGCGCTCTTAACCCTCCATAAATAGGGGACACCTGCCCCTATTTATAATAGGCAAACCTAACGAGTTCGTATACAACTCAACTTGGTATGCCACTCAGTCTTGGCCCAACATGGCGAAAAACAATTCTGCATATGTATGGCTCACCTGCCATACTCACATGACTAACCAGCCTCCATGTGCACCGTTCTCTAGCCCGAATGTCCCGCATGACATCCTTGACCACCAAGACCTCGATTCCTCCAGAACCTAGTCTCGAACCTCAGTTTCTCCATGAACCTAGTTCCGGTCCTGTCATCGACCACATTTGCCCTCGAGCAACACCTGCACATGAGCAAACCACAAAATAATTCTGAGCACAAGTCCGCGACTTGACTCAACATTAGTCCATGCAACTACTCACATGAGCATTGCATAAGATCAAACACGCATTATGATGTCCACACGAATTTCATAATCACAGATCGAAACTAAAATCAAATTTGTTTAAGCACAAAAAGTTAACCCTAGAAAATCACATGCACGTCAGACCGAAACTTTGGTCCGACGTCACTCACAACGGACCGAGCAATTGGTCCAGCGTACACAGGGACTAAACCCTGGAATTTGCCGTTCACGTCGGACCGAAACTTTGGTCCGGCATCACTCACGATGGACTGAACAATTGGTCCGGCGTACACGTCGAACTCTCGGTTAATTGAAAAACTCGGTCCGGTGCAAAAACCTCAATTTCACGTTCACGGCAGACCAAAGAAAATCAGTCTGGCGCAAACGTGCCACGCTCGGTTTCTTCAAAAAATGGTTCGGCTCACAAGTCTCAAATTCATATTCACGGCGGACCGAAATATTTGGTCTGGTGCAAACTAAAAAACCTTTGTCACCTTGAAATTTAGTCAAGCACATGCACAAGCACACTTTGCAAATGCAATTTTAGCAAGTTCAATTCTAAGCCAATTTTTCAGCACATGATTTCACAATCTCCCCGTTGATGAAAACATTGGCAACACCACTTAGAATTGAACATTGGCATTCAGTTCACAAAAAGGTCTTTGAAATCAAAAAGTTTAAAATCAAAAGCCAAAGTGAAAAACACAAAATCTCCCTCTTTTACAAATATGCAAATTGAAAAACTCCCCATAGGTGAAAATAAGAAAAATCTCCCCCTAAGAAGAAAAATGTGTGTGAATGTGCAATGTGCCCAAAATTCTCCCCCTTTGACAATGGATTCATCAAGAATACAAAAGAGAGAACAATTTTTTTTTGTTTTTTTTATGTAATGAGCATTATAAGTCAACCACATATGTAATTCATCTCCAAGCATGCTATCAAAAATACTTGCATCCTCAAATCTACACATAGACAATGTAGAGTAAGCACAACTAGAAATCAAGTATGATTAACGATTTTTTTTGCATGACATGATATCCCTTGCTCAACTATCTCAAAACCTGAAAATATTGAATTTTTGTGCACTTCTGTGGTGCTTGAAAAACTAATTTATTACTTGATTCCAACAGAGAAAATGCAAGGAGTTATATGCACCATCAGCCTTACTTTTCAACCATGCCAAGCAATGAGCTTAAGGTTTCATGGTTTCGGTCATACACAACCTCTTCCAAGTTCATATCAAAGTGCAATGATAAGCAGTCTCATGAAGAAGTGCAATGACAGTGCATATCCTTGATCTTGCATCTATCAATTATCACTTTTTGAGCTTTTAGCTTTTTCAACTTTGATAACTTTCACATTAAGCTTTTTGAAGCAGGATCAAAATAGTCAAGAAAGTTCAACCATGTCAAGATTTAATTCAAGTTTTCATTCCATTTAAATAGTCATGCCATAATCTAAACCATATATGCATAAACATGAAGTTGCAAAGACCTTGTAGCATAAACATGGCTTCAAATAACATATGTGTATCAAATATAATACTTATTACTTTTTAAATATTTTTTTTTTGATTTAAGAAACACAAAGAAAGATTTGTTACAAAGTATTACAAAGTGTTCACAAACTCCCCCTTAAAACAAACCCATTGGATGAACAATCCCAAGTTCTCCCTGAATAAAAGCAAAACGAGAAGAAGATAAATGTTTTGTGAAAATGTCTGCCAATTGATATTCAGTATCCACATGATGAAGCATAATATTTCCCTTTTCTACATGATCTCTAAGAAAGTGAAATCTGATCTCAATATGCCCAAGAAGGAGAACTACCCAAGAAGTGGTATGAACCAGATGTACTTTTTCTATCAATTCTACATCCTCCAAAGTCAGTATTAGAAAAAGCTCTTAAACTAATGCATGAGGAAGCAGAAAGCCAAATGCTAAAATCTTGAGTACCATGGAGATACCTGAAAATTTGCTTGACAGCTTGTCGATGTGAAGCACGCGGGGAAGCTTGAAAACAAGCACACAACAAACTGTATATCCGGCCCTGATGCAGTGATGTACAAAAGTGAACATTCCTTCATATGTTTGATTTGAAGTCTTGGACCAGGAGGGTCTCATTTAAACCTCCAATTATCTCATCCTCAACAGCATCATCATCATCTTCATGAACAAAGATACTCTCCCCCTGAATATATGCACCTGTACCCTCACTGTACCTTTTGCCACAATAGAAGTGGAAGAAGCATCTTCAAAAATAACACTTTCAGCACGAGATGCACGAGTGAAGGAGAACCAAATCTTATCACCGAACATATGACGTGAGCATCCGGAATCCACTAGCCATATGTTCTCCTTCCTCGCGTGAGAAGCCCACATAGAAACAGAAAATATCGAGGTCTCGGTACTGGGGTTAGAAATAAGATGTTTAGGAATCTAGTACTGAGACACACGACGCACAACATGAGCATTCTTATGCACAAAAACGAATTTGTCTTTTTCCATGTTTTTAGCAACAAAAGGTGCTTGTTTCACCCTAGGCACATAATGAGAAGCAAAGTGTGCCTGTCTGAAATTAGACCTAGCCTTAGCTCTTTCTTTCTTTTAACCTTGCAAGAATTTGAATTGAGCCCTTCATACAACCACATGTTTGGAATTGGACAGACCTAGTTGAGTAAGTTGCCAATAACTTGCATCTGGTACCTCAGGGTGTCAGCTATAATTTTGTGTAGTTGTATGGGGGAGCGTACCGGGGCTACGGCCAGGTAACCGTCCAACGGTTCGTTATCCTAAACTTCGCCTTTACTAAGGGAAGGGTTAGTGTTCGACAACCGGGGAGGTTCACTTGTGGAGTTAGAAGCTTCCAAAAGACTTTGTTACGGACACTCGCCTTTGTGGTGTTTGATTGTATCTTGTGGGTAAAGTGTATAACCTCTGCAGAGTGTACAACATATTCGAATAGCCGAGTCCACGGTATTGGACACTGCTCGGGGATTACAGTCAAGGGTTAGACTTTGTGGAAATGAACTTGGGTTATGGATACATGGTGTTGGAATTAATGAACTTGCTTAGGATGATAAATGCTTCACTTGTAAAATTGTTTATGCAATTATTATTGTTGCTACTGTTTTACCGCTTTCTAATCTATTACTGTTATTTTTTAATGTTGTTTATTGCAAAAAAACCCCTTAGCCTATTGTTGGAATAATCCATGCATAAAATTATTAGTGATGCATCTCTGTGCATGACTTGCTGAGTGCTTTTGAGTACTCACCCTTGCCACAATACAAACATCAGTTGAAGAGGAATCGACACCGGCATTGGAGAAAGAAATCTAGGAGGAGCTGACAAACTATGGGCGAGCCCAGTCAGTTGGTTGTGGCATATTGGTTGGCGCCACGCATTTTCTTTATTTTCCGCTGCATATTTATTTGAGTAAGACTATAGCCCTGCAAGGCGTACTTTTGTAACTTGACCATAAGGTCGAGCAACCAGTTATATTTCTCTTTCAATAAAGTACTTTACTATTTCGTTGAGTATGATTGTGATATTTACCGATGTTGAGACCATGTGCACTAGCGTGATCCTGGACTAGTGCTGAATACACAGAGGGTCCGAATTTGCACATTCGGGTCGCGACAAAGGTGGTATTAGAGCCATACTGACTGTAGCATTACCCATAGTTAGAATAGTCGTAGAGAGGATAAAACTATTTTCTAAAGTTGAAAGATTGCCAAGATAATGAATGAACTCTCGACTTAGCCCCTTCTCTCTTGTTCATATCCCTTTGCTGAATATTTCGTGTTCTCACTTTGTTTCAAAAAGTGTTGAGTTCTCACGTGAGTGTCTTTGGCAGATAAAGATGATCAACAACTACGCTGAGCGTCAGGGAGGTTACGCAACTAAGTTGTGGCGTATGATGCAGCTACTTGCATGTTTTGACAGACCGATCTACCGGGGAACCACCATTGTGAAGGCATGACTAGTTCGAGCATGGGACATCAAGATCACTGTGTATGCTCGAGAGAAGACGAAGGCGAGTCGACCTATCCACATCACTGCAAGGAGGTCTTCGTTTGAGGCCGGGATCCAAGAGACATCGCGTCGGGCGATGCGGCAGATGGCTCACACTTACTCTTCTGAGTTGGAGGGCACTGTGTTTCGTCACCACCCGCGCAGAGACAACTGCCTTGATCAGGAGATGATAGAAGACGAAGACACCACGATCACTCACCTGGCGAGGTTTGTGGTTGCTCAGGAGGATGTCATTGATGAGACGGTTTAGGAGTTGCAGATGGCCCGTGATGAGGTCGAGGACATGAGGAGAGAGCTGCTAGAGGCTCGGGAGTATATTGCCCACTCTTCACGGAGGATCGCCGAGCTGGAGATGGCACTGTACGGACCACCACCAGAGCCAGTATTGGAGTTGCACAACCCAGACCCGGAGGAGCCTGTGCCATAGCCTGCGCCACAGCCGGAGCCAGAACCGGAGGAGGATGTTGCGTCGTCAACCACAGCCATGGTTGGTCACGGTGATAGCTTCGCGCTAATGCCATCGCACCCGCCCAAGTGTACCCCAGGATGTTCCCATGGAGGATGGATCGATGAGTGAGCTTTAGGCTTAGTAGTTGAGACTCCTGTGTTGAGTCGCGTCTTAGAATAAAGAGTCACCCATACGCGTTAGACTGCAGTGTGCTACTTTAATTTGGATTTTTCATTGATTGCTGAGTGTGCAGTATGTGTTGCAAAGCCCTTAGGCATTGTGAGCAACCATACCAAGTTATTAATAAGTAATAAAGTTGAATTTTGAATTACATATTCCACCCCGTAAAAGTTTTCTACCACTTGTCTATTCTTGTTTCCCTCTCGTCTTTAAACCTTGGAGTACTCGACAGATGGTGAACACTTGCAGAAATGTTGGAGGCAACGGAAGTGGTTCTTGCCCTGTAGGAAACCCCGCTGACGCAGGACAGGCACTGTCGGGACCCGAATTTGCAAATCCGGACCCTCTGTGTATTCAGCACTAGTCCAGGAACACGCTAGTGCACACAGTCTCAATATTGGTAAATATCACAATCATACTCAACGAAATAGTAAGGTACTTTAATTAGTTAACAAGCTGGTTGCTCGACCTTAAGGTCAAGTTACAAATGTACGCCTCACAGGGCGAAAACTTATTAAAAGAGAAATAATAGCAGCGGAAAATAGGATAACTTCGTGGTGCCATCCAGTATACCACAGGCAACTGACTGGGCTCGCTCCCTAGCTAGACGGTTCCTCTTGGAACTCCTCCTCCAAAGCTGGTGTAGACTCTTCTTCAACTGGTGTTGTATAGTGGCAAGGGTGAGTACTTGGTACTCAGCAAGTCATGCACAGAATGCAACTAATATACTACATGCATGGCTTAGTACAAAGGAATAGCTCAGGGTATAATTGCAGTAAAACAGCATTTGACAAGTAGCATAAGCAGATTCGAAAGCAGTGAAAACAAGTATAAGATCAATAACTTTTCCAGGAGTTAAATAAACTTCTTTCCCATTCCTAATCCACATTTCCATCAACGTCATTATTAAACCAAACCAAACCTTTCAAGTCCAAGTTATTTTCAAGAAAGTCTAACCCTTGACTGTAATTCCCGAGCGATGTCCAATGCCGCGGACACGGCTATTCGAATAGATTTTACACTCTGCAGAGGTTATGCACTTTACCCACAAGATACAGCCAAACACCACAAAGGCGAGTGTCCGTAACAAAGTCTTTCGGAAGCTTCTAACAGCACAAGTGGTCCTCTCCGGTGATTGCACACTAACCTTTCCCTTAGCGAAGGCGAAGTTTAGGCCAATCCACCGTTAGATGGGTACCTGGCCGTAGCCCCGGTACGCTCCCCCGTACAACTACACAAAAGGTATAGTTGACACCCCGAGGTCCCACAGGTACGTTATTAGCAACTTAATCAACTAGGTCCGTCCCATTACAGACATGTGGTTGCACGTTTGACTCAGTTCAAAGGCTTGCAAGGTTAAGTCCTTAGGGTGACCAGGGCAAGACTACCCGAAGAACCAAATCAACACTCCCGGTGCCACAGCTGGCCCACCCGATCATTCTTGTCACATGCCCCGGTCGAAAACTATTTATCAAATCCCAGTTGATTACCATGCACCACGTGCCATCGACAATCACAACACATGATACTTCTTCAAAACAGGTTCAATATCTCATTAAGTCAATATTAGCATTTGATTGTCCAAAGCATTTCACGTGGCATGGCTAAGCATACTACATCGGTCTAACTACCCATGTTGGCAATTTAATAATGTCCAACAAATAATCCACAACTAGGGTGACAAGGGGTCATGGCACATATTTAATTAACCAAGGTGTCATACAGCAATTTGGCATTTATCTAATTTCCCATAATTAAATAAAGCATTTTCTAATCTAAAATAGCATGCAATAATTTAAATCAAATTAATTTCAGAATGGGATCAATATGATCAAAGCATAACTTGCCTTCAAAGAGTATTTGTTCTTGGTCTTGAGCTGGCTCCTGGGTCAACACTTCGCCTTCGAAGCCTTCGGGCACTTCAACGTCTACTCGTAAAGCGTGCAAATAACAATAAATAAATAAACAGTATACAAAAAGTGTCCAAACATCCAAATGATGTCCATAAACAGAGAGAGCATAATTTTATAATTTTTTAAAAACTAGAATCGTCCAAATCGGAGTTAAAATGCAAAAGTTATAATCGTTTGAAGTATAAAGAAAACATTAATTAAATATAAACAGAGAAATATTCATAATCAAAAATTAATTAAAATTCATATTTGAGTAGGTCTCATTTTTATGAAAATTTAGAAATTTGAACCACCCAAATCGGAGTTGAAATGCAAAAGTTATAAGCGTTTGAAGTTTGAATCTATATTTAAAATCAATAAACCGAATTAACTAAATAATTTCATTTTCGGAAAATGTTTTATTGCGTCAGCATGACACGTGGACCAATCAGAGGCCGCCATGTCGCCTCGGGTCCATGGACCCGGCGCACGGTTTGGCTCGGTCCACCGTGGACCTGGTCCACGGCACGTGTGCCTCTGACAGGTGGGCCCCTCGGGTGACGTCAGCACACGGCTCGGCCGAGGGCTTTGACAGCTGGGCCTCACCGTGACATCATCATGACGTCACGGCTGACATCATTGAGCCATTGGAACGGCCACTGACACGCGCGGGCCACGGCGACGCCACGCAGCGTGGCGTCGGCGGTGACGCCGCGGCGCGACGGTCGACCTTTACGTGGCGAGATCTCGGCCGTTGATTTGAAAATCAATGGCCCAGATCGGATCTGGGTTTCACGCGCTGGGAACAGCTCGGTCCATCTGGACCGTTCGATCTTGATCGGACGGTCAAGATCCAATCTAAAGTTACAACGTGGATAACCCTAGCCGTACGATCTATATCTAACAGCTGAGATCTATCCAAGCACGGTGCAGTTACGGCTACGTGGCGCGATCTAAACCGTTGGATCTAGATCCAACGGTTGGAAATAGATCTAGAAACTAAAACGTGAGATTTTTACCGTGGTGACATGGACGAATCCTGGCCTTCGGATCTTGATTAGACGGTCCGCGAAGCTCCCCGGTGTCGATGGCGTTGCGGCGGCGCTGGCAGACCGGAGCCGAGGAAGACGACACCCGAAACGGCGTACGGGGCGTGTTCCGGCGAGAAGAACACGTTCCGGTGCGCCTCAACGCGGAGATTCCAGATCCGGCTTCAGATGCGGCGGAGGACGGCGGACAACGGTGGGGCGAAGCAGAAACCGTGGCGGAGGTAAGATCTAACTACGGCGAGCAACTGTGGGCAGTCGGCGGCGGCTCGAGCTAGAAGACTACGGGCAAAAGATGCACAAGCAAACGGAGAACACGGCGCCGGGGTCCAAGCTTTCAATACTGCCTCGGCGTGTGTGAAATCCGCAGAACCCTAACGAACACAGCGGCTACGCGGCGGAGGAGTCCGACCCGGACTCGGGCGGAGACGACGACGGACGGCCGTCCACGTGGCGCGATCAGCGGCCACGATGCACGGGCGAGATCGGATCCGGACCGGATCCGGCCGAAGCGGTATGGGCTAATCCTGACTGTTGGATCCAGATCCAACGGTTCGGATCGATTAGGGTTAGTGCGGTGCGGTGTTACGCGGCTCATCGTGGGCCGTTGGATCCTGATCCAACGGTCGCCGCAGTGAGATTCAATTTGGGCCGGGTCGGCTCGGGCCTTGTGATCGGGCTCGAGTCCGACTCGGGTTCGGGCTCGGTCGGATGAACAGTGAAACCAACTCGATTTTTCCAGCGATTAAATATTCAAATTAATTCCCAGAAATTCATTTAATTCATTAAAAGTAGCAAAACACTCAGAAAAATTCCAGAAAAATTCTAGAAAATATTTTAGAACATTTTGGACTCAAATAAAATATTTCCAACAAAATTTTATTTGCAAAATTAAATTCTTTAATTATTTCAAAAGGAAATAAATTGAAATAAATTCCAAATAAATCCTAATAAATCCCAGAAAATTCCAAAAATTCACCAAAGGGCCAAATCTCATTTAAATTCATGAAAAGCAAAAATTGGGGTGTTACAGGCACCCCAGCCAGCACCGCTAGTGGACATGTAGTACTTTGGAGCTTTTCTTGCTGCACAGACCCAACTGATGCATGCCATGATGTAGCAGATGCAGCAAGTCAATACTTCGGCCGCTGCCAACCAACCTAATCAGGGACAGCGACAGAATTCTAGACTGTCGGAATTCATGAGGACTCATCCGCCCACATTCTCTGGAAATGCGAACCCATTGGAGGCAGATGACTAGTTGAGGTCAATTGAAAGGAAGCTGCACATTACCCAGTGTGTTGGAAATGAGAGAGTACTCTATGCCTCTCATCAGCTGGAAGGTACTGCAGCTGAATGGTGGGAGAACTTATGTGCTTTACATGAGAACCCACAGGAGATCACTTGGGAGGAGTTCACCATAGCTTTTCGCCAGTACCATGTGCTAGAAGGGATCATGGACCTCAAGAAGGAAGGGTTTAGAGCTTTGAAGCAAGGCAGCCAGTCAGTGTCTGATTATTTGTATAAGTTCACACAACTTGCTCGCTACGCACCTGAAGATGTAGCGACGGACAAGGCCAGACAGTCTCGCTTCATGAAGGGACTGAATTCAGGACTGCAGGTGGGACTGATTACCCACACCTTTCTGGATTTCCAAGAATTGGTGAATAAGGCTCTTATCCTGAAGGATAAGCGTAAAGAATTGGATGACAACAGGAAGCGTCGGATGGCACAGCAAGTAGCTCGCCCCGGAGCACAAAGGCTGAGAGTTGCCCCGAATCAGTTCTTTAGGTTTCAGCCAAAGAATGTGGCAAAGACATCATCGCCAGCACCGAGACCTGCTAGTCAGAACTACCAGACACCAGTACCAGCCAGCAACACCGCTACAGGGAGTCAGCAGAGCACTATGAAACGTTGCTACAACTGCAACGAGCCAGGGCACTTCTCCAATACCCTAAGTGAGGAGGAGGTGTGACGCCTGTTCGCCTTAACCTCGGCACCCCGACTGCAAGGACGCCCACTCCTGGAGGAAATCATGGAGCTGCCTAAGCTGGAGCCGCACCCCAAGCTACGGTGAGATGTCGGATCAACCACGTCACCGCGGATACAATTCAGAACACTTCAGACGTTGTACTGGGTAAGTTACTGGTTAACTCAGTACTTGCAACAGTTTTGTTTGACTCTGGAGCTTCACATTCATTTGTTTCTTAAGATGTTGTTGCTAAAAATGATTTGGAGATTGTGGATCTTAAATGCCTGCTCATAGTTCGAACCCCTGTATAAGAACTCCGATCTAAAGTAGGATGTTCTGGGGTAAGACTATTAATAGATGGGTTAGAGTTCTTAGCGAACCTCATTATATTGGGTACCCAGGCCATAGATGTCATATTGGGAATGGATTGGTTATCCAAGCACAAGGATGTGTTAGACTGTGGACGAAGAGTCATCTCAGTCGAGAGCCCTTGTGGAAGAAGAGTAGAGTTCCAAGCGACCGCAGTTCAAGATGGACAGTTAATGGTCAACAGTGTGAAGGCAGTCAGCATTGAAGATGTGCCAGTGGTTAGTGAATACCCAGATGTTTTTCCGGAAGATTTGTTCGGTATGCCACTAAACTGAGACATTGAGTTTGTGATCGAGTTACTACCAGGTACAACCCCAATAGCCAAGAGACCCTATCGGATGTCTATCGATGGGTTGGTAGAGATGAAGACGCAGATCGAGGAGCTGATGGAGAAAGGTTTCATAAGACCCAGTTCATCGCTGTGGGGAGCACCCATACTGTTTGTCAAGAAAAAGATGGAAGTTTTCGGATGTGTATTGATTATCGTGCACTCAATGATGTGACGATAACGAACAAGTATCCATTGCCCAGGATCGATGACCTGTTTGATCAGTTAAGAGGAGCTGGAGTTTTCTCCAAGATCGACCTGCGATCGGGATACCACCAGTTGAAGATCCGATCAGAGGATATTCCGAAGACCGCATTTTCGTCAAGATATGGACATTATGAATTTACAGTTATGTCCTTTGGTCTGACAAATGCACCTGCATATTTCGTGAACTTGATGAATAAAGTTTTAATGAAATACCTGGATAAGTTTGTCGTCGTGTTCATAGATGGCATATTTGTTTACTCCAAAACAAGAGAAAAACATGCCGAGCATCTGAGGCTAGTTCTTGAGAAGTTGCGAGAGCAACAGTTATTTGCAAAGTTTAGCAAATGTGACTTCTGGAAGAGTAAAGTGGAATTTCTTGGACATGTGATGACTGCCGAGGGAGTTGTAGTGGATCCAAGCAAAGTAGAAGCAGTGTTGCATTGGGAGCAACCGAAGCCAGTGACCCAGATCCGTAGTTTTCTTGGGATGGTGGGATATTACCGTCGATTCATTGAAGGATTCTCAGCGATTGCTAGACCTCTTATGCAATTGTTGAAGAAAGAGAAGAAGTCCGCATGGATGCCAGAGTGCGAGAAGAGCTTTCAAGAGCTGAAAAGGCGACTGACATCCGCAACGATGTTGGTTTTACCAGACGTGCATCATAGTTTTGACATTTACTGTGATGCGTCGTGCCAATGACTTGGATGCGTGTTGATGCAGAACTGGAAGGTAGTCGCTTATGCATCAAGGCAGTTGAGACTGCATGAGGAGAATTACCCGACGCACGACTTAGAGTTAGCCACCGTAGTGCATGCCTTGCAGTTGTGGCGTCACTTTTTGATTGGGAACAGATGTGAAGTGTATACGGACCATAAGAGTCTTAAATACATCTTCACTCAATCAGACTTGAATATGAGGCAAAGGAGATGGCTGGAGTTGATTAAGGACTATAATGTCGAAATTCACTACCATCCAGGTAAAGACAATGTGGTAGTCGATGCTTTGGGTCGGAAGGGCCACACTGTGAATATGTTGGTAGAGGAGAGTCAAGCTGAGCTATGTAAGGAATTTCAAAAGATGAAGCTAGAAGTCATACCAGAAGGATTTCTGGCAGCCTCAGAAGTGAAGCCTACCTTAGAAGACCATATCAAGGAAGGTTAGAAGGATGATGATAAGATCCGCAAAATTAAGTCCAAGATGGATGAAGGCAAGGCTAAAGACTTCAAGTTGGATGAGCAAGGTACCTTGTGGATCAAAGACCGCATCTGCGTGCCAAACAAGGAGCTGAAGAAGTTGATTTTGGAAGAAGCCCATGATTCCATGTACTCGATACATCCGGGAAGTGCCAAGATGTATCAAGACTTGAAAGAGAGATTCTGGTGGCCAAGTATGAAACATGAAGTTGCCGAGCATGTTGCAATGTGTGACATATGCCAGAGAGTCAAGGCAATGCACCAGAGGCCCACTGGTTTGTTACAGCCACTAAAGATACCTGAGTGGAAGTGGGAGGAAATTGGTATAGATTTCATTACCAGTTTGCCCAAAACTCAGAGTGGATATGATTCTATATGGGTCATAGTGGATCGTTTGACCAAGGTTGCACACTTCATACCCGTGAAGACCACTTATTCCGAAGAACGGTTAGCAGAACTGTATATGTCAAGGATTGTCTATTTGCATGGAGTGCCAAAGAAGATAGTGTCAGACAAAGGTACCCAATTTACCTCAAGATTCTGGAATAAGTTGCATGAGGCCATGGGGACTCGTTTGAACTTCAATACGGCATATCATCCACAGACGGATGGACAGACGGAAAGAGTTAATCAGATTCTAGAGGACATGCTGCGAGCTTGTGCTCTCGCATGTGCTACCTCATGGGACAAGAGTTTGTCATATGCTGAGTTCAGCTATAATAATACTTATCAAGCCAGTCCGCAAATGTCACCAATTGAAGCTTTATATGGTCGACCCTGTCGGACACCTTTGAATTGGAATGAGACAAGTGAGTGTCATGTCTTTGGACCGGACATTCTCCAAGAAGCTGAAGAGCAGATTGCTATGATCCGGGAAAGATTGAAGATAGCTCAGTCAAGACAAAAGAGCTACGCCGATAACCGTTGCCGAGACCTAAGCCAGAGGATTTCGTATACCTCAGAGTTACACCTCTCAAGGGAGTTAAAAGGTTCCATGCCAAAGGGAAACTCGCACCGCGATATGTTGGGTCGTTCAAGATTTTGAGCCGCAGAGGTGAAGTCGCTTATCAGCTAGAGTTGCCGCAGTCATTGGCAGGAGTGCATTCCATGTGTCACAACTGAAGAAGTGTCTTTGGGTGCCAGATGAGCAAACGTCGTTAGAGTCGATCGAGCTGCAAGAAGTTCTGACGTATAAGGAGCACCATGTAAAGATTCTGGACACATTGGATCGAGAGACAAGAAATAAGTCCACCCGTTTCTGCAGAGCCCAGTGGAGCAATCATTCCGAGAGTGAAGCGACTTGGGAGCGCGAAGAGTATTTGTGAAAAGAGTTTCCGAACATATTCCTTAGTTAGCCCTGAATCTCGGGGTCGAGATTCCGTCAAGGGAGAGGTTCGTAACACCTCAATTTTTGCTTTCTTTGTATTTAAATGGTATTTTGCATTTTTGAGAATTTTTGGAATTTTCTGGGATTTATTTGGATTTATTTGGATTTAATTTGAATTTAATCCCTCTTGAGCTAATTAAATAATAAAAAATTTTAAATAAAAATTTGTTGGGAATATTTTATTTGAGTCCAAAATGTCTCAAAGTATTTTCTAGAATTTTTCTGATTATTTTGCTATTTTTCTTGAATTAATTGAATTTCTAGAATTATTGTAAATATTAAATCATTGGAAAAACCCTACCGGGTTTCACTGTAGCACCGACCTGAGTCGGACTCGAGTCCGACTCGAGGACAACCGAATCGGACCGAAACACATTCGCGCCAACCGTCGGATCAAGATCCAACGGCCTCGATTGAGCCACGTGTGCACGCACGTTTAACCATTGGATCGAGATACGATGGCCGTGCGTGTGCCCGCGTTTGCGCGTGATGGGGGCTGTCGGATCGAGCCGCGTGGATGGCAAGGATGGTGCCACGTCACCCAGTCCAAGCCGCCGCCAGATTCTGCCGCCGCGTACGAGTGGACCTCGGTTTCCATGAGATTCACAGACGTCGAGGGCCTTATTTAATGCGCCATCGCCACCCGCGTGTTCTCCATTTCCGTGCACACGTTTTGCCCTAGGTCCTAGTGCTCGAGCCACCGCTGTCATCCCATAATGGCTCGCCGAAGTTGGAGAAGAGCACCGCCACGGTTTCCGCCGTTTTTCGCCGCGACCAAGGCCAGATCCGGGATCCCCAAGTCAAGACGCGTCGAACGCGACCACACACTTCGCCGGAGTCGCAGCCAAATTCCATTGAGCTCGTCATCATCCCCAGCTTCAGCCACCTCTGCTCCGCCGCGACATCGCCGGGATCACGAACTCCACCAGCCGTCCGATCAAGATCCGAGGGCCCAGGTTCATCCACGTCACCATCCCATGCACAGAACCCAGATTAGATCTCAGCCATTAGATCTAGATCGTACAGTTAGGATTAGATCGCGTGGTACTGTGTAGATCTATTAGCAACTGTTGGATCTAGATCCAACGCACTAGATTAAGCCACGTAGCCCCTTAACCATGCCGTGCCAGATTAGATCTCAACCGTTAGATCTAGATCGTACGGTTAGATTCAACCCATGTTATGGCGCTAAATGTAATCTCGGCCATCCGATCAAGATCGTACGGTGTAGATCGTGCCACGTGTTAGCCACCGTGTCATGCCACGCCACCCCGTGACGCGGTTAAACCCGATCGGATCGCAGCCGTCCGATTCGAATCAAACGGTCCAGATCAACCATGTTAAACCAAAACGTGTTAGATTGGATCTAATCTGTACCGTCGAATTTCAAATGAATGGCCTAGATCGTGCCATGTCGCAGGAAGCCGAACTGATGCGGTTAGCGCGGGCGACGCCTGGTCGTCGCTGACGTCACACGTGACGTCAGCATGGGGTCCGCGTGTTAGTGCTCGTACCGTGCGCGCGATGACATCAGCGATGACGTCATCTGTGGGGCCCATATGTCAGCCGTCTCGGCTGAGCCATGCTGACGTCAGTAGCTGACATCACCCGAGTGGGACCCATGTGTCAGTGACACTGTTCCCGTGGACAGGGTCCGCGGTGGACCCGAGCCGAGCCGTCGACCGAGTCCATGGACCGGATGATGCAAGCATGATGCAATAATTCGATTTTTCTTTAGAAAAATAATTCGGTGGAAATTTGAAATCCACGCTAACGTCAGCTGACATCATATTTTGGATTTTTCAATAGAAAAATAAATGAATTAATTTGATTTATTCTTTTAATTGATTTTTCAAACTTCAAACGGCTATAACTTTTGCGTTTTAACTCCGATTGAGGCGATTCTAGTTTCTAAATTTTTAAAAAATTGAGATCTATTTAATGGTGAATTTTATTTGATTTTTGTACATGAGTTTTTCTCTATTTTTATTTATTTGGTGTTTATTTATTCGATTCGGGTAGACGTTGAACTGCCCGAAGGCTTCTAAGGAGAAGTTTTGACCGAGGAGCAAGTTCAAGACCAGGAACCAGTACTTTTTGAAGGCAAGTTGTGCTTTGACCATGTTGATCCCACTTTTGAAACTATGTTTGTTTAAATTATTGCATGCTGATTTAATTAAAATGCTATTGAATAATTCCGGGAATAGTTATGTGACCTAATTGATTATGCCACCTTGTCTATAATAATTGTATGCTATGAATCATTTGTCACCCTAGGATGTGGAATAATAGTTGGACACTAATACTTTGCCAACATGGGTTACTTAGATCGTAATTAGACTGCTTAGCCATGCAATCGTGCTATTGACATAATTTTGAATGTCGGAAATAAATCTTGACTTAATGGGAGATGGAACATGATTTTTGGACATTGCTACATGTGTTGTTGATGATGTTGATGGCACGTGGTGCATGGTAATCAACTGGGGGTGATTAAATGATTTAGACTGAGGCAAGTGGCAAGATTGTTCTGGTGGGCGAGGTGTGGCACTTGGGAAGTCGCATTTGGTATATTGCTTCGGGTACTAGTGAATTATTGGTTAGTCTTGCCTCGGTGACCCTAAGGACTTAACCTTGCAAGAATTTGAACTGAGTCCTTCATACAACCACATGTCTGGAATGGGACAAACCTAGTTGAGTAGGTTGCTAATAACTTGCATGTGGTACCTCGGGGTGTCAACTATACTTCTGTGTAGTTGTATGGGGGAGCGTACCGGGGCTGCTACCAGGTACCCGTCCAACGGTTCGTTGTCCTAAACTTTGCCTTTGCTAAGGGAAGGGTTAGTGTTCGACAACCAGGGAGGTTCACTTGTGGAGTTAGATGCTTCCAAAAGACTTTGTTACGGACACTCACCTTTGTGGTGTTTGATTGTATCTTGTGGGTAAAGTGTATAACCTCTGCAGAGTGTACAACCTATTCGAATAGCCGAGTCCATGGTATTGGACACTGCTTGGGGATTACAGTTAAGGGTTAGACTTTATAAAAATGAACTTGGGTTATGGATACATGGTGTTGGAAATGATGAACTTGCTTAGGATGATAAATGCTTTACTTGTAAAATTGTTTATGCAATTATTATTGTTATTACTGTTTTATCGCTTTCCAATCTATTACTGTTATTTATGAATGTTTCTTATTGCAAAAGAACCACTTAGCCTGTCTTTTGAATAGGCCATGCATGTAGCTATTAGTATTGTATCTCTGTGCATGACTTGCTGAGTGCTTTTGAGTACTCACCCTTGCCACCAAACAAACATCAGTTGAAGAAGAGTCGATGCCAGCTTTGGAAGAGGAGATCCAGGAGGAGCCGACGAACTAGGGGTGAGCCCAGTCAGTTGCCTATGGCATATTGGTTGGCGCCACGCGTTTTCTTTCATTTTCCGCTGCAGATTTATTTGAGTAAGACTTTAGCCCTGCGAGGTGTACTTTTGTAACTTGACCATAAGATCAAGCAACCAATTATATTTCCCTTTCAATAAAGTACTTTACTATTTCGTTGAGTATGATTGTGGTATTTATCGATGTTGAGACTGTGTGCACTAGCGTGATCCTGGACTAGTGCGGAATACCGATGATTTATTTGAGTAAGAGGGTCCGGGTTTGCACATTCTGGTCCCAACAATGAGTAGCAACCATGAAATTGGCACGAGCCGATCTGCTGAGGATGGCATTCTAGGCCAACTCAAAATCTACCACCTCAAAGGTGATCATCTCTGTCTGGAAATTGCTCAAACTCTCGAATGTCATGGGCAAAATGACCTGGCCGAGAGGTTTGCCCAAGTAGCCCAGAACGATCCTGTAAAAGGGGACCACTATGCTCCTAATTTTAGACCGAGGGACTTGCATCTCGTCCAAGACTTTGGCACATATGAGATCTAAGGAGCTTCCACAGTTGATGAGCACTCGTCCCACCGTGGTGTTACTGATGGTCAGGTTTACGACTATTGGAAGCCTCTAGGGCTTGGTTAACCAAAGGGGACAGTCATCCTTGGAGAAGGTAATGGGCAGCTCGGACCACCTGAGCTGCTGCATGGGGTGCTTGCCCTGAGCGATGCGATGCACCTCCCATGCCGCCTCCTTTAGGTCCCGACGAGATTTGTAGGCTGAGGAGCCCCCGAATATTACTACAATATGATTGTGGGGCTCCTGATAGTTTGTATCCTCTTCGTCGATAGCAGGCTTTTTGCCCTTACTATGCTCGCCTTGCTCTGGGAGCGTAGGCATGGGGCCTGTACCATTGTAGAACTATTCCAAGCGGAACATCCAAGTCCGGCAATTGCGGTGGTCGTGCCTGTACGCCTAATGGAGGGGGCAGAAATGGTTGCTCGGCGGAGCACCTGGGTCGTTGGGACCTTGGTTGTTGCGGCGTAGGGGTGGTCGACCCCTGCCTCTTCCACCAAAATTCTTAGGCTGCTATGGCTTCAAAGCTCACGGCTGATGCTACTTGACAGCCACGACCATGTTTCGGCACAGATAGCCTCTTTTTCTTTTTCTTGATCTTTTTCTCCATGGAGCCTGCATTCTTCTTGTTTATGCAGCCTTCTAAGCCGAGTTGAGGCGGGAGCTTGCCCTCGTCTAGCTTTTTTTTTCCACTGGACTGCCTCATTGGAGTTTGGGTACCGATCGGCCATGCAGAACAGCTCGCTGGCCGTTAGACCATGATGAATCTCAAGATCTTGCTTGAAGCGGATGTCTTGGACCGTGAACTTGAAAGTGCGGATGACTGCTTCATTCGAAACATTCGGGATCGAATTCCACACTTGAATGAACCTTTGGACGAACTGTAGCAAAGATTCACCTTCCATTTGGATCAAGTGCTCGAGGTCGCGCTCCTTGCCTGGACAGATGTAGCAGCTTTGGAAATTTGCTCTGAGTGCACTGCTGAGCTGCCTCCAGGAACGAATTGACTCTTCCTTCTAATTGAAGAGCCAAGTCTGAGCAGCTCCGTTAAGCACTGTAGGTAGGAAGTTTGCCATAACTCCCTCGTCACCTCCAGCTGCTAAAATCGCAGTGGTGTAAATGGAGAGGAAATCATCTTTTGGGTTCCACTGAACCTCTCAATGTGGCCAGGCTTGAACTTGCTCGACCACGAGACATTACGAAGAGGCACTGCAAAAGCAAGATATCCGAAAGCTAGGGCATCGCGGTGGTATCTTCGGTTTTGGTGATCACAACGATCATCGCTATGGAATACACAAACCCTAGGCATCTTCAGGCCGAGGGTTTGAAAGGCCCACAAAGGCACGACAGGCCAGGCGAAGAGGGCAATAGCCAGACATCATATAGACATCCATCGGCTTGAGCGTCAAGAAAGCACCAGGAGAAAGGCAAGGAATCCTAGTTAGGTGAGATATGGTAGGGATGGTCTATAGCTTTGGACGACATAAGCAGCAGAGACAGAACCCTAGCCTGGAACCTACTGCAACATGCTTTTTTAATTGCTCCCCTACGCTATATAAAGGGGCACAGAAAGGACATTAGGGAATCATTTGTTTTCAGCCGCTAGAGAGAGGGAAGATTCACTCGGCTAGCCCCCGTTTCACCCTGATACACATAATCCCAAGAACACAGGAGTAGGGTATTATCTCTTCCATGAGAGCTCGAACCTGTCTAAATACTTGTCCCCTATGTTACCATCAAACTCAGATCTCGCGCACCACCCCGTTCTCTTCATTGTCAGCAACAAATGTTGACAGTTGGTGCACCAGTTAGGAGATCTGCGCGAAGATCGTCTCCACCGAGCATGATGTCTATCATCAATGGAGTCTCCGCGTTCCTTACTCCCAGCCAAGGCTTTCATTTCAGAAGCCTGGACTTCGTCACCGACGATCTTGGCGTGTTGGCCCTCTCAAGAGTGGGCCAGATCCTGCCTGAGGGAGAGCGCGACATCGCCTCGGTCACACTCCCGCTCGGGTCAGGGAGGACTATGGCTATGTTCTCACAAGCAGAGCACCATGAGATCACTTCCTGGCCTGGATACGGTCAGAAAGCGACCAGGGACGAGTTCCGAGTGGTGGGCGTCATTAGACATGAACCACTCAGACTTGAGGACCCTGCCCGTGTTCAGGAGCCCGAGTGTGGAACAGCACGGGTGACTCCTTCGGCTTTCACGGTGTCTACGTAGTAGAAGACTTGCGGACTGAAGCCCATCACCGGCAGGAGGTCGAGGAGTCTGCGGGGGCAAACCACCGCCACTGAGGGGGTCTAAGAAGTGCAAGCGTGAAGCCTGTAGGACCATGCTCGCAATATCAACCACGACATTCTACAGATAGGGATTGGCGACCAAGCCGTCTTCCACACGCCTCTCCAGAACATCGTCACCTGCAAGACCTTGCTCGACACCCTGGGCCCAATGCTTGGTGCTAAGAGCCATGCTGCCCCGATCGTGGCCCAAGTACAGGCCATGGTGATGGCGGCAGCAATTCAGCAGAATCAAGAAGATCCGGTGGGAAGGCCACAC
Source organism: Rhipidocladum racemiflorum (assembly GCA_036346355.1). Lineage (NCBI taxonomy): Eukaryota > Viridiplantae > Streptophyta > Magnoliopsida > Poales > Poaceae > Rhipidocladum > Rhipidocladum racemiflorum. Next base: position 79,648,866 of record CM070577.1, read on the forward strand.
TCCCGAACTCGGCCGATCACATAGACTGCCTGCAGTCGAACCAACAGTACTTGAGCGATGCACAGTCGGCGTAAGCCACGCTGGGACGAGGATGCCCGCCGGGGCCTCACCCACGGCCTCCACCTAAGCCTTAACGCCAGGTGGCAGGAGCGTGAGGACGACGAGTGGCGCCGGCGCTAGGACGAGCTTGAGCGTTACGGCCTCGGCCACGACGACCGACACGATCGTGCCGACCGAAGGGGCTGCAATCACCGTGCTCGACTCGATAACGACGACTCTCGGGATAGCTCTCCTCCATGCCGGTCCCCACCTCGGTGCCATGGCCGATCCATTAAGGGGATCCGCACATTTACTGCTCGTCTTCGCCAGGTGATGTGACCCAATGGATTCAACCCCAAGGGCATCACCAAGTTCGATGGGGAGAGAGACCCGGAGGCTTGGCTGCAGGTTTTTACGCCCTCGTAGTCAAGGCCGCAGGGGGAGATCACAACATGATGGCTAACTATTTTCCTATCATGTTGACTCCATCAACTCAAAACTGGTTAACGGGACTACTAGAGAATTCCATAGATTCCTGGGGAGATCTCTGCGACCAGTTTATTGCCAACTTCCAAGGCACCTACGAGAGGCCCGGAACCCCGTGGGACTTATATTAGCTTTATCAGAAGAAGAATGAGTCCCTCCAGGAGTTGATCTAATGATTCATGCAAAAGAAGAACACCATTCGAGACATCTCAAAGGTAGTCATCATAGCAGCCTTCCAGAAGGGAGTTTCTTACCCCAACCTAATCAAGAAGAAGTCCCGGAAGCCGCTGACCACGATGAAGGCAATGTTCACTCTCACGGACCGCTACAACATGGCCTCAGATGCCCTGGCTGAGCGGTAGGATGACCGTTCGCGCCTGAAGGACAAGAAGGACCACGCCGAGTCCTCCAAATAGAAGGACAAGAAGCGCAGAGGCGGAAGAGCTTGCCACGATCGCCGAAGGTGGTCAGGCCCGACCGCCTTGACCGATGGACTACGAGAAGATGATGGATGCCCAATGTCCTTTTCATCCAAAGGCAGACATGCTGCTAAAGATTGTTTTACCTTGAAAAGGTTTGCACGCAAGTGCAGCAGGCAGGCGAGCAGAGAACAAGGTAGAGCGGTCGGGAAGCAGAACATCCCCGACGATGAGGAATACCAAGTGGTTGAGCACGAGCTCAACTACATCTATGGGGGCTCGACTGCATATGAGTCCAAGCAGAAGCAAAAGCTTACCGCTCAGGAAGTCAATGCAGTCATGCCGGCGATCCCCCAGTACGTGAGGTGGTCCGAGGTCCCAATCACATTCGATCGATCGGATCACCCCGACTACATCCCGTACCCAGGGAGATACCCCCTGGCGTTGGATCTGGTCATCTGTGGCACAAAGCTCAAAAGGGTGTTGGTCGATGGAGGGAGCAGACTCAACATCCTTTTCTCCAAGACCTTCGACGACATTGGGATCCCTTATTCTGAGCTCAAGTGTGGATCATATCCATTCCACAGGGTGATCCCCGGGACCTCGACGGTGCCACTCAGGCAAGTCACCCTGCCAGTGACGTTCGGGACTAGGGAGAACTACCGGACCGAGTGCCTCAACTTTGAGGTGGCCGATTTCGAGACGGCGTACCACGCCATCTTGGGAAGGCTGGGCCTAGCTAGTTTCATGGATGTACCCCACTACACATATCTGGTGCTGAAGATGACAGGCCCTAGGGGCGTTATCACATTCCGCGGTGATGTTAAGAGGTCCTTCGCATGCGATAGGGAAAACTGCGAGATGGCCGAGGCTCAAGAGGCCACTGCCGATGGGGAAAAGATCCGGAAGGCGGCAGCAAACTAGTAGAGCGAAGGCGGCGTCCCAGCCAAGGAGCAGGCCAAGTCGGGTATACGGCCCAATCCAGGCATCAAGAAGGTGGCTCTCGATCCGTCCGACCCAGCCCAGACGGCTCTGGTCGGGATAGGGCTTAGTGATAAATAGGAAGGCGTGCTCGTCGCTTTTCTCTGGGCTAACCGGGACATCTTCGCTTGGAAGCCATCCGATATGTTCCGAGGGAGGTGATCGAGCATTGCCTGAATGTCGACAAGAGAGCAAATACTATCAAGCAGCAGCTCCGACGGTTCGCACAAGATCACCGAGATGCCATCAAAGGGGGGATCACTACTATGTCATGATGCCATTCGGGTTGAAAAACATTGGCGCGACATACCAACGCGCAATTCAGCAGTGTTTTCACGCTCAGCTCGAACGCAATGTGGAAGCATATGTAGATGACGTTGTAGTCAAAACCCAAAGGAAGGAGGATCTCATATCTGATCTGGCTGAGATGATCGAGAGCCTGCGAACCTATAAGATGAAGTTCAACCCCGAGAAGTGCGTTTTTGGGGTCCCCTCGGGTAAGTTGCTCGGTTTCATCTTGTCCCATCGTGGTATTGAGGCGACCCTGAGAAGATCAGCGCTATCGTGAATATGAAGCCGCCGGCCAGACAAAAGTATGTAAAGAAGCAGACCGGGTACATGGTGGCACTCTAGGTTCATTTCCCGACTAGGCACTCAGGGGATGCCATTCTTCAAGCTTCTCAGGAAGCAGGAAGGATTCCTATGGACATATGAGGCGCAGCAGGCGTTTGAAGACCTCAAGGCGTTCTTGATAACTCCACCAGTGCTGGCTTTGCCACTACCTGAAGAACCCCTCTTTCTCTACATTGTTGCGACACCCATGTGGTCAGTACAGCAGTGGTCGTGGAGCAAGATGAGGAGGGACACTCGTGAAAGATTCAACACCGAGTTTACTTCGTCAGCGAAGTATTGGGAGAATCCAAGGTGTGGTACCCTCAAGTGCAAAAGCTATTATATGCAGCACCAGGTTGGTCCGCCTTTTGCATGCCGGTGGACCTACCCAGCACCAGCTCCCAGACGTCCTAGAGGGGCTATTTCTGAGCTTGTGAGATTTGAGCCTCAGAGAGATACCAGAGCCCGGTGTTCTACCGTTGTGACTGGTACTTGTGCTCATCGAGTCACTCAGTATTGGGTTCTGAGATCTGCTCTTATCTGCCCCAATACTGAGTCTTTGAACTCACGCTCTCATTAGTTCTTGAGCTTGATCAGTTCTCTTTTGTATCTCTTTATAAGCCCATATGGCATATCTTGAGGGGGAGCTGATCTGTTTTTATATGTTCATATGTGTATATTCAGCATTTTCTTCTATTCCTTCTGGGTATCTTGGGGATTCTTTTCTTTTTGGTCGAGTCCTCTTCACCTAGACTTCTGGCATGCCTCGGCATGGACCTCTCACCTTATGCTTTAGGGTGCTATTCTTCTCTTTTTCTCGGTTGAGCTCACTCACAGTCTTTTAGGTCTAGCAGGTGTTTGGCTCCCTGGGTAGACAGGGTCTGTGTTTGCTCCTGGGTTGGAGTTGGAGATGTAGCTTTCCTATATAAGTCATATGGGGAAGGTGAGAGCGAGTCTGAGTGTTAGTGTTTCTCTTCATCTTATCTATGCTCATAGATTACCCATTTGTCAGTTTCTTGATTCCTTCTCCTCATTCCTGTCTTTCTGGTTTCAGTTGAGTTCATTTCATCATTTTGAAATCTAAAATTGCTAATAACTCAACTTCAATCAGATTTTGTACTTAATTGACTCACTTGTTGAGGGGGAGCTTGGAATTGATTCTCTTGCATTGCATATAGACTTGTTTTTCATTTACGAGCTTTGTCTATTATGCAATTGATAAAATTGAGATATGTTGCACCTAGCTACTTTTATGAAGATATTTGCCAATCTAGGTCATATCCACTTTGGTATATTATGTGAAACTAGTAACTTTTTAAATTGAGCTTTCCTGAAAACTTGATGAAACTTAGCTTTTACTTGCTATATTTCCTTACTAGATGCTTATGCCATGCTTAGTGAAATAATGGGTTTCTACTAGAGTCCCTAGAGCAGCTTGGGTTATCTACATTGCTTCATTCTAGAATCCTCAACAATGCTCATGAATCTAAGTGCTGAAAATACAAATTGACTCTTTTTTGCTAAAATTGAACTCAACACTCTTCATTCACGAGACTGCTTCCCATTGCACTTGGGATGAACTTGAAATGAAGTGTGTATGACCAAAACCACTCTTTTAAGCTTCTTGCTTGAGATGGTTGCTAATGGCTTGAGTCAATACACCAAAAAATGCAAAAAGAACTAGAGGAAGAGAGTGATGCCTAGGAGACCTATGTCGATGGCTCCTAGTCGAGGTTGTGTTTCTCTAGGATAAACTCTCTAAACACTAAAAGGTTTGCGGAGGAGAGTGAAGCTTAGGAGGCCTTTGTCGATGGCTCCTAGTCGAGGATGTGCTTCACTAAGCCTAACTCTCTCATACCGCTTTATAAGCATTAATCTAAAATTTTGCATTTAAAGAGATGATTGAGCATGAGGCTTCTCTTATGGACTTGTAGCTTCCCAAAGTGTTGACTAGGTTGAACTCTAGTATATCCATTTGCTCCTTACTTTGGCTTTGTTTCTAGTCTTGAAATTGTGCTAAGTGTTGCTATTGTTGAAATCATGCAAAATTTGTATAATTTCTTTTGAGCTAGTTAGCAAAAATTGAAATATGCCTTTGGATATGACTTAGAATGACATATTCTGAACTTCAGTAGCTTGGTGTCATACTTTGTCTAAATAGTCACTTGCATAATCCTCAAAGCTCTTCTAGGTTGCATTTCATTAAAAAAAATTGCTCTCTTGATGCCTATATTGCCAAAAGGGGGAGAAAATGTAGAAAAAGCATCTTAGAGGGAAGAAAATAAAAAAATGCTTTCTCATGATCATGTTGAACAAATTATCCTTGCATTAGGATCATGAGTAATATTGAGCTTGTTGGAGGATTTCTTAGTTTTTGGAGCTTTTATCGAAAAATTGTTTTTTCTTGTGTTGAGCTCTGAAAATCTTTTCATCTATTTAGTCATGATCTCTCTTTCTCTTTCAATTGGACCAAATAAGATTTTTTTTGCAATCAAATTGCTTTTCCTCTTTTATTTTCAAACTCAAATTATGCCTTTTGTGTGGTTTGTCAATATACTCATCAAGGGGGAGATTGAAGGACCATGTGGAGGTCCATCCATATTTGTGATGAGTATTTGACTTTATTTGAGCAAGGTGTGCTCATGTTTGAGTTTGATTTGAATCAAAATTCAAAAGAAAGCAATTTGGGTTGTGTTGGTCTCTTGTGGTACTACCGGCTTTTGGCTGGCGGTAGAACCGACTGATGAATGAGACATGATTAATTGTGAGCATTTGTGATGTTCATTGCATATTATTGGACAATGCTATGTGATGGTTTTCCTTGTCTTTGATGGTTGCAGGACGACGGTGCTAGGTCATGGTGAGGCGGATGATGACCGGGACTAGGCGAGGTGTGTCGAAGGTCCAAACGGTTGGAGATCGCCGGAAGATGATCGGAGACGGAGTCCGTGCAAGTCAAAGAAGATAAGGAAAGGGGATGATACTAGCCAGATGCCGCGAGGATCGATGAGGGCCGTTGGATCGCGGTCTAGTTGATAGGATAGCGGGTCTAGTAGTATGCTTTGTGAACCGTGCAAAGAAAACCCATTATGTGTGTAGGGTTTTGGGTGTCCCTTGCATGGTGGAGTGAGTGGGTTAATCCTAGCCCTTGGTGGAGTGCTCTAGGGTTTGGGACTCATCCAAGGCTGGTAGGTGGCCCAAGAGTAGTATAAATAGAGGGGTGGAGGGAGGCCTCCATGCCCATTCATTCTTTGAGTTGTTGTGTTGCTCCTTTGAGCTTTGCCCACATGAAGTGAGGCTTTGTAATCACACATTTCTGAATGAAATAGAAGTTCCAAGAGCCAAATTTATTTCCTCGCAATTTAATTCTTGCAATTTACATTATGTCTTTACTTTCGGCATTTACTTTCATGTATTAAATTCAGCATTTACATTTATGATTGCTGGATTTTGTTATTGACTTGAGCGCTTCACATTCACCTCCTTCTATACTCTATTTGGACCTTCGCTCAAGATCGAGTTCATTTGCAAAGTTTGTATGCCGCAAGAGTTTATTTGTCAAGTTTCTATCAAGATCGCGAATCTGTCCAGAACTTGCTCTTCGCGCAGCAATCAGTCCTTAATTTTTAGAAAAATCTAGAAAAAATCCTTTTTAAGTGATTCTTGTTGGAGAATGTGCGTGACTCATATATCCATCTGTGGAAAAATTTTGGAGTCCATTTATTTCACCGTTTGGGAGCTATGAGGTGAAAACCGAGCCCCAAATTTCCTGATCAAAGTTCCTGATTGTCTATAGTCCGTGATTTTTCATGATTTTTCTACAAGGCTTTTGGAGGTGATTTTTGGTGGAGTGCTTCAATACTTATATTTTAATAAGGAAAAACTTTTTCAAAAATTTTGGAGCAACAAAAATCCACTAACCACCTGCTCCAAGTGGGGACCACTCCTGAAAAATCTGCTTTTGCTTTTCTAAAAGAGGCCTTTTGGTGATTATGCTTGATCTCTTTTAGAAAAAAAAATATTTGAATTAATTCCTCTTTATTTTGGACATTTAACAACCAGGATTGTGATTTACAAATCCCTCACATGATTCATGGTCCTCATCCATGCAAACTCGGGATACACATAGTTGTCGAGTCGTTCCAATTTTTGCGGGTTTCGCAAATTTGAGGAGCACCGGTTTCTTTGTGGGATTGTTTTCAGTACTTTGAGTGGGGAAAATTTTATTTGGGATCATTCACCCCCCCCCTCTGATCACCATTTCAGTCTTTCAGCAGGAACTGCAGACCATCCCAATTACCTGGCCATTCACAGTATGGGGGCTCGACATTGTCAGTCCCCTGAAGAAGTCTCAAGGTGGATATACTCATCTCTTTGTCGCCATCGATAAATTCACCAAATGGATTGAAGCGAAGCCGGTCACCATGATCATGGCAGCCAAGGCCAGAGAATTCTTTCAAGAGATTGTGGTCAGATTTTGGTGTGCCTAACATGATCATCACCAACAATGGCACTCAATTCAGAGGTGAAGAATTTCAAGACTGGTGCGATGAACTTGGCATCAAGATCTACTTCGCTTCTGTGGCCCACCCACGAAGCAACGGCCAGGTCGAGCGAGTGTAACACCCTAAATTTTTGCTTTTCATGAATTTGAATGAAATTTTGCACTTTGGTGAATTTTTGGAATTTTCTGGAATTTATTTGGATTTAATTTGAATTTATTCCCTTTTGAAATAATTAAAGAATTTAAATTTATAAATAAAATTTTGTAGGGAATATTTTATTTAAGTCCAAAATGTTCCAAAGTATTTTTCAGAATTTTTCTGGAATTTTTCTGATTGTTTTGCTATTTTTCTTGAATAAAATGAATTTCTGAAATTAATTTAATTATTTAATCGCTGGAAATGACGAGTGGGTTTGTACTGTTCCTCCGATCGAGCCCGAGTCGGACTCGAGTCCGAGCCCGACCCGAACCGCGCCAAGCCGGCCTAACCCTAACTCACCGACCGTTGGATCTTGATCCAACGGCCGTGCGTGAACCGCGTCGCGTGCGCGAGGTGGACAGCACGATCGGGACACGTGGACGGCTCCGATTGCGTCGTCTTCACCAAGTCGGACTCGGATAGCGCCGCCGCGCCCTCTGCCGAGTTCGTTAGGGTTCCGGATCTTGCGCGCATGCCTAGGCTATTTAAAGCGTGGGTCGTCACTCGAGGTTGCCCTTTGCCGTGCACACATCCTGACCTAGTTTTCTTCGCCCAAGCCGCCGGCACCACCTCCCGATCCCTCGCCGAAGTTGAGGTAGCGACCGCCGCGGTTTTGTCCTTTTGCCGCCGCCATCAAGCCTCTCCGGGTGCCTTCGAGCCCAGATCCGGACTCCCCAAGCCGAGGCGCGCCCGTGGGTCATCTTCATCTCGCCGGAGCAGCCCCGAAACGCCGTCGCGTTGGTCGTCTTCCCCAACCCTGGTGAACCAGCGCCGCCGCAACGCCATCAACCTTCACGAGCTCTATCAACCGTTCGATCCCGATCGCACGCACGAGGTGAGGCCACGTAGCCCTTTACTGTTTCAACCCTAGATCCTTTTGCCGCCGTTAGATCTAGATTGAGCGATGTAGATTAGATCTAGTGTTGGGGCTTGGATCTATTCGGGATCATTAGATTTAGATCCAACGCTTTGGGTCGCGCCACGTAGGCTATTACCGCGGTGACCTGGTTTAGATCTGAGCCGTTGGATCTTGATCCTAGGGCTTAGATTGAGCCACGTAGGAGCCTTGGGTGCGGATTTGATGCATTTGGGGCCATCCGATCCGATTCGAACGACCCCCATCGTGCCGCGTGTCACGCGCCGGGTGATGCCGCGTCACCCTTTTCCCCGCGTGAGTTAGATCCAATCCGCGCCGTTGATTTTTGAAGGAACGCCTCAGATCGTGCCACGTAGCCTAGCCGCCGCACCATGCGCGTGTGAGCGCGCCACTGACATGCGGGGCCCGCACGTCAGCGGCTGTTGCGTGCGCCGAGCACACCGTAGACCCCGCCGGGTCTGTGGACCGGGTCCAAGGACCGGACACGTGGCAGCACCCGGGTGGTGCCACGTGTCATGCTGATGTCATCGGGGAGTTCGGCCGGTGCTAACGTCAGCAGGCTGACGTGGACCAATGAGGTGCTGACATGTGTCATGCTGACGCAATAAATCATTTTCCGAAAAAGAAATTATTTATTTAATTCGGTTTATTGATTTTAAATATAGTTTCAAACTTCAAACGCTTATAACTTTTGCGTTTCATCTCCGATTTGAGTGATTCAAATTTCTAAATTTTCATAAAATTGAGACCTACTCAAATATGAATTTTAATTAATTTTTTATAATGAATTTTCCTCTGTTTTTATTTAATTAATAGTTTCTTTAAACTTTAAACGATTATAACTTTTGCATTTTAACTCTGTTTTGTACGATTCCAGTTTCTAAAAATTTATAAAAATGTGCTCTCTCTGTTTACGAACTTTATTTGAATTTTTGAATACTTTTTGCCTGTCGTGTATTTATTTATTGTTATTCGCACGCGTTACGAGTAGACGTTGAGGTGCCCGAAGTCTTCGAAGGAGAAGTGTTGACCCAGGAGCCAGCTCAAGACCAAGAACAAGTACTCTTTGAAGGCAAGTTGTGCTTTGACCATGTTGATCCCATTCATTTGAAATTATGTTGTTCAAAGTATTGCATGCTAATTTAATTAGAATTTATTTTGATTAATTCTGGGATTAGTTAATTGCCTAGTTGTTGTATGCCACCTTGACATAAATAATTGTATGCCATGAACCCCTTGTCACCCTAGTTGAGGATTAAATAGTTGGAAATTATTAAATTGCCAACATGGGTATTTAGACCGTTGTAGTATAATGCTTAGACCTGCCACGTATACCTGACATGATTTTGACAATTACATGTTAACATTGACTTAATGAGATATGGAACGTGTTTTTGAGAAGTGTCATGTGTTATTAATGTTGATGTTGATGGCACGTGGTGCATGGTAATCAACTGGGGGTTTGATAAATAGTTTTCGACCGGGGCATGTGGCAAGAATGATCGGGTGGGCCAGTTGTGGCACCGGGAACATTGTTTTGGTTCTTCGGGTAGTCTTGCCCTGGTCACCCTAAGGACTTAACCTTGCAAGCCTTTGAACTGAGTCAAACGTGCAACCACATAACCGGAGTGGGACGGTCCTAGTTGTGTAAGTTACTAATATTGCATGTGATACCTCGGGTGTCAACTACACCTTTTGTGTAGCTTGAATGGGGAGCGTACTAAGGCTACGGCATGGTACCCATCCAACGGTATGTCGGTCCCATACTTCGCCTCTGTTAAGGGAAGGGATGGTGTATGGCAAAAACCAAAATGGTTCACATGTGTAGTTAGCAGTTGCCGAAAGGCTTTGTTACAATCACTCGCCTTTGTGGTGTTTGGCTGTATCTTGTGGGTAAAGTGCATAACCTCTGCAGAGTGTAAAATCTATTTGAATAGCCGTGTCCACGGCATTGTACATTGCTCAGGGATTACAGTCAAGGGTTAGACTTTCATGAAAACAACTGGGACATTAAAAGTTTGGTTGGGTTTAATGATGACGTTGATGGAAATGTGGATTAGGAGAAGGGAAAGAGTTTATTTAACTCCTGGAAAAGTTATTGATAATATATTGTTTCTATTGCTTTCGAATCTACTTAAGTTACTTGTTAATGCTGTTTGTTGCAAATGAACTCTGAAACATCCCTCGTACTAAGCCCTGTATGTAGAACATTAGTTTGCATTCTGTGCATGACTTGCTGAGTACCAAGTACTCACCCTTGCCACAATACAATCTCAGTTAAGGAAGAATCAACGCCGGCACTGGAGGAGGAGTTCCAGGAAGAGCCGACAAACTAGGGGAGAAGCCCAGTCAGTTGCCTGTGGTATACTGGATGGTGCCACGAAGTTATCTTATTTCTCTGCTGTAGTTATTTCTCTTTTAATAAATCTTCGCCCTGCGAGGCGTATCTTTGTAACTTGACCATAAGGTCAAGCAACTAGTTTGGTTAACTAATTAACGTACTTTATTATTTCGTTAAGTATGATTGTGATATTTACCGATGTTGAGACTGTGTGCACTAGCGTGATCCTGGACTAGTGCTGAATACACAGAGGGTCCAGATTTGTAAATTCGGGTCCCGACAGCGAGCTAATGGGATGGTGTTGCAAGGCTTGAAAGCCAGGGTGTTCGATCGTCTCAAGCCGTACGCAACTCGGTGCATCAAAGAATTGCCTTTGTTACTCTAGGGGTTGCGAACAACCCCGAGTAGAGCTACAGGGCAGTCACCTTTCTTCCTAACGTACGGCTCAGAGGCAGTCCTTCCCACTGAGTTAAAATTCGGATCCCCACAGGTTCAGAACTACAATGAGACTGAGCCTGAAGCAAGCCGGCTGGACGATCTCGACCGACTGAATGAATCCAGGGATGTCACGGCAATCCAGTTGGCCAAATACCTCCTAGGGCTGCATCACTATCACGATCGAAATGTCCGGAGCTGAGCAATCTCTAAAGGAGATCTGGTTCTAAGAAAGAATCAGAAATGCGAGCATAAGCTCTCCCCAAGCTGGGAAGGCCCTTACATTGTTGATGAAATGACGCGCCCGGGGGTTTACAGACTCAAGCGAGAAGACGGTGTGGTCGTCGGCAACACATGGAACATAGAACAGCTACGTCGCTTCTATTCCTAAACTCTGTATACTGATCATGCCATTTTGAATGCAGTCTCTAGTCTTGACTTCCTACTTAGTTGAGACCAACTAAGCAGTAAGTCTTGGGCTAGGAGGTGTCATATCATAAGTAGCCTCTGTTTGAAAAATGCTCGTATGTTCTTGTTCCTTAACAAAGGCAAAAAAACCCGAGTACGCTCAAATCCCTAGTCATGGATCTTCGACCCCATGAGCGGCAAACTCTAGTCACTCGGAAAGACATGTCTAGGAAGAGAGGGCCATGGGCCGACTCCCAGCGCTCAGGGGCTAGACCAGTCGGGCGGAGTGCTTAAATGTAAAGGGAAAAAGCTACTCGGGCAAACCCAAAAGCCAAACACACAAGAGAACTAAAGACAGAGTTCATACTAATATCACTCCCATTATTCGGGCGTTACACTATATAAAAGTTTTTACATGCAGATAAAAAAAGAAGGAGAAGAGAAAAAGACCTAAGCGCGGCGCGCGCGGCCTACAGCCTCGATGAGGACGTCCCTGACCTCGTACAGCTTCGGGACAGCCACAAGGAGGACATCGACATTGGCGATGTCACGCTCTACGGCCTCCATCTCCGCGGCTTCAGCCAGAGCAAGGTCAAACAAAGCCCAAAGCTCGGCCATGTAGGCCTCCTCGTCGAAGACCACCGGTTGAGCATCCGCCATCGAAAGCTCGCAAAGGAGATCGAAGGCTACGGGGGCTAAGAACAAGACTGGGAAAAGGGTGATCGCTCCTGTAGCGGTGACATCATTATGTACCCAGAGCGAGGAAGCCGAAAAGCTTCAAGTAAATGCTGGTGCGGGAGAAAAGGCGGCCCCGCGTTAGCAGAAGGAGCCAGGCAATTAAAAGACATTTTGGGGATAACAAGATCATTAAGGTTGAGTTGACCCTGGGAGACAGGGTGAAGAAATTATAGTCGAAAAAGTTCAAATATTACATCAAGACAGATTTAAATTCAAGTCCTCCACCAAGGACGCCGACACTTCCCTAACTTCGTCAAGGAGAGCCGCAGCTTGATCTTTATCAACAGTGCTAGTGAAGCCCTCTTTAGGAGCTGCAAGATACATTCGGGGATAGAGTGATTTCACGACAGCCAGAGCCTGGCTGGAGCTCATGATCGCCATCTCCTGGACGTGGGTCCTGAGCTTATCGGGCTCCTCTGCAAACCACGTGGTGGCCTCCTCGGCGTCCTTCGGCCTAGCTTCGGGATTCAAGAATGTCAACATCCGAAGCCTCCTGGTGTCAGGCGCATAACACCTCCGTGGACTGGATCCTTTCAGTCAGAATGCCAAATTGCGCCTGCATTCTCGTCCGGTATTCTGCAAGCAAGTTGGGTCGACATCAGGGACTCGTCTAATGCCAAGAAAGAAAAGCCAGACCGAATGCACCTTCAAGCTCTCGCTCCAGCCTATCCGAGTTCCTGCGGGCTTGGGACTCAGAGTCCTGCAGCTTCTTCAGTTGCTCCTGGGCCACTCAGAGCTCCTCCTGGAGGCTAGCAACCACCGAATCCCAGGCTGGAGAAGGGATAGGAGCGAATCACGAGACAAGCAAACCAATCGGGAAGTGAAACACATGAGAAGACGCTTACCCCGGAGGGAGTCGGCCAGCTACGTTTCCTCCTGCAGGGACCGGACCAGGGCGCATTGCTTCTGCAACTCGGCATTGCTTTTGGCCTGGACCTGCTCAAGGTCGGCCTCGTACTTCCGGCACTCCTTGATCTTCAGAAGTAGCTCCCGAAGGAGGGCATCATCTTCTCAGAGTGATCGCCCAGTTTTTGGAGACAATCAGACGAAGACAATGAGAACGGGCGCCGAGTCACAACAAGAGAAGGGAGCTGATCGCCTTACCTGAATTAGCTGAGCACCCTCGATGGCGTGCTCATAAAAATGCCTCCTCTCATGCGCCTCCTCCTCCCACCCACCAAGATCCACCCACTCACCCTTCTCAGTGCGCCACCTGAGGCGCAGGGGTGACCTTGGGCGGGGCGGCAGATCCCGCAGCACCTCCTCAACCAAAGAAGGAGCAATGGCAGAGTCTGGGGCGAAAGCAGGCCCGAAGGCGACCTCGGGCAAGCCCGGAGGAGAGACACCACTGATCGGAGGGAGCTCCATGTTTTCCCCGGGCTCGGCGGTGTCGGGGGGACCTCAGTGGCTAGGCCCAAAGCGGCGGCATCACCTTCGGGCTCGGGCGTGTTTGGTAAAACCGCCCCTACCGGATTGGTAACGTCTCTGGCCTCACCACAGGCGCCAACCTGGTCGGAACGTCCACAGGGACCTTAGCCGATGGTGCCTGCGAGAAAATAAATGAATCAAGATGCAGTCCAGGAAACCAGAATTAGAGTCGATAGGGAAGCTAGCCTGTCAGACTTCCTCATCTTCATCCTGGATGCTTTCAAAGTGGAAGCACCACTCAGTGGAAGGTCCAGGCCAGTGTCAGGCCCAGCTCGGGGTGGAGTTGATTGTGCCGGGGGATGGGTCACTGGCTCCCAGGCGGCAGAACCCTCCACTGCACAGATTGTCTCACGGACATCACCGGGCACCAGCTCCATCCCTCTTCCAGCGTCCGGCACGGTGCCGAACCTCGGGGGCTCCACAGGAGACGCTGACATCATGGCGCGTTCGACCGGGAGCACTACAATTGTGGCCCCCCCCGGTCGGATGCAGGGAGGCTGAGACCTCCTTGGCCTTCGGCTTCTTCCCTTCCCCAGCGACCGACCCTTCAACAGAAGAGCTGGCGGGGCGCTTCTTCTTGGCGCTTCTATGCCGAGGGACGGGTGGGATCGGTGCATCAGAAAATAATGCAACTCAATCCTGCAAAGAACGACAAGACACAGTCAAGCAACATCTAATCAAGCATCAATAGTCAGAAGATAGAAAAGTACAAAAACACTCACCGCGGGAAGGGGGCGCGTGGCGTAGAAAGACTCCACGCGGCCCTTCACCATGATCTGGGTGCCTGGAGAGAAGAAGTCGTGCATCTGCTCCCTCAGAACCTATGGGGTGAGGGCCTCAGGTGTCTCACGGGAGGGGTCATCCCGCCCAACATACTAGAACCCCATGTGGATCCTCTCCTTGAGGGGCTGAATTTGGCACCGCGCGAAATTGACGGCAACCTCGACCCCGTCCAGCCCCCTCTCCTTCTGGCTGTGATAAGCTTCAGGAGGTCTGCGACCTAGTCCATGTCGCAGTCAGGAGGGGCACATACCCAAGAAGCGGAGAAAGGGGTGCGGTTCCAGCACAAGGGAGAAGAAAAGGGTCGGGATTGGAGTAGTAAAACCACTCGCTGTGCTAGCCTTTGTTGGAAGATTTGAACAGGATAAAGAGGTAATCCCTCTTCATCCCGTCACACAGCTGGATGCTGGCCCCACCGACTACCTGGGAGAATGCTTGTTCGGATAAGGTTTGAGGTGAAAAAGGTGGCCGAAAAGGGCGAAATGCGGGCGAATCCCAAGATACGCCTCTCACAAGTGAATGAAAAAGGAAATTTAACGAATGGAGTCAGGATTCAAGTTGATCAGCTCGACCCGGTAGTGATGGAGCAAACCATAGAAAAAGGCACTACCAGGAAGACCAAACCCCTGTTGGAAGAAGGATTCAAAAACCACGATCTCGTCGGATCGGGGAGTGGGGAAGGGTTCACCTGCGGCGGGGCGAGCGTTAATCAACTCCAAGGAAGGAAGAACTCCGGAGGCGACCAACCCCTCCAAGCGCTCCCTCGTCGTCACCGAAGTGATCCAATCCTTGGGTGAGGGCTGCACGGGGGTGTTGCGGGACGAGGAGGACGAAGACATGGTCGACAAAACTCAACGGCAGCGAAGGATCGAAGGGTGTGGCGGCGATTAAACCCAACGGCAGAGATCACTGTGAAGGCGTCCAGACAAGATGTGGCAAGGAGGGCAGTTGGGAGCAGTGCGCAGGAGGCAGGTGGCCTCTTTGTCTGCCTCCCCCCTCCCCCGCATCCCATCCTTATAAGGGCCAACACTATTTCCCTCTCGATGGTGGGAGAGGCGTTTTGGTCTCCACACTTTGACAGGGTCTGACCTAGGGCATGCCCCTTAATGGGTCACTGACAATGCCTCAGAGCCATCGAGCATTATTGTCCTCAGGCCTAGCCCATTTTGGGATATGGTACGCCCCATGACAGGCCCAACCGCTAGGGGTTGCATTCAAGCGGACCTGGGTACCTTCCGGATCAAATCAGCCAAAATCCCTCGTAATATACCCCATGCTGGGTCAATCGCTGTCTATGCGCAAAGCGCAGTCAAATATTACCGAGAACCTTGGTCGCCAGGCACACCCCATGATGGGTCAAAAGCTGCGCACCGCGAGTCGGGCGTAGGTGCTGGTTGATCACCCTTCGGTACGTCCCATACTGGACCACATGCCGTACACCCCAAGTCGGGAATGGGTATCACTTGGCCAAGAGCCACGCTCGACAGAGGTAAGCCCTAAAAGGGTTGAATGCCAAAATCCCTCGTAATATACCCCACGCTAGGTCAATCGTTGGCTATGCGCAAAGCGCAGTTAGATATTACCGAGAACCTTGGCCGCCAGGCACACCCCATGATGGGTCAAGAGCAGTGCGCTGCGAGTCAGGCATAGGTGCTGATTGATCACCCTTCGGTATGTCCCATACTGGACCACATGCCGTACACCCCAAGTCGGGAATGGGTACCTCTCGGCCAAGAGCAGGACTCGGCTGGAGTAAGCCCTAAAAGGGCAGACAGCCAAGATCCCCAACCATGGGGTCGAGTACCACTCGAAAAACCTAACATGTGGAGTTCTATTGAGTCCTTCATGATCTCCTTGCTCACAGGATAAACCACTCGGCGCAGAGGAGAGACGATCGGGAACGTTGTGCCAAAGCTCGAAAGCATTCAGTGAGAAGCATACCTCGACTAAAGCACCATCAGGAATGCGGCAACTCAATCATGAAGCACTCGGGGGCAAGTGTGGAATACACAAATCCTGGGCATCTTCGGGCCGAGGGTTTGAAAGGCCCACGAAGGCATGACAGACTAGGCAGAGAGGGCAATAGCCAGACATCATATAGACAGCCATCGGCTTGAGCGTCAAGAAAGCACCAGGAGAAAGGCAAGGAATCATGGTTTGGTGAGATATGGCAGGGATGGTCTATAGATTTGGACAACATAAGCAGCAGAGACAGAATCCTAGCTTGGAACCTACTGCAACATGCTTTTGTAAATGCTCCCCTGCGCTATATAAAGGGGCGCATAAAGGACATTAGGGGGGATTTTTTTTTCAGCCGCTGGAGAGATGGCAGATCCACTCGGCTAGCCCTCGTTTCGCCTTGATACACATAATCCCAAGAACACAGGAGTAGGGTATTATCTCTTCCACGAGAGCTCAAACCTGTCTAAATACTTGTCCCCTGTGTTACCATCGATCTCAGATCTCGCGCCTCACCCTGTTCTCTTCATTGTTGGCAACAAACATTGATAATCACTATACTGACTTTCGACGCGTGAGCCAAGGTGAGAGAAAACTTCTTGATGTCGACGCGACGAGGATCGATCTGAGGTAGAATGCTCGGTATGCCCGTGATTGTGATGAGCATACCTTTGAGCCCTTGAGGTTGCTCGGGAATCGCTTCGAGGGTCCTCGCGGTACTGGTCCTACCTCCCACGAATCTTCACAAGCAAGACTTTGAGAATCGCCATGACGGAAGCGAACTGGGGTATGATGTCGATTTTCCTGGGAAATTCTCCGGGCTTCTTTGTCACGAGATGACCTTGAAACCTTCATGTCGGTGGCGAGCTTTTCTAAGTTTTTGGCTACGATCGCGCCCATCGCTTCTAGGTCCACCTATTCAGGAAAATTTTGAAGGTCACGCACAACCGTCACCAGAGCTTGCGACCACTCCCTGCTCTGGGGAACGATAGGAGGCAAGCTTGGTCGATGATCGCGTACATGCTTCGGAGTGTGACACCTGCGGGAAATCTCTCGAGATGGGGTTTCAATCCTAGCGCTCGATTTTTCACGAGCTTGATGATGGATGCTCGCTAAGGTCCTGTTTAGGGACGTTTCCTGGAGGTTTCTAGCCGCTTCATAACGATGATAACGGGTAGCCCCTGAGTGTTCAACCCCGAGGTCTTCTTCTCCTCCCGCGATGTTGACATCGTGGGAATGCAAGGATCGTGTAGGGGACATCATGGTGTCGCCTCGCGATGTAGTTCCATGATCTGGCTCAAAATGGTCAGGAATGTCTAGACCATCATAGAGTCTATCATACTCCTCGTCATCTGTGCGAGTATCACGCTGATAGTGAAGGTATCGCTCTCGCGCTGCAGCCACCGGGAAAAGACTCCCGGGATCGGTGTGACCCTCTGGGTCAGCGACACCGGCTACACCTTCATTGGCGTAGTTCATGTCATCATCCTCGGCACCATCGAAGGTGCAGAGGTCTTGAGTATCCTGAGAATTGGGCATCTTCAGCAATTCTTCACGAAAGGATCTGCTAGTGATGATCCCACGGACGGCGCTAGCTGGCAACGTTTGGGAAACAGGCCCCCGCCGAGCTTACTTGTTGAATGAAGGATCAACAGAGCCCATTTTTCAGTGAAGGGTTTGCATCTGGAGCAAGGTTCCAAATCTCGTTTTGACTCAAATCCCGGACCTTCCCGAAATCCGAAATTTCGGCGAGATTCGAAAATTTCGGACAAATTTCGGACGAATTGCAAAAACAGATTTTCAAATCCGGTTTTTATTCTACCGAGAAATCCGAGATCTCGGCCGAGATCACCGAGATCTCGGCAAATTTGAACCGGCCAAAAATGGGTCCAAAACACGTCAAAAAATTTTGAAATTTTTTTTGGATAGTCCTGACACATCACTAATGTTTCCATAAAAATTTGAGATAATGATCAATCACGAGGAATTTTTTAAAAATCTATGATGGTAAAGTCATATAAAAAAGCTGTATGTAAAGTCGGTTTTGATTTTTCAAATGTAACAAATGAACTTCTAGTCATTTAAAAGTTTTATATATGTTCCAATTATCCTATGTATTATAGAGAAATATTTTAAGCGAGAAGTTGAAAATTTGTGACATTTTAGCTAATTTTCAGATTATGAAAGTGACAATTGGCAACAATTTATACATATAGTTATGACAAATGATAGACATGAAATGAAAATTAACTCATATCACAATTCAACACATATTGCAAAAAGATGCAAAAGAATAATTACAAGACATATGACAACAAGAGGCATACTTAAAAGGAGCATGAACATGTAATCCATGGACAACTACGCCTTGCCATACCTAGGAGTGGTAGTACTGAGTCCGTGAGCAAGCAGGAGAAAGTGCCCTTCTATAGTCCAATACAATGCTTCAGAGAATATAACAACCTGTTATCAACCTTGAGCAAGAAATACAGTGAGTGGAGTTGGTTATCAAACTCTGGTTAGGCTTCAAACAACCCAACATGTCATGGGTTCGAATCCCATCTGTCCCCAAAAAAATTTTTTCAGTTTTTTTCGATTTATTTCATATGTACTGTTCCTATTGGTCATGATAATGCTACAAAAAAAATTTCAACTCAAATCCAGTTATACTTCCATGCAATACGGTTTGAAATGGTCAAATTTCGGGCAGTTCTAGCGAAATCTCGGCCGGAGGAGGCGAGATCTCGCCGAAAAAAACGAATTTTGAATTTTTTTCAAATTTTTGTCTCCGGCCGGGATTTGATAATTCGTCGTCGGGCGAAAGACGAGATCTCGTCCGAGATATGCGAAATCCCGGCGAATTTTGGATCCCTGGTCTGGAGAATGCTCATAGGGAATAGGATATTTGAAAAATAGACAAATGTTTATACTGGTTCGGGCCTCCCACATCGAAGATAATAACCCTACTCAAGTGGTTTTACTATTGCTGTCGAACTCTTATAGGAAGGTTCGTGTATATCGGTGTGCTTGTGTCTTGCTTTCTGCTTATCGTGCATGTGCCAGTCCCCGTTATCAATTTACCCAAGGGTTCTTATAGCTTATAAGATATCTGAAATAACTGCAACCAAATAATGCGCATTTTACTGCATTAATCGTGGCTGCAACTGAAGCCTTGATTCTCACCACGTTCCTTTGTGGGCGAAATGGCCCTAGATCATGGCGCAAAGATTGCTACTTAAACGTTGCGGGGTGAACACAATCTTTCGATCATGCTCGAGGATCTCGCCAGCTCTGACCGATCCTTGCATGTTTCCGAGCTTGGGTGCTTACGAATGAGCTTGGCTACTCGTGGACGAGCTTACATGCTCATGGGCGAGCACTGGGCCTAGTCCGATCGGACATCCGATGGTCCTCCTTGGGGACATCATCCAAGGGCACGCATGGTCGGCCAAAACTGGCTACCGGGGTATGACAGTCTTTATGGAGATTATCCAATCCACGACAAAAACTAATAATGATTTAAATATATTTTCATTATTACAAAACTAACAAAAACACAACAATTTTGGGGTTTTCGAATTATTACTTACATGATAGTTTCATTCGCATCAGGCTTATGTGTGGCTCTTTTACATTCTTATTACTTCCATTATTTCGACTTTAAGAAGCAAAATTTATGTATTTTAGTGTTTATAATTTCGAATTCAAGAAGCTAAGATGGTTTGGATTAAGATTTTAGACCGGTTAGTACTTAACCTTTAATATGTTTCGCACAAATGTTAATTTATAAAGTTTGGATTCACAGGATGAAGCTAGTCGTTATATGTACATGATTCTATAGTGATTCTGGTGACACAAATACTATAGCTAAGGGTTTCTTGGGCCTATCTAATCATATACTACGTTATTTGTAACCATAATACTTAGGGTTATTGCGCTGGTAGGATTCAGATGCAAGGCAAGATGTTAATTAAATATTTTTTCCATATTATGGTAGTCCAAATACTATAGAGTGATTTCGAGCCATTCTCCAAAAAATTTGTATTTAGACGAGATATTCTACGGGCTACCAAAAAGGCTTAAACGTTTCTAAAATTTATGCGATAACGGTTCAGTTTTCGTTTTGCGATTGCGGCTGCACCTTAACATATTATTTAATCATTCTTTAGGCACTTTTAGGGGATGTCTCTAAGAGTGTTTTGAAGTTGATTTCACTGCATTTTATTTTGATTTATGGTATTTTTTTCATAAAAGTGTATTAAGTCTTTAGGTGGGCTTATTCAATTATACATAAACAGAGCACGAGTCGTAATCAATTTCATACTTCAGCATGGCTAGATCCTCTAGCAGAGCATTCTCGTGAACACTTGATATGAGTAGCGTAGCCCTTCATTACACGTTGAAGGTTACGCATAATGGAAAGGATGATCCGTTCATTGAGGAGAACCTACATCAAGTGGTGTTCAAATTGCAAGAGTGGAGTCTGACATCATCGAGGCATAACGTAACAACCCCTGGCCTGAACCTTGTGACCTCCGATGACCTCAAGGCACACTTGCAATGGTGGTGTCAAAGGTACTTCAGGGTGTGTGAACTAGCCGACCACCCTTCTGCTACAGGTTTCTCTACAAGATATTATAGGGTACTGAGGCTGCCCGATCAGTATGCATAGCATATTAAGGTTAGTTATTTTCTATTTGTTCATCCTACTAATCTTTTTAGCATTATCTATAAGTTCATTAATTCGTATGCTCGTCTTGTGTGTTAGCCATTCCCGGAGGATAAAGAGTTGCTGAACAAAGATATCCCACATTTCGTAGCGATGTATATGCTCTTTGGCGTTGCCTGGTTCACGCAGAAGAGGATCTAACTAGAGGGGTAGATATCCACCCAGTACTGTTGCAGTAGAAAGTTCAAGAGGACGTTCAACCACCACCGAAGGAGAGCTTGCTTCTTACTTTAGAAATGATGATGATGATGATGATTATGACGATTTCATGTCGCCTAGACATTGACATGCAAGCAATAACGCAATAGGCTATGCCGAACCTAACCATACAATTAGCACTGAAGGAGGGATAGTTCCTAACCATACAAATAACGATGATGATGATGGTTTCATGCCAACTAGGCCACGAGCCTTGCGTCCTCAGAGTCCTCCGAATCCTGACAATGATATTACATTAAGCCCTTGTCGTGGGGGCTCCGGTCTTCGTAACAGTAACTCAGAAACTCACTGTTGTGAAGGACTGGAATTAACGCAACCCGTCAGTAATCTAATTACTAGTTACAAACCGTACCCGGATTGAGGCCAATCGATCAGCACGACACACTCCGCTGGTGGTCATATGCTAAAGGATTGATTCCAACCCTAGCTTCCCCGAGATATGTGTCTAGTGCTAGTTCCCTGGATCAGTAGCCTAGCACCCACATATTTTAATATAAGTCGCATCAAGAACCAAACTCAAGGTAATAATTTTGTTAATACTGGTTTGTTTACAATGAATTAGTTTACAAGAATGGCACATAGCCGATTGGCTAAAAAGCAAAATAAGAGAAACAAAACCGCAACAACGGTAGCGGTATGCCTTCCCATACCCAGAGGCAACCGACTGGGGGTTGAAACCCAGATAACCGCTACTAACTCGAGGAACACCCGTTTCGAAGAACGTCGAGAACGCCTTCATTGTCTTCAACGTCGTCTTCTGATTGCTTATTATTAAAATAAATAGAGCAAACGGTGAGTACACGTATGTACTCGCAAGACTTTAGTGTATGGAAATAATAATGTAAATGCAGGTTATAACAATGGAATCAGGTTTCTACACTAAGTCTATTTGAGCACAAAGCAAGATTTATTTGCATTACTTAATAGGTCCAAATCATTCGCAATTTATAAAGCAGTGGTAAAGAAATCGTTTTTGTTGCAAGCAATAAATATATCAATTGATCCATAAACCAAATTCCCAACCATTCCATTTTCACCAACCGAAAACCAAACTAACCTACCTTGCCAAAACCATTTCCCAAAACCAACTTCCGACCAAACTCAATAACCAAACCAGCTCCTAACCAAGTCCAACCAAATCCATTTCCGAGACCGAACCAAGACCAGACCTGAACCAACACCAGAAATTCTATACTTGACAATACTTTCCAAGCTGCTCATGATCGTGAGCACGGCTAATCGATTAGTTTTAATCCCTGCAAGAGATTGTACACTTTACCCACATGACACGTTCTAGCAATCATGTCAACCATGCCACGTGATACGAAGTGTATCCGTTTTGCTAGACAGTGACGAGACTTTCCGAAAGGTCGGGATTTTAGTCTTGCATCCGCCCGGTAATGTGCATCCCTTGCTATGGTCACAGAGGATGGCCACTAGTAGTCCCTATGGGGCACCACTAGCCCATATTTTTAGAAACCTCCCCATAGAAGGCATTACCGTTGTACTGGGCATGCTCCCCCTCGATGCCTCGACAAGGGAGACCCTAGAACACACCGACACCGCAAGTGTGTCCAACTCTTCTGCTCACCAAAATGCAAGACCCAACCCTTTCCAATCTACTAAGTCAAGACCATCCCATACTGGCACATGTGGTTATGCGGTATGACTCGATAATAGCATCAAGTTCAGTCCTTAGGGTGACACAGTGAGATCTTCCAACCCGCTTGCTATGGTTACAGAGGATTAGCACTAGCGGCCCCGCAGAGCACACACTAGCCTGCAACCTCCCCATAGCAAGGAAAACAACCAAAAATCAAACCATTTCCAAATCTCCAAACACCGTACACCTCGCCCGGTCTAACTCTTCTATTTTCCAGTTTCACCCAAGCAACCTTTCTATCCAAATAACCAAATCCAACTCCCAACCCATTTACCAACCTTTCCGATCCAACACCCAATCCAAACCAATGATTTTCCAAGAGATTGTAATTGACTGACTCATGACTTTCATAGCATTTGCTCTTTGCGTGACTAAGCATATGCAAGTATTATTCAATATTACCCATTTGACATTCATTACTATGTCTAATGTGGATCTAGAGCTTACCAAGGTTCACAATTCAATTAAGATTAAAGGAAATCCACCAACTCTAGGTTTATCTACCAGTTTTCCCACAACTAGCATTTTTACTAAACATACACGCATGCATAATAGTTTTGACAAAAGAAAATAAAACTTTGCAAATATAGGATCAAAATGGTCAAAGGAGGTGCTTGCCTGTTTGCTCTTTTTAACAAGGTCCGACTCTGGAACGAAGTCGGGATTATCATCTACCGAATCGTCAACGCCTAAAGAAAAGCAATAAGGACGATTAACAACAAATCAAACCAGACGAATAAGAACCAAATACAAAGCGAATCAAATTAGAGAACTAAGGGCGAAAGGACTCAAGAAAGGATTTAAACTTTTCAGTTCACGCCGGCAATATCGACACACAATTCCCGGTAGTACCGTTCAATCAGCAGCAACAACCTTGCGGCGATCGCCGATCCCGGTGAGTACCGTACCATCGGACGATAAAGTTGACTGGGAACTAAGCGGAACACTTTACGGAAAATCTTGTCGAATGTTGCACCTGATATACGCTCATTTGTTTGTACAAGCCCCATGCATCAACGATCGAATTTCAAAGGCCAAGATCAGCGCGCCGAGAAAAATAGCTACTGGCTTGTTTCACATAGTATTACCAATAGGGTAGTAATCTGGGACCAGACACCGGCGATGCCGACTCAAAGGCGAGGACAGCACACTCTGAAATCAACTACCGGCATTATAGTCACGGTACTCTTTGCTCGGCGGCGTCACGAGACTAACACGGTGGTAGCGCCAGTTTTCCAGAAAGGGCCGGAATGTGAGAAAGGGGTTTTCGCTCAAACGGGATCGGAACTCAAGTACGAGTGTCAGATCACGGTCCTAGCAGCGCCAGGAACACGACTAATCTAGTACCAACTAGTTCCGAGCTCGCTTGATCGATTTACCACTTTCCCACTCCGAGCTCAGAAACTTTTACCCAAAAACGATTTTCGAAAAGGGAAGAACCAACGAAAACGATCCAAATGGGGAGGGAAGCGACCTAACACAAAATCGAGAAAATGAGAACTTAAAGAGAAAAAGGGAAATCCGAACTTCTCCCTAAGTCGCGACCGTGATGACCCGTGAGTGCCGCTTCAAGCCCGAAGACCGGCCATTAAGCTCGGTAGTGCCGCAGGTCAGGGATCGAGTTGGGGTGCTCTCTGGAAATTAACTACCGGCGTTATGTGAGCGGTACTGCCGGTGAGGGTGGCAGTACCGGCCTCAAACGTCGGTAGTGCCGACTTTGCAAGAGAACTTTTGCAAAGAGGAGGGTTTTTGCGTAAACGAGTTTGAGACTTCGACGCGAAGGCATGAATAGGTTCCTAGGGACACTAGGGACTCATTCATGTAGGTTTCACCAAGTTTCGAGCTCGTTTGCTCAATTCTCACTTTTTGACTAAGCGAACCCCGAAAACGACGCGGAAATGGATTTCGACACGAGAACAGTCCAAATCCAGTTTTCGTCACAGCTAAGGAACCTCTACGGCACTAAGGACCCATGCGTGTCGAACTCGTGTATTTTGGAACTTCGGAATATGAATTTGCTCCGAATGCCCAAAATGCACATTTTCGGCAAATCGGCTGGAACAGCGGATTCGCAACACGCGCAATGAATCCAAAAGTGCACTAAGGTCCTACACGTCTGAAAACTAGTCTACGTACTCGATGCACGATAATCGAACCTTCAGAACTCGAAAACCCTAATTAGTCCCGAATTTCGATTCTGGACCCGAATCGAGTTCAAACTCGATTCTTCCGCGAGAATCGAACTTCACCAGTGTTGGACATATTTGTGAGTCATTTTCTAAACTTTTCCGGAGCTAGGGTTTCAAAGGAAATCTTCGAAAAAATTGGGGAAATGACTTGTTAGCACATTTACATCCAACGAGGAGTAGATCAGGGTTTCCAGAACGAATCAATCGTGTAAAAGAAATCTTCTAACCCTAATCTAGATCTAGCGACTCGACGAATCATCAATCTACTACCCGATCTAGACTTTCTAGGGCTAAACAAGCGAGAAAAGAAAAGAGAAAAGGAGGGGAAGAGCTAGGGTTTAGCTCAAAACCTGCAGAATCAATTCAACAGTTGATTCCATCGGTCTTGGGCTACTCCAGGGCTTGATGACGCTTCCCACACCTTGCTCAAGCCTTCACCTCGCTCCACTCAAGCTCCTCTTCGCCAGAGTGAGGGAGGAAGAGAGAGATCAGAGGAGGGAGAGGGAGAGAATGGCAGGGAGAGAGAGCTCACGGGAGAGAGAGAGGGAGTAAGTGAGGAAATGAGGGAGTGAGAGAGAGGAGGGGCTCTCCCCTGGCTGGATAAGGATGAGAGAAGGGGTGAGTGAGTCGGGCACGGGCAGTAGCGGACACCACTGACCCCTTCCCGCTCGCTACGGTCGGCAGTACCGCTCGCTACGGTCGGCAGTACCGCTCCCTGCGAGCGGTAGTGCCGCCCGACCGGCAGTACCGGCCCTGGTCGGCGGTACTGCCGCTCCTGCAGCAAACTCCGGATCTTCTTCGCGATTCTTCTCCAATCTTCGGAATTGATCCTTGGGGATCTAAGGGAAGGGTTTAAGGATCTCAAAGGAAGGTTTAGAAATTTAAATTTGGGCTTTAACCTACACGATTCGAGAATTCACCCAAATTGAATCCAGAGGCCGAAAACTCTGGGCTTAAGCGACATCACTTGGAGATTGAGGGTTTTGACTCGAAGAAAAGTTGGGTTAGGTTCGAAGATCACCAAAGAAGGTTTCGAAGCTACGGTTACAGGTCCAACTTAACCGATTTAAAGTTTTGATCGAAAACGAAATCCGAAACTTCAAACGGGAAAAACAATTAACGAAACGACTAATTAAGATCAAGAAACAAATAACTCCAAATTTAAGATCAAGAAATCAAATCCAAGCACAACTAAACACTCAATTAACTTAATTAAACCTAATTATTCTTAATTACAAATTCAGGGTGTTACAGCCCTATCAGGTATCCGACCGTATTACCCCGTCAGGAAACAATAGATAACTATTGGTTTATGACTTAGTCCCTCACCAGTTGTATCCCAGTTTTATGATTTATTTTTGTATCTTGGATGTTGTTCACATGCCATGCTATGGTACTTGTTGTACTTACTACACTTCGTAATATCAACGTCACAGTTTATTAAAACAGCATTAAACGGTATTAATTGTGCGATCTATATACATATATATATATATATAATGCTATATTCTCTATGTTCCCCTACTCACTTCCCCACACCCTTTTTCGATCGCTAACACAAAAAAACAACTTTGTCGCACACCAAAAAAGAACGAGGAACAATGAAATTTGAATTTTTTTGTCAAACAAAATTAACTGACAAATAATTTTGTAAAAAACAAACAACAATGAATTTTAAAAACAAGCAACAATGATTTTAAAAAACAAACAAATGAGATTTTTGTTAAAAATAAAAATCAAATGCTTGTTGCAAGGTCTGTAAACCATTGTCAAATTGGTCTGTAAAAACGCTAAAAAAGATGATATGACAACACGCTGAAAAAGCAGAAAAAGCTGCTATGACAAAGGCCGAAAAAGCTGATAGGACAACACGCTAAAAAGGCTAAAAAAGTTGATATGACAACACACTAAAAAGGCTGAAAAAGCTCGAATTGACAACACGCTAGCAGCAGCTTTCTCAGGCCACTTGGACAACACACTGCCACCGAAAACTTGCTATAATAGCGAGGCATGCCCAGCATATACATTCCACACTGAAACGTCAAGCAGTTCATTACAACCTATGTATCGAGGTAGTGGTTGATCTCTACTTGTGGATTCTATTACAACCTACTCAGTGCTTCGAAAGACGAACTAGACACCTTTCCTTTTAGCTACTTCCACACACTTGAAGCTCTCAAGCCGCCTCATGCTTTTGCATTGTTGACGTAATCAAGATCAAATGCTCCATTGATTCCTTCGAATGCGCCCTTCAAATTTGATAATTTCTCCAAGGATCCAAAATAGTACTAAAACGGTGCCAACCACTAGCCAACCTGCCCGACCCCACCACCTCGATCCCTCTTCGATTACTCACAGCCTCATATCCTCTCTCTCCCTCCCTTCCTCACCATTTCCTCTCCCCTGGCTCCTCACGATGGCGTGACCCTGCCTTTCTCTCTCCTCGCTCCCCGCGACGACATGACCCCGCCTCTCCCTTAGTCTCCCTCGTCGCCTCTCTCTCCTACTCCGCTTTTTCGCCCCCACCATCTTCCTCACCGCCTCTCCATCTCTCTCCCGCTCTACCTCTTTGCCTTCTTCACAGCCTCCCTCCCCATCTCTCTCTCTCTATCCCCCATCGCCGCCTCCAGATCTGTGTGACGGCGACGTGACTGTCGATGACCACATGTGGCAAGGCGACGATGTGGGCTCACATAGGAGACGCAAACGTATGTGCGGCAAGTGCATGGCGTCGTGAGGGTGTTTGGCGTTGGTGGTGTGGGCGCGCTTGGCGGCGATGGCGTGGGTGGCGTCACGCGGAAGCTCGGCATCACAGGAGCACTTGGCATCGGTGCTGCGGGCGTCATCGCGGACATGCTCGGTGAGCAGCATGGCGAGCATTGGTGGTGCAAGCAGCATCGCGACAGCTCTCAGTAGTGTCAAGAAGGGGCATCGTTTCAATCCACGCGCTCGACGTTGGTGAGCAGGTACGCCCCTCTCTAGTCTGCACCTGTCCCCCATTTTTATTCTCCCCTTTCTCTATACGCAACGGCGCCATTCCCTAACACATTACCGTCATGCCCTACTGTGTGCCGCCATTCCCTATCACGTATATGTGCCTTTGCCATGCCAAAACGTGTTGTGCCTGCTTCGGATCTATCGGTCTTGCTACGTGACGTGCTAGCCCAAGTACGATCCATTCATACATGATATATCGTGCCGCCTATCGTACCCGGTTATAAAGCCTAGCACGATCCAATCAATCACACGTACTACTTCGATCTATATGTAATATAATATTATACCGTACATATCGTACCACCGATCGAAAAAAAATAGAAAATGCCGGCCAAGTGAGCATCTCCAACAGTTCCTAATATTTAGACTCCTAATATCTTTAGATTGGGACCTTCCCAAAAAAATTTGGGCCTACAAAATACCTCGTTCTCCAACAGTTCCCATATTTTCTCCCAAAAAACCTTTGAGTTGGTCTGGTGGGCCATCCTTTCCTCACGCAATCTGTTTTCCATTCGAGCTGTTCAGAAGCTCCCCATCGATTACATCGTTACAAGCAAGCAGCAGCAGCGCCCAGCACCATACACAAGCATAAATAAAACCCAGACCATACACAATCTAATTGCGACGGAATATCTGGCATAGATAATTAGATATAGCATAAGCAACGAACAATCACTGAAGAAGAGATGCAGTATGAACACCTAAAATCTGAAACCAAAGTTTCCCCAGCAACTGGGCATAAGCAATGTAAATCTAGTTACTAGCTGACAGCACCTGTCATTTAAGTCAGAGAACTTATGTTAGAACATCGCTACTAGTTGTCATTTGCAACAATCAGAAGTGACGAATGCCACACCAATTAGCAACCATTCTACCAAAAGAATGATCGTAGAGAAGGATTTGAGTTAACTACTTATTCGTAGCATGCTCAATTCAAGAGACAAAAACAACGTGGGTGTTCGCCAAACTCGAATTGCTCGC
Organism: Rhipidocladum racemiflorum; assembly: GCA_036346355.1. Classification (NCBI taxonomy): domain Eukaryota; kingdom Viridiplantae; phylum Streptophyta; class Magnoliopsida; order Poales; family Poaceae; genus Rhipidocladum; species Rhipidocladum racemiflorum. The sequence continues at coordinate 79,677,850 of CM070577.1, forward strand.
AAAATTGCAACTTTGCGACAGCAATGCAATAACAAATTGTACGACAGCAAGAACTAGCATACAAGATAGCTGCTGCGACCGCACATAAATTCCAAGAACATGGTGCTAGACCAGGCCTCCAGCACGCCAAGCCAAGCACCGGCGACGACGTCGAGAACATAGTGCTGGCCAAGAAGCACCCTGGAAGCCGAAGTCGTGCCCGCCCAGAGGAAAAGTGCGGATGCGGTCGTCACCGGCGACCTCGAGGGTCTTGAGGAAGAGGCGGGGTACCGGGAGGAAGAGCGCGTGGAGGCGGAGGGACACGGCCACGTCCAAACCCCCAACGCCGCCCAGGAGAGTGGACTTAGCCGACGCCTGCGGTGCGTCGACGCTCGCCGGCGGCGACATGGATGCGGGAGCCATACACACCGGTGGAGGCACGGCAACCTCCTCCCGTGTGAGATAGCGGCGCCGCATCTCGGTGGGTAGCACGAAGTAGATCTGCCCCGGCCGGAGTTCCTCGCCGCTGACAACTGCCGGGACGGCCCCGTCAAACCCCATCCTGTCAGCGTCACAGAGGAACCACCCCTGGCCGGCCTCCTCCAGGGCCATCGCCGCCGTGGCCGGCTGCGAGTACTCCAGGAGCTCACTAACCCACACACCTCTGGGCTGAATCAACCAAGTGGCGGCTGGGGATGAGCTGGAATGGCGCGAAGAGAAGAAGCACACCCGATTTGGCGTGAGGAAGGCGCGAATCGCGATTAGGGGCGGCGTGTGTGTGAAAGATGGGGATGTCGGGTCCCTGTTTTGGATGTGGCGAAAATTTTGGGAGCACAAAAAGGAACTGTTGGAGTATATATTTTTCCAATCAAACCAAAAAATAGATTTAGGGTATGGATTTTAAGCACCGTTGGAGATGCTCTAAGTTCTAATCCCATCCCATCCCTCCCCACGTTTGCCCATGTTCGTTCTCCGGCGTACGCCGCACGGTTCCACTGGTTGGGGTAGGCCGTTCCCCTTCCCGTACCACCCTGACATGTGGGTCTGTCAAGAAAGAGCGCAGCAGCACGTTTCCTCTCCAGCGAGCAACCGGCCTCAAGCTCACAGACCGGTGGGCCCTCTCCGCTTCTCCGCCCCCAAATATTTTCCTGTCCCCTCCCCCTCCTATAAATACCCCCGCCTCCCACCGTTCCCCTCTCTTTCCCTCAAGCAAGCAACAATCACAAGAGAGGGAGGAGCGGTTGCGTGCTCGCGAGAAGTACCCAGGCCCTGCTCGCAGCGGGGGAGGGAGGAGCGCCTCCGCGCCGACGAGGCCAAGCCGCGTCGCGTCGATTCGAGCCGCGAAGGTATACGCCCATCCGATTCTCTACCCAATCCGGCCTAATCCCGTCGTTTGCATCCGATTCGGTCGAGGAGATGGCTTGATCGCGGGTTTTATGTCCGGGGAGTCCAGTTCTGGTGGTTGATTGGTAGGTGTTGCAGGGGTGAAGAGCCCATCGCATGATCGGTAGCCACAAGTGGATTTGAGGTGTTTCGGGAGAGAGAGGGGTTGGATTCGCGGTCGAATTTATTGGGGGATTTGAGGTGGCGTTGTCCGTCGCACTCTTAATTGGTGGGATGGGTGTGGTTTTGAGCGGTACGCTGCTGGTCGATCCTGCGCCCAGATTGGGCCGAGATCTTGAACTCACGTGGTTTAGGATGGGAAGCAGACAAGCAGTGTGAGTGAGAAATGCCCCCCTAATACGTGGTTTAGATTGGAATTCTTTTACAGTGCACAACAATGAATATGGACCGTTTATTGCCTTTAATCCAAAGGTTAAAAATAGATTAGATCAAGTTATACTACCATGTGTAGTATGTGTAGTATAATGTGAGGAGGGGTAGAATGGTAAAAAATTTGCTGATGGGTAAAACGGTAAATGAATTTTTTCACCCACCCGAAGCCCATTTCTTCATCCCCACCGGAAGCCCTCCTTCCGTCAGTGCATCGCGCGTCAGAGGACCTCGACGACTCGCTAAAATTACGTTAATACCCTTTTAAAATGTAATATTTTTATTTGTAAAAGTCCATAATACCCTACCAAATCAATGGTTAGATCTAATTTATACTACCATAACATACTACAAGTATAATCCACTGTAAAAGAGCTCTTAGATTGGGCTTGTTTGGTTTTGTGTTTCGCAGTCCGTTGGTGTCAAATAAGCTGCACACTGCAATCGTATTTGATCAGTACGATCGATCTGCGTAGTTGCATTCCAGCTGTCAACTTCTGTTGTACCGTTGGACCTTAGCCCTTTTGGTGAATTGATAATTGTCAAAGTCCCATTACTATGCTTCAGCTTCATCGGTTCCTTCCCAATTGATGGTCATCGGTCATAGGTAGTACAGTTGATCCATTCTGTGCCCGGATTGGACTGAGTTTCTAAGTTTATGTGATTTAGGATGGAAGCGCGGTCACCATAAGTGGACAATGCTCTTAATCCGTGCCAACCTCAGTCGCAAAGCTTGTTTTGTAGTCATGATCAGTTGATGTCAAACAAGCTGTGCACTGTAATAATCTTTGATCTCCTAACGATCGGTTTGCATAATTGCATTCCAGCCATCACCTTTCTCACTATCATCTATTACAACTATTGCATCTTGTATGTCCTTTCAGTGGATTGGTCATTCTCCATGTCCATCAGACCATCACTATGTTTCAACTTCTATATATAGGTTGCTTTCCACTCGAAGCTTTCAGACTGTATGGATGACTAGTTGATGTCTGTTCAACAAGTCAGCATTCCGTCCCAGTACTACTTCTTACTCTTTTAGTTCTGGAACCCCATACATATTTGAGCTACCAATTAAAGCCTTAGGAGATTTTTCTTGTTATCCATCTAGAACCTCATTCATGAAATGAGTTGTTTGAGCTCCAGAGCTTGTAGTCAGAGAACTCCGCGCTGTTCTCTTTTATTAGTAGGGCATCTTTGGTAACAGCAATCGGTGAATATATATTTGTTAATGTCAATCTGAAAGCATGCATATCCGCTATTTAATCTGAGTTACGAGAAATTGAATCAATTCGGTTGAACTCTTGTGTAAGCAACTCCTACATGCTATTTAATCTGTTCACAGTTTCCTTTCTGTGTAAGCATAAAAAAAAAAAAAAAAAAAATCGTGATATAAAATTATGTAATACAAATATAATCCATGCTATCTATTAGCATCTAAGTGATCAAAAGATCAAAATCATATGATAACTCGTGCTATGTCTCAGCTTTCAAGTGTACCTTCTTCCTGTGATGCTTCTCATACCATTAGATCATGGAAGGTACCGTTTGATTCTGCCATCCGTGATGGTTCTTTATAAGTTCCATCGGAGAGAGCACATATAAGTTCTTCAGCCTCAGTTTATTCTTAGAAGCAGAAATGTTCAATGTGTTGAAGGTACAACATCGTTGTCCTTTACTTTGATGGTTATGCATGAAATTCAACATTGCTTGCACCAACATGTCTTCTGCATCGTCAGGTATCCCTTGCTGACATTTTAAGACGGTATATATTATTTTATTTTGTCAGAAATGGCACAGAAACCATTATTTCTTATGGAAATGCAGGTTATAGTGAGATTTGGCTTCCACAATAGTCCATGTTCTTGAAAGCAACGATTAAGATTTGTTAGAGTTGGAGTTCAATCTTTGGGGACACGATTCAGTTACGTTGTTTGTTTGACTTCAAATTGGGGCAAATGCGGGAAATAGGTTGGGTAAGCAATTGCCATTTCCTCCAATTATCTGATGGTCAGTACTCAGGTTAGTGAATAGCTCCAGAAATATATGATGGTAAGTATGTTGGAATCTATCACTTTGTGGTGATAATCTTAATTCTTTGGGCACCATTCTCACCTTTTTTTTAGGGAACGCACCTTTCCCTTTTCTCCCTTGCGGGTTAATGTTGGCCTTTCTTTTTTCTAGCTCCTCCAGTTTTTGGCTGTTCCAACTAAATCCAGAAACAAGTAAAGTGTATTTCTTTTGGATGATTATCTAGCTTTTGGTCTTTCGAGATGCTAATGTAGTTTGAGTCTTTTTGCTAGGGTGCTAATACTTGATCATTTGAACTGAGCTACTAATACATTGCAGGTACTAGTTGATCCTCACTGTAAAGAAGAGTTTTGTTTTCTTGTTTGACAGCTTGATTTGCCAAAATCAAGTTCACATTAAAGTCAAACAAATGGGCGTTTTGGGCACCTTGATTCATTTTCAGTGCTAAGTGCTGATTGCTGCAGCAGCTAATGAGAGTTCTTCCAGTTGATGTATGCCGTTTGAGGGCCTATACTTTCTCCTCAGTAAGACCATATGTTCAACATCAATGTTGGACCTGCGTTGTCCTTAGAGTGAGGGAAGGAGACATCTCTTGCAATATTGCAACAACAATTATATTCTTAAGCGTACAAGTCAGGCCTTCCAATGTGGTTTTGGAAGAGGCAATTGTTCTACTGTTATTTGATATTCGAATTTTACATTCTTCTGAGAACTGGAAAAAGTGCACTTTACTGCTGCCACGCTTAGCAGTTAGCACGTAGTAATTTAGCCGATTGGTTGTTTGTATAGTGAGGTTCATGGATTAGTGAGGTTCATGGATTAAGTATGTTGAGGATGGTATATGGAGATGATTGATAGTTTCATGGCCCATTCTTAACCTGTAGAGAAGGATTTCAAGATCCATGGAAATATTACTGGAGCAGCATAAACACCCACTTCATACAAGATCTATCAAATTGCTAGTCCTGATATGGATGATTAATTTCCCACTAGATGGGTGTAAAATCTGGAAAAGAAAACTTAAGAGCTAATGCTTCCTACCAAATTAGTTGATCTGAAGCTGCTTTTCCAAGTCAAAGTCAGCTTAGCATGTAGAACTGGCTGTAATGACTAATAAGGGTAGCTGCACCCTTGAAACGACAGTTCAGTTCTGATTGAATTGAGAGAATGCTATTTGCAGATAGCCATTCAATGGAAATTGAAAGGAAAGAATGGCTAATTGAAAATAGGTCAACTGATGATGTTGGAAACAAGATGCATTTACTCATAAGCAGAACAAATGGGCACAACAATTTCATGGAGGAGCTTTAGCAATGTCGTACATCTGCCATCTATTTAAATGGGGCATATTTCTACCTGACATGCTATGACCACCTGCCTTGATGATATTCCCTGGCTCTTCTGAGGCTGATAGCTAGCATTACATTTGTCTTACATAGCCAATTATGTTCTTTTGTTTTCTAGTATTATGTACAATATTTAGCTCATGCTCATTATGATGAGCTTATCTCATACCATGTAAAGATTAAAGATTCAGTCAGAACTTTCTTATACTTGCTAGAATGTAAATAATAACTGTACTTGTGGAAGAGGGCTGTCCTACAAATTAGATGTAAATCTGTGTCACTTCTTTGGCCACTTGTGTATATTATCATTGGTACAGCTGCTTGCAATAAGTTTTCACCATTTAAGATTGGTTGTTTTACCTGGTTTTGTTCAGAGGTTCTTGTGTTATCTTTCTATGGGTCTTTCTATCATGAAGAAAAAAATATTATAAGGCTGTTTGTTATAGTTCACGCTCATGTATTGCACTTTATTTGTAAAATGATCCTAATACTGTTTGTCATACATATACTGATATCATGTTTGTCGATCACTTGAAAAAAAGACGTGTGTAGACATGTAGTCTTGATATGCCACATTATACCTGTTTTGTCTAAAACATGTCTAAAATTGGAAATACAATCATATAAAAATGTGAAGAGTGGAAATAATGTCTATTGATTTTTGAGCTTGAAGTCAAAATATCTTCAAAAACAGATGTTTTTTATAATGTAATCATGAATATTCACTAAAAATACAGGCATAATAGCAACATTTTTTAGCTAAAACTTGGACTGGCTGTGCTGCATTTCTTTACCAGCTTATATTTTCTACCATCATTAATTTTTTTTTAATGCAACCAAAATTGTACAGAAAGATGCAAGTGAAATTTATATATTGAAATTCAACACGGATTGTAGTATATTTTAGGTACCTAAAGGCTTAAGATGGATAATATGTATCACAGGGAAATGTTATCAGCGTCAAATTGGGTATCCTGCAAAGAAGTTTTGAAATTTGGGTGTCTTCAATTTTTGACACCATTAATATGTAGTTTTTAAAAAAAATGGAATTTTGAACTGTTTGTTTATTCATATGATCTACTGTTACTTTCCAGCCCCATGTACCACCTTTACCAAAAAAATGCCATAATACTGTTATTCATATGATCCATTGTTACTATCCAGCCCCATGTACCACATTTACTTGAATTGAGGGATAAAATGGTGTTTTCAGCAAACAAATATGACGCACGAGATTGTTATACAAATCTATTGGTATTGCCTTACCTGGTTTAAATCAGCCAATCATATTCTGTGGTCAAAATCTTTTTGTTTTGGCTTCATTATTATTACAATGATCAGATTTTTTCCAAGTGTTCCCGGAAACATGGTTGTCCAGGCGTATCTGGCCACCAAGGCGACTGGCAAGTGCCAGGGCGCCATGGCCTCCTCAAGGCGAGGTACGGCGAGTGACATGATAGAGCAGAGGAAGAAGAAGTAGACGCAGAGGAACAAAGCAAGAAAGGATGGGACTCGGGGGAGCTCACCGGACTACTGGAGGGAGTGGAGGAGGGAGGGGACCTCATCGGCGGCAAGTGCAATTAGGGGTGGCGGCTAGGGTTGAAGGAGCAGTCTAGCTCACAAAAAGGAAGCCGACCCCACTGTTGATTTATCTGACCCTGGCCCCAATCGCTCTACCAGCTGGCCAAGTCGGCCGCAAAGCCCTAGGTGCCCACCTAGATCTCCAAGGCGAGGCGAGCATCCACGGCGCCCAACCAGCAGTACAACGACGCCAAGGCGATGCCTTGGCGACACCGTAACAACCATGCCTGGAAATGAAATAAACTTCATGTGTTGTGTGTTTTGTGCTAAATTAAATAAGACACTGGATGTGACGAATCATTTGGATTTGGGCATCTCAGATCATTGTGACTTCTCACATCTCACAGTTGTAACTTGTAAGGTTTGAATTTTGAAATGCTCTTGTTTTGTTCCTGATATTTATGCATTTTTGGTTCTGCATATATTCTCTTGCTGTTTAATTTTTCTAATTTTTAAATGTTAAGTTTCCATTTGCAGCTGCAATTTGTTTTGCTGGAATACTAATGTTAAGCCTCTAATCCCAGATTAATCAAAATCTGATTAGACTCTTCATGTGTTATGGCTGGACATCAGTATAATAATTCTCAGATGCCCAGGATGGATCATATGAACCGGCTACACAATGAACCTCCGCCTTTTGGTACATGGACTTCTCCAAGAAACCCGCTTTATTTTTCGTACATCTCAATTATGGTAAACTTATTCTATTGTACCCTCTTATTTCCGACAGGTTATGGGGTTGCAACAATGAGTTCAAATGACCTTTCATCCTCTAGTTACATTGGGCCATCTTATGGTCAGCAGATTGGAGCCCCTGGAACCTTGCATGCTTCCTATGCTGGTCATCCTCCTGCTGGAAGCTCTAGTAGCAGCTATGCACCATACAACACTCAACATCTGCCTGCTTTAAGATATCCACATAGATCCGAGGATAATTTCAACCCCAGTTCCCATGTGGATGACAGAAGGGTTGCATTGAAGCGGAGAAACCCAATCATTCATCCTCTGGATGGAGTTAGTACTGGAGGTTATTATGCTGGCAGTTCTTCCAATTGTCAGTTCTCTGGTTACATGCCTCCAAATCCTGTCCCGACTCCTGAAGCCTGCCCACCACCAATACCTTCAAACTTGGGTTCAAGCCACTGGAATGATCGTCACTTTGTTAACCATGAAGGATCTCAGAGGAATGTGAGAGGACGCCATGATCATAATTCTATACATGTGGAACACAATCCAACTACAGCTTGCCCATCAAGCAGCATTCGTGTGCCACCATACCATCCAAATGCAAGTGGACCTTTTCTAAGTACTCCAGTACAACGGGATAGAGCTCCTTTGTCGGTACCTCCAAGAAATGTTCCCCTGGGTTAGTTTCAATCTCTGCTGCTCTGGATGTAGCTTTGTTTTTAATCTGATGTGCTTCCGTAGAGTTTCACTTCTGCTGCTTCTAAAGATTTTAATTTGGACTTTGGGGACGTTGGGTAGTCAGATGAAATATCATATCTTAGAGTTAGATGTTAGCTGGATGGAATAATTCTTCGTAAGTCAACAATATATCCGACATCAGGGTCTTTAATGATTATATCATCAATACCAATACTTCAAGCATAGCATTTTGGCCACTCAATTTTAATGGGTGGTATCCCAGTTCTTTTTGTTTGATATTATTCAATAAACTAGGAACTTTTATTATTATTATTTGTCCAGGGACTGATGGAAACAACAGCATAGCATTCAGAGAGAGGCTATACTATCCTGCTCCACAGAGCACCAACATAAGTGCACCTGTGCCAACACATCCTGGTTCTTCCGATAGTGCATCATCTGCCCATGGTGGATATGTACCCAGAGCAGTTCCTCGTAACACTGTCCACAGTTATCCTCCGCCAGCTTTTGCATCTTCTTCGGGCTCTGGCTTACTCCCCCTCGAGCCTGCTAGCGCTAGCTACCCACCTGCTATCCCTAGCTATCCGCCTGCTACCTCTGCAGCAGCATCGAGTGTCCAGCCATTCCATACCGAAGCTGCTGCATGTTTGAGACATCCAAGACATGTATCTGTAGGGCCCGGTGGTAGTGCAAGGAGTAGAAGGGTGAGGGATTCCTATCATGGTTTTCACCCATTGATGATTGAGGACAATAACTTGGGAAGATCAGCAACTGAGGTAGATAATGTTTTATGTTTTGTCATTAGTGTCAACGTATGTACATTTTGAACTCGTCTCTAATTTAGTTGCTCTGTATTTGAAGCGGTTTATGATGCTGGACCAGTTAGCCATCCATGAATCAAGAGAAGCATTTGATCCTCACTGGGATATGAGACTGGACATTGAGGACATGAGCTACGAGGTAAGGAAGAATCCAGCTTATCCTAATCACCTACAGCAGCATCATAATGTTCTTTAAACAAACGCAACTTTCTATGCTGTTATATACTTACAGGAGCTACTGGCTCTGGAAGAACGAATAGGCAATGTCAACACTGGCCTGGCCGATGAAAAAATTTCAGGCTGTGTGATGGAGGTAGCCTGCTGCGGCTCTGCTCATACACAGAACGATCAAGGGAATGAAAGCTGCATAATTTGCCTGGTAAGTTGATACCCATGTAGTAAAGTAGAATAGCCCATTTCATATTACACGTCCCAATCCTGGCTCATTATGTTCGTTCATCCGTGACCTCTGCACGTTGATAGGAGGAATACAAACACAAGGACTCCATCGGGGGGCTGAAATGCGGCCACGACTTCCACGCCGACTGCATCAAGAAGTGGCTGCAGGTGAAGAACGCCTGCCCAGTCTGCAAAGCCGCTGCCACAGACGATGATAGCAACTGAAAGGACCAAACAATGCGTCCCTCCCCATTTATCCTAGTTCAGGCCAAATTATCTCAGTCCATTACTCTACAGTTTGGGTGTGTAAATAAGTGGTCCCAAAATGGAATTATTTGTGTTTGACTCTAAACTCAAGAACTACTTATGCTCGGTGTAAATCTTCAAGAAACTTAGGCATCTAATTCTTGGGTAATTTAATTACATGAAGGTGTATTTCCTCGATGGTTTTGTTGTTCACATCTGAAGCCGGCCAGGGCGCCATCTCTTGGCATGATTGAGGGGCCAGCCGTTAAGAGGTTGTTCTCTTGCCAGCTTCACCTCTGCTAGCGCAACGGATGGTTCGGTGTCCAAAATCAGTGATATTACACGCGATCTCATCGAGCTGCTTGCTTCGGATTATTGCCCGTTAATTTCGTCCTGCTTAGCATGCTGGATTAACAATTTTACCTGCTAATGATGGACGGGGCACCCTCCTGTTCCAGACGGTTGGGCCCAATATCTTCTGCCAGTTGATGAACAGTAACTAGCAACTCAGGAACAACCCGCACATCTCAACTGTATATATAGGCCCGGGGAGAAAAATTGCAGGGTTAAAAGTGTGAACCTCGCAGCCGCCCGATCGTGATTGGTGGCAGCTGTAGGACGAGCTCATGTGAGGTATGTGTCCTTGCACAAAGCCTTACAGCTCGGAAAGCGCCCCAAGGCCAAGTTGCAGCCCTAGTGTGATCTTCCAGCCAATCGATCGATCACTGTCCCAAGCTAAGTAGTCGTTTTGCCCATCATAATGACCTAAATTGCAAGGGTCAGTAGATTATATATATATATATTTTTCTATATATATATATATATATATATATATATATATATATATATATATATATATATACACACACACACACATATATATATATGTGTGTGTGAAAGCCTTTTCTGTACTCTCGGAAGTATATACTTTCACATCCAATATACTACTTAAATGAACGTGTTATACTCCTTTATTATTTTCAGTATACTCCAATAATAATTGTAACATACTCCAATATGACATAGTTAAAAAAATTCATAGAAACCTTTTTTTTTGCTATATACCTTTTCCATATGTAAAAGGAGTATATAAATAAATTATGCTATAAAGAGTGGACTTTGATGAAATTTTTCGTGGAATTCACTTTCATTTAAAATTATACCTGTCCACGTGGCGAAATTCTTGTTGCAAAAAGGCCCTTCACAAATTTTAAAATTATGTTTAGGTTCTTCCACCAAATTCTAAAATTATGGTTAGGTCCTTCTATCGGTTATTTTTTAAAAATAACCCCGTAGTTTCGTATATTCGCGAACATGTCCTCTACCTATTTTTTTCAAATACGGATCGGTCCTTCCCTGCGGTTTCGAAAAAAAAGGCCGACGGCTTATAGCCTGCCAATTTTTTTTAACAAAAAACACATGTGGTTTCGCAAAATAAAAACAACAGCTCATATCCAGCTAATTTTTTTAAAAAAATATCACCAAGAAAATCTAAATTGCATTTTTTGTAACAAGAAATTCGGATCAATGTTCACACGATGTAATATCACGCACAGTTTGACCTAGTAATCATCAAACCCCATTGCACAACACACTTGACTTGCTGCTCTACTAAGCAAGCCACCTGTCCATGTTCCATCTCCCAACTCACCATGAGTGGCAGCTAGTAGTTCACGACACCCCACCATCTCTCTTCCATCTCACTCTACAACGGCACAGATCTAAGGGTGTCGAATATGCCTCATGCTCTTAATTTTTTTTTAAAAAAATACTACAATATCATCTGACTAAAATTATTAATTGAATTGATTTTGATTTCGATAGTTTGGGATTTTTTAAGACCTCAGAACTGTTTGTATTGTACTTTTAGTAAATTTCAAATATATATGTTGAATTTATAATATTACGAAACTATTGTATAAGACTATATAATATACTTAAGAAATATACACCATATTAAAAGATTTCTAATTCGGCAACCGCTCTGCAACCTCTTTATAATTAGCCTGATCTCACTTCAACTGCATCGCATCGCATTGTGCATGCACGTAGCTAGCTAGCACTAGAGTGCACCAAGACGGCAAGCGCAAGGCGCGCGTTAATGGAGGCGGCCTTTCTCCTCGTGCTCCTCTTCCTGTCCGCGGCTGCCCCGTCGGCGCGCGGGCAGGCGCCGGCTCCGGCTCCGGCGGCGCCGAAGACGATCACGGCGGTGCTGACCAAGGCCGGGCAGTTCACCAAGTTCCTGCAACTGCTGCAGTCGACGCAGGAGGTGGAGCAGATAAACAACCAGCTCAAGAGCAAGACCTCCACCGGCGGGCTCACCGTGTTCGCGCCGACAGACAACGCCTTCTCCGCGCTCACCTCCGGCACCCTCAACTCCCTGTCCGACCAGCAGAAAACGTCGCTGGTGCAGTTCCACGTCCTCTCCATGCTGCTCCCCATGGCGCAGTTCGACACCGTCAGCAACCCGGTGCGCACGCAGGCCGGCGACACCGGCAGGGGCAAGTACCCGCTGAACATCACCGCGGAGGGCACGCAGGTGAACATCTCCACCGGGGTCGTCAACACCACCGTCGACAGCACGCTCTACTCCGGCGACAAGCTCGTTGTGTACCAGGTCAACAAGGTGCTGCTGCCCTGGGCGCTCTTCGGCCCGCCGGTGCCAGCGCCGGCGCCGTCACCGGCGGACAAGGCCAAGGCCAAGAAGAAGGCCGGGCCGGGGATCGTGGCCGACGCGCCGGTAGCCGTTACCGCGGCGGGGACGACAGCGTCGGAGGCGGCGCCGCGGGGGATGAGTGGCTTCGGAGGTGGTTTGTTTGGGGTGGCCGTCGCCGTGGCGGTCACGTGGTGTGGCATGTGACGTCAGCGATCAGGATGTGACACTTGGATGCTGCCATGGTATTTTTTTTCCTTTCAATTTGTGGAGAGTTTTTTTTTTTTAAATCAGGATGCGATCAAATTGTTATCGTTGGTTTGATCCCCTTTTTTTTTCTGTTTTTTTTATTTTTGTGTATCATTGTATTTGGTAGGATTTAGTAACGCTTGTGTTCTGTGATGTTCACTTTTGCTATATAATATCGAGTGCATGTATATTGCAGTATCTTATTGTCATTGGTATTAATGAATTTTCTTCTTTTCTTTCACTAATTTACAAGACATCGCACAATGGTCTATTTGGGCTGCACATGAATGGTGCCAGATATTGTGAGCGAAAACCTTTTGGTCACAACAGTTTTGGTTAGCTAGATCGACCTTTGATATGGCAATATATAAGAGTTTAAGGCCTCATGAGCAATGATGTTGTTTATTACTACAGTTTGACTATGCTCTCAAAATGATTTACAAAGAGTTCCAATCTAATATAGTTAAATACGAACTAACAATTCGGCATTTTCTGGGATAGTTTCGCCGACACAACTCAAATAAATACTGTAGCAACCCGCATAATTAGCCTAGGGTAATTAACAACCACTCTGTCATTACCCTAAGTCAGCTACGCGAATCTCAGCATAGTGGCTGACAAAATATCGAGCGTCTCGGTACTTTATCAGCTACTATACCGTGTTCAAAGTGTTGCAATAGAACAATAATTAGAGGCTAGTATATTGCCACACAGGGCTTACTAGTTCATGACTTAATTATACTTATAGTCCAAGTACAACAAAAAATAAAATACAGCTTAGTGCCTGAAAAATAGTAGGACCGGCATTGCTTAGGCCTCACTTGAAACGCGACGATCTCATACTTTCATACGGGATTTAGGCATGTTTTCTGTTGTGAAACAAGATCATTCACCCACGCTAATCCGCGGCACGCCAAGCAATCACACGAACAGAAGAAAAAGAGCGCACACAATATAGGGGAAAACATCTCTCTTTATTAGATTGATTGTTTCTGTATAAGGCAATGCTCTCTATATATAGTGGAGGACCCCTGGAGATTAATTCGGATTCGCCCACCAATGGATAGAGTCCTACCATACAGGGACACGGACTCTAACCATATCATAACACCCCCCCTTGGGCGAATACCGCGTAATGCACATGTCTCATTAAAAACTTCTCCCAAAAACCCAATGGGAAAAAAAGGATGGAGAAAAGAGTACATTGCAATCGCACTCCGTGTTACACTAGTAGCCTCATTAAAAACCTTGATGTGAGAAACTTCAAGAAAACTCACTTAAGGGAAAAAGAGCACAACTTATAATCTTTAAGATATAAACTATGATCTTTAGGATCGAGTAAAAGGGATTATGGTTCAGGATTTACTCTCCCCGAACTCTGCAAATCTCTAAGTCGCATCATTCCAATGCCATTGACGTACCTTTGGAAGGTAGACTTTGGTAAAGATTTTGTGAATAAATCTGCTATATTTCCACATTACTTAGTTTGCATTATTTTTACCTCACCATTCTTCTGGAGTTCGTGAGGATAGAAGAACTTAGGGGCAATATGCTTCGTGATATTGCTTTTTACATAACCCATTTGCATTTGTGCAACACAAGCAGTATTATCTTCATAGATAATAGTAGGGGTATCGACGGTATTCATACCACATAACTTCTGGACATGGTTAATTACACGTCTTAGCCAAACGCATTCCCGTGAGGCTTCATACAAAGATATAATCTCTGAGTGGTTGGTAGAAATGGCTACCAAAGTCTGTTTGAAAGACCGCCAAGAAATAGATGTACCGTCGCAGAGAAATACAAAACCAGTCTTAATTTTGGCACTGTGGGGATCAGACAGATAGCCAACATCCATATTTTCCCCCATGGTTAAGTCTTGGTTCTTTAGGAAAAAACAATCCAAGATCTTAGGTACCTTAGAGGTATATGAGTAAAGTCTTGATATTAGCCCAATATCTTCTGGTTGGGACTATACTGTTTCATGCTAGCAAATTTATTGCGAATATAATATCAGACCTTGTGCAATTCACAAGATACATAAGTATGGGACTCCAAGTCCAAAATACTTTCTCATTTTTCATTCCTTCGTCTAAATGGGTCTTTGTCTGCTTCAAGGGATCTTACTACCATAGGGGTTTTCAAAGGATGAGATTTATCCATGTTAAATCTTTCCAATACCTTCTTGGTATAGACAGGCTGGTGTACTAAACTTCCTTCTAGGAAATGCTCAAGCTGCAAACCTAAGCAAAATTTGGTTTTACCCAAATCCTTCATCTCAAACTCCGTCTTGAGGTAAGCATTTGCTTCCTTTTATTTCCTCTGTGGTTCCGATGATATTAAGATCATCGACAATTGTAGTATTTCTTTATATATAAACTCCTCATCACTCCAGGAATATCTCTTTATTAATTTCTTCCAGCTCCTCGTGATTTCCCACAACGATGAAGTCTGGGTGTTCCGACTTCCCAACGTTGGATTGTGCGCACAAATATACGCTGGGGTTATCATCTTCAGGATGGATCACTTCAGGGATGTTACCATCTTCTAGATGGCTCACTTCAGGGATTTTCTCAACATCAGGTTGAGTTTCTTCCACTGTCATGGGTAGTGTTCTCAATTGTTTGGTTTTCTATTTCTGCGGACGTCTCCGCGAAATTGAGTCCCGTGCACCTAGAGGCCTCCCCCTCATTTTCTCATGTGGGTCAAGAGTGGGTTCAATATCCCTCTAGGATATTTCCACTCTTTGATGTGCATATACTGCAGGTACATGAGATCTTTCCACTACCTTATGATCAGTGAAGGCATTTGACAGATTATTAGCTTATTTGTTGCAGATTTATTACTTTCTGAACTTCAAGTTCGGTCTCTTTAGAGCGTGGATCTAAGGACTCAGCATTCTTTATTGTGGTACTTTGTAGGATCGAAGTATACGAATATAGCAATCAGAGGGGGGGTGAATGATTGTGCGGAAGCTAAAACCAAATTCTTGATCTATTAAAAGTTCACCCCAAAACAGAACCAAATAATTGCCTCGTTTTCGACAAAAACAGAATGACAGAGGTTCGGTAAAACGCGAATTCCCAGAGATCCAACCGTTAGATTGATCTGAAATTTGGACACAAGAAACTAGATTCCAATATGAATCGAACCCAAAAAGAATCAGCTCGATCGGACTTACGGATCAAAAGTTATGAGCTTCGCAAGCTTGCTGTTCCAGAACTTGACGAGAATCAATCTAATCAAAACTTCAAGATTAAACAAGATCTTCAAAAGATTAATCAACTAGACTTTGAGGAACTCTAAATCAATACCCTAGAAAGGTTTTTGATGGATCAAATTAAGATGAAACTCAAGAATCAAAAACCAATCTAGAATTAGAACAAGCATGCAAACAAGAACCAAAACAGAAAACACTGTAGCAACGTGGTTACTGTAGTACGCAAGGATCTTGTAAGAATTGATCTTTATTTCTTTTGTCTAAAGTACTCTCATCAAAAGAGTACAAACCCTAAAACTTGAGCTTGAGGCTCTCAATGCTCAACTCAAGAAGCTTGCCCTTAAACAGGAGACACCCCTCCTATTTAAGGAAGCAAAAACACAAGGAGTTCGAATACAACTCCTAACCTAGGAGGAGTACAACTCCTCTTGGCCCAACCTGGCAGAGTACAACTCTTGCACGCGTATGGCAACCCTACCATACTCACGTGACTAACACTTTGCACGCGTATGGCCACCTGCCATACTCACGTGACTAACACTTTGCACGCGAATGACCTCCTGCCATTCTCACGTGACTGACCATTCTCCATGTGCACCATTCTCTTAGCCCGAACGTCCCGCATGACATCTTTGACCACCAAGACCTCAGTTCCTCCCTGAACCTAGTCCCGAACCTCAGTTCTTCCATGAACCTAGTTCTGGTCCCGTCATCGACCACATTCGCCCTCGAGCAATACCTGCACATGAACAAACCACAAAACAATTTCGAGCACAAGTCCGCGACTTGACTCAACATTAGTCCATGCAACTACTCACACGAGCATTGCATAAATTCCACTTCAAGCATCATGAAATTCTCACAAATTTCATAATCTCAAAAACAAATCAAAAATCAATTTCAAATCGCTCAAAACCCTAATTGAGCAAAAACGCATTCACGACGGACAAGGAAATATGGTCCGGCGTACACATGAAAAAGCACTCAAAAAACCATTCACAACGGACAAACAAAATCGGTCCGTTGTACAAGTGAAAGTTTCGGTTCCAAGAAGAAATCATTCCAAATAAAACACGTTCACGACGGACTAAAAGAAATCAGTCCGTCATTGCATGCGAAAATCAATCCTCAAAGCCGTTCACGACTGACCAAAGAAATTGGTCCGACGTACATGCAAAACTTACTGGTTTGAGAGTTTGGTCCGGCACAAAAGATGACTTCACTGTTTGCTGTCAAATTGTCAGACACAAGCACAAACACATTTTGCAAATTCAATTCTAAGCCAATTTTTCAAAGACATGATTTCACAATCTCCCCTTGATGAAAACATTGGCAACACCACTTAGAATTGAACATTTGGCATTCACTTTACAAAAGATTTTGAAATCCAAAGGATCAAAGACCAAAGTAAGAAAACACAGAATTCCCCTTTGACCAAAAGCAAAACAAAATCTCCCTGAGAAGGAAAATGTGTGTGAATGTGCAATGTGTCCAAGAATTCCAAAATTCTCCAAACTTCTCCCAAAATTCTCAAATTTCCAAACACAACTCCCCCTTTTTCTTCTCCCCCTTTTTCCTTAAACTTTTCAATGATTCCCAAATTTCTCCCCCTTTGACAATGGATTCATCAAGAGTAAAAGAGAGAACAGGTTCAAAATTTTTCCTGTAGCAAAGATTTCACAAGGAGAAACAAGGGAGTGCCAAGATAGGAAAAGATGAGCTCATTCGATCATATAACCTTATATATCACATAATATGCAAAATACATGATCTTGATGTGATTTTAACAAGTTAGGGAATGACATGCATCTCAACCTCAATTTAGTCAACTATAGCCAAGTACTAAGCAAGATCTTAGCAGAAAAAGCAAGGCTTTAAAAATTGAAGCAACTAACAACTTAGGGCGAGCAAGTAGTTTCAACTCCAATCTAGTAGACCAATTTAATCTTTAAACAATAAGTTGCATGTGGCATGCTTGAAGCATACTTCTTTTATTTTCTAGGAGTGGCATGCTTGAAGCATACATCTTATCTTTGAGGGAATGGCATGCTTGAAGCATACATCTTATCTTTTTAGGGAAAGCAAGCCTGAAGCACATAACTTGAAGCTTTTGCTTTTAACAGCCCCCTTTTTTTTATATTGATTCCCTTTTCTTTTTCCTTTTTCTTTGATTGTAAACATGCAAAAGTGATTAAAGGTCTTATGAAAGAGTAAAGTTGAAAACACACTTGCTTCATAGCCCAAATTTGTCAAGAAGATTCAATATCAAGCCTAGAAGAGTAAGATATCACAGAGTATTTAGCTATAGGTAATCAGTCCAGGGAATTCCGCAATGTCATTTTTAGTTCAAGTGAGACAATTATATTATCATGTATTAGCTCAATTACATAATATATAAAGAAATATGATAAAGTGAGCTCATCAAGTGAAAGAACTTGGCAAAGAAACTCCCCCTCAAAACAATCCCATTGGATGAACAATTCCAAGTTCTCCCCGAATAAAAGCAAAACGAGAAGAAGACAAAGGTTTTGTAAAAATGTCTGCCAATTGATGTTCAGTATCCACATGATGAAGCACAATGTTGCCTTTTTCAACATGATCTCTAAGAAAGTGAAATCCAATATCAATATGCTCAAGAAAAGGGATTACTCAAGAGGTGGCACGAACCAAATCAAATCAACATCCTCGAAAGTCAACATCAGAAAAAGCTCTTAAACTAATCCATGAGGAAGCAGAAAGCCAAATGCCAAAATCTTGAGTTCTACGGAGATACCTTAAAATCCTCTTGATAGCTTGTCGATGTGAAGCACGTGGGAAGCTTGAAAATAAGCACACACAAGCACGTGGGAAGAGTCTCTCATGTAAACCTCCAATTATCTCATCCTCAACAGCATCATCATCTTTTATGAACAAAGACACTTTCCCCCTGAACATATGCACATGTACTTGCATCATTTGAACTAGTGCCTTTTGCGAAAACAGAAGTGGAAGAAGTATCTCCAAAAGCAACACTTTTAGCATGAAATGCACGAGTGAAGAAGAACCAAAACTTATCACTGAACATATGAAGTGAGCATCCGAAATTCACTAGCCACATGTTCTCCTTCCTCGCGTGAGAAGCCTACATAGAAGCAGAAATTGTCGAGGTCTCGATCGGGGTTAGAAATAAGATGTTTAGGAATCCAAAGATCGAGACACACGACGACAACAAGAGGGCACAACACGAGCATTCTTATGCACAAAGATAGATTTGTCTTTTCCCGTGTTCTTACCAACAAAAGGTGTTTGCACCACCCTAGGCACATAATGAGAAACAAAGCGTGCCTGTTTGAAATTAGACCTAGCATTAAACCTTTCTCTCTTTTGTTGTTTAGCTAGTCTAAAGCAAAAGTCTACTAAATGTCCATCTCTACCACAATGAGTGCAAGTGTACTTAAAATGATGTTTTGCTTTAACAGTAGAAGCACATTTTGCATTCATCATAGTAGAAGATAAAAGACCAGCAGATTTAAAGACAGTTTTCTTAGGCTCATTGACAATTTCAAATTTTCCACTTTCAAGTGTTTTGACAACAGTGGGAGCATGTGATTTATGATGAGCACAAGAATCAAAACCTAAACCTTTGTTACGAGTGCTGACTTTTGATTGATCCAAAATCATGTTTAGATTTTTCTTGCCATTAGTGAAACGTTCCAAAGAATTTTGCAAGTAATCAACTTTCTTAGAAAGAGTTAAACAATTATTGCAGAGAACATCCACTTTTTCTTTTTGCTTGCGACAAGTTGAGCATGAAAGAACCTCATGTGTAAGCAAATCTTCTGTCATTTGAGAAACCCTAGCATTTGCATCATGCAACTTCAATTCTAGTATGGAGCATTTAGAACATGGAGTTGTATCATGCAAATCAATGGTAGAACCGCTAGCATGTTTAACATGTTTCTCATTTTTCTCATTTAGATGTAACAGAAGAGCGTGTTCTTTCCTAAGCAAGGTGAGCTCATTGTAAATTAAGTCACATGATTTGCAAGTATCATCATCAGGAATCAAAGTCTTAAGTCTAGTAATTTCAGCATTCAATGACTCCACAAGAATATCATGTTTCTTAATTTTTCTATCACGTTTGTCAAGCAATTTTCCAAGACGGGCAACAGCATTGGCTAATTCATCATAAGAAGGATCTACCTCATTGAAGTCGCTGTCATTGCCGTCCTCGGTGAAGCTATCGCTGCTTTTGGCCATGAGACACAACCCCGTCAACTCATGCTTGCTTGGAGTTGCATCATCCTCGCTGCTCTCCGAATTCACATCACTCAAATTGACTTGTTCAAGAGCGGAAAGAACTCGATGGACAACTTTGCGGTTGATGAAGTTCTTCTTCTTTCTATCACTTGGAGAGAACTTCTTCTTCTCTTTTCTTCTATCGTTGTCCTTCTCCTCCCTTGATGCTTTACTTGCAAGTTTTGGACAGTTTGGACGAATATGGTCGTGATCACCACACTCATAGCATCTTGGAGGATCACCACCACCTCTCTTTCTCTTTATCACATTCTGCAAAGCTTTGTTAAAGCGAGAAGAGAGTAGTGCTAGATCTTCTTCAGGAAACTCTTCAAGTTGCTCATCTGTTAAAGAAGACATGGAAGACAAGGCAAAGCTAGAAGAAGAATTTGCATTTGACATGTTAGGGTTAGAGATCAAAGCAATTGATTTAATATTACATTTCCTTGCAAGAACATCCAACTCATGAGTTTTCAATTTAGAATACAGAACATCTAATGTAAGTGTACTCACGATAGTAGATTCTCTAATGGATGTAACTTTCATCTCCCAAATAGACATGTCTAAAGCACCAAGCAATTGTCTAGCATTAGCAGCATCATCAAAGCTAACTCCAACAAAGACGAAGATTACTAAGAATTTTATTGAAACGTGCAAAGAAGTCATCTAGCGACTCACCGGGTTTCATCTCAAATCGCATGTATTCTTTTTTGTAAAGATCTTGACGAACCTCTTTAATAGTGTTAGAACCCTCATGGTAATCACAAAGAGATTTCCATACCTCATATGCGGACTTCAGATGGATCACACGGTCAAAGTCGCTGCGTCCCAAACCTTGGATGATCAAGTTGCGCGCCTTGCTGTTTGCTTCAACATGTGCGCGATTGGTGTCGTTGACGTTGTCGTTTGCAGGGACTTCATATGGTTTGTAGACTTTCTCCCAAATTGTGAAGCCCTGTGCTTGGATGAACGCCTCCATCTTGGCCTTCCAAAACTGAAAATCAACACCATTGAACACACAAGGTTTTGTCGAATAATGATCCATTGATCTAATCACCGATTAAGATAGATTATAAAAACCTTGCTCTGATACCACTTGTAGGATCGAAGTATACGAATATAGCAATCAGAGGGGGGGTGAATGATTGTGCGGAAGCTAAAACCAAATTCTTGATCTATTAAAAGTTCACCCCAAAACAGAACCAAATAATTGCCTCGTTTTCGACAAAAACAGAATGACAGAGGTTCGGTAAAACGCGAATTCCCAGAGATCCAACCGTTAGATTGATCTGAAATTTGGACACAAGAAACTAGATTCCAATATGAATCGAAGCCAAAAAGAATCAGCTCGATCGGACTTACGGATCAAAAGTTATGAGCTTCGCAAGCTTGCTGTTCCAGAACTTGACGAGAATCAATCTAATCAAAACTTCAAGATTAAACAAGATCTTCAAAAGATTAATCAACTAGACTTTGAGGAACTCTAAATCAATACCCTAGAAAGGTTTTTGATGGATCAAATCAAGATGAAACTCAAGAATCAAAAACCAATCTAGAATTAGAACAAGCATGCAAACAAGAACCAAAACAGAAAACACTGTAGCAACGTGGTTACTGTAGCACGCAAGGATCTTGTAAGAATTGATCTTTATTTCTTTTGTCTAAAGTACTCTCATCAAAAGAGTACAAACCCTAAAACTTGAGCTTGAGGCTCTCAATGCTCAACTCAAGAAGCTTGCCCTTAAACAGGAGACACCCCTCCTATTTAAGGAAGCAAAAACACAAGGAGTTCGAATACAACTCCTAACCTAGGAGGAGTACAACTCCTCTTGGCCCAACCTGGCAGAGTACAACTCTTGCACGCGTATGGCAACCCTACCATACTCACGTGACTAACACTTTGCACGCGTATGGCCACCTGCCATACTCACGTGACTAACACTTTGCACGCGAATGACCTCCTGCCATTCTCACGTGACTGACCATTCTCCATGTGCACCATTCTCTTAGCCCGAACGTCCCGCATGACATCTTTGACCTCCAAGACCTCGGTTCCTCCTCGAACCTAGTCCCGAACCTCGGTTCTTCCATGAACCTAGTTACGGTCCCGTCATCGACCACATTCGCCCTCGAGCAATACTGCACATGAACAAACCACAAAACAATTTCGAGCACAAGTCCGCGACTTGACTCAACATTAGTCCATGCAACTACTCACACGAGCATTGCATAAATTCCACTTCAAGCATCATGAAATTCTCACAAATTTCATAATCTCAAAAACAAATCAAAAATCAATTTCAAATCGCTCAAAACCCTAATTGAGCAAGCGCATTCACGACGGACAAGGAAATATGGTCCGCGTACACATGAAAAAGCACTCAAAAACCATTCACAACGGACAAACAAAATCGGTCCGTTGTACAAGTGAAAGTTTCGGTTCCAAGAAGAAATCATTCCAAATAAACACGTTCACGACGGACTAAAAGAAATCAGTCCGTCGTACATGCGAAATCAATCCTCAAAAAGCCGTTCACGACTGACCAAAGAAATTGGTCCGACGTACATGCAAAACTTACTGGTTTGAGAGTTTGGTCCGGCACAAAAGATGACTTCACTGTTTGCTGTCAAATTGTCAGACACAAGCACAAACACATTTTGCAAATTCAATTCTAAGCCAATTTTTCAGCACATGATTTCACATACTTATCTCCCCCTAATGCCGGAAAAGTCCTTAGTACAATCAGTGTACCGAGCCATGTACAGATCTCCAACTTCCGGTGAAGTCCCATGGTGGTACGTTGTGGTGGAGAGATTGGCATGTATACAACACAACCAAATTTTTCGCAGATGGAAAATACTTAATTCTCTTCCATGCACTATCTGTAATCGAGAAATTCCATAATATGTAGTTGATTTGAGTTGAATTAATATCGCGATGTGCAGCACTGCGTGGCCCCATCAACTGGTGGGTATCTATTATTCTGCAAAAATAGCTAAGCAATAAATTTTATTCTTTTAATAATAACTCTACAAGGCCATTCTAATGTGTGGACATGAGGTACTAATGGGTTGTTTGGTTGGCTGCATTTAAAGAGATTTGCATCTGCAGATGCAAAAGATGGGTGTTTGGTTGTCTTCTCATTCAACTCAGCCTGGCTCTACAGATGCAAAACACCCATTTTAGCCTGGCTCCAAGGAAACGAGAAAATCCACCGTTTCCCTAGAGCCAGGCTCTGCTAAGCCATACATGCATGCTGACATCAGCATTTACTATCTAGTTTTCTTCTTTTCTTTGCTATATCTTTTGATTAACATCTCCGGTCAACGAATCGATTTCACCTATGTGTTCCTTATATTTATTAATTTTAAAACTTTTTATTTTTGTTTGTGAATTATTGATTTTCTAGTATTTTTAAAATTTGTTTCATCCCTTTCTTGAATTTGCCTATCACACCTCCATTCCAGTGCAGCCAACCAAACAACATCTCTGTGCAGCCTGTCCAACCTCATATGACCAACCAAACAACATCTCCTTCCATCCACTCAGCCTGACTGAGCTGAGAAGGCAACCAAACAGCCCATGAAAGTTATGCATTAATTTCCAGGGCCACATAATAATCATTAAATGCTTTTGAGGTTAAACTCGTTAGCATTGTCTATTTGAATAGACTTGATTCTTTCTTCAGGAAAGGAGGCTCTTAAAAATTTTGGGCAATTAATTTTTAGCAGAAGCATGGTTCCTAGTAGATAAGAGACATAAAATATCTGAAAGGGCCCAACAAGAGCTGAAAATGTCCACATATATCACTTCGAATTTTCTCCAGGAAATTCAGTGATTCCTCTAAAACTTAGATGATCTAACTGTAAGTTTTCCTATAGCACAAACAAGGCATAAGAAATCTTCATGTCTAGAAAAGTCTTTATGCTATGGCCAGCAGAATTACTAATTATTCTATCATAATATTCAACTCAAGATTACCCAGTCGATCTACAAGATCTTTAAATATCTCTGCACTACTACAGAAATGCTTATATTAGACGCACCATCACAGATGGTTTTCCAAAACCGTCTGTAATATATAACATCACAGACGATTCTATAAACCAACCGTCATTGAAACTATCGCAAACCATTCTTCGTCTGTTGTCACAGACGGTTTGAATACAAAACCGTCTGTGAAAATATCACAGACGGTTGTATGAAATAACTGTCTGTGAGATACATTACTATCACAGACGGTTTAGTGTACAGAACCGTCAGTAATATCTCACAGACGGTTTGTACGCAGAACCGTCTGTGATAATCTGTATATCACAGACGGTTATTTCATAGCATCGTCTACGATAAAATTTGCCTATATATACAACAGAGGCCCGAGCGCAAGTTCGAGCTTTCTGGTGACCGGTCGAGACCGAAGCTCGTTATATCACAGACGGTTTGGCAATAGAACCGTCTGTGAGAAAGGCAGCCTATATAATAGGTGTTGATTGTTGTGATCTAAGGTTAGTAATGGATATATAATTGCATTATATATATATATATTAATTCAGATCTAAGGTTAGTAATGGATATATAATTGCATTATATATATTAATTCAATATCTAGCTTGGTTATGTAAGAAATTTAAGATTGTTTAGATCTAGCTTGTAGATCCATGTGTTGTTGGTGATCTAAGCTAGCTAGCAATTGGACGTTATAATTGCAATATTATTTCCAAGCTCTAACTTGTTAAGGAAAGTGTACTTACTCGGTTTAAAAGAGGGTTCTAATTGGATCGAATATTACATGTGTAGCGTAGATGGATCGAAAGGATGTACGCTGAGAACCGTACGAGTGTGGAGTACATTAATGGCGTCTCTGCTTTTAGGAAAGCTGCAGAGGACGACATGCTTAATAAGGGAGTGCAATATATGTCTTGTCCATGCATCGATTGCGAGAATATGATGATGTTTCGAAACTCAGCGCAGATCGAAGCACACTTGATTATGCGAGGTTTCAAAAGGGGGTATACATGTTGGACCAGTCACGGCGAAGAGCAGAATATACAAGAAGCAGGTGGTACTGTTAACATCTTCGACGAAGTCAATGATATGCCGGATGATCACATCGATTCTGCTACCGACGATGATATGTTGCATGATGACAATCTCGACCAGATGCTGCGCGACGCAGAAGGGAACCGTGATGAAAGGGAATATGAAAAATTCATGGGTTTGATGGAGGACTCGAAGAAACCTTTGTTTGATGGTTGCAAGGTGAAATACACAAGGTTGTCGTCCGTGCTTGAACTGCTGAAATTGAAGGCAAGCAACGGTTGGTCAGACAAGAGTTTCACAGCGCTGTTACATCTATTGGCAGACATGCTTCCATAGGGAAACGTGTTGCCGACAACAACCTACAAAGCCAAGAAGGTTCTTTGTCCCCTGGGAATGGAGGTAGAAAGAATACATGCATGTCCGAACGACTGTATCCTATACCGCAAAGAGTACGCAAACTTGCATGTATGTCCGGTGTGCAACGCATCTCGGTACAAGCATAAGAGTCATTCAGATGAGGAGGTGAAGAAAGGAACTTCTGCTAAGATGGCATGGTATCTGCCTCTAATTCCCCGATTGAAGCGTTTGTTCACTAACCCAAAGGAGGCAAAACTGTTGTGTTGGCATTCCGAGACGCGTAAGAACGATGGAATGCAAAGACACCCTGTTGACTGCACCCAGTGGAGAAACATCGATAGGAGGTATGAAGAATTCACCGCAGAGATGAGGAATATAAGGTTTGGACTGAGTACAGATGGAATGAATCCTTTCGGTAACATGAGCAGCCGGCATAGCACTTGGCCCGTGAATCTCTGTATCTACAACCTTCCTCCTTGGTTGTGTATGAATCGGAAGTACATTTTATTGTCCGTGCTTATCCAAGGACCGAAACAACCTGGGAACGATATTGATGTGTACCTAGCTCCATTGGTGGAAGATCTTAAAACATTGTGGGTTTCTGGGGTACAGGTTTGGGATGCATACAAACGAGAGAACTTCACTTTGCACTGCATGCTGCTCTGCACCATAAATGATTACCCTGCACTTGCTAACCTGTCAGGCCAGAGTACAAAAGGTGCCAAAGCTTGCACTCACTGCCTAGACGATACTGAGAGTGTGTGGCTGAATCACTCGCGTAAAACCGTGTACATGCGTCACCGTAGGTTCCTTGGGAGGAAACACCCATACCGCAAGATGAAGAGACTATTCGACTGGACGAACGAAAATGGTTCAGCTCCAAGGCCTTTTAGCGGGAGAGATGTTCATGACTTTGTTAAGGATTTAGATGTTACACATGGAAAGGGACGCAAAGCAAGGTCGACCCATGAGAAGAGCTTGTGGAAGAAGAGATCAATCTTTTGGGATCTACCTTACTGGGAGCACCTAGAAGTTCGCCACTGCATCGATGTCATGCACATGGAGAAGAATGTCTGTGATAGCCTGATTGGTCTCCTACTAAACATTAAGGGCAAAACAAAGGATGGTATCAACGCATATCTTGACTTAGTCGATATGGGCATAGGACCTGAGTTAGCACCGAAAGAGACCGTTAAAGGCGGTACGTATTGTGAACCAGCTTGTTACACTCTGTCAAAGGCCGAAAGAACTGAGCTGTGCCAGTGCTTGCATGGTGTGAAAGTTCCGTCTGGCTACTCGTCCAACATGAAGAGACTTGTTTCAATGCAAGATTTAAAATTAATTGGCATGAAGTCTCATGATTGTCATGTGTTGATGACACAAATGCTCCCTATTGCAATTAGAAGTATTTTGCCAGTCAAGGTCCGAGAGACAATCACGAGGCTGTGTTATTTCTTTAACACAATCACTCAGAAGGTCATCGATCCCGAAGGACTAGATGCTCTGCAGGCTGAGGTGGTGATGACTCTATGTAATCTTGAGATTTATTTCCCTCCGTCATTTTTCGATATCATGGTCCATCTCATTGTTCACCTTGTGATAGAGATAAAGATGTGCGAGCCCGTGTTCCTACGTAGCATGTACCTGTTCGAGAGGTACATGGGAATTCTTAAGTCTTACGTACGAAATCGATCTCGTTCGAAGGGTAGCGTTGTCGAAGGTTATGCAACCGAAGAGGTCGTCGAGTTCTGAGTCGATTACATGGCTCAGGCCCAACCAATAGGTGTGCCTCGATCTCGCCATGAGGGGAGGCTCTAGGGTATCGGGACCATCAGAAGGAAAGCAATCACGCCTGATCCGATTGCGTGTGCTCAAGCCCATTTCACGGTTTTACAATACATGGCTGTAGTATCCCCGTATATCGTCGAGCACAAGCAATGGCTAAGGCAAGAGAATCCAGCACGACAGGAGTCTTGAATCACGAGATAACATAACCTTCAGTTCAACAATTGGTTCAAGGAGCGACCCATCACTGGGAGCTCGTCATATGACACCCTGACATGGTTGGCAAAAGGCCCAGCTTTTACAGTTGTCACATGGAAAGGATACGACTTAAATGGGTACACATTTTACACGATATATTAGGATTTGAAGAGCACAAATGAGAACAGAGGGGTCCGCATAGATGCGTTCAGTGCCGCTAGGTCAACGAGGAGCTCCTACTATGGGTTCATAGATGAGATTTGGGAGCTTGACTACGTACTTTTCAAGATCCCACTATTTCGGTGTCGTTGGGTCCACCTCCAGCACGTGAAGGTTGACAAGTACGGCATCACTACTGTGGACCTCGAACGTGTCGGATACAAGGATGAACCATTTGTGCTCGCAAACCAAGTTGTTCAAGTCTTCTATGTTACCGACCCGTCCAACAAGAAGCGCCACATAGTTGTTCAGGGAAAAAGAAGGATCGTCGGAGTTGAGAATGTAGTAGATGAGGAAGAGTACAATCAATTTGATGATTTGCATCCTATCGGAAATGCCAGCATGGTCCAAGAAGAACAAACTGAGGAAGTCGGCTACACATGCGTCGATCATCGTGAAGGGCTAATTTTCACTGTATAATTACAATGTTAACTTGTAAGCAAGTGCATGTATGCATAATAAAGTAATATCACAGATTTTTGTACTCATTGCAAGTACTTCTGTATTTATCTCAATTAATTTTAGTGCTTTGGAAAAAAAATAATCTGCAATGTATAATAAAAACTAAAAATACGAGATCCTAAATACAATACCCTATACCCTATATCACAGACGGTTCTTACATACAACCGTCTGTAATGTTGATAAATCACAGACGGTTATATTTAATAACCGTCTGTGATATTAAATATCACAGACGGTTCTTACATACAACCGTCTGTAATGTAGATAAATCCTAGACGGTTATATTTAATAACCGTCTGTGATATTGTATATCACAGACGGTTGTAGTTAAGAACCGTCTGTGATATGGGGCTCTATATAACTTCTACATTGAGAACATTTCTATCAGACTTCAAACCCTAGCACTGATGGACACCGCTGCCGCCTCCCCGAGCCCCGCCGCGGCGTCGGCGCCTCCTCCCCCGGCGACCGTGCCTCCTCCCCCGACGGCGGCGCCTCCTCTCCCGGTGAACTCCTCCCCCGGCAACCACGTCTCCTCCCCCAGCGACGTCTCCTCCCCGAGCGGCAGCGACGTCTCCGCCCCGAGCTTCTGGTAATAGCTGCTCCTTTTCTCTGAATTGTGCGCTAGCAAAGTGACGGGAAATTTAGTTGGCTTTGAAGGTAGTTCTTGTGGTTGCTCAGTGTCTTTGTGCATCTCAATTGCTAATAGAGAGGAAGTTTTTGCACATCAAATTAGTCTCACTCCACTTCACAGGCCCCAGCTATCACCTCAACCACGTTCTTGAACCTTGAATCTGGCAGGGAATTATTTTTTATTAGATTGTTTAAGATTCTAAATGATTCCACTTGTCAGCATTCAGAATAATATTCTTTTGTTTTGTTCTCCTTTGATCAATAAGATATTAAGGTATATTGAATTTTTTTAGAGAGAACCAATGCATACAACTTCGATATCTTTGACTCTTTAACTAAAAAAACTGAAAAGCTAGAGAGATAAGCATTTTTGCTAACTTCTCATAAGTCATATCATGGATAAGCAGAGGCTATAGAAAAAACGAAAAAAAATACCTCTTCATTGACAGGATTGAAAGCACTGAAGCATTTCACAATATACTTACGAAGATGGTTTATTCTGAACATGATTATGCGATGGTGATTCAGTAGTAAAAACCATATTTTTATTTCCATTAATCTTTTCTCCCACAGTTCACATGATATTCATCAAATCCACATCACCATTCATGAGCCAAGAGCCATTCGTCTAGTCATATAAACTTGACAAGTAGAATTTTTTCTAACTTGGTCGAGATTCCTAAACAAAATTCTTCACAAAAACATGACCCAAATATAAGTGAAAGGGAGACATGTACCGGTAGTTTGGTTTGAACCAACCACATGTTTGCTTTACTTTCCTCTCTATTCTCCAATAGCCCATTTCCTGAAATGGAAAAAGAAGAGTCAGTTTTGCACTACATGTCACAAACTGGTAGAAATCAACTTTTTTTTGTGCCGGGCTAGAGTTTTGGAGGCTTAAAGCCACAACCATCTTATGAAATGCAATTTGTTTTTCCTTGAACTATCTTATTGAATTTCTAGGTTGGATAGAGCATATTCATACATACAATCCACATCCCTCTCTCCTTCCTCCCTAAGACAGTAGTACTTTGGCTTCCTCCTCAACCATGGAAGGACACAGCCACTACCCCTCCCCAATCTAGAAGTTAATAAATACACAAATAAATTATTTAGCCATCAATGGGATAACGTTGCGCCTATGTTGATATATCTAAGCGTAATGTGTATGTAAAAGTGATCATCTAAAATACCAAAATGGTACTATTAAATTTCTAAATTTGCATGTTCTCAATAGATGAGTCTTAGCCTGCAATGATATGTGAAAGCACTATATTTATCTAGCTCCTGCATCTACTCCATTGAACCACGAGTTTTTTCTGTTCATCCAAGAGAGAGACTGCAAGGAAATACTTCCATCACGTACAATCATTTTGCGCTTAAAGCAGTAACAGATACAATAGAACCAAACATTGTATCAAATATTATTCACACTCTATGTGTTGCAACTTGACAAATCATATACATTTAGAAGTATGATTTTATCTTCCTTTCAAAAAGAGTAAGCCTCACAAAAAGTGCAGATTTGAGTCTCTCTAGTTCTTGTTGAACCTAAACGAATATTTCTATGAGTGCAATCAAGCAGAATGTCGACATGGCATGTCAAACTCTGTTTGCGACATAAGCATATCATTTGATGCAATATGCATAATAACTAAATTAAACATTTTAGGTTGCAGTGCAAATAGTAATTCTTTGGTATAGACATGTTTTAAGTTTCAACATTTGTCCAATGTAGGTGTTATATCTATAGTTTTGATATGCGTTCAACAAAAACTACAAAGATCATAGCTGTCCATGTCCAACAAAAACTACAAAGATCATAGCACAATAACAATGTCACCAAAAAACTCTTCCTCCTATTTTCAACTCCAGATTTAGTTTTTTTCTGCAGAAAAGAAAACTCATCAGCTCATGTCCATCAGTAACTTGTCAAATGCAATTTGGCCGAATGGGTTGGTACAGGATATTTAGAGAATATTCTGAGAATCTGTACCATCTTGTCCTGTACCAATTGTGTAGTTATACGAGTCACTCTCTGTCTAGTTGTATATATTCTGGTTTTCTATGTCAAGATTGTAGCCTGCGGATCTCTGTTTTCAAAACATATCTTGCGGCGCCTGTCTTTCCTGCCTTACCTTAACCTCGGATGTGATCGATCTTCCCACCTTAGGCCCAACTGAAGGATGTGATGAGCCGAGGAAAGTCAAACCAAGTCGCGCTCCAAGAAAAGCAAACACAAGGCCAACAGGCCGATATAGCATCACGGCGATCGATCCGAAAGATGGGTCCCCTACCGGATGTAAAAAAGGTAGCGAATGCATTACGGACAATGTGCGGGATAGTTGCACGCGAACGGGTCCCCATCACATGTACATCCTGGAAGTTGCTGACTGACGAGGGCCGCAACGACCTGCTTACAGAAATTCTTTCATCGTTCGATATCCCAGAAGAACTCTAGGTCCCAGTGCGACGGTATGCACTCCTCGTGGCAGGAAAGGCGCGGAAGACCTTCAAGAGCACACTTGTCAAGGAATACGTCAAGAAGGATAGGACTCCCTACTCTAAGTATGGGTTCATTGGTGAGGACTCATGGTAGCGTTTTGTTCAGTTGAAGACGACAGATCAATTCTTGCTTGAAAGCGAAGCACACAAGGCCCTGCAGGCAAGGAACACCCACTCCCATAGACTCGGCACCGCTAGCTACGCGGGGAAGAGGATGCAATGGGATAGGGAGGACGAGGAGGACTCCGCGCCATTTGCATCGATTGTTGACCAGCGCGCTAGAGACTAGCTAAGAGCAAGGTCATGTGCCACGCCATCCGGCACCATCTCCTTTACAAACCCTGCGGACGAGGAAGTCCGCCAACGTTTGGTAAGATATCGAACCACCATTTTGGTACGTACTTAGTCCCTAACTTCATAAGTGAAATAACTTGCTGGGATCTTGCAGGTAGAGTTGAGTGCACAATCTTCCAGTGGAACTTTTTTCCCAAACAAGGAGAGAGATGCACTCTCCACGGCATTGGGAAATAAGGAACACCCTGGTCGCACGCGAGGCAAAGGGGTTTTCGTTCCCTGGAAAACGGGATTCGAAGACGAGTACATGTACCGGAGTAAGAAGAGAGGTAGAGCCGAGCGCGAGGAAAAGATTGTGAAGGATCTTGAGGATAGACTGAGAGGAGAATTCAATGATAGGATAAGAAGCCTCGAGGAAAGGCTCAATGCTCAAAACACACAGCATGTAGAAGGCCAAGGGTTTAGCCCCACAACACGTAAGAGCAGCTGTGCGTCCGCCCCTGACCAGGGTCAACACGACGGCAAATTCCCTGTCTGTGACATTAAGGTATACTAATTTAGATCTCTTAAATGCTCCATAGATACATCTTTTGGGCACATTAGCTAATTGAGTACCGTTGTGTAGGAGTCCACGCGGTGCAATTTCCAGGTGAGAGTTGTCAATTGCTCCCTTCCTATACAGGCTGCTTGGGGCCTCGCGTATCCATCCACTAAAGGGGCGATGGTGCACGGTACCCTGCTAGCGCCGGGTTTCACGAAGGTCAATGTGGACGGCGTTCATGAGGTTTTCAAGATCGTCACGCTACAATTGCCGCCAAATGACGAGCTTCAGACACTGGGGGAGGTCATTGGCACATTCATCCAGTGGCCCAGCAGCGACATCTCCCTAGACATCCATCCTCCACCAGAAGTGCCTCCACTTCTTGAGTTGCCTCCATGTGCTGATCCAATTCCCCCCAAATCGGATATCGTGCCCCCCGCACCCAAAAACATTGACATGGACCTTGATTTTTACTTTGACTTTGATTGCCCTCCTACCCCCTCGTCTCCCGTGAAGGTTTCCTATGGTAAAAAGAAAGGGAAGGGCAAATCGAAAAAGATAGCGAAAGCCTTGGACTATCCGATTGCCCCGTTGGCTCGGTTATTCAAGCTAGGAGAGCCTTTACTAACGAAAGATCGCATGAAGACATGTACTTACTGCTGCAAAAGCCTGCATACTTATTACATGAAAGAAGCTAACAAGCCAGAGACAGAACGTACAACAAGTAGTATCATTGTCCGCTTCAAGCCTAAGCATTTGTTCAACGAGTCATCGGGTGGCTTCTTCACGGTCGGCTTCCAGGACCTGTTCGATCTCTTCAACCTCGAAGCCCTCGACGCCTCGCTCTTAAGATGCTGGACATTGTGAGTGTGTCTTCCCTGTAATACCGATAAATGTCATATATATATATATATAACCGTCTATGAAGTGACCCCTCTGCCTAACTTTTGTATATATAGATACATGATACACGAAGCGAGAAAGAACAATAGATCGGTGGGTTTCCTCGACCCACTCTTAGTCTCGCAGCAAACAATGAACCAAGATGAAAAAGCAGTAGAGGAATACATGCGACATGCATTGGATGCTCAAAAAGATAAAAGTTTCATACTTTTACCCTTTAACCCAGGGTAAGTGCTGCCCGACTTGCTATACACTCATTTGTAATGTGCACACAATACTTTGGTGCTAATTGACCATGGCAACATACCTATGCAGGTTTCACTGGGTTCTAATTGTAATTCATCCGGCCAAGAACCGGGTTATTTACGTTGATTCCTCACATACCGGCAACCACGACTTGAAACCTATCGCACGGTTAATCACCAGGTAACCACGTTGTTTAAGGTGCTTGTTGCTCCTAGAATAGCTGAGGCTAACCTTTCGAAATCACGTAGGTCGATTAAAGCTTTGCGAGATCCTAATGTTAAAGGCGGGGATAAGGCGTTGCAGCACGATTTCAAGTTTCCGGTATCCTCTATACAAAAAAAATCCTATATCAAACTCCGTAATAATGATTCTGGAACTAAGCAATTCTATTTTTGCAGTGCGACCAACAGGGACATGGCAATAACCGATGTGGATTTTACGTTTGCCATAACATGCATCTCCTCGTCAATGCAACAAAAATGAATAAGGATAAAACTTCGTTGCAAGGCAGGGAACTGCAGAGCATTCGAGGAAAACTTTCTTTTTTCCTAGTCACTGAAGTCATTGGTAAAAATGGCGAGTTCTACGCAAGTGACTAACTGCAAGAGTTAGGTTTTTCTCCGTATTGCCACTTGTGTTTTAATTTGTGAAACTTGTGGACGCAGTTTTTCTCGGTATTGCTGAACACAGGTGCTATATTGTAGTTCTTAAAAATGAGTTCCAGTACTTCACATTTTTTCAGTTTATTTGCTAAAATGGATGTAATGATGCTTGTGATGATCTGTGATCGCTGAAATGGATGTAATGTAGTGTGTATATGCTTCTGTGTTCTGTCTGTTTCAGAGGGCATGGCTAGCATTTCCTGAGGCTAGCCAACAAACAGAAAAAAGTCCATATATGAAAACCACATCACAGACAGTTCTTATTTGTTGAACCGTCTGTGATTATTTCTCACAGACGGTTTACAAATAAGAACCGTCTTGGTTATCCGCTATTACAGACGGTTCGTACATGTGGTCCGTCTGTGATAGTTTATATCACAGACGGTTCGTACAATAAACCGTCTGTGATATCTATACTATCACAGACGATTGGTGTAAGGAACCGTTAGTGATAGAATTGATATCACAGACTGTTCTTATTAGAACCGTCGGTGAAGTAAATGTATCACAGATGGTTCTCAATAAGAACCGTCTGTGAAATTTTTTTCACAGACGGTTCTGTGTAGTGGCTCTGATATCACTGACCCATTGTTAGAGACGGTTCACAAAACCGTCTGTGTAGTGGCTCTGATATCACCGACCCATTGTTAGAGACGGTTCACAAAACCGTCTCGGATGGCATTTGTGAACCGTCTCTGATATGATTTTCTGTAGTAGTGCTGGGTTTTTATCGCAACACAAACTTCAGGTTTTATATATGCGTAGTATAATCCAGAGAAGAAGGGAGGAAGTTTTTCAACCACACATTTATTACACCCATTAAACTTAGCCATGAGTAGGTATTCAGTACCATCCTCTTTCTATGTCTGCATATGGGTATCATTCAGACCAATGTCTTTAAGATATAAATGAGTACAACTGGACTCAGGTATAATATGACATTCTTCTAGTGCCAATTATAAGATCATCGCTTCTGCGCGATAGTCATAATTTTCAAATCACTTAGTGTGGTATAGCTGTCTTCTAGACAAATTTATTCCTCCTTCGCTGGATTATACTTTGTTCTATATTAAAGGTATGACTTAACAATCAAACAATTATTGCATTAGAAAAAATTGTAGAATATAGGACAAGCATAGCACAAGAATGAGCAAATATTCTGGAAAAACACCTTATCTGAGTATTATCGATAATTGCTCAACAGGATCATATACCAAATGTTCATGTAGGAACATAAATATTCAAACTAATAATATGAGGCTCTTAAGGAGACTCAACTAATGAAAATGCGACATAAACCAAAAAGGGGTACAAGGAAACTATTGCAAGTCTCCATATAAGTCATATTCCTCCTCTTGGGGAACATTTGTATTCTTCTGGAATTCCAAAAGTTCAGTACCAAGAAGGTCATCTTCCTCCATGGGCGAGTCACCATATCCGAGAAGGCTTTCAATGAAGTGTGCCTCAACCTATTTTTTTATTCTTCTAGAATCTCCCAGTGGATTTCATGTAAAGTTCTGCCGAGTGCTTTGGGGTGCGACAGGTATGTGACCAATGGCCAGCGCACCCACACCTAAAGCACGACTGAGGGGGGTTAGGTGCCTTATTGGCTGGACCTTGCTTCTGGAAGGTTCCAATACATTTCCCTTTACCTTTCAATTGGGTTTTGCCCTTTCCTTTTTGGTTTGTGCTATTCTTCCATTTATTCCCCTTATGCATTTGACCTTTTTCGCGGCCATGGTTATTACTAGCCTGTTGAGCGGTAGCATGTGCTTCGGGTAATGTTTGATTTCCATTAGCATTTGCATGATGATTCTTCAACATGAGTTCATCATGTTTTTCTGCTTCTAGCAGAACACTAATAAGCTCAGAGTACTTCTTGTACTTTGCATGACGGTACTGTTGCTGTAGTATCATCATGTTGGGCTGGAAGGTGCACAAGGTTTTGTCGATCATTTCAACATCAGTAACTTTTTGGTTACAAAATGTTAATTTAGCGACAAGTTTGTGCATTGCAGAATTATATGCTGCCACAGATTTGAAATCCTGAAAGCATAGGAGGGTCCATTCTCGTTGTGCTTCTGGCAACAACACATATCTTTGCTGGTTATAGTGTTCTTCAGGGAATTCCATAATACCAGCGGGTCCTCCTCCATCAAGTATTCGGCCTTCAGGTCCGAATGAAGATGGTGCCTCAGGAAATGTAAAGCAGCGTATTTTGCGAGTTTGAGTACAACAGGTGCACCAGCTTCAGGCTAGGCAATAGCAACTCCAAGTGCTCTAGCAGTTAGGTTGATTTTGGCATCCATTGCCCAAGTGAGATAATTGCTGCCATCCAGGGCAAGCATAGCAAATTCCCTTTTTGTGATGTCAGACATATTCTATATGCAAGCAATACGAAATTTTTTTACTGGTAAAATATTATTTTGCATGCATCCTCATTGAATCAATAAAGTTTTGGTCTATATCTATTCAATAGAGAATTATCACAATTCTCTCAAAATTTTCCTAGCATTTAGCAATTTTCTGTTAGTCATACAACAATTTTCTAGCATTACTTAATAACACAAAATAAATTCCAACATCAATTAAACGCGGGATAATGCTAATTGCATATTCTGTAACTCTTGTTGGCTGGGAGTGAAAACAGGTAATAAATGTCTCCGTCAGCTCGACTCATGGCCAGGTCAACCCGCCCCTAGGGCTCACATGATGGAGGGAGCACTTCCCATTTTCGGGTGCCAATTAAAGAACCAAGCCTCATGTGTGTTTTTCTAGACACCAATTGTCTTGCATCTGTTCCTTTATTACTGAAATCAAATCCCAACTACTCATGTCGTCAAAATTTTCTAGCAAATTTTGCAATTCTCCGTTAATATTTGTGCAATTTTCAGAATTACTTATGTAATAGAAAAGTCAATTTATCACGTATCATGGCAAAAGCTAGAAAATAAACCCAGGGTATGGAGCTTCTAATAGTGTGCTAAACAAATTTTTTTTTGATGGACAGTAACAGATCAAGAACGATCTCTAACGGTAGATTAGATCAATACATCCAATGAGACAATCTGCAGGATTTTGATCATGCGCGTTTACTTACGTTCTTGATGCCGGATGTGTTGACTATCGCGTTAATAGAGTCGCGTAGGACTTTTTTTTCGGCGATCCAAGTGGATGCCGGCTCGATGGCGAGTTGATTGCAGATCGGATCGGACGATCAATCGCCGGTAGTAGTTGTTTGTCGTAGTCGACGATTCTCCGCTTCTTGTGGTAGAGACTCGTGCTGATAACGTGTTGTGAAACAAAATCGTTCACCCACATCAATCCGCGGTACGCCAAACAATAAGAAAAAAACCGCACACAATATAAGGAAAAACCTATCTCTTTATTAGATTGATTGTTTCTATACAAAGCAATGCCTTGTATATATAGTGGAGGACCTCTGGAGATTAATTCGGATTCACCTACTAATGAATAGAGTTCTATCATACAAGGACACAGACTCTAACCATATCATAACATTTTTCAAACGCAGAGAAGCATTTCAATTCCTACGATAATACGAGAAATTTCTGGATTTTTCGCAGTGCGAAATTCCTATTTTCACCCTTTTCCAACTCTGCAATTTGAACTAGAGGACTCAGAAATTAGAACAGGGTATTTTTTACAAATTCGAACATTCAAGCGGTCTTAATCGAAAACGCGCACAATCTTACACATACCCCCTCCTCGACGGCACCGTTCATGTACCAGTACTACTCATAGTCATAGTCATCACTTGGGCTCTCGCCCGCATCGCGATCACCTCCTCCTCCTCCTCCGTCTGGCCGGAGATAAGACGAGGCACCGCCGCGATGGACGCCTCCTACCGCCGCGCCGGCGCTGGAGGCGGCGGTGGCTCCACCCCGCGCTCCGTGGAGGACATCTTTAAGGACTTCCGCGCCCGCCGCTCCGCCATCCTCCGCGCCCTCACCCAGGGTACGCACCGCCGGTCCCGCCACCCCCCTTGAACCCCAAACCCTAACCCTAACCCTTCCCCCTCCTTCGCAGACGTCGAGGAGTTCTACGCGCAGTGCGATCCAGGTGAACCCCCCCTCCCTCCCCGACGCGATCTCTCCTAGTCCTCCTAACATTCGATTCGATTGGATGCGGGTCGCCTCCTCAAATCGCGATGTGGTTTGGTTTCGATAGAGAAGGAGAACCTGTGCCTGTACGGGTACGCGGACGCGGAGTGGGTGGTGGCGCTTCCGGCGGAGGAGGTGCCCACCGAGCTGCCGGAGCCGGCGCTCGGGATCAACTTCGCGCGTGACGGGATGAACCGCCGCGACTGGCTCGCACTCGTCGCCGTCCACTCCGACTCGTGGCTCGTCTCCGTCGCCTTCTATTACGCAGCGCGGATCAACAGCAACGACAGGTATGATTCCCCCGATACGCCTCTATTCCTTTGGTTTGAATGGTGCTTGCATTGCAGTAGTAGTGTCATGTTAAGCTTTCAAATCCGGACCGGTTAGTGAACTTCAACTATTATTAGCTCGTAGTAGAGGCGACTTGTTACTTGGTAGTGTGCTGTCTATCTTGATGAGGAAATAATGTATCAAGGGCTCTCCTGGGAGCTTGTTGTGATTTGAGGTTTATGTCGGAACTCGGAAGTAACGTGTTATGTATTGTGTCCTGGGTGTGCCTGTGATATTTGAGGTTCTTTGGATTAATGCTTGCTTTGGTAAATACGCTGTGATACTAAGTATATCTCTACATGGGAATGTTTTTGGTCTTCTGTTATGCTTGAGCACCTGTTTTGTGTACTGTGGCGACATGGAGAAAGGTGTTGTGTGTAAGCTCAGAAAGCAATGTCTTTGGTGGAAAGGAGATTGCTTCCGGTTATCTGTCTGTATCTCTGGATTCAAAATAAAATTTCCTTCTCAATCTTATAACATTGTTGGCATGGTAACTCCTTTGTTCCATGGAGAAGGATGATTATGTTTGCCCCCTGGGGAAGGTGATTCACTGTTGCCATATTATTAATATCAATGTGATTTCTCAAATATTCCTCTTTTCCAGCGGGAACAAAAATCTTCTGATGGTTAAGATAAGTTTTGATGTTCTATGTTGATATTTTTTTTTTCCGAAAAGAGATGTCTTTGATGGATGTCTATAATTTTGTATGGTACAAAGATTTGAAGGCACCTCCATTGTGAGAAATGATCCTTATGGAAACTTTGTACTAGCTAAGTTGATTGGACAGATGGTGATTGCAATGGTACATACTGTTTGCTAAAGAAATTGGCTGAAACCAAAGTATAATTCTATCCATCCCCACATCCCTCTAAGCAATTTAAGTCCGTTTATATTTATTGTAAAAATGACATGGGTGTAGTGCGAATTTGTTTAAAGTCCTATGCAGGTCAATACATGCTTAGGTTCTTTAAATTGCGCAGGTTCTTTTACTGTTGTTAGCAACTTTATTTCTTAGAAATCTTGAAAAGAGAGTGCCATGTTGTTCATTTAGGGATTGGAGCAGAGATGTTGTTTTTTATTAATATTGCTAGTAGGCAACTGTGTGTGGTTTATGAGGAGAAAGTAGCTCATGCAGAAAGTTCTTTGTTCTCTAATTTCTTTTGTACATTTTTTTGGGGTTCTTGCCCTGAACCAAGAGGAGTTTGAACTGAACTGACTGGAATTGGAGGACTAACATAATAACATTTATAGGCTGTTTTTTAGTTGCTTTTGGTTTCATGTAATTGCTCGTTATTTTAGCGCCTATCGTCATTAGGGGTTAAAGCCCAAACTCTTGTAGTTAGGGCACTTTCAATGCGGTGATGTAAGCAATGTCTATAGCATGCCAAGTAAGCAAAAATCTGATGTGGAAAGGTAATTAAGGAGGAAAGAGATGGAGAAAATTCCTTATTTGCTATTAAAAGTTGGTCAGATCCGTTATATGCCATCGAAAAACTTTTCCTTTACTACCACTCGATCTCAACTTTCATCTTTTATTTGCCATTGCCGTCAGCTCCGTAAGTCCCAGCCGCTGTTAACCCCTGTAAAGTTGTTAAAATTTTATTAAAATGCCTATCTTACCCTTCTTCTTCCTTCTCTTTTCCCCATCCTCTTCCCAATCCCAGATTTTATCCTGTCCTACTACGAGCTTCAATTCACAAATCCACGCTCGGATCTCCAATCCATGTCTCCAAGCCTGGCCCTCCTCCTCTTGCTCCTCTCTTCCCCCTCATTCTTCAGCGATGCTGCGGCCTCCCCCTCACCATCCCTGTCCCATGAGCATGCATTGCGCTCATCCGCGTTGCATTGGGCTTCTGGCCTAGCTGTGCCGCACATGCTCACCAAGACCGAAGCCTCTCTCCCCACTCGCTGCAAAAGAAAATCACAGCGTTGTGTCATCGGAGCTCAAGTCGCCACTATCGCGTCGCACCTCTAAACATCGTCTAGTTGTCGGCCTTGAGGTGGAGAGAGAGAAGGAGGGCGATTCAGGGGGGGGGGGGGGCGTGGAGATGAGCGCCAACGGCAATTCCAGACACTGCAGGCATGAGAGCAATGGATCTGCGCACGGGTGGAGACATGAATGATATACTTTGATCTGTTCCTGCAGTGGATCTCCTATGCTCGATTTTTTGTTTGATTCATCCAATTTTACAGTGGTTTGATACTTTGATCTGATCTCGGTATAGATTAGCTATGTTGGTTTGTTTGCTGCATTGGTGCTATACTATAATATTTCATTTGTTGCTTGGATTTTCCCTTGCCCGATGATGATAGTATCAATGGATGGATAGAGAGATCGCCCTTTGCATTTGCAAGGTTCGAGCATTTCTATTTCTGCTATTTATTTTTTGTTTCTTCCTCACCTGCGGGGCAGCGGGCAACGTGACTAGATCAGCGTACGGAGGTGACGCGACCAGATCAGAGTGTATTGAGGCGTGCTCCGCTTGTATGTCTATTGTCCTTTGCTACATGTCTACCCTACATCAGCACTTGTCAGGTTGCTTAGCTTGGGATGAACGGAGGATGGAGAGGAAGAGTGTGGAGGCGGAAGATGGGCAAAATCATATTTTCGTGCAGCAGTGAACATCCAACTTACTATAAAGTAATGGGAGTGGCAAATAAGGGATAAAAGTTGAGATTGAGTGGCAAATAAGGGACAAGAAGTTTTTGATGGCATATTAGGGATCAATAAGGGATAAAAGTTGAGATTGAGTGGCAAATAAGGGACAAGAAGTTTTTGATGGCATATTAGGGATCAGATCAACTTCTAATGGCAAATAAAGAATTTGCTCAAAGAGATGATAGCGGTGTTTCATGCAAGACATTGCGTTTTTGAGAGAACCAATGTAGCTAGAAGAAAGAAGAGGAAGAGAGTAAAGAAGAGAGGGAGGCGTGGGGTTGATAGGTGGACCCTAGTTCTTAGAGATGTGTGTATGTGTTGTAACACCTTGATCCAAATTTTGCTCAATGCCCAGCCCACCCATGGGGTGGACCCACGCACATAGCACCCCACTTATAATTTCGTCATTGCTTCGTGTAAAAGGGTTAATCCAGAAGTGCTATGTTTGGACTCAACAAGTGTTATATACTACTACAAATCACTTTATACATGCAATGTGAGACTAATCGCTTCACCGCTCCATATGTGCCTTCACATTAACGGGCCGGGGTATTACATTCGCCCCCCTTAAGGGCTGACGCCCTCGGCAACACACCGTATACACAACAAATGCTCAGAACCACCCCTTAGTACATATTCATGTGTCCAGTGCCAGCGTATATGTCATGCTATGTGTCCACTCTAGGGCCACACGCGCCATACACATAGCCCGCGCCCCTGTCCACACGCTCTTGTGCACCGATGGTTGATGCTTTGATATCATATGTAACACTCTAGCCCAAATTTTGCTCAATGTCTAGCCCACCATGAGGCGGACCTGTGCACACAAAGCACCCTATTTACACATTCGTCCTCGCTTTGTGTAAAACGGTTAACCGGGGGTGCTATGTTTAGACCCAACAGGTATTATGTACTACTACAGGTCACATTATATATACATACAATATAGGACTAATCCCACTAGGGCTCCACATGGGCCTTCACATTAACGGGTCAGGGTATTACATGTGCATTGGGCTAGTTGTTTCTTGTACTATTTGTAGGTGAGGTGGAATCATTTAGACATAGGAGTGCCCTTATGTTTCCTTCAGTCTTAATTGAATGGCAGAGTGCCTGCCTATCTAAAAATTTTATTCTACATTTTCGGTGCTTTGTGAATTGTGATTGAAACAGATTTATGTTGTTTGACTTTCGATCGTTTCTGTGGTTGAAAGATCTCTAAAGTTGTTCGGGCCAACATTTTCCTGAGTTTTATTGAGTTACCCATTTCGATTTTGACATGCAAAGAAGGTTGTGCAAGTCTAACTACCCTCTTAAGCTGTATGGCCTGTCATCATATGTAAGCCTTGACCAGGCATTGATTATATCTACACACTCAACTAATTTATTTACTTGACTCTGGAGCAAACACTAAATATCTCGTCATCCCTACCTGGTAACATTCGGCTGAACTTGCAAAGTACCTTTTTAAAAGCAAATATAGTGCTTCCGATCTTTGCAACACTTTTGTATTTTTTGCATGATAAATGCCTCACATGAATAAACTGTGTCTTAAACTGTGGATATTTGAAAACAATATGCAACTCTTTGAATGTGTGTATCCTTTATGGAATGATGGATGATTTGCCATTACTGGGTCATCAAGTAAATCCACTCAAATGCCAGTATTGATGAATGATGGTGGCCAGTAAGACTAATAATTTAGCTTTGCTGTCAGATGGAACTCAGTAGTACTGCCCTTGGTCGAAGATCCTTCGGGTAGCTTTAGCTATGCAACCATAAACAGCCTTGGCTTGTGCACTGTTTTGGCTTCACTTCCAGAAACTAGATTATGTGTGGGCCTAATCTAATTTTGGGGATCATACAATCTACCAGGATAATTGATCAGACACCATCAAAAATTTTCTGCCAGGGATTAATACCTGCCATCATTTTATCTTTGCGGGCTGCTACAGTGGCATCTAATTTGAAATTTTCATATTCTGTTCTTTGCTCTCTTTTTTTTTTACTTTGGCAATATTAGCAGTAACACATGGTACAAGTATATTAAAAGTTTGGTCTAAATAGCATTGTTAATCGTAAATAGAAAAGAATAAATTTGCTGCACTGCTATTGGACGAGTTAATTTCCATATGTTTTAGAGTTCACAATGTTTTCACGTTGTCTAATTGTTTTCACTCTGCAATCCAACAGGACGCGTTTATTTGGCATGATGAATGATTTGCCAACCGTTTATGAAGTTGTCTCAGGTGCGAGACAATCTAAGGAGAGGGACAGATCCGGTACCGACAACAGCGGTAGAAACAAGCTATCAGTGAAGGTAAATAACTAACAACGATTTTTCACATTTTTTACCTCTTCCCTTCCCTCGTGTTCAATTTATTCTCTCTCCTCAGCATACAACTGAGGCGCATGTAGAAAATAACGCCAGGGTGGTCGACGAAGACTATGACGACGACGACAGCCACCACAGCGAAACCCTGTGCGGGACATGCGGCGGGATATACAGCGCTGACGAATTCTGGATTGGGTGCGACGTGTGTGAAAAGTGGTACCACGGCAAGTGCGTGAAGATAACTCCGGCAAAGGCGGAGAGCATAAAGCAGTACAAGTGCCCGAGCTGCAGCTCGAAGAGACCTAGGCAGTAGCAGCGGCCGTCCTCCGGCGAGGAGGGCGGCGGCCCCATGGATGGGGGCCTGAAGCAGCAGCAGTTGAGACTGTAGACTACTTGTGCAAGGTTACTACCGTCTTGCTATGCTTACTGTACCTTTGGTTTCAGTTCACATATTGTGATGCTAATGTATGAAAAGATCACACGCATTCATAGCCTTCTAACGTTTCCAGAAAGCTGGGCTGTTTGTGTGACAATAATCCGAGAGGTTTGTGTTAATATGTCAAGTCAGCGCCGCTGTCTTGCGGAACCTGTGGTGAAATAATAATGGCTAGATGGTCTAATATCCAGTACATGTTTCAGCACAACACAAATAACTTGGTTATGGACTATAGGAGACACCGTCTCATGAACATCCTCGTGCACAATTAAATTTGGCGTAGAAATTACGGCTCTTCTTTAAAGACGTGCTCGTGTGTGCACGTATTACGAAACACGGGCCATACGGCTAACTATATGCAGAGTCCAACTGGGACATCATAATTGGCAATTTTGTTAATTTCTCGACCATAAGCGTGCAGGAAGCTGCGTACTGACAGGACACCAAACGCAAGCCGAAGCGAAATCCAACAGGAAATCAGAGAAAGACGCATGAGGGCTGGAAACGAGCTGAGCCCGAGCCCGAGAGAAAGACGCGGCATGACAGCGGGTGCTACTACACTGCACCAACTGAAGAGCACACAAGGCAAGGCAGAAAATGTAAAGGATGAATGTCGGGACCCGAATTTGCAAATCCGGACCCTCTGTGTATTCAGCACCAGTCCAGGAACGCGCTAGTGCACACAGTCTTAACATCGGTGAATATCACAATCATACCACTCGATACTAATAAAGTACTTTAATTAAATAGTCAAACTGGTTGCTCGACCTTATGGTCAAGTTACAAATATACGCCTCGCAGATAAAACTTATTAAGAGAGAAATAATAGCAGCGGAAAATAAGATAACGTCGTGGCGCCATCCAAAGATACCACAGGCAGGCGTGGGCTCGCACCCAAAGTAGACGGTTCCTCTGGAAGCTCCTCCTCCAAAGCTGGTGTAGTCTCCTCTTCAACTGGTGTTGTATTGTGGCAAGGGTGAGTACTTGGTACTCAGCAAGTCATGCACAGAATGCAGGCTAATAGACTATATGCATGGCTTGATACAAAGGAATAGCTCAAGGTGTATTTGCAGTAAAACAACATTTGACAAGTAGCATAAGTAGATTCGAAAGCAGTAGAAACAAGTAAAGCATAACTAACTTTTCAAGGAGTTTAGTAAACATCTTTCCCATCCTAATCCATATTTCCATCAACATCATTATTAAACCAAACCCAACC
The DNA here is from genome assembly GCA_036346355.1 of Rhipidocladum racemiflorum. NCBI lineage: Eukaryota > Viridiplantae > Streptophyta > Magnoliopsida > Poales > Poaceae > Rhipidocladum > Rhipidocladum racemiflorum. The sequence continues at coordinate 79,722,765 of CM070577.1, forward strand.
TTTCAAGTCCAAGTTATTTTCAAGAAAGTCTAACCCTTGACTGTAATTCCCGAGCGATGTCCAATACCGTGGACACGGCTATTCGAATAGATTTTTCACTCTGCAGAGGTTATGCACTTTACCCACAAGATACAGTCAAACACCACAAAGGCGAGTTCCCGTAACAAAGTCTTTCGGAAACTTCTAACAATACAAGTGGTCCTCCCCGGTTGTTGCACACTAACCCTTCCCTTAGCTAAGGCGAAGTTTAGGCCAACTAACCGTTAGATGGGTACCTGGCCTCAGCCCCGGTACGCTCCCCCGTACAACTTACACAAAGGGTGTAGTTGACCTCCTGAGGTCCCATAGGTACGTCATTAGCAACTTAATCAACTAGGTCCGTCCCATTACAGACATGTGGTTGCACGCTTGACTCAGTTCAAAGGCTTGCAAGGTTAAGTCCTTAGGATGACCAGGGCAAGACTACCCGAAAAACCAAACCAACGCTCCCAAATGCCACAACTGGCCCACCTGATCATTCTTGCCACATATTTATCAAACCCCAGTTGATTACCATGCACCACGTGCCATCAACATCACATGATACCTTTCCAAAACAGGTTCAATATATCATTAAGTCAATATTAACATTTGATTGTCCAAAATCATGTCATGAGCACGTAGCAGGTCTAAGCAGTATACTACAACGATCTACAAACCCATGTTGGCAATTTTAGTAATGTCCAACTAGTAATCCACACTAGGGTGACAAGGGGGTCATGGCACATACTTAAGTAATCAAGGTGTCATACAGCAATTTGGCATTTATCTAATTTCCCATATTTAAATAAAGTATTTTCTAATTGAACTAGCATGCAATAATTTGAACCAAAATAGATTTCAAAATGGGATCAATATGGTCAAAGCATAACTTGCCTTCAAAAAGTACTTGTTCTTGGTCTTGAGTTGGATCCTGAGTCAATACTTCTCCTTCGAATCCTTCCGGCACTTCAACGTCTACTCGTAAAGCATGCAAATAGCAATACACGAATAAACAATAGGCAAAAAGTATCCAAACCTCCAAATAAGATCCATAAACAGAGAGAACATAATTTTATGAATTTTTAGAAACTGGAATCGTCAAATTCGGAGTTTAAATGCAAAAGTTATGATTATTTAGAGTTTAAATAGTCAATTAAATAATTTTACAGAGAAAAACTTTAGTCCAAAATTTAAATAAAATTCATAATTAGGTAGATCTCAATTTTATACAAATTTAGAAATTTGAATCACTCAAATCGGAGTTGAAACGCAAAAGTTATAAGCGTTTGAAGTTTGAATCAAAATCTGAAATCATTATTTCGAATTAATAAATCATTTTCTTTTTCAGAAATTAATTATTGCGTCAGCGAGGACACGTGGCAGCCTCTGATTGGACGGCTGACGTCAGCCGGTCCATGGACTCAGCCCACGGTTCGGCTCGGTCCACCGTAGACTCGGTCCACGGCTCACGTGTCGCTGACAGGTGGGACCACTCGGGTAGCGTCGCTGGCGGCGTCGGCGAGGCTCGGCCCACGGTCGGCAGGTGGGACCTTTGGCGTCATGGGTAGCGTCGGTATTCTGGGACGGCCGGCCCGACATGCGGGCCCGCCATGGCGTCGGCGTGGCGTCATGGTGCGATCTTGGTGGGCGTGACATGCGGGCCCAGCGTGTCGGCGTCACTGCGCCAGCGTGGGCCGGCGCCCGACGCGGCGGTCGACCTCCGCGCGTGGCTAGATCTCGGCCGTTGATTTGAAAATCAACGGCCCGCATTGAATCTGGACTCACGCGTTTGGGGTGAACGCGTTTGATCTGGACCGTTGGATCTAGATCCAACGGTCGAGATTGGATCTGGGATTTTGGACGGGATCTCACCGTGAGATGACGTGGCGTGATCCTAACCGTACGATGGTGATTCGACGGTCCACGAAGCTCGGGGTCGGCGATGGCGGCATGGCGGCTGGTTTGGGCCAGGGGACGGCGACACGGGCAACGGCGTTTGCGGGCTCCTCCGGCGAGGTGAGTCCTCCCCTCGGGTGCATCTCGTCGCGGGGAGTCTGGATCTGGGGTCAACGGCGGCGGCGACGACTGACGGCGGGGACGAAGCAAAACCGCGGCGGAGAGGATTCCAACTACGGCGAGCTCTAGCGGCGCAACCACGCGGCTCGGCGAGGTGAGTTAGGGACTCTGGTGCGCAATGAAGCGGGCTTCACAATGGCGGCGACGACGCAATAAATAGGGGCCTCGGCTTCCGTGTATCGCGGAGACCGAGGTCGACACGCCATTGGCGTGAGTCCGAATCCGTTCGGATTGAGTGGCGTGGATCAGCGTGAGCCGTTGGATCTCAATCCAACGGTCCACGGGCTAGGGTTCGGTCGGACTCGGCGAGCCGGCTCGGTCGGGCTCGGTCCGGCGACGTGGCTCAATCGTGGCCGTTGGATCTGAATCCGCCACGCTTGATTAGGCTTTCGGCCGAGTGGGTTCGGTCGAGTCACGTGACTCGGGTCGGACTCGAACTCGAGTCTGACTCGGGCTCGGTCGGATGAACAGTAACCGACTCGGTTTGATTTTCCAGCGATTTAATATTTAAAATAATTTCCAGTAATTCATTTAATTCAAGAAAAACAGCAAAATACTCAGAAAAATTCCAGAAAAATTCTGGAAAATATTTTAGGGTATTTAGGACTCAAATAAAATATTTCCAACAAAATTTTATTTGCAAAGTTTAATTCTTTAATTATTTCAATATGGAATAAATTCAAATTAAATCCAAATAAATTCCAGAAAATTCCAAAAATTCACAAATGTGCAAAATAATATTTAATTCATGAAAAGAAAAAATTTGGGGTGTTACAATGAACAAAAAGAAAAACTTCTTTGGAGTATCCTTCGCTACAGACTTTCCAGTTTAGAAATGGTGCGATCAATTTGAGTATGTTAGCCGCGTCAAACTAGGTCACAAGAGAAAAAACTGCAACCATGGTGTAGGGACTGTGAGAATGGTTATAGAATTGAAAGCAAGCAAGCACGCAGGGGCAAATGCTGAAATATACAAAATCAAAATACAAAATAGTAGAAATATACAACAGCAAAAAAATAGCAAATATACCTGTGGCTGCCGCCACGCCGCACGGCGGCCGCCAGCTCACCCCCTCTGCCACGCAAGCAGTGGCGGATCCACGAAGAAATTATAGGTGGGGCAGGCTTGAAGTAGTATTAAAACGCTAAAAAGAATGCAATGTAACGTAACAACAATAGTACTATTAAAGAAGCATAAATATAACGTTCAACTAATACGGTCAAAGAAGAATTAGCAAATAGGCAACATACCACTCAGTTAACAATTGGTGAGGGACGAGGCAATTGTATTCTCCTAGTTTTGAGGCGCTGAAATCGTCGGATGATGGCTTCATCTTTAAGTGATTTGAAGATCTCTCTCTCCGTGTAGCAAACCATTAAGTCATTCATCCAATTGTTGGCAATCTTATTGCGTAGTTCAGTCTTGATAATATTCATCGCTGAAAATGCTCTCTCAACTGTTGCCGTTGACACGGGCAATAACAATGCCAACTCAATTAGCTTGTAGACTAATGGAAAAACCATATGCTTTCCGGTTTCAACCATCTTCATAGATAGAGATGCAATATCTTGACAAGTAGCAAAAGAAGCTTGTCTTCTCACATGAACAATATATATCTCAAGTTTCTGACTTAGCAAATTTGTTGGGCCTATGCATATGCAGTATATACAACATACCTGGGCCTTGTAAATTGTAGGTGGGGCAGCAGCCCAACCTGCCCCACTGGTGGGCCCGCCCCTGCACGCGAGCGTGGTCAGTTTTGACCTAGAATCAAGACGTTGACATCGGTGCTAGATCAATGGAAAAGGCATAGGAAATGATGAAAGGCAGGAAATGACCAAAGGCAAAGGCAGGAAGGACAACGAAGTGACCAAAGGTTTGCTTTTCCTCGCTCGCTGTGCCTTCGATCAGACATGCATGCGATTAGGCAAAGAAAATGTTTGATTAGGCAAAGGAAATGGATGCGATTAGGCAAAAGAAATGCACATACATGCGATTGATTTGCTTTGATTGATTTGATCGTTTGGCAATTAGGAAAAGGAAATGCACATGCAGCCGAGAGATGATTTGCAGGGATGCTGGTTGGGCTATAGCTGGTTGCTTCCACATGCAAAAAAACGATGGAAGAAATGACTGAAGGGACGCAAAGACATGACCGAAGAGACATAAAGGCATGTATTTGCCTGCATGCATGGAAGCACAGGCGGAGGGAATCACGCAAAGGCATGTAATTGGTTGCTTTCGAAATCATTCGCATGCATGCCTGGCTAATTTCACGGGTAAGCCTGCGCGTCGAAAGCACAGACCGAACGAATCGCTCGTGAGCTTTGCTTCCTTTCCCTGGCTATAAATCTTCCTGAACGAGAACTTCACGATGGCATTTTGAGAGCGCGAAGGCAAGGCAAACCGAGAGCAGAGAGCGTGAAGGCAAGGCAAACCGAGAGCGCGTAGACAAGGGATTAGTTTGTTGGTGTTCATAGTTTGTTAAATTTTTCACAAAGTAAATTTTTTTTGCAATTATTTCATTTGGGATTCTTATTTTGTAGGTATTCTTCAGGAAGATTTATTGGTATATTGCTCGGGCTTTATTGATCTTCGGTACAGCTTCGAGAAGGTACCGTATTATTTCTATTATTCGTTGTTTAGGTCTAGAGAGTGACGCTATTTTTTTTTGTAGAGATTGTTGAACACAGAAGCTCGGCAACCGACTGGCGCGAAGAGTCGGCATCGTGCGCGCATTGATTGTACTACATAAAATGTATGCATTTTTGTGCGCATTGATTGTACTAATTTTTAGGAGGTGGATAAGAGTAGTGACCAACTTGTTGTGTTAGTGTTAAGTATTTTCGTTTTTGAAATTTAGTAATGTTGTGGATAGTGTAGTGTAGTGTTATTACCACCATATTAGCAATAATTAGTAGAACGTTATTAGTAGAATGGTGTTCGAAAGAAATTAGTACCACGGTACTACCGAATATTAGTAGAACGTTATTAGAAGTAGCACCGTATTAGCAATAATTAGTATGACGGTGTTAGAAAAAAATTATAATTAGTATGACGGTACTAATTAATTAGTACGATACTATAATTAGTATGACGCTATTATTAGCTAAAAAAATTTATTAGCAAAATTTAGTAGCATTGTATTAGCACAAATTATTACAAATAATTAGTATAAAAAACGAACTGCATTATTTTTGGTTAGCTACTCACCGTATATATTAGTACGAAGGTACTAGCAAATATTAGTAGAACGTTATTAGAAAAAATCAGAGACCAACCATGTTAGGTGTTAGAAAAAAAAAGTAGTTCGACGGTACTAGCAAATATTAGTACAACGTTATTATAAAATATCAGTACAACCATATGATATTATGTGTAGAAAACGTGATTTTATGATTTTGTAAACTGCATATGTCATGTAATATCTTCTTATTACTTTGATTTTGCATTCTCTTCATGAACTGTCACTTCTGTATACTATGCATTTGTATTTCTTACATATATATAGTAAGGTATTGTAATTTCTTCTTATCAATATCTTTTTGCATTTTCTTATTTCCCTCCCTCGAGATTATGCAAGTTTGTGATGGAGTTACCAGAGTTTTTACGATCAAAGTATTACGACGACCACATGGCCCGCAACTGGGCCTCCGGCCAGACGGTACCGTCGTTATTTTACTGTCATCATATATCACAAGCATATGTACATTTCGTTACGCTCAATATGTTTACTTGCTTTGTCGTTGCAGCTGAACGCTCTCTGCATGCGTGGGTCACATAACATTAAGAGATTGGATAATCAGTTTATATATGGCCTCGAACGGATAGGCTTGCTACCTTTCGCACTTAAGGTAGAGGGAGCCGATGACGGAGACGGGCAGTGGACCCCGATCCCTAAACTGGACGGGGCCCTTATCAGCCCGTTGGTGGACAGATGGAGTCCGGAGATGCGTACTTTCCACCTCCCCTTCGGCGAGATGACGGTGACCCTGAAAGATGTCATCATGATATTTGGCCTTCCAATTTCTGAAAAACCCCTTGTAGTGCGCAAGCCCTCCAAGGAAGCATGGAAGAACTATGTACAGGAAAGATACTAAATGTGAAAGCATATGAACCACACTTTTTTTGGGTGCTTATGTGATTTAATTACATATGATTTACTTGCATGCAGGTTCGCTAGAACCTACATTGGGAGCTGTGATCAGGGTGTCTCGTTCACATGGCTTGACAGTCTCCCGGAGGCTGGACCATGTCCTACGAATGCTGACCCTGATCAAATTAACAGGAACTTCGAGGTGTACCTGTACTTCCTCCTTGCAGGAATTATGTTCACAAATGGAAATGGTGATTCCGTTGCCCCCCACCTCGTTTGGGTCGCTCGGGAACTAGCTGAACAGGCACTGGAAGATGACGAGGTGGACATGTATAGCTGGGGCTCGGCGGTGCTCGCAGACACTTATCGCGAGATGTGTGCGGCCTGTCGCCGGTCACAGCCAAGTTCCATAATGGGTGGTTGCCTGCTGCTTCTACAGTTGTGGTCCTGGTCGTACCTACCCAAAGTTCAAGGCGGAGTACACATCAACATGTCGCCGTCACTATCATTGTCGCATGAGTCTTTTAGTACCCCCGTTCACCATGGTGCAACCTGGCAGGGCATGGGGACGGCATGCGATGACCTGATGGGCTCGGATACTACCTTCACAGATTTGCTCGCGACGACGTGTTTGCAATCCCTAGGGTTGCAACCGCGTCCCACTAACCCCGAGGAGGCCGGAGGCTCGAACTGGCAGGTGGAACAGCCTTCCAACATACTCCATGCATCAGGGTACCAGGCTGACCAGTCGATGGTTGACTGGGGCATCTATGGCAGCACGTCATATGGGGTCCAGCCTGTGCGATTTGATGATGGAACACGAACAACACATTACGGTCCATCGCAGGCGATTGGAACACGTATGAGACGTCCCCCGAACACTTTCACACCGGACGATTTCGCTCGCCGGGACCGTGCAGGTAGGGGGACGGGGAGGGGATGAGCTACCCAAAATTTTGCTTTTCTTAAATTCATGTGTGATTTGGCACTTTGGTGAATTTTTGGAATTTTCTGGAATTTATTTGGATTTATTTGGAATTTATTTGAATTTATTCCATTTTGAAATAATTAAAGAATTTAACTTTGCAAATAAAATTTAGTTGTAAATATTTTATTTGAGTCCAAAATGTTCCAAAATATTTTCCAGAATTTTTCTGGAATTTTTCTGAGTCTTTTGCTATTTTTAATGAATTAAATGAATTTCTGGGAATTTATTGGATTATTTAATTGCTGGAAAATCAACTCGGGTCGAGTACTGTTCATCCGACCGAGTCGGAACTCGAGTCAGACTCGAGCCCAGACCGAGCCAGACCGGTCCAGCCGAGCCCCAACCCGTGCGACCGTTGGATCAAGATCCAACGGCCCACGATGAGCCGCACCGATCCGACCGGATCAGGTCCGGATCCGATCTCGCCCGCGCCATCGTGGCCGCTGATCGCGCCACGTGGACGGCTGCCCGCCTTCGTCTCCGCCCGAGTCCGGGTCGGACTCCTCCGCCGCGTAGCCGCCGTGTTCCGTTAGGGTTCCGATTTGTGCGCGCATCCCGGGGTTATTTAATGCATGGGACATCGCCCGAGGTTGCCCTTTTCCGTGCGCACCCGAAACCCTAGTCCGCCGAGCCCTAGCCGCCGCCGTTTAGCCGCAATCGCTCGCCGTAGTAGCTCTCTTCTCCGTCACGGTTTTCGCTTTGTTCCGCCGCCGACGACCCCAGGTTCGAACTCCCCGCGACGAGGTGCACCGGAAGGGACATTTCACCTCGCCGGAGAAGCCCCGGAGCGCCGTTGGCTTAGACGTCGTCCTCGGCTCCGGCCACCCAGCGCCGCCGCGTGCCATCGCCGTCCCCGAGCTCGGTGAACCGTCGGATCTTCATCCAACGATCCAGGTGAGCCCACGTGCAATCCAAGACCCTAGAACCCAGATCTGATCTGGACCGTTGGATCGAGATCCAATGGCCCACGATCGGCCACGTCACCCGTAACGTAATCCACGTTACGGAGTTAACGTCGTTTTCAACCGTTGGATCTAGATCCAACGGCTTAGATTGTGCCACGTAGCCTTCACCGCACAGTGCTAGATCCATTCTCAGCCGTTAGATTTAGATCAAACGGTTAGGTTTAGCTGTGTTGTTTGCGTTAGATTGGATCTTGACCGTCCGATCAAGATCGAACGGTCCAGATCAGCCGTGTAGTTTTTCTACTGCGTTAGGTTAGATCCGATCTGGGCCATTGATTTTCAAATCAACGGCCGAGATCAAGCCACGTGTGAAGAAGTTGGACCGGCGCGGTCAGCGCCGTACGCATGTGTGACGCTGACACGCCGGGCCCGTGTGTCAGCGACGCGGCCAAATCGCACCATGACGTCACGCTGACGTCATGGGGTCCACCGACAGCCGCCACCCAGCTGCGGCGGTGACGCCAAGAATGACGTCACCAAGAGGGCCCCACCGCCAAGACAGATGAGTGAGTCCCCGCCGACGCCAAAGAATGACGTCACCCGTAGGGTCCCACATGTCAGAGACACGTGAACCGTGGACCGGGTCCACGGTGGACCCGAGCCGAGCCGTGGGCTGAGCCCGTGGACCGGCTGACGTCAGCCGCCCAATCAGAGGCTGCCACGTGTCCTTGCTGATGCAATAAATGAATTTCCGAAAAAGAAAACGATTTATTAATTCGATTTAATGATTTCAGAATTTGTTTCAAACTTCAAACGCTTATAACTTTTGCGTTTTAACTCCGATTTGGGTGGTTCAAATTTCTAAATTTGTATAAAATTGAGATCTACCTAATTATGAATTTTATTTAATTTTTGGACCAAAGTTTTTCTCTGTATTAATATTTAATTGATTATTTTAAACTCTAAATGCTTGTATCTTTTGCAGTTTAACTCCGAATTTGACGATTCCAGTTTCTAAAAATTCATAAAATTATGCTCTCTCTGTTTGTGAACTTTATTTGGATGTTTGGACACTTTTTGTCTACTGTTTATTTATTTATTGCTATTTGCACGCTTTACGAGTAGACGTTGAAGTGCCCGAAGGCTTCGAAGGAGAAGTGTTGACCCAGGAGCCAGCTCAGGACCAAGAGCAAGTACTTTTTGAAGGCAAGTTATGCTTTGACCATGTTGATCCCAATTGGAAACCTATTTTGATTCAATTTATTGCATGCTAGTTTAATTAGAAAATACTTTATATAATTCCGGGGAAATAGATAAATGCCAAATTGCTGTATGACACCTTGGTTAATTAAATATGTGCCATGACCCCTTGTCACCCTAGTTGAGGATTAAATGGTTGGACATTACTTAATTGCCAACATGGGGATTTAGATCGTTGTAGTATATTGCTTAGACCTGCTACGTGCTCATAACATGATTTTAGACAATCAAATGTTAATATTGACTTAACGATATATTGAACCTGTTTTGGAAAGGTATCATGTGTTGTGATGTTGATGGCACGTGGTGCATGGTAATCAACTGGGGTTTGATAAATAGCTTTTGACCGGGGCATGTGGCAAGAATGATCGGGTGGGCCTGTTGTGGCACCGGGAACGTTGTTTTGGTTCTTCGGGTAGTCTTGCCCTGGTCACCCTAAGGACTTAACCTTGCAAGCCTTTGAACTGAGTCAAGCGTGCAACCACATGTCTGTAATGGGACAGACCTAGTTGATTAAGTTGCTAATAACGTACCTGTGGAACCTCTGGGTGTCAACTATATCTTTTGTGTAGTTGTACGGGGGAGCGTACCGGGGCTGCGGCCAGGTACCCATCTAACGGTTGATTGGCCTAAACTTCGCCTTCGCTAAGGGAAGGGTTAGTGTGCAATAACCGGGGAGGCCCACTTGTGCTGTTAGAAGTTTCCGAAAGACTTTGTTACGGACACTCGCCTTTGTGGTGTTTGACTGTATCTTGTGGGTAAAGTGGCAGAGTGTAAAATCTATTCGAATAGCCGTGTCCGCGGTATTGGACATCGCTCGGGAATTACAGTCAAGGGTTAGACTTTCTCAAAAATAACTTGGACTTGAAAGGTTGGGTTTGGTTTAATAATGATGTTGATGGAAATATGGATTAGGATTGGGAAAGATGTTTATTTAACTCCTGGAAGAGTTATTAATGATATACTTGTTTCTACTGTTTTCGAATCTACTTATATTATTTGTTAAATGCTCTTTACTGCAAATATACCTTGAGCTATTCCTTTGTATCAAGCCATGCATATAGTATATTAGCTTGCATTCTGTGCATGACTTGCTGAGTACCAAGTACTCACCCTTGCCGCAATACAACACCAGTTGAAGAGGAGACTACACCAGCTTTGGAGGAGGAGCTCCAAGAGGAACCGTCTACTTAGGGAGCGAGCCCAGTCAGTTGCCTGTTGTATACTGGATGGCGCCACGAAATTATCTTATTTTTCCGTTGCTATTATTTCTCTTTTAATAAGTTTCGCCCTGCGAGGCGTATATTTGTAACTTGACCCTAAGGTCAAGCAACCAGTTTGTTTATCTAATTAAAGTACTTTATTAGTATCGAGTGGTATGATTGTGATATTTACCAATGTTGAGACTGTGTGCACTAGCGCGTTCCTGGACTAGTGCTGAATACACAAAGGGTCCGGATTTGCAGATTCGGGTCCCGACAGAGGTGGTATCAGAGCTATACTGACCGTAGGCTCACCCATAGTTAGAATGGTCGTAGTGAGGATAAAGCCTATTTTCTAAAGATAAAATTTGTCAAGATAATGAATGAATTCTCGACTTACCCCTTTCTTCCTTGTTCATACCCCTTGCTGAGTTCTTTCGTCTTCCACATTGATTTTAAAAATTGCGTTCTTACGCAAGTACCTTTTGGCAGATGATGATGAAGAACAACTACGCCGAGCGTGAAGGAGGCTATGCTGCCGAGTTGTGGCGTATGCTTCAGTTTCTTGGAGGTTTTGAGAGGCCGCTCTACCGAGGGACTACACTTGTGCAAGCAGGACTGGTCACAGGATGGGACGTCCGGATCATGGTGTATGCCCGAGAGAAGCCAAAGTTCAGTCGCCCTTTCCACTTCACCGCCAGGAGGTCTACCTTTGAGATGGGAATTCAGGAGGTGTCGCGTCGAGCAATGCAGCAGATCGCTCGCACTTACTCCAGGGAGCTGGAAGGCACAGTGTTCCGTCACCACCCACGCCGAGACAGCAGAGCTCAACGGAAGCCGATAGAAGATGAGGATGCTACCGTCACTCACTTAGCCAGGTTCGTCGCCGCTCAGGAGGAGCTGATCGAAGACACAGTTCAGGAATTGAAGAAGGCTCGCGAACAGGTCGAGGAGGAGAAGAAGCACTTGGAGAATGCTCGTGAGTACGTCGCCTATGCTGCGGAAAGGATCGCAGAGCTGGAGACTGCGCTATATGGACAGGGTCCCGATCCAGTGTTGGAGTTAGAAGCTCCGGAGCCAGAGGAGGAACCAGAAGAGGCGCCACCTGCACCCGCGCCACAGCCACAGCAGCAACCAGATCGTAACTGCAGAGAGGACGCGTCGTCAACCACAGCTGCAGTTGTGGGGCATGGCGATTGTTTCGCGCCGATGCCGCCGCACCCGCCGCGAGGAGGCAGTGGAGGTTTTCTCGATGAGTGAGCGTAGGCGTTGAGGTTGAGACTCCTTCGTCGAGTCGCGTTATAGAATAAGAGTCACCTTTAGAGGCGTTGGATTTTCATTGTTTGCTGAGTGTGCAGTATTTGTTGCAAGGCCCTTAGGCATTGTAAGCAACCATACCAAGTTATTACTATTAGTATTAATAAAGTTGGATTTTGAGTTACATTTTTCCCCCGCATAGTTTCCCTGTTACTTGTCTATTCTTGTTCCCTCTTATCTCTGAAAACTTGGAGCAATCGACAGATGGTGAACACCTGCGGAAACCTTGGAGGCAACGGCAGTGGTTCTCGCCCAGCTAGAAACCCCAATAATGGAGCACCTGCACCCCAACCAGCACCGCCAGTTGACATGCAGAATTTTGGAGCTTTTCTTGCTGCTCAGACTCAGTTAATGCATGCTATGATGCAACAGATGCAACACGTCACTGCTCAGGTCACCACTAATCAAGTCAATCAGGGACAACGCCAGAATACAAGACTGTCAGAGTTCATGAGGACTCATCCACCCACTTTTTCTGGGAATGCCAATCCGTTGGAGGCCGATGATTTGTTAAGGTCAATAGAGAGGAAGCTACACATTGCTCAATGCATGGGAAATGAGAAGGTACTCTACGCTTCTCATTAGTTGGAAGGGACAAATTGAATGGTGGGAGAATTTACGTGCCACGCAAGAGAACCCTCAAGATATCACTTGGGAGGAGTTTACATTTGCCTTTCATCAAGATCACGTCTTAGGAAGGAATCATGGACCTCAAGAAGGAGGAGTTCGAGCATTGAAGCAAGCTAATCGTGGTGGCCGAATAATTTGAACAAGTTCACATAGCTTGCACGCTACGCACTGAGGATGTAGCGATAGATAAAGCCGCAGTCTCGCTTTATGAAGGGACTTAACTCAGGACTACAGTGGGACTGATCACCCACACCTTTCCAGATTTCCAAGAGTTGGTGAATAAAGCGCTCATTCTTGAAGATAAACGCAAGGAACCGGATGAGAATCGGAGGCGAAGGATGCAACATCGTGATCGCGTCAGGAGCACAAAGAACGCTTTGAGAGTTGCGCCAAATCAGTTTTTCAGATTCCAACCGCGAGAATGCAACAAGGACACCGTCACCGGCACCAAGACCCGTCAATCGAACTATCGGACTTCAAGACCACCGTAAACGCCGCTCAGGCGATCAACAGGGGACAGTGAGACGCTACTACAATTACAACGAGCCAGGGCATTTTGCCAACAGCTGTTGCCCTAAGAAGACAAAGCAGGAGTGACCCGATCCGCTTCAACTGGGATCCACACCAGCCAGGATGCGGCACCAGGAGCCAACCGAGGGACAAAGACAGCCAGGAGCGGCACCCTGCATCCGTGGTGAGAGGCCGAGTCAATCATGTCACCGCAGATGCACCGCAGAATGCCACGACGTCGTGATCTTGGGTAAGTTACTTGTTAACTTTCGATGCACCTGCTTGATTTTGTTTGATTCTCGAGCTTCGCATTCATTTGTTTCTCAAGGCTTTGCTGCTAAAAATGATTTGGAGATTGCAAGACTTAAATGCATGCTTTTAGTTCAAACCCTGGTTAGAACTCCGAACTAAAGTAGGATGTTCTGGGGTGAGAATATTAATAGATGGGATAGAGTTCCTAGCGAACCTTATTATTTTGGAAACCTGGACCTTAGATGTTATTTTGGGAATGGATTGGTTATCCAAGCACAAGGCCGTATTGGATTGTGGGCGAAGGACTATCTCGATTGAGAGCCCGTGTGGAAAGAAAGTGGAATTTCAAGCTCATCGTTAGAGATGGACAGTTGATGGTTAATTGATACCAAGGCAATCAGCATAGAAGATGTTTCTGGTAAATGAGTATTCAGATGTTTTTCTGAAGATCTACCCGTATGCCGCGAGACGAGAGACATAGAATTTGTGATAGAGCTTGTACAGTACAAAGATCGATAGCAAAAAGACCCTATCGGATGTCCACCGAAGAATTGGTAGAGATGACGAAGCAACTTGAAGAGTTGATGGAGAAAGGATTTATCAGACCGAGTTCGTCGCCGTGGGGAGCGCCAGTGTTGTTTGTCAAGAAAAAGGACGGAAGTTTCAGGATGTGCATTGACTACCGTCCACTCAATGAAGTTACCGTGAAGAATAAGTATCCGCTACCCAGGATCGATGATTTGTTTGATCAGCTAAGAGGAGCCGGAGTTTTCTCCAAGATTGATCTGAGATCGGGATACCATCAGTTGAAGATCCGATCAGAAGATATCCCGAAGATCGCATTCTTGTCAAGATATGGGCATTACGAGTTTACTGTTATGTCCTTTGGTCGATTTAATGCGCCAAAGATATTTCATGAATATGATGAATAAGGTGTTCATGGAATATTTGGACAAGTTTGTTGTTGTGTTCATAGATGATATCTTAGTCTACTCCAAGACCGAGGAAGAACATGCAGAGCACTTGATGCAAGTTTTGGAAAAGCTAAGGGAACAGCAACTTTTTGCCAAGTTCAGCAAGTGTGACTTTTGGAAGGACAAGGTGGAGTTCCTCGGACATGTAATGACTGCGGAAGGAGTCGCCATAGATCCAAGCATGGTAGAAGCTGTGTTACATTGGGAACAGCCGAAGACCGTGACCTAGATCCGGAGTTTCCTTGGAATGGCACGTTACTATCGCCGTTTCATTGAAGGCTTTTCGACAATTGCGAAACCTCTTACGTAATTGCTGAAAAAGGAGAAGAAGTTTGCATGGACGCCAGAGTGTGAAAAAGGTTTTCAGGAGCTGAAGAAACGATTGACATCAGCACCGGTGTTAATTCTACCGGACGTCAATCAAAGTTTTGATATTTATTGTGACGCATCGCGCCAAGGACTTGGATGTGTGCTGATGCAGAATGGGAAGGTCGTCGCTTATGCATCAAGGCAGTTGAAGCCACATGAGGAGAATTATCCAACACATGACCTAGAGCTAGTTACCGTAGTGCTTGCTTTGAAGTTATGGCGTCACTATTTGATTGGAAACAGATGTGAAGTATACACGGACCATAAGAGTCTTAAGTACATCTTCACCCAATCAGACCTGAACATGAGGCAGAGGAGATGGTTAGAGTTGATCAAGGACTACAATGTTGGAATCCATTACCATCCCGGGAAGGCCAACGTAGTTGCCGATGCTCTGAGTCGGAAGAGCCATACTGTGAACATGTTGTTAGCCACAAGTCAGGAGGAGCTATGTGAGGATTTCCAGAGAATGCAGATTGAAGTCGTACCAGAAGGATTCTTGGCAGCATTGGAAGTGAAGCCTACCCTGGAGGATCAGATCCGAGAAGGACAAGAGGATGATGACAAGATCCGCAAGATCAAGTCCAAGATGGATGAAGGCAAGGCAAAGGACTTCAAGTTGGATGAACAAGGCACGTTATGGATGCAGGATCGAATCTATGTGCCAAACAAGAAGGAGCTGAAGCAGTTGATTTTAGAAGAAGCCCATGACTCAAAGTATTACATTCATCCTGGAAGTGCCAAGATGTATCAAGATTTGAAGGAAAGATTCTGGTGGACGAGCATGAAGCGTGAAGTTGCCGAGCATGTTGCGTTGTGCGACATATGCCAGAGAGTCATGGCAATGCATCAGAGACCAGCAGGATTGTTACAGCCGTTGAAGATACCTGAGTGGAAATGGGAGGAAATCGGAATGGACTTCATTACCGGTTTGCCGAAAACTCAAGGAGGATATGACTCCATATGGGTTATAGTGGATCGCTTGACTAAAGTCGCCCATTTTATTCCAGTGAAGACCACTTATTCGGGAGATAAGTTAGCTGAATTGTATATGACCAGGATCGTCTGTTTGCACGGAGTGCCAAAGAAAATTGTATCGGACAGAGGTACCCAGTTTACCTCGAGGTTTTGGAACAAGCTGCATGAAGCCATGGGAACCCGTTTGAACTTCAGTACAGCATATCATCCGCAGATAGATGGGCAAACCGAAAGAGTTAATCAGATTCTAGAGGACATGCTACGAGCTTGTGCATTGGCTTATGCTACCTCTTGGGATAAAAGTCTGCTGTACGCTGAGTTCAGCTACAATAATAGTTACCAAGCTAGTTTGCAAATGTCGCCATTTGAAGCACTATACTGATCGACCGCCGGACACCGTTGAATTGGAACGAGACAGGTGAACGCCGTGTCTTTGGGCCAGATATTCTTCAAGAAGCCGAAGAACAGATTGCCATGATCCGAGAAAGACTGAAGATAGCACAATCAAGACAGAAGAGTTATGCTGATAACCATCGCCGAGACCTGAGTTTTGAACCAGAAGATTTCGTGTATCTCAGAGTCACGCCACTCAGAGGAGTTAAGAGATTCCATGCCAAGGGAAAACTCGCGCCGAGATATGTTGGACCATTCAAGGTTCTCAGCCGCAGAGGTGAAGTTGCTTACCAGCTAGAGTTACCGCAATCATTAGCAGGAGTGCATGACGTGTTCCACGTGTCCCAGCTGAAGAAGTGTCTCCGAGTACCTGAGGAACAGACACCGCTAGAGTCAATTGAGCTACAAGAAGATCTAACTTACAAGGAGCACCCCGTGAAGATTCTGGACACCATGGACCGAGAGACGAGAAACAAGTCAACCCATTTCTGCAGAGTTCAATGGAGCAACGACGCGGAGAGTGAAGCAACTTGGGAGCGCGAAGAGGATTTGAAGAAAGAGTTTCCGAACCTATTTCTTTAGAAAGCCCTGAATCTCGGGGACGAGATTACATTAAGGGGAGGTTTGTAACACCCCAAAATTTTTCTTTTCTTAAATTCATGTGTGATTTGGCACTTTGGTGAATTTTTGGAATTTTCTGGAATTTATTTGGATTTATTTGGAATTTATTTGAATTTATTCCATTTTGAAATAATTAAAGAATTTAACTTTGCAAATAAAATTTTGTTGTAAATATTTTATTTGAGTCCAAAATGTTCTAAAATATTTTCCAGAATTTTTCTGAGTCTTTTGCTATTTTTAATGAATTAAATGAATTTCTGGGAATTTATTGGATTACTTAATCGCTGGAAAATCAACTCGGGTCGAGTACTGTTCATCCGACCGAGTCGGAACTCGAGTCAGACTCGAGCCCGGACCGAGCCAGACCGGTCCAGCCGAGCCCCAACCCGTGCGACCGTTGGATCAAGATCCAACGGCCCACGATGAGCCGCACCGATTCGACCGGATCCGGTCCGGATCCGATCTCGCCCGCGCCATCGTGGCCGCTGATCGTGCCACGTGGACGGCTGCCCGCCTTCGTCTCCACCCGAGTCCGGGTCGGACTCCTCCGCCGCGTAGCCGCCGTGTTCCGTTAGGGTTCCGATTTGTGCGCGCATCCCGGGGTTATTTAATGCGTGGGACATCGCCCGAGGTTGCCCTTTTCCGTGCGCACCCGAAACCCTAGTCCGCCGAGCCCTAGCCGCCGCCGTTTAGCCGCAATCGCTCGCCGTAGTAGCTCTCTTCTCCGCCACGGTTTTCGCATTGTTCCGCCGCCATCCGCCGTCCTCCGCCGCCGTCCGCCGTCCTCCGCCGCCGACGAACCCAGGTTCGAACTCCCCGCGACGAGGTGCACCGGAAGGGACATTTCACCTCGCCGGAGAAGCCCGGGAGCGCCGTTGGCTTGGACGTCGTCCTCGGCTCCGGCCACCCAGCGCCGCTGCGTGCCATCGCCGTCCCCGAGCTCGGTGAACCGTCGGATCTTCATCCAACGATCCAGGTGAGCCCACGTGCAATCCAAGACCCTAGAACCCAGATCTGATCTGGTCCGTTGGATCGAGATCCAACGGCCCACAATCGGCCACGTCACCCGTAACGTAATCCACGTTACGGGGTTAACGTCGTTTTCAACCGTTGGATCTAGATCCAACGGCTTAGATTGTGCCACGTAGCCTTCACCGCACAGTGCTAGATCCATTCTCAACCGTTAGATTTAGATCGAACGGTTAGGTTTAGCTGTGTTGTTTGCGTTAGATTGTATCTTGACCGTCCGATCAAGATCGAACAGTACAGATCAGCCGAGTAGTTTTTCTACTGCATTACGTTAGATCCGATCTGGGCCGTTGATTTTCAAATCAATGGCCGAGATCAGCCACGTGTGAAGAAGTTGGACCGGCGCGGTCAGCGCCGTACGCATGTGTGACGCTGATACGCCGAGCCCGCGTGTCAGCGACGCGGCCAAACCGCACCATGACGTCACGCTGACGTCATGGGGGGTCCACCTGTCAGCGGCCACCCCAGCCGTGCGGTGAAGTCAGCCATGACGTCACCAGTGGGCCTCACCTGTCAGCACAGTGAGCTGAGTCCCCGCTGACGTCAGCAATGACGTCACCCGTAGGGTCCCACATGTCAGAGACACGTGAACCGTGGACCGGGTCCACGGTGGACCCGAGCCGAGCCGTGGGCTGCGCCCATGGACCGGCTGACGTCAGCCGCCCAATCAGAGGCTGCCACGTGTCCTTGCTGACGCAATAAATGAATTTCCGAAAAAGAAAATGCTTTATTAATTCGATTTAATATTTCAGAATTTGTTTCAAACTTCAAACGCTTATAACTTTTGCGTTTTAACTGCGATTTGGGTGGTTCAAATTTCTAAATTTGTATAAAATTGAGATCTACCTAATTATGAATTTTATTTAATTTTTGGACCAAATTTTTTCTCTGTATTAATATTTAATTGATTTTTTTAAACTCTAAATGCTTGTATCTTTTGCAGTTTAACTCCGAATTTGACGATTCCAGTTTCTAAAAATTCATAAAATTATGCTCTCTCAGTTTGTGAACTTTATTTGGATGTTTGGACACTTTTTGTCTACTATTTATTTATTTATTGCTATTTGCACGCTTTACGAGTAGATGTTGAAGTGCCCGAAGGCTTCGAAGGAGAAGTGTTGACCCAGGAGCCACCTCAGGACCAAGAGCAAGTACTTTTTGAAGGCAAGTTATGCTTTGACCATGTTGATCCCAATTGGAAACCTATTTTGATTCAATTTATTGCATGCTAGTTTAATTAGAAAATACTTTATATAATTCCGGGGAAATAGATAAATGCCAAATTGCTGTATGACACCTTGGTTAATTAAATATGTGCCATGACCCCTTGTCACCCTAGTTGAGGATTAAATGGTTGGACATTACTTAATTGCCAACATGGGGATTTAGATCGTTGTAGTATATTGCTTAGACCTGCTACGTGCTCATAACATGATTTTGGACAATCAAATGTTAATATTGAATTAACGATATATTGAACCTGTTTTGGAAAGGTATCATGTGTTGTGATGTTGATGGCACGTGGTGCATGGTAATCAACTGGGGTTAGATAAATAGCTTTTGACCGGGGCATGTGGCAAGAATGATCGGGTGGGCCTGTTGTGGCATCGGGAACGTTGTTTTGGTTCTTCGGGTAGTCTTGCCCTGGTCACCCTAAGGACTTAACCTTGCAAGCCTTTGAACTGAGTCAAGCGTGCAACCACATGTCTGTAATGGGACAGACCTAGTTGATTAAGTTGCTAATAACGTACCTGTGGAACCTCTGGGTGTCAACTATATCTTTTGTGTAGTTGTACGGGGGAGCGTACCGGGGCTGCGGCCAGGTACCCATCTAACGGTTGATTGGCCTAAACTTCGCCTTCGCTAAGGGAAGGGTTAGTGTGCAATAACCGGGGAGGCCCACTTGTGCTGTTAGAAGTTTCCGAAAGACTTTGTTACGGACACTCGCCTTTGTGGTGTTTGACTGTATCTTGTGGGTAAAGTGGCAGAGTGTAAAATCTATTCGAATAGCCGTGTCCGCGGTATTGGACATCGCTCGGGAATTACAGTCAAGGGTTAGACTTTCTCAAAAATAACTTGGACTTGAAAGGTTGGGTTTGGTTTAATAATGATGTTGATGGAAATATGGATTAGGATTGGGAAAGATGTTTATTTAACTCCTGGAAAAGTTATTAATGATATACTTGTTTCTACTGTTTTCGAATCTACTTATATTATTTGTTAAATGTTCTTTACTGCAAATAAACCTTGAGCTATTCCTTTGTATCAAGCCATGCATATAGTATATTAGCTTGCATTCTGTGCATGACTTGCTGAGTACCAAGTACTCACCCTTGCCGCAATACAACACCAGTTGAAGAGGAGACTACACCAGCTTTGGAGGAGGAGTTCCAAGAGGAACCGTCTACTTAGGGAGCGAGTCCAGTCAGTTGCCTGTGGTATACTGGATGGCGCCACAAAGTTATCTTATTTTTCCGCTGCTATTATTTCTCTTTTAATAAGTTTCGCCCTGCGAGGCGTATATTTGTAACTTGACCCTAAGGTCAAGCAACCAGTTTGTTTATCTAATTAAAGTACTTTATTAGTATCGAGTGGTATGATTGTGATATTTACCAATGTTGAGACTGTGTGCACTAGCGCGTTCCTGGACTAGTGCTGAATACACAGAGGGTCCGGATTTGCAGATTCGGGTCCCGACACTATCTTATCATGTCTGCCATGCGCACGCAATCCGACTCTGAAAGTCTGTTGTGTCTTGTTATTGTACAAGTTGTTGTATCTTGTTATTTCAGGATTGCTATGCACCGAAAGTATGTTGTCGCTACTTAGTTATCATCATATGATGCGTCGCTTTTGGCTATAAATATATTATCGACACATTAAGAATATTACCTGGTCACTGTAGCATGCAAAGCTGTGGACTCCACTTCTCCATGACCGTTGATGTCATCTGCAAAGCTGTATAAAGCATTCTGGCTGACTATGGGAGAGATTCCCTGTCTAAAGTTATGGCCATAGCCAGGCTCCTGTCCTATCACATGCAAAGCTGCAGAGGAATCCGATGCTCACGGATTACAACTTCTCTTAAGTCTGCCACTGTCGGGACCCGAATTTGCAAATCCGGACCCTCTGTGTATTCAGCACTAGTCCAGGAACGCGCTAGTGCACACAGTCTCAACATTGGTAAATATCACAATCATACTCAACGAAATAATAAGATACCTTAGATAGTTAACCAACGGGTTGCTCGACCTTAGGGTCAAGTTACAAATATATGCCACGCAAGGCGAAAACACAATAAGAGAGAAATAACTGCAGCGAAAAATAAGATAACTTCGTGGCGCCATCCAGTATACCACAGGCAACTGACTGGGCTCGCTCCCTAGTTAGACGGTTCCTCTTGGAGCTCCTCCTCCAAAGCTGGTGTAGATTCTCCTTCAACTGGTGTTGTATTGTGGCAAGGGTGAGTACTTGGTACTCAGCAAGTCATGCACAGAATGCAGATAATATACTACATGCATGGCTTAGTACAAGGCGGTAGCTCAGGGTATAATTGCAGTAAAACAGCATTTGACAAGTAGCATAAGTAGATTCGAAAGCAGTGAATACAAGTATAAGATCAATAACTTTCGCAGCAATTAAATAAGCATCTTTTCCAATCCTAATCCACATTTCCATCAACATCATTATTAAACCAAACCAGACCTTCCAAGTCCAAGTTATTTCAAGAAAGTCTAACCCTTGACTGTAATTCCCGAGCGATGTCCAATACCGCGGACACGGCTATTCGAATAGATTTTACAGTCTGCAGAGGTTATGCACTTTACCCACAAGATACAGTCAAACACCACAAAGGCGAGTGTCCATAAGAGAGTCTTTTGAAAACTTCTAACAGCACAAGTGGTCCTCCCCGGCGATTGCACACTAACCCTTCCCTTAGCGAAGGCGAAGTTTAGGCCAATCCACCGTTAGATGGGTACCTGGCCGCAGCCTCGGTACACTCCCCCGTACAACTACACAAAGGGTGTAGTTGACATCCTGAGATCCCACAGGTACGTTATTAGCAACTTATTCAACTAGGTCCGTCCCATTACAGACATGTGGTTGCACGTTTGACTCAGTTCAAAGGCTTGCAAGGTTAAGTCCTTAGGGTGACCAGGGCAAGACTACCCGAAGAACCAAAACAATGTTCCCGGTGCCACAACAGGCCCACTGGATCATTCTTGCCACATGCCCCGGTCGAAAACTATTTATCAAACCCCAGTTGATTACCATGCACCACGTGCCATCAACATCGCAACACATGATACCTTTCCAAAACAGGTTCAATATATCATTAAGTCAATATTAACATTTGATTGTCCAAAATCATGTCATGAGCACGTAGCAGGTTTAAGCAATATACTACAACGATCTAAATTCCCATGTTGGCAATTTAGTAATGTCCAACTATTTAATCCTCAACTAGGGTGACAAGGGGTCATGGCACATATTTAATTAACCAAGGTGTCATACAACAGTTTGGCATTTATCTAATTTCCCATAATTAAATAAAGCATTTTCTAATTAAACTAGCATGCAATAGTTTAAACCAAAATAATTTGAAAATGGGATCAACATGGTCAAAACACAACTTGCCTTCAAAGAGTACTTGTTCTTGGTCCTGAGCTGGCTCCTGGGTCAACACTTCACGTTCGAAGCCTTCGGGCACTTCAACGTCTACTCATAAAGCGTGCAACTAGCAATAAATAAATAAAAGTAGACAAAAAGTGTTCAAACATCCAAATAAAGTTCATAAACAGAGAGAGCATAATTTTATTAATTTTTAGAAACTGGAATCGTCAAATTCGGAGTTTAAATGCAAAGGTTATAACCGTTTAAAGTTTAAAGAAAACATTAATTAATTATAAACAGAGAAATATTCATAAACCAAAATTAATTAAAATTCATATTTGAGTAGGTCTCATTTTTATGAAAATTTAGAAATTTGAATCACTCAAATCGGTGTTGAAACGCAAAAGTTATAAGCGTTTGAAGTTTGAATCCATTTTTGAAATCAATAATTCGAATTAATAAATCATTTTCTTTTTCGGAAATTGAATTATTGTGTTAGCATGACACGTGGACCAATCGGGAGCTGCCACATCGCCTCGGGTCCATGGACCCGCCAAGACGGTTTGCTTCGTCCACCGTGGACCGGCCCACGGCCACGTGTCTCACCGACAAAGGGCCTCGGATGACGTCAGCAGTGACGTCATACGCACGGCTCAGCCGAGTGGGCTGACACGCGGGCCCCACCGTGACGTCAGCATGACATCACGAGTGACGTCATGGTGCGGTTCGGCGGTCATTGATGTGCGGGTCCCACGCTGAGGTCACGTGCTGACGTCAGCAGCGACTGGCATGACCGCGACGGTCAGCCTTCCGGCACGTGGCTAAATCTCGGCCGTTGATTTGAGAATCAACGGCCCAGATCGGATCTGGCTTAACGTGTTAAGAAACTACTCGGCTGATCTGGACCGTTCGATCTTGATCGGACGGTCAAGATCCAATCTGGAGTTTACAACGTGGCTAACCCTAGCCGTTTGATCTAGATCTAACGGCTGAGATTGGATCTAGTGCGGTGCGGTTCTAGCTACGTGGCGCGATCTACGCCGTTGGACCTAAATCCAACGGTTGGAAATAGATCCGGGGATTAGAACGTGGATCTCACTGGGGGTGACGTGGACGATTCTAGGCCCTTGGATCAGGATCGGACGGTTGGTGGAGCTCGATCGACGGCGATGGCGCGCGGCGGAGCTGGCTCACCGGAGACGAGGACGGCGACACGCCCGACGGCGTTTGGGCGCGATTCCGGCGAAGTGAAAGGTCCCCTCTGGCGCGGCTTGACCATGCGGTTCTGGATCTGAGCTCAACGGCGGCGGCGGACGGCGGCGGAGCTCAACGGCGAGCTCACGCGGGTAAACGGCGGCGGCTCAGGTGACGTGAGCTAGGGCTACGGGTGCGCACGGAAGTCGGCTACCCGGTGGCGGCGGCGCATTAATTAGGGCCCTCGGCATCCATGAAACTCACGGAAACCGAGGCCCACACAGTTGCGGCGGCGGAATCCGAATTGGATTCGGATTGGGTGACGTGGCTCAACGCGAGCCGTTGGATCAAGATCCAACGGTGTGAGGGTTTGGGCTCGGGTCCGGCTCGGGCGACTTGGCTGGCTCGGTTGGGCTTGGGTTCGGGCGACGTGGCTCAATCTCGGCCGTTCGATCTTGATCGGACGGTCGAGAGGATTAGGGTTAGGCGACTGGGTTCGACCGGAACGGCTGGCTCGGGTCGTACTCGAGTCTGACTCGGACTCGGGTCTGGTCGGATGAACAGTACAAACCAACTCGGTTTTCCAGCGATTAAATAATCCAATTAATTCCCAGAAATTCATTTAATTCATTAAAAATAGTAAAATACTCGGAAAAATTCCAGAAAAATTCTAGAAAATATTTTGGAGCATTTTGGACTCAAATAAAATATTTCCAACAAAATTTTATTTGCAAAGTTAAATTCTTTAATTAATTCAAAAGGGAATAAATTCAAATAAATTCCAAATAAATCCAAATAGTTTCCAGAAAATTCCAAAAATTCTCCAAAGTGCCAAATCTTAATTAAATTCAAGAAAAACAAAAAATTGGGGTGTTACAAACCTCCCCCCTTAACAGAATCTCGTCCCCGAGATTCAGGGCTTACTAAAGAATAGGTTCGGGAACTCTTTCTTCAAATCCTCTTCGCGCTCCCAAGTTGCTTCACTCTCCGCATGGTTGCTCCATTGAACTCTGCAGAAACGGGTTGACTTGTTTCTCGTCTCTCGATCCATTGTGTCCAGAATCTTCACGGGGTATTCCTTGTAAGTCAGATCTTCTTGTAGCTCAATTAACTCTAGCGGTGTCTGCTCATCAGGTACTCGGAGACACTTCTTAAGCTGAGACACGTGGAACACGTCATGTACTCCTGCTAGTGATTGCGGTAGCTCTAGCTGGTACGCAACTTCCCCTCTGCGACTGAGAACCTTGAATGGTCCAACATATCGCGGCGCGAGTTTTCCTTTGGCATGGATCTCTTAACTCCTCTGAGAGGTGTAACTCTGAGATACACGAAATCTTCCGGCTCGAAGCTTAGGTCTCGACGACGGTTATCGGTGTAGCTCTTCTGTCTTGACTGTACTATCTTCAGTCTTTCTCGGATCATGGCAATCTGTTCCTCGGCCTCTTGAAGAATGTCCGGTCCGAAGACACGGTGTTCACCTGTCTCATTCCAGTTCAATGGTGTTCGACAAGGTCGACCATATAGTGCTTCAAATGGTGACATTTGCAAACTTGTTTGATAACTGTTGTTGTAATTGAACTCAGCGTACGGCAGACTCTTATCCCAAGAGGTAGCATAAGCCAATGCACAAGCTCGTAGCATGTCCTCTAGAATCTGATTAAGTCTTTCGGTTTGCCCATCTGTCTGCGGATGATAAGCTATATTGAAGTTCAAACGGGTTCCCATGGCTTCTTGCAGTTTGTTCCAAAACCTCGAGGTAAACTGGGTACCTCTGTCCGATACAATCTTCTTCGGCACTCCGTGCAAACAAACGATCCTGGTCATGTATAACTCGGCTAACTTATCCCCCGAATAGGTTGTCTTTACTCGAATAAAATGGGCGACCTTAGTCAAGCGGTCTACTATAACCCATATGGAGTCATATCCTCCTTGAGTCTTGGGTAAACCGGTAATGAAATCCATTCCGATTTCTTCCCACTTCCACTCAGGTATCTTCAACGGCTGCAGCAATCCTGCGAGTCTCTGGTGCATTGCCTTGACTCTCTGGCATATGTCGACAAACAAGCAACATGTTCGGCAACTTCACGCTTCATGCTCGGCCACCAGAATCTTTCCTTCATATCCTGATACATCTTGGCACTTCCTGGGTGAATTGAATACTTGGAGTCGTGGGCTTCTTCTAGAATCAGCTGCTTCAGCTCCTTCCTGTTTGGCACACAGATTCTATCCTGCATCCATAACGTGCCTTGCTCGTCCAGTCTGAAGTCCTTTGCCTTGCCTTCCTCCATCTTGGACTTAATCTTGCGGATCTTGTCATCATCCTTCTGTCCTTCTCGGATCTGATCCTCTAGGGTAGGTTTTACTTCTAATGCGGCCAAAAATCCTTCTGGTACTACTTCAATCTGCAATCTCTGAAATTCCTCACATAGCTCATCCTGACTCGTGGCTATCAACATGTTCACAGTATGGCTTTTCCGACTCAGGGCATCGGCCACCACGTTAGCCTTTCCTGGATGGTAATGGATTCCAACATTATAATCCTTGATCAACTCTAACCATCTCCTTTGCCTCATATTCAAGTCCGATTGGGTGAATATGTACTTAAGATTCTTATGGTCCGTGTATACTTCACATCTGTTTCCAATCAAATAGTGACGCCACAACTTCAAAGCATGCACTACGGCAGCTAACTCTAGGTCATGTGTTGGATAATTCTCCTCATGCGGCCTCAACTACCTTGATGCATAAGCGACGACCTTTCCATTCTGCATCAGCACACATCCAAGTCCTTGGCGCGATGCATCACAATAGATATCGAAGCTTTGATTGACGTCCGGTATAACCAACACCGGCGCTGATGTCAATCGCTTCTTTAGTTCTTGAAAACCTTTTTCGCACTCCGGTGTCCATGCAAACTTCTTCTCCTTTTTCAACAATTGCGTAAGAGGTTTCGCAATTGTCGAAAAGCCTTCAATGAAGCGGCGGTAGTAACCTGCCATTCCTAGGAAACTCCGGATCTGGGTCACGGTCTTCGGCTGCTCCCAATGTAACACAGCTTCTACTTTGCTTGGATCTACGGCAACTCCTTCTGCGGTCATTACATGTCCAAGGAATTCCACCTTGTCCTTCCAAAAATCACACTTGCTGAACTTGGCGAAAAGTTCTTTGTTCCTCGACTTTTCCAAAACTCGCCTCAAGTGCTCTTCATGTTCATCCTCTGTCTTGGAGTAGATTAAGATATCATCTATGAACACAACAACAAACTTGTCCAAATATTCCATGAACACCTTATTCATCATATTCATGAAATATGCTGGCGCATTCATCAAACCAAAGGACATAACTGTAAACTCGTAATGTCCATATCTTGACGAAAATGCGGTCTTCGGAATATCTTCCGATCGGATCTTCAACTGGTGGTATCCCGATCTCAGATCAATCTTGGAGAAAACTCCGGCTCCTCTCAGCTCATCAAACAAATCATCGATCCTGCGTAGCGGGTACTTATTCTTCACGGTGACTTCATTGAGTGCACGGTAGTCAATGCACATCCTGAAACTTCCGTCTTTCTTCTTAACGAACAGAAATGGCGCTTCCCACGGCGACGAACTGGGTCTGATAAATCCTTTCTCCATCAATTCTTCAAGTTGCTTCTTCATTTCTACCAATTCTTCGGTGGACATTCGATAGGGTCTCTTTGCTATCGGCGCTGTACCAGGTTCAAGCTCTATCACAAACTCTATGTCTCTGTCTGGCGGCATACCAGGTAGATCTTCAGGAAAAATATCTGGGTACTCATTCACCACTGAGACATCTTCTATGCTGATTGCCTTTGCGCTGTTAACCATCAACTGTCCATCTCTAACGGCGGTAGCTTGAAATTCCACTTTCCTTCCACACAGGCTTTCAACTGAGATAATCCTTCGTCCACAATCCAAAACGGCCTTGTGCTGGGATAACCAATCCATTCCCAAAATAACATCTAAGGTTTGGGTCTCCAGCATAATAAGGTTCGCTAGGAACTCTATCCCATCTATTAATATTCTCACCCCAGAACATCCTACTTTCGTTTGGAGTTCGGAACCAGGGGTTTGAACTAAAAGCATGCATTTAAGTCTTGCAATCTCCAAATCATTTTTAGCAGCAAAACCTTGAGAAACAAATGAATGCGAAATTCCAGAGTCAAACAAAACTGTTGCAGGTACTGAGTTAACAAGTAACTTACCCAGTACGACGTCCGTGGCATTCTGCGTGCATCTGCGGTGACATGGTTGACTCGGCCTCTCACCACGGTCTGGGGTGCAGCTCCTGGCTATGCTGTCCCGCGGTTTGCTCCTGGTGCTGGCGTCCTGGCTGGTGTGGATCCCAGATTGAAGCGGACTGGGGTCACTCCTGCTGTCTTCTTGGGGCAGCTGTTGGAAAAGTGCCCTGGCTCATTGCATGTGTAGCAGCGTCTCACTGTCCCTTATGCGCACGAAGTGGCGTTTCGGGCCGAGCTGGTCGATAATTTCGATTGACGGTTCTTGGTCTTTGGCGACTCGTGTCCTTGCGATTCGTGGTGGAATCACGAAAAACTGATTTGGCGCAACCCTCAAACATTGCTGTGCTTCCTGACGCGATCCCTGCTGTTGCATCCTGCGCTTCCTGTTGTCGTCCAGTTCCTTGCGCTTGTCCTCAAGAATAAGCGCCTTATTCACAAATTCTTGGAAATCTGGAAAGGTGTGGGTGAGTGATCAGTCCCACCTGCAGTCCTGAGTTAAGTTCCTTCATAAAGCGAGACTGTCTGGCTTTATCTGTCACTACATCCTCAGGTGCGTAGCGTGCAAGCTGTGTGAAGTTGTTCAGGTATTCGGCCACTGGCTGATTACCTTGCTTCAGTGCTCTGAACTCCTCCTTCTTGAGGTCCATGATTCCTTCAGGCACGTGATACTGACGAAATGCGGCTGTAAACTCCTCCCAAGGTGATGTCCTGAGGGTTCTCCCGCGTGGCGCAGAAGTTCTCCAACCATTTTGCGGCGGTCCCTTCCAACTGATGAGAAGCATAGAGTACCTTCTCATTTCCCATGCATTGGGCAATGTGTAGCTTCCTCTCTATTGATCTTAACCAATCATCGGCCTCTAACGGATTGGCATTCCCAGAGAAAGTGGGTGGATGAGTCCTCATGAACTCTGACAGTCTTGAATTCTAGCGTTGTCCCTGATTGACTTGATTAGCGGCGGCCTGAGTAGTGACGTCCTGCATCTGTTGCATCATAGCATGCATCAACTGAGTCTGTGCAGCAAGAAAAGCTCCAAAATTCTGCATGTCAACTGGCTGTGCTAGGTGGGGTGTAGGTGCTCCATCATTGGGGTTTCCAGCTGGGCGAGAACCACTGCCGTTGCCTCCAAGGTTTCCGCGGGTGTTCACCATCTGTCGATTGCTCCAAGGTTTCAGAGATGAGAGGGAACAAGAATAGACAAGTAGTAGGGAAACTTATGCGGGGAAAAAGTGTAACTCCAAAATCCAACTTTATTACTACTAATAATAACTTGGTATGGTCGCTTACAATGCCTAAAGGCCTGCAACACATACTGCACACTCAGCAAGCAAAGAAAATCCAAATGACTAACACAGGAGTCTAACGCCTCTAAGGGTGACTCTTATTCTATAACGCGACTCGACGAAGGAGTCCTAACAGCAAAACCTACGCTCACTCGTCGAGAAAACCTCCACTGCCTCCTCGCGGCGGGTGCGGCGGCATCGGCGCGAAACAATCGCCATGCCCCACAAGCTGCATTTGTGGTTGGCCTTGGCGTCCTCCTGCAGTTACGGATCTGGCTGGTGCTGTGGCTGTGGCGCGGGTGCAGGTGGCGCCTCTTCTGGTTCCTCCTCTGGCTCTGGGGCTTCCAACTCCAACACTGGATCGGGGCCCTGCCCATACAGTGCGGTCTCCAGTTCTGTGATCCTTCCCGCAACATAAGCGACGTACTCACGGGCATTCTCCAAGTGCTTCTTTTCCTCCTCGACCTATTCGCGAGCCTTCTTCAACTCTTGAACTGTGTCTTCGATAAGCTCCTCCTGGGCGGTGACGAATCTGGCTAAGTGAGTGACGGTAGCATCCTCATCCTCTATCGGCTTCCGCTGAGCTCTGCTGTCTCGGCGTGGGTGGTGTGGAACTTGTGCCTTCGGCTCCCTGGAGTAAGTGCGGGCGATCTGCTGCATTGCTCGACGCGACACTTCCTGGATTCCCATCTCAAAGGTAGACCTCCTGGCGGTGAAGTGGAAAGGGCGGCTGAACTTCGTCTTCTCTCAGGCATACACCGTGATCCGAACGTCCCATCCTATGACTTCTCCTGCCTGCACGAGTGTAGTCCCTCGGTAGAGCGGTCTCTCAAAACCTCCAAGAAACAGAAGCATACGCCACAACTCGATGGCGTAGCCTCCCTCATGCTCGGCGTAGTTGTTCTTCATCATCATCTGCCAAAAGACGCTCGCGAAAGAACGCAACATTTTGAAATCAATGTGGAAGACAAAAAGAACTCAGCAGGGGTATGAACAAGGAAGAAAAGGGGTAAGTCGAGAATTCGTTCATTATCTTGACAAATTTTATCTTTAGAAAATAAGTTTTAACCTCACTACGACCATTCTAGCTATGGGTGAGCCTACAGTCAGTATGGCTCTGATACCACCTCTGTCGGGACCCGAATTTGCAAATCCGGACCCTCTGTGTATTCAACACTAGTCCAGGAACGCGCTAGTGCACACAGTCTCAACATTGGTAAATATCACAATCATACTCAACGAAATAATAAGGTACCTTAGATAGTTAACCAACGGGTTGCTCGACCTTAGGGTCAAGTTACAAATATATGCCACGCAGGGCGAAAACACAATAAGAGAGAAATAACTGCAGTGGAAAATAAGATAACTTCGTGGCGCCATCCAGTATACCACAGGCAACTGACTGGGCTCGCTCCCTAGTTAGACGGTTCCTCTTGGAGCTCCTCCTCCAAAGCTGGTGTAGATTCTCCTTCAACTGGTGTTGTATTGTGGCAAGGGTGAGTACATGGTACTCAGCAAGTCATGCACAGAATGCAGCTAATATACTACATGCATGGCTTAGTACAAGGGGGTAGCTCAGGGTATAATTGCAGTAAAACAGCATTTGACAAGTAGCATAAGTAGATTCGAAAGCAGTGAATACAAGTATAAGATCAATAACTTTCGCAGCAATTAAATAAGCATCTTTTCCAATCCTAATCCACATTTCCATCAACATCATTATTAAACCAAACCAGACCTTCCAAGTCCAAGTTATTTCAAGAAAGTCTAACCCTTGACTGTAATTCCCGAGCGATGTCCAATACCGCGGACATGGCTATTCGAATAGATTTTACACTCTACAGAGGTTATGCACTTTACCCACAAGATAGAATCAAACACCACAAAGGTGAGTGTCCGTAACAGAGTCTTTCGGAAACTTCTAACAGCACAAGTGGTCCTCCCCGGCGATTGCACACTAACCCTTCCCTTAGCGAAGGCGAAGTTTAGGCCAATCCACCGTTAGATGGGTACCTGGCCGCAGCCCTGGTACGCTCCCCTGTACAACTACACAAAGGGTGTAGTTGACATCCTGAGGTCCCACAGGTACGTTATTAGCAACTTATTCAACTAGGTCCGTCCCATTACAGACATGTGGTTGCACGTTTGACTCAGTTCAAAGGCTTGCAAGGTTAAGTCCTTAGGGTGACCAGGGCAAGACTACTCGAAGAACCAAAACAACGTTCCCGGTGCCACAACTGGCCCACCCGATCATTCTTGCCACATGCCCCGGTCGAAAACTATTTATCAAACCCCAGTTGATTACCATGCACCACGTGCCATCAACATCGCAACACATGATACCTTTCCAAAACAGGTTCAATATATCATTAAGTCAATATTAACATTTGATTGTCCAAAATCATGTCATGAGCACGTAGTAGGTCTAAGCAATATACTACAACGATCTAAATTCCCATGTTGGCAATTTAGTAATGTCCAACTATTTAATCCTCAACTAGGGTGACAAGGGGTCATGGTACATATTTAATTAACCAAGGTGTCATACAACAGTTTGGCATTTATCTAATTTTCCATAATTAAACAAAGCATTTTCTAATTAAACTAGCATGCAATAGTTTAAACCAAAATAATTTGAAAATGGGATCAACATGGTCAAAGCACAACTTGCCTTCAAAGAGTACTTGTTCTTGGTCCTGAGCTGGCTCCTGGGTCAACACTTCATCTTCGAAGCCTTCGGGCACTTCAACGTCTACTCGTAAAGCGTGCAAATAGCAATAAATAAATAACAGTAGACAAAAAGTGTTCAAACATCCAAATAAAGTTCATAAAATGAGAGAGCATAATTTTATGAATTTTTAGAAACTGGAATCGTCAAATTCGGAGTTTAAATGCAAAGGTTATAACCGTTTAAAGTTTAAAGAAAACATTAATTAATTATAAATAGAGAAATATTCTTAAACAAAAATTAATTAAAATTCATATTTGAGTAGGTCTCATTTTTATGAAAATTTAGAAATTTGAATCACTCAAATCGGAGTTGAAACGCAAAAGTTATAAGCGTTTGAAGTTTGAATCCATTTTTGTAATCAATAATTCGAATTAATAAATCATTTTCTTTTTTGGAAATTGAATTATTGCGTCAGCATGACACGTGGACCAATCGGGAGCTGCCACGTCGCCTCGGGTCCATGGACCCAACGCACGGTTTGGCTCGGTCCACCGTGGACCCGGTCCACGGCTCACGTGTCTCACTGACAAGTGGGCCCCTCGGATGACGTCAGCAGTGACGTCATCACGCATGGCTCAGCCGAGTGGGCTGACACGCGGGCCCCACCGTGATGTCAGTATGACGTCACGGGTGACGTCATGGTGCTGTTCGGCGGTCAGCGACGCAGTGGAACCCACGCCGGCGCCACGCGTCGACGTCAGCGGCGATTGGCGTGACCGCGCTGACCGCGACGGTCAGCCTTCCGGCACGTGGCTAAATCTCGGCCGTTGATTTGAAAATCAACGGCCCAGATCAGATCTGGCTTAACGCGTTAAGAAACTACTCGGGTGATCTAGACCGTTCGATTTTGATCGGACGGTCAAGATCCAATCTGGAGTTTACAACGCGGCTAACCCTAGCCGTTTGATCTAGATCTAACGGTTGAGATTGGATTTAGTGCGGTGCGGTTCTAGCTACGTGGCGCGATCTACGCCGTTGGATCTAAATCCAACGGCTGGAAATAGATCCGGGGATTAGAACGTGGATCTCACCGGGGGTGACGTGGACGATTCTAGGCCCTTGGATCAGGATCGGACGGTTGGTGGAGCTCGATCGACGGCGATGGCGCACGGCGGAGCTGGCTCACCGGAGACGAGGACGGCGACACGCCCGACGGCGTTTGGGCGTGATTCCGGCGAAGTGAAAGGTCCCCTCTGGCGCGGCTTGACCTTGCGGTTCCGGATATAAGCTCAACGGCGACGGAGGACGGCGGACGACGGTGGAATCGGCGATTAACCGCGGCGGAGTGCAAGACTAACTACGGCGAGCTTGCGCGGGCAAACAGCGGCGGCTTAGGCGACGTGGGCTAGGGCTACGGGTGCGCACGGAAGTCGGCTACCCGGTGGCGGCGGCGGCGCATTAAATAGGGCCCTCGGCGTCCGTGAAACTCGCGGAAACCGAGGCCCACACAGTTGCGGCGGCGGAATCCGAATTGGATTCGGATTGGGCGACGTGGCTCAACGCGAGCCGTTGGATCAAGATCCAACGGTGTGAGGGTTTTGGCTCGGGTCCGGCTCGGGCGACTTGGCTGGCTCGGTTGGGCTTGGGTTCGGGCGACGTGGCTCAATCTCGGCCGTTCGATCTTGATCGGACGGTCGAGAGGATTAGGGTTAGGCGACTGGGTTCGACCGGAACGGGTGGCTCGGGTCGGACTCGAGTCTGACTCGGACTCGGGTTCGGTCGGATGAACAGTACAAACCAACTCGGTTTTCCAGCGATTAAATAATCCAATTAATTCCCAGAAATTCATTTAATTCATTAAAAATAGTAAAATACTCGAAAAAATTCCAGAAAAATTCTAAAAAATATTTTGGAGCATTTTGGACTCAAATAAAATATTTCTAACAAAATTTTATTTGCAAAGTTAAATTCTTTAATTAATTCAAAAGGGAAGAAATTCAAATAAATTCCAAATAAATCCAAATAAATTCCATAAAATTCCAAAAATTCACCAAAGTGCCAAATCTTAATTAAATTCAAGAAAAACAAAATTTTGGGGTGTTACAGCCACTCTCTCCTATGGCTGGCTATTTAAGCCCCAGTGGTCGCCTCCTAATAATCACATCAAGCAAGCAAGCTTCAGGCCAATACGAGAGAGGACGAAACACGGAGCATAAGTTCGCCAGCCAACCAACCAGTGCCAATGGAGTTCCCCTCGCCCCCAAGGCACAACCTTCTTGAAGACATCCCCGAAGGCACGCAGGTCCCCATGTGCCTATGTGGGGATCCTTGCCGGTTCCAGAAGTCTCTAGACAACTCATACACCTACGGTATGAGGTACTGGAGCTGCTGCAACTACGACTCCGAGCCAACGCTGTAGATGCGGATGTGGCGGAAAAGCCCGGTATGTTCGTACTCGCATTTGTTGTTACATCAAACCGTGCAAACCTTGATATTGTAATACTATATGTTGTCACCAATTGCAGCCTCTATTGTGCGAGTTCATCAAATTCTACGACACGGAGCAGACTCCTGAGATGGAGAGGATGCGAAATTGGGAGTACACGCATCACAGAGCTATGGTAGAGCAGCAGTGGCGTGAGTAGGACGAGGAGGAGAAGCGCATAAAGCATCACGAATAAATGCGTGCAAAGAGGGAGGCCTAACGGCAACGCCTGGCGGCCGAGCGGGAGGTCGAGCTTGAGAGGAAGCGCATGAGGGCAGCTAGGACCAGGGCGGTATGCACCGATGGGTTGCGAAGGGGAAACATCCCTGGTGTACTCAGTAGTGTATCAGAAGGGCTCTTGTTGTTTCGTTTACCTAAGGCATGTTAACTTTAAGCCATTATTGCCGCCCATCTGAAACCCCGATATTTGTGTACCAGAAGGGCCCTTCTCTTTCGGTTGAAAATCAGTTTCGATTGAAAATCAATAATTGAATCAGTTTCGGTTGAAAATCAGAAAAAAAAAACCAAAAAAATGAATGGGAGACGCTGGCCTGGCCACGTGGTGGGGGGGGGAGTGGCGGCGGCCAGGGTGCCGCCGTGCCGTGTGGCTGCCGCCGTCTCGTGTGGCGGCCGCCATGCCATTTGACGAGGACACATACCATGGGTACCCCCATCAGCCCGAAACTACGAACGGACTGACCTCTTTAGAAGCCCAGCTCTGGCGAAGGGCCCGTGGGCCATAAAGAGGGGACCTGGCCCTGATTCGAACCAGCTCTGGGTGTTCAAGACTCACCCTTAGGTGAGCACGCTGGCCGACTTTCAGATCCGCCCGGTCGGCTCCACCAGCGATCGGGGTCAAGCCAGCGCTGCGTCGGCCAATCGCCTGTCAGGCGCGATGTCCTGTGACGTCCGTACCAGGGTAGGCGGTCCCTTCCTAAGGATGTCAGAGGACTCGCCAAGAAGTCAAGCCCCGGTCCCGTCATCCTGACACGTCACGGAGGAGAGCGCCCCCTCCCGAGGCCACGCTAAGGTCAGATACAATTAATTGCCGGTGCTTACGATCGTACGAAGTAGTGCGTCACCTCGCCAGCCCGTCCGAGGACCCACCGCCGCAGGACTACCAACCCGGCATGGGGGTGGACGGAGCCCGGTCGGACGACAAGACAGAAGACCAGACTCCAAGGCGTACAGTACCCCTTCCTTTTTTCTCTCCAAACTCCATGTAACCTGCCACCTCCAAGTCTATAAGGAGAGGCAGGACGCCGGGGGTGGGGGGAGATCGAGCAAGAAAACCAGAAACCGGTCGAACACAAGAGGGAACCCTCCCTCATCTCTAACCCCTAGCGATCGTTCGCCTTGAGAAGCAATACACATCCACAGCACGAACTGGAGTAGGGACATTCAGCCCGAACAAGTATAAACCCCTGGCTTCCAGAGTTAACCATTCGAGGAGAGGGAGTGCGTGACCCCCACTAACCAAAAAATCGTATTGCCGGTGCACGAAACACCGACAGTTGGCGTGCCAGGTAGGGGGCTTTCGCGCGTCATCGTCATCTTCGTCTTCGGATTCCCACCTCTCTTCCTCGATGGCTTCTTTCTCGCGCACCAGCGGCGCACCGGCGTCGAGGGGCTGGATCCGTTTCGGCACCCTCGGCCTCATCGCTACGATGGCGGGAGAGCTCGTGCTCGTCCCTGCCACGGTCTGTGACCAGGTCTTCTCCGGGAGCCTGGGCGCAGTCGCCGACATTCTCGGCAACCTCCGCCTCGAGGCTCCCGCGCGGGTCCCAGGGGCGGTCCTACCACGCACCGGCGTCACCCCTGGCGGCGCCACGTGCGAATCACGGTGGGCGACGGTCCCGCCTCCCGCGGGCTCTCGGCTCGTGGCCATGACCAGCTACGTGCCAACTTCCCTCCACGACCTGCTGGGGGACTCCTCCAGCCACAGTTCTAGCTCCGACAGGGAGCACCCCCCACGCAGGACGTACTCCCGCGAGTGCAATATGGCGGGCGCGGCGGAGCCATCCGCCACCCCCGCAACTCCCGGAACCCTCCTCCCGTGTGACGAAGTACAGAGAGACGAGTCCCAGTAGGAAGACGACGCGCACCTCCAGGCTCGCCTCGCCGACCTCCAACGGCAGCGCGAGGACCTGGAGGCCCGTAAGGCCGAACTCGACAAACTCCAGGCCGACCTGGAGCAATGTTAGCCCGGGCCGCCGCTGGTTTCTGGCGCGCGCGCACGCCAGGTGCATCACCAGTTAGCTGAGGGGACGGACAATCTTCCGTTTTCCCCCCACGCCAACCAAAACGTCGCCGCGACAGCAATGCTGCTTCGTGGGCTGCCTGAGCCGACGGACCCGGAGGCCAGGGCCACATACCAAAACCTTCGGGGGCTAGTGGAGCGCGCTGTCGTCCAGCATGTCCAGGGTTCCTGCTCCCGACACTCAGGCACAGCCTCGGGCCACCCGGGTCACTCCCCTTCGCGGGGTCATCGGAGCCCGGCCAAGACAGCCCCGCATCACGAGCTCCCCCAGGCATCACGCACCCCGGTGCGTCACCGCCTGGGGGACAGCCATGACCTTCACGCCACCCTCGAGGCACGGAGGAGAGTAGCCAACGTACCGGCATCGTCGCAGGTCGCCGACAGCGGGCGGCGTGACCACCGCGATTCGGGTCTCGATGGCCCCAGACCGCGGGTGTTCACCCGCGCCATCCGCAACACCGGCTTCCCGGTCAGGTTATGGGCCCCAGCCAATATAGCCAAATACATAGGGGTGACGAACCCTAGTGTTTGGCTAGAGGACTACCGACTCGCCTGCCAGGCGGGGGGAGCGACAGATGATTTCTTCACCATCCAGGACCTCCCCATCTACCTCGTGGACTCTGCCCGAGCCTGGCTCGAGTACCTGTCCGCGGACATTATCGGGAGTTGGGCCGACCTGACGAACCTCTTCGTCGGAAACTTCCAGGGCACGTACAAACGCCCTGGCAACTCCTGGGAGTTGAAGAGCTGCAAGCAGCAACTGGGGGAGACCCTCCGGGACTACATTCGCCGCTTCTCCCAGCAGTGCAATGAGCTCCCCGACATCCGTGACGCCGTCATCATCGGAGCGTTCATCTACAGCACTACCTGCGAGGCTCTGGTCCACAAGCTGGGCTACGCCAAGCCCCGGACCACCAAGGAGCTCCTCGATATCGCCACCAACCATGCCTCCGGCGAGGAGGCTGTGGGGGCCATCTTCGAAAGGAAGGTGGCCCGCCAAGCGTCCGGCTCCGAGGCCGGCACCCCTTCCGACCGCTTCGACAAAAAGAAATGGAAGGGGAAGCAAGGCCATGAAGGCCGCATGGTCGCCGCTGCCGACCGCCCTGCTAAGCAACAGGCTCGGCAGGCGCCCGACCACTTCAAGAAGCTGATGGATAGTTTGTGCCGGAACCACACCTATCCCGTCAAACACAAGTACCGGGACTGCGAAGTCCTGAAGTGTTTCCTCTCCGGGAACCCCACGACGTCGCGGGGCAGGGGGAAGAAGCGCGACCCAGCGTCCGACGCCGGAACAAAGGGAGATGAGACGACCGATGAGTTCCCGTAGCTCGACGGTTGCCTCATGATCTTCGGTGGGGCGGCGTGCTATGCCGACAAGCGTCGGTTGAAGCTCGCCTACCGGGAAGTCCACACGGTGACCCCCGCCGTGCCCAGCTACCTGCGGTCGAGTGCCCGATCGCCTTCGATCGGACCGACCACCCCGACCACGTCCTGCATCCGGGACGCTACCCGCTCGTCGTCGACCCCATCGTGTGGACGAAACACCTGACCAAGGTGCTCATGGACGGCGGCAGCGGCCTCAACATCATGTATGTTGAGACCTTGGACGCCCTGGGAATCCCTCGCTCCGCCCTTCAGTCGAGCAAGGCACCTTTCCACGGCGTTGTCCCTGGCCAACAGGCCCATCCACTCGGGCAGGTTGACCTACCCGTCACCTTCGGGGGCCTGGACAACTTTCGCACGGAGAGCCTCACTTTCGAGGTCGTGGATTTTCTGGGCTCCTGCCACGCCATCCTGGGGAGGCCGTGCTACGCAAAGTTCATGGCAATCCCCAACTACACCTACCTCAAGCTGAAGATGCCGGGGCCACAGGGCGTCATCACCGTGGCCTCATCCTTTCAGCTCGCTTACAACTGCGAGCAGAGCAGTTGCGAGCTAGCCTCAGCGGTCGTCGTGTCCGCCGAGCTCGCTCGCCTCCAAGGAAGGGCCCCCGAGTCCGCCCCCGACTCCTGTAAGTCGGGGCCGTGCTCCTTCAAGTCCGCGAAGGATGCGAAGGAGGTCACCATCGATCCCGAGGATCCTGCCAAGACTGTACGGGTCGGGGCTGCTCTCCCTGCCAAATAGGAAAGCGCGCTCATCGACTTCCTCCTAGCAAACCGGGATGTCTTCGCCTGGAGACCCTCGGACATGCCGGGAATCCCGAAGGAAGCCGCCGAGCACTCCTTGAACATCCGGCCCAGACTCCGGACGATCGCCCAACGCTTCTTATTTGTTCGACGAAGAAAAGTGCAAGGCCATTGGGGAAGAAATCGCCAAGCTTTTGGCCGCTGGCTTTGTAAGGGAGGTGCATCACCCCGAGTGGCTCGCCAATCCCGTTCTTGTAAAAAAGAAGTCCGGGCAATGGAGAATATGTGTTGACTACACGAGCCTCAACAAGGCCTGTCCAAAAGACCCGTTCCCATTGCCTCGTATCGACCAAGTTATAGATTCCACCACCGGGTGTGAATCCCTTTCTTTTCTGGATGCCTACTCGGGCTACCACCAGATCGCGATGAAGGAATCCGACCAGCTCGCGACTTCCTTCATCACTCCGTATGGCTCGTACTGTTACATCACGATGCCGTTTGGCCTGAAGAACGCGGGCGCTACATACCAGCGGTGTATGCAAGCGTGTTTCTCCGACCAAATGGGCCGTAACATCGAAGCGTACATCGACGACATCGTCGTCAAGACCAGGAAGGCCGACGACCTCATCACCGACCTGGAGGAGACCTTTGCAAACCTTCGGCGGTTTCGTATAAAACTCAACCCCGAGAAGTGCGTTTTCGGGGTCCCAAAGGGAAAGCTGCTCGGTTTCATCGTCTCCGAGCGCGGCATCGAAGCCAACCGCGAGAAGATCTCTGCTATCATGAAGATGGGGCCGATCAATGACCTAAAGGGGGTCCAGAGGCTGACGGGGTATCTTGCGGCTCTGAGCCGCTTCGTGTATCACCTCGGCGAGCGTGGGATGCCTCTCTACAAGCTACTGAAGAAATCCGATCGCTTCCGCTAGACCCAAGAAGCTCAGGAAGCCCTCAGTCGACTGAAGGCATTCTTGACTTCGCCTCCAGTATTGGTCGCCCTGGCACCGCAAGAGCCGTTGTTCCTCTACATCGCCGCCACAACCCAAGTCGTCAGTGCGGCGTTGGTCGTGGAGCGAACGGAGGAAGGCCGCGTCTTCAAGGTGCAGAGGCCGGTCTACTTCTTCAGCGAAGTGCTCTCCCAAACAAAGGTTCAGTACCCGTAGATACTAAAGCTATTGTATTCGGTGCTCATAACGAAGAGGAAGCTGGTCCACTACTTCGATCGGCACCCTATCTCCGTGGTGACCTCGTCGCCCCTTGGAGAAATCGTCCACAACCGCGATGCCACTGGAAGGATCGCCAAATGGACTCTCGAGCTCAATGGCCTCGACATATCGTACATCCCCAGGACAGCGATTAAGTCGCAGGTCTTGGCCGACTTCGTCGCCGAGTGGACCGAGGCCCAAGCTCCGCCAGCAATCGAGGACCCCGAGTACTGGACGATGTACTTCGACGGGTCCTACACCAAGAACGGGGCTGGCACAGGGGTCATCATCGTCTCCCCTCTCGGCAACAAGCTCCTGTACGCCATCCGACTGTTCTTCGACGCGACCAACAATGTCGTCGAATACGAGGCCCTCGTCAACGGCCTCCGGATCGCCGCCGACCTCGGTGCTCAGCGACTCTACGTCCATGGCGACTCCAAGCTGGTCGTCGACCAAGTAATGAAAGCCACGGAGTCTCGCGACGCCCGTATGGCGGCCTATTGCTTGGAGGTCCGCAAGCTCGAGGAAAGATTCAAAGGATTCGAGCTTCACCATAGCTACCGATGCTACAATGGTGAAGCCGACTCCCTCGCTAGCCTTGCCTCCAGCAAAGGCCCGGTCCCTCCCGGAGTCTTCGTCTCCGACCTCCACAAGCCATCCATCCGGTTGGATTCGACGATCGAGGGCGCAGCCGACCCCCTAAAAGCGAACGCTCCAACCGACGTTCGGTCGGACGCGCAGCCGCCTGGGTCGGACCCTAGTGTGCTGAACATTGAGTCCGACTGGAGGCAACCCTTCATCGACCGGCTGACAAATGGATCGCTCCCCGTCGACCCCACCGAGGCTCGGCGCCTCGCTCGGCGGGCCAAGTCCTTCGTCCTGGTCGAGAAGAACCTCTACAAGAAGAGCCCCTCCGGGAT
Source organism: Rhipidocladum racemiflorum (assembly GCA_036346355.1). Classification (NCBI taxonomy): domain Eukaryota; kingdom Viridiplantae; phylum Streptophyta; class Magnoliopsida; order Poales; family Poaceae; genus Rhipidocladum; species Rhipidocladum racemiflorum. The sequence continues at coordinate 79,763,401 of CM070577.1, forward strand.
CCTCCAGAAGTGCATCCCGGCCGACCAAGGGAGACACCTGCTGATCGACATCCACGGCGGCATCTGCGGCCACCACGCTGCGCCGCGATCCTTGGTAGGGAAAGCCTTCCGACAGGGCTTCTACTGGCTCACCGCCGTGGCCGACGCCGAGCAGATCGTCCGCACTTGTGAAGGATGTCAGTTCTTCGCCAGGCAAATGCACATCCCCGCACAAGTCCTGCAGACGATCCCCATCACGTGGCCCTTCACGGTCTGGGGGCTCGATCTGGTCGGACCCTTCAGAAAGGCGCCCGGGGGTTTCACTCACCTGCTCGTCGCCGTAGACAAGTTCACAAAGTGGATAGAGGCCAAGCCGCTCGCGACCATCACCTCCGCGCAGGCGGCAAGCTTCTTCCGCGACATCGTCTACCGCTTTGGGGTCCCGAACTCCATCATCACCGACAACGGAACGCAATTCACGGGGAAGGAGTTCCTCGAATTCTGCGATGACTTCAACATCCGCGTCGACTGGGCAGCAGTTGCGCACCCCCGTGCCAACGGCCAGGCCAAGAGAGCCAACGGCATGATTCTCCAAGGGCTCAAGCCACGAATCTTCAGTCGCCTGAAGAAATTCGTGGGACGGTGGGCAGCCGAGCTGCCCCCCATTCTTTGGAGTCTGCGGACCACGCCAACCCGGTCGACCGGGTTCACGCCGTTCTTCCTGGTGTTCGGAGTGGAGGCCGTCCTCCCGACCGACTTGGAGTACGACGCTCCAAGAGTAGAAGCCTACGACGACGCGCGGAGGTCGGAATCACAATAAGATGCTATCGACCAACTCGACGAAGCATGATACGTCGCTGTCCTGCGGTCGGCCAAATACCAGCAGGCACTACGGCGATACCACAGTCGCCTGGTTCGCGGCCGGTCGTTCAACGTCGGCGATTTGGAATCGCGCCAAGTCCAGTCCAGCAAGGACAGACACAAGCTCTCCCCGCCCTGGGAAGGCCCTTTCACCATCGCAGAGGTCCTCCGACCTGGCACCTTTCGTCTTAAAGACGCCGAGGGTAACCTCATCCCCAACGCATGGAATATAGAGAAATTGAGAAGATTTTATCCTTAGAGGATCTCTCTTGTCCATGTACTACTCGAGAAGCCTCTAAACCGAGAAATCGCGTCGGTCGGTTATCCGACCGAGCGTCCGTTTTCTCCTCTCGGTATCTTTGTCAAGCCCAAACACTACGACCTATGCCTCGGCGGCTAAGGTCCCGAAGTAGTGCCCTACAGGTCGAACAAATTGCGCATGCAAAGTGACCAGCAGTTGGTCGGGATTACATCCCTCCCGTGCAAACTCGCACTAATACCTGCCTCCGACCTACGCCTGACCCCTTGCGGTCCCTAAAAGCTACGGTCGTCGAAGAACATCTCACAAAAACAAGCTCGTTGAGAAGAAGAAGAAGCAGCGAGCAGAGAAGAAAGCGGAATGGCAACTTCTTTTTTATTTATTTATTTACATATAAGGGGGCACTAGCCCCACCGGCGGAAGCAGCCCGCCCGGATCGGAGCTCCCCGTCACTCATGGTGGCACTCCTCCAGGTGCGCGCCGATCCAGCCAAATGACACGTGGCGCCGCTCGGTCAACGCCTCAATCAGCGGCGCCCTCACCAGCCGGAGGCGAGGCACAGCCGTGATGAGGGCGTCGACCCGCCTAGCGTCCCAGACGATGGCGCCGACCTCCATGTCCGCTACAATCCTCTGCCATGCCTCCTCAGTGTCTACTGAGGACTCCCTAAGAAGTGCAGCAAAGCGGTCCCCCATAGTGGCGCGGAAAAGCTTGGCAAAGAAGTTCTGGCGTGGCTCAAAAAGATCCCAACACACCTCCTTTTATACCCCAAGGCGCGCGACACGAAGAAGATCGAGTAACTACGGGGAGCAGAATTCGAAGCGTCCTGCACCAAGTCCAACCACGGCGTGGCCCTCCAGAAAAGTTAAGGCAGTCTAATCCCAAAAAACTCTTTTCCGTTTTTGACACGTCTCTTTCCCCTGAGCTCAAAGTGGTACGCGGCGACTGCAGCCCAGTCCCCGCGCACCACTCGGGGGCTACTTATGACCGCACAGGTTGGTGTCCTGGGTCGGTGGCCCGACCGACCAAACGGTCTCCCTCACGGTAACCCCTTCGACCCAAGTGCTACGGCCTACGCCCCTGCGGCTACGGCTGCGAAGTGGCACTTCGCGGAAGAAGGAAGTTACTCGAGCGAGGCAAGCCGAGGCCGGTCGGAAACACTTCTTTTCTATGAAGTGAGCGCTCTAAGTTCTAGTCCTCTCCCGCGTTTCCCTCGAAGGTGATCAACACAACACCCATGCTCTCGGGAAACCCCCGCGGATCCCGTAGCTACGGTCGTAAAGCGTTCATCACATCAAAGAAGCGCGGGATGAGCAAACGGAAACTTAGAACGGCCCAGCAGGCCGGAACCGTCAGCAACTCTTTCAATTGTCCTTTACATATTTTCGCCACCCCACAGACACAAAAAACAAAAACTAATCATCTCCCCGCTCTCGATGGAGGACACTCTGCGGCGAAATCCTCCCGGCGATCTCCCGGGCGTGTGGGTCGACCTGGGACTCGAACCTATCAACTTCCTCGTCGGTCCAGTTCTCGGCGATCCCGCTCCCAACCGTCTCAAGGTCGATGCCATCGTAGTAGGAAATGGCGTTGACCAGTGCCGAGGAGGCGCCGAGCGTCGTCGCCTCGCGCACCGAAGCTTCGACATGCTCCGGCACGCCGGCCAACAGGGCGAAAAGGGAGCTCGGGCCCGGGATGAGCCCTAGCAACCGGTCGCAGACAACCTGGCCGACCCTCTGAAGGGTCGTCAGCTCGGCTGTCAGCTCGGCCGCACCCCTCTCCGCTATCTGCAGAGCCGACAGGGCCACGTCTCGCGATTTGACCGCCGAGTCCCGCTGCTCCGCTGCCAACCTTCGCGACTCCAAGGTGTCGCCGAGGTTCGTTTGCAGCTCTGCAAGGTCAAGACCGCATCAGAAGATGCCTATCGCAACATCCACCAAGGGGTCGGACAACTCACCAGCCGCGGAGGCCTCCAGGGCGCGGAGTTCCTCTTCAGCCTTGGCACGCGCCTCCCGGTCGGACGCTGCGCTTTCGGCGAGCGCTTTCGCCGAGCGCTTTCGCCGAGGTTAACTCCTCCCAAGCGGAGTCTCGCTCGGCGCGCAGTTGGTCGGCCTCCCTCCAGGTCGAGTCGCGTTCGTCCCGGAAGCGGGCTTCCTCCAACCGAGCGGACTCCTCCGCGCTAGCCGCGGAGGCCCTGGCTTTCCCGGCATCCTCCAGGAAAGACCTGGCCTCAGCCACCTCGCCGCCCAGGGACTATGCCAGCCGCCGGGCCTCCTGCAGGGACCCGGTGACTTCGTCCAACCTCTGACCGGCGACGGTGGCCTTCTCCTGCTCGGCGGCGAGCGCTCCCCGAGCATCGCGCAACATCGTTTCGAAGTGGTCGCGCTCCTCTTCGACGGCCTCCCTTCGACCGTGCATACGTCAGAGGAAGGCTGACTTCTCTGACACCCGAGACTGCAGACGCTGCAAGAAACCACCTGGCCGGTCAACCACGGCCCCGTTCAAAAAAACGCTAGGACAAGGTTTTTTTGACCTTACTGACCCGACCGGACGGGCTCCCCCAATAATAAAACCTAACGCTTTGGTGGAGGATTCGAGAGCGAGGAGAAGATCCTTGCGGATCCGATCGATCTCATTCTCAACGTTCCTCTCGCCCTCTTCCAGGGTCGACCAGTCGCGGTACTCTGCCGCGTCGTCCAAGACGAGCAACGGCTCTCCGGACGGGCCGCTGCCCGGCCAGGTGAGCATAGGAAAGGACCCCGCGGCGGACCCCGACTGCGCCATCTCGGCGGCCCGCCCTTCCGGAGACCAACCCGGAGAGTCCGACCCGACCTCGATCGTCTCCGGGGCCACTCCGGCTGGTGCGTCCTCAAGAACCCGTCGCAGGGCCTCCTCCGACAGTCAGCTTGTGCTGACCGGCGGTTCCCCCGGCGGTGGTGGCGAAAGAACCTCCTCGACCCCCTCGACCGGCGTCGTGGAGAAAACCGGACTCCTCGGGCCCCCCGCCGGCGGCACCACGTCCTCTTCCACTGGCCCCGCCGCAGGGACTATCCCCACGGGGCCCCCGCTCCGGACGGCCGTCATCACGGCCCCCGCCGGCGGGGGAGAAGAAACAAGACCCCTCGCTCCCGAGGTCGGGCTCAACACCACCTCCGCACTTGAATAGATCCTGCACGCAACAATCAGTCGGGAACTACACAGGATAACCCGAGCGGAGGGTGGACCGGAAGACACGCGAGACACTAACCGCGTCGAGCGGACGCGCGGTGGCCGATGCGCCCTTTTCGCCGAACCCCCGCGTAGGGGCGTGACGGCTCTCCGCCTCCTCAGGTGGAACCCCGAACTTGGAGCGTCCTCTTCAGGCTCGAGGGCACCGACCCCTTGGCCGAAACCCGCATCGGAGCCGCCCTAACCGCCCCTGGCGTTTTCGCTGCTCTCGCTCGAGGCCACCTCTAGGCTACCTTCACTCAAGGATGTGTCGGAGACCTCCTCGCCCCGCGCGGCCTGGGCCGCGTGCTCCTCCTTCTTTCGTGCCTCTGCGGCTTTTCTCCTCTCCTCCCTCCGCGCCTGGCGAGCGGCGTCGCGTTGATCTGCAATAGCGCGCGCCGCGGCCCTCGCCTCTTTCTCTCCCGGCAAGTAGGCCCGGGAGACCATGCCACCAAGCCCCTACGAAGGTACGCTCGGATGAGCCCCGGAAGGCTAAGGGAGAAGGACCAGAAAAAGGGGGCGCCACCCGACCTACCAAATTCGGCGGGTTCTATGACGAGAACGGCGTAGGGACGCTGCCCGCCGCCTCGGTGTCGCTCGCACCGACGACCGCGGACACCCGAGCTAAAAGCTCCGACGCCGGGAACTCCGCCTCAGACATCCTCATGGGGTCGGATGTCCCAGTGTACCTGAACATGGGGTGCACCCGATCCTTGAAGGGCTGAATGCGCCTCTCCATGAACGCGCGAACGATAACGTCGCCAGTCAGGCCTCGCGCCTTCAGGTCCCTGATCTGCTCGATGACTATCTTCACCCTCTTCTTGTCCTTCGCCTCGAGTCCCCAACCCCATTGGGGACCTGCCTCGGGCAAGTTGCCGGTGAAGACCGGGGCGCTGCCACCCGGGTTCCGGATGTAGAACCACTCGTTGTGCCATCCCCGATTCGACGACGGTAGCTTCACGTCGATGTAGCCCGCCTTGCGGCCGCCACGCAGTTGGATGGCAACGCCGCCGAGGGGAGCGGCCACGTCTGACGGCAACCGCGCCAAGAAGAAGTGCCTCCAGAGCCCCCAGTGGGGTTCAATCCCCAGGAAGGCCTCGCACAGCGTGATGAAGATCGCGATGTGGAGGACGTCGTTCGGGTTCAAGTGGTGCACCTCCCCCCATAGAAAGCAGCAGTCCGCGGATGAACGGGTGGGGGGGGAGCCCGAATCCGCGCTCAAAGAAGGAGGCGAGCACGACGATCTCTCCATCGCCCGGCGTAGGGGCCGTAGCCCCCGTCGGCACCATCCACTGCGACACGTCCCGCGGGGGGAGGAACCCTTTCTTCTCCAAACCGAGGACGCGGCCGGGCGCCGCCGAGCACGGGGCCACGACATCGCTAAGACCAACGAGGAGGCAAGGCGAGAGGCGAGGAAGCAAGGAGTCCTCTTCGCCGGCTGTGAGCTTTCCTCTTTTCTGTTTTTCCCTTTTGCAGAAAGCAGGAATGGGCGCCCCCCTCCTCGCACCTCCTTCGCCCTCTTTATAGACACAGTATGGAACAGTTCTTCGCGCGAACCGGGCGATTTCGACCGCTCGATCGCCACCACTACCATCGCCACGGTAACGCATCGCAGTTTTTAATCCCCACTGAGCATTAAAAGTTCTGAAAGGACAACTGCCTCGCGTCGCGTGCCACGCAGCCCCGCGGTCTCCGCCGTGCGTAATGGGCCAAAGCGCCCCGAAAAAGGTATGACCGGCCCGTTGGGCCGCCCGGCCTTGAGGTGGCGGAACGCCTTCCGGCTCGCACCCGAGGCCCGGCACCGTGCTGAGGGTCACGAAGGCCAAGTCCAGTCGACTGGACCCAGTGCCGCCCCCGCACGAAACCAGAGCGAGGGGCGAACCAGGGTGAGCCCCCAGTGGGCCTCCAGTTGGGTTGGCGGACGACCCAATCACCCTGGCCCGCATCCGAGACCATACCTCACACTCTCCCGCGGAACTCATCGATGAGTGGCGGCCAAGCCGCGCTCCGGGTCGGCGGACGACCCGAAAGCCCGTTACGGGATCGAGTAAGGAAATGTTTTCATGGGACGCCCCACAGTGGGCTGGACACCCGCGTCGGGTTTTCCGTTCGCTTGGAAATGATCCCCCCGAGGGAGATCACCAAGGTCCCACTCGGATTACCCGTTAGTAGCTCGCACGAGCACGGCGTTCACAACGACGTAGGTAAACGCGCGTTCGCTCACCCGCTCCAGGTCTCACGACCGTGGCCGACCAGAGCCCGTCCAGCCATAACAAAAACGAACGTTTTTTAAAGTACCGAAACCCGGACTCTTCGGCTAGGGTAAACCCCCGACCGGCTCTCCGACCCGCTCGGGGGCTCGGGGGCTACACCCACCGGGTGCGCTCGCGCGCACCCGGACTCTTCGGCCGAGGCAGCCACCGGCAAGCAGCGCCAACCGAATCTCGCCGACCGACTCGACGGCGGGTCGATTTCGACTGGGATAAACCCCCGACCGGCTCTCCGACCCGCTTGGGGGCTACTGACGAGGACACATACCATGGGTACCCCCATCAGCCCGAAACCACGAACGGGCTGACCTCTTTAGAAGCCCAGCTCTGGCGAAGGGCCTGTGGGCCATAAAGAGGGGACCTGGCCCTGATTCGGACCAGCTCTGGGCGTTGAGTTCCGACCCTTAGGTCGAGCACGCGCCGACTTCTCAGTATCCGCCGTCGGCTCCACTCAGCGATCGGGGAGTCAAGCCCCGCGCTGCCTCGCCAATCGCCTTCAGTGTGCGCGACGTCCTGTGACGTCCGTACCAGGGTAGGCGGTCCCTTCCCGAGGTTGTCAGAGGACTCGCCAAGAAGTCAAGCCCCGGTCCCGTCATCCTGACACGTCACGGAGGAGAGCGCCCCCTCCCGAGGCCACGCTGAGGTCAGATACAATTAATTGCCGGCCGACGGTCGACGGCAGTAGTGCGTCACCTCGCCAGCCCGGCCGAGGACCCCCTGCCGCAGGACTACCAACTCGGCATGGGGGTGGACGGAGCCCGGTCGAACGACAAGACAGAAGACTAGACTCCAAGTCGTACAGTACCCCTTCCTTTTTTCTCTCCAAACTCCCATGTAACCTGCCACCTCCGAGTCTATAAGGAGAGGCAGGACGCCGGGGGCGGGGGGAGATCAAGCAAGAAAACCAGAAATCGGTCGAACACAAGAGGGAACCCTCCCTCATCTGTAACCCCTAGCGATCGTTCGCCTTGAGAAGCAATACACATCCACAACACGAACTGGAGTAGGGACATTCAGCCCGAACCAGTATAAACCCCTGGCTTCCAGAGTCAACCATTCGAGGAGAGGGAGCGCGCGACCCCCACTAACCAAAAATTCGTATTGCCGGTGCACGAAACACCGGCACTATTTTTACTATATTTTTTCTCTGTTGTATATTTATGTTATTTTGTATTTTGGTTTTGTATATTTCAGCATTACTTCCCAAGCACGCATGGGCTGATCAAAGCTTCTAAACTGGAGTTATCCTGAGGAGCTGAAAGCACTGCTGAAAGCAAAATGTGTAATTGGTCAGTCGATTGTTCTTCAGATCCGCATACCTGTATGGAAGTTGCAGAAAAACATGAGAATACTAACAGGATTAGAATTCAAAAGGCTTAGCTATTTATATTTCAGTTCAACATGTTTGTCTTCCTGAAAGAAGAAATTTTGGTACGTACTTGCAAGCGCTATATCCTACCGCCTCTGAAGTTTTTTCTAGTTCCTCATCAGTCCACTCAACAATTTTACCTGAATAAAATCATGACCATATTTTACCTGAAGATTATTAAAAGAAGGAAAAATTCCACAATAGTACCACTTACAATTTTCAGTTAGACGCTGGAGAAGCTCTGATTTACTCCGAGATTGCCTCATCAAGTAGCTCCACCAATCGAACAACCTCAGTACTACGAGTTCGGAAGCGCTTGCCATCTGCTCCAAGAACAAGGCCAAACCCAACATGACTCGTTTTTGGAAACTTCTTTTCTTTTGCATCTGGGGAGCAACCAGCCATCCTAGCAGCCTGTAATAGAATTGGATCTGGAAGATTCACTGAAAGCCCATGGAGGGAATAAATATCTAAATTGGTTCTCTTCATCTAAAGAATTACTAGTACCAAGATTAATAACATGTTTCAAGTAAAGATAAACAAATCTTTGTGCTTACACTGAAGAACATATCAAAATGCTGTTGTTGGCCAACATCTGTTACATATATTATCCATTCTGCCTTCTCCACATTAAGCCGATGCCTCCATAAAAGCAGCAATAAAAAAGGTTAAAATTCACAAAATAAATAGCTTCGACAAAATAGACTGCGTCAACTACAAAAATATATCCACTTTGCTTCCACAGAAAACAGCTAAATAAGCCCTCAGAAAAAGTAGGGTATAGAAGGAACACGTATCAATTAATATTTAGCAACAAACCACAGAGCAGCTAAGTCTGTTGAGGCATAGTTGAAGCCACCATCTCTTTTAACCACTATCAAAGGGATTTGATGACCTTCGATGAATATAATATAAGGATTATAAAAAGCTCTCCCCCCTGAAAAGCGACTAATTAGCTTGCTTCTCAACATTTTAAAACATAAATCAATAACATTCATGGCTACCCTGGGGAAGAGGCAGATAACAAAACAAGAACATAAGCATTTAATGATACCAATAGACAAAAAATGATTGAATGAAAAATGATTGAACGCAAGTAGATACAGTTGCTTTGGTCAAAATGGGTTCAGATAAACTAAAATGGATCAACAATGGACAAAATATTGCGAAAATTCGAAAATCACACAGATAAATTCAAGTTTAATAAATTCGATGACATTCACTGGAATACAGGATAATAGGAACTCATAGGTCACTCATAGACGTGCACATCAGAAACATCAAGCAACCGGATGGGTAGTTTGGGTACCAATTAATAACTGAAGCTAAGTTGAAAATTTTTAACAGCTATTGTAGAATTTTCAATCTATGAGGCTTCATATGACAATGAAGGGAATGCGCCTTGTTGTAAATCAACTAAAGATTAATGATTGACTAGCACGGAATCTTTTTCAGCATGGCTCATATGAGAATAAGAAAAACAAGAACCGTTCAGACGAGTTTGCAAGAAAATAATGTAACAAATATTGCAGAAATTTCAGTTTTAGAAAGTGCATACAACAAGCAAGGAATGTTATTATGGCGAACATTCTAGAAACCGACGTGTTGGTGTTCATCTAAACTCCAATTAATACAGAAGTTTAAGGATGCAACTACATTTTGTTAATACTTGATAGTTGATAAGCAACCTTTTTAAAATAATAAGTCGAATCAAAGTAATACTACCTTTTCTTCAAGATCTACATTTAAGCGCTTGTAAACCAAGTCAAACTCATCCCTGCTGATTTCGCAAATCTTTTTCCAGGCAGCTCGGTATTTATCCTCCCCTCACTGCAGTTTATTTTTTGTTTAGATGAGGATGAGAAATGCCACAATCTTCCATACTCCAAATCCAGAAGGATTACACACCTGTAGACGAACTACCGGTTGTTGAGCCCTATCTTTAAATTCGGGATCATCATCGAATCTTTGCTTGGATGCTCTCTGTAACATCCCAATTTTTGAGTTTTTACAAAGTTTCAAAGTCAAAAAGGATCATTTGGATTTTTCCCGAATTAAATTCCAGCTTAATTTGAATTTTCCTATCACCAAAATATTTTATTTATTTATTCTGTGCATCAAATCAAAGATTTTCAGTTTTTGTTGGGTTCTTTGTGCTTCAAGGAATTTTTTTGTATTTTTTGGGATTTTTCTGAATTTGTTTGCTATTTATTTGAATTTATTTGCTTTTATCGGAATCTCAAGAATTTTTCTAATTTGAAAAATGTTTTTAAAATCTTATTCGGCTTCAGGCCGAATCTTCCGCGCGGCCCAGTCGCCAGCCCATCTTCTCGGTCCGGTCCGCACGGCCGCCACGCGTCACCGCCTCACTCGCCGCCCCGACCCGCTCGTCCCGCGCCCAGCCCACGCGCCGCCACCGCCCAAGCAAACCCTAGCTGCCACCTTCCCGGCGTCCATGCCACCTCCATGGCCTTTAAAAGCCGCCGCCGCCTCGAGATCCAGTTTCACCTCCTCGAGCCGCACCCGTAGCCACCATCCACGCCCACCGAGACGCATCCTAGCACCGGCATTCGCTTGTCGAAGTCCTCCGCCGCAGCCACCATCTTCCTCCGCGTGGATCTGCCCCTCTGGTTGGCTTCCGTCACAGCCGAGGACGTCTTCGGGTGCGTCGGGTTGATCTCCTCCGGATCCGCATGGTTTCGTGGCCGATCCGTCCCGTCTTGTGCAAAAGCCGGGTCTTCTTCTCCACGTCCGGTGAGGCGCCGCCACCGAACCGGCCGTGGGAACCCCAGCCGTGCCCGATCCGACATGGCCGCCACGTGCACGCCGCGTCAGCGCCACGCCGCCACGCGTCAACCGTCCCGCCACATCAGCCCCGGCACTGCTGCGGTGCATCGGGTGCACCGTGAACCAATCCTGAGCCGTAGACCCAGTCTACCCGAACCCTAGATGACATCAGTGATGACACAATAAACCCCTTTTCCTTTAGAAAAATAATTCCCGAGATTAGCCCTTTTCTTTTTTTCTGATTTTTGAAACTTCCGAGAGCCCGTTCTCCCTCATACGAACTCCGATTGAGCCCGTTCAAATTTCTAAAAATTTGTAAAATCAAGCTCTACGTTCCAGAGCCATTTATTTTAATTTTTGTTACTGTTTTGGTATTTATTTGTGCTTATTGCATTCTTTTTCGGTAGACGTTGATCCCCAGGGAGTGAGCGCAGGATTCGGAGATCAAGACTCAGCAATTGCAGTTGATCAACAAGGCAAGTCGTAGTCCTTGACCATGTTGGACCCATGTTTGCAAAAGTATTTTTATTTCATACAATAGCATGCTATCTGTTTATAAGTATTATTTGCTGGGACTAGTTAAGTACCTGTTCGCGCTAAAAATGTGAAGCAGGATTCTTAGCCTCGAACACACAAGACAAACACCGGGTTTGCAGAGCGTGCCAGTCAATTTGACCTGAAATTGATAAGGTAGAATTCGTAATTTGATCAAAGCCGATAGAGCAATGTTTATCGGCTTTTCGCTAGTCGGCTGAAAAACCGATTAGGGGATAACTAGATCAACCAGTTACGGTTAACCCGGATACAAGGTGAAATCGGCTTTGAGAAGGCGATGCGTAGCAAAACAAAGCAGATCGAACCTGGTGAAATCGGCTAAAACCAACAATCGGCGATGCGCAGCTATGTTGATTCCGTCGACTTGCAGAAAGATGCTTGTAAACCTTAAAACGATGTAAATACTGTAAAAACGTAGATGTTGTGTTAGATTGATTCCTTTCACCGCTTGACGCCTACCACCTTTTTATAATACCTCCGGCCGATCCGAGTTGTATATGGATACGGTATGTTTACCCGTATTGGCCTCCGATCTGATCTCCTTCCTTAGAAACGGATTCTCGTTTCGATTCATCCATTGCTCTCTTTCCATACGAATGCTTCTTTCCGATTCAAACTGATTTTTACCACATACCAAATTTTGGTGCAAACATATGCCCCCCGTTTTTTGGAAGATGACTCATTTTCCAAAAAAAACTTATCGGCTTTACGTTCTCATCGACTTACGGAGACATCTACCTCGGGAACTACCCCAATAACTTCGCCGTAATAACCTCGGTGCATTTTAAATGCACAACCACTCCCGCCTGTTCACCTTTTTTCACCGTAGTATAAATATGGGGGTCCCCCACGGTCATTTTCATCCCTCGAAGCCCTTGTCCCCTCGTCAATCGGCTTCCTCTGCATCCCTGGTCTTCCTGAGCAATCCTTCGTGCTTTCTTTGCTTTTCCTCCCTTCTCGGTCGGCTGAAATGGATGCCTCGCAGGTACTCATTCCCATCCCAAATAGTGACCATCAGTATTTTCTAGGTCCTGTAGGAACCGTAGAAGCCGATACTGTTATTAGAGACGAGGTTCCTAGACTTCCTTTATCGGCTCCTGGTTAAAACATAAAGGAATGGAGTAAGAGTTTTAGGGCTTGGCCGACAGCTCTCAAAGGCTGGAGGTCCTGGTATATTAGAGTATCGGCCCAAAAGAAGGTGGAGTGGGAAGGAATGAGCATTGCCGAGTGTCTTCCCATGTCTTTAGCTGCCCCAGAACCCAATGAATCCCTGGTGGCTGCTGCTTGCTATTTTTGGTCAGATTCTTTTAATGCCTTCTTTTTCCCAATCGGTCCTATCGGCCCAACCCTCCTAGATATGGCCGAGTTATGTTGCCTTAGGCCTGATGGAGACCAAATATTGGCTTTTAGTGGTAAACCTCAGTACAAATTGGTCCGAAAAAAGAGGGAAGGTTGGTCCAAATACATCCAAAATAACAACAAGGTAACCGGCCCTGTGTCGGATGAGGAGCACGTCGCTTTCCTCAACCTATGGCTAGACCGATTCCTTTTTTGCGGCGCTTCCTTAGGGCCAACCCAAGTTTACCAATTTATGGCAGAGTAATTGGTCATGGGTCGTCAGCTAGCTTTGGGGAAATCTTTGTTGGGGGCTGTCTACCACATGATGTATGTTATTCGAAGTCGGCTTTTTACCGGCAACGGTTCTTATGTCGTGGGTAACGTTGGGGGCCCACTTTGGTTTATCCAGATCTGGCTCTACTGTGTTTTTGGCCGCCTTATTATCCCAGACCCTTCGGAAGAATCGTCTTTCCCAACGGAAGATTACCCTGAGGGCACAGCCCCTATATTCCAGCCTTGCCGATCTTCGGGCGAGAAGTTTATCATGTGTTCGTCCGATGAACCTAAAATTTCCCCGGCCGGTTTTCACAAGTATTTATCCTTCTTTTTGAATCTCAACCAAGCCTCCTTCAACCGTCGAGATTTCTTCACGTATAGCCAATTAGCCGACCTTCCATGGCCCTCCTTTCTCCGTTTAAACTCCGATAGCTCTCTAATGCCCCAGTCTACCCTTGACCTTCTCCCTTTATTAATTTCTCCTTGCATTCTCCATGTCGGCTTGAGTACCCGTAATAGAACCTTTCAGCCGACCTATGAGTTCTATCATCCCTCTGTGTATGCACGCCAACTGGGTTTTGGACAAACGATTCCTTGCTTCCCCTTGCTTGCTATGATTAAGCCACGAAATAAAGTAACTAACACTACTGCTGCGGAGCTTATCACTGAGCTAGCCGATGAGCTCCATGTGGTGGACTTGCCTTTCCTTGTGTTGAACACACGTCGGTCGGGCCAGTTTACCTCGTGGTGGGCTACCATAGCTGAATCGCTCTTGCGGAGACGTACTATTCATGAAGTCTTGTCCTCCTTTCTCCCTGGCTTTCAAGAGCCGATGGAGGCCACTGACGGGTCTAACTCGAGTTCAGGCTACGCTAACTCGTCTTTAGAGGTATTTTATTTTGATATGCCTGTCAAAACAAGATTTTCATCGGCTTGACCATGTCTTTTACTTTACAGACTAGCAAGAGATCGGCTCCAGCGCAAACCGCATCGGCCGACGACAGTTCAAAACGGCAAAGGCCGTCAGCCCCTCTTGCTGGTTTATCTTCCCAGACACGAGAGTTGATGACCCATCATTATCGTAACTTCGCGAGCGACGCATCGAGAGTAGGTCCAGCTTTTAGCATTGTTTAAACTTCTTTCGTCAGCTAACCCCAATATTTGCCATTCTTCCAGAGAAGAAGAGGAAGAGCCGAAGAGTCGTCATCAAACAGTCTTCTAAACCTGCTGGGCGCGATGCAGCGTCGTCTCCGACTGGATCGGCCACTGCGGTCGGTTTTCCTTTTTTGATGTCGGCTTTTATTAGGGTAAATGCTCTTAACATAGTATTTTTTTTCTTCCAGGAAACTTCTCCCTTGCCGACGGCTGATGTTGATGACCAAGGGGCTGCAGCAACCAAACCTCCTACGTCGGCTCCCAAGCCTGTTTTATCCTCGGACCCCCTTGTTGCCCCTTTGCAATTCCCGTTGACCGCTGCTCCAACCGTTCCCATGGCCCCAGTTGCTGAGGCCGTACTTGCTCCGGTGCCTGAGGCAGACCCTGTCGACCTCCTGGGCTTCAGCCTGGATGAATTGAGTGACCCTGAAGTCCTGGCCACGGATGACTACCCAGCTGATGTACAGCGAATCATCAGTGCTGCTGCGGAAGTATCGGCTATCGTGACTTCTGTACCTGGGATGCAGGAAAGACTCGATCGTCTGTTCAATGAAGTCTTGCAGCCTGAAGCCCAGCTCCTGGCCAACACGCAACCATTGAGGACAGCTATGGCAGCGATTGAAGCCGACCTCCCTCCAGAAGTAATGCAAGCCCTCTTGGATGTTTGTCATCTGGACTCTCAAAGGGAGGAAATTGCAGCTGCAAAGACTAGACTAGCTCAGCGGGCAGCGCAGAAAGTAGATCAGGACGTCTTGGACAAGATGGTGGCCGACACCAAGGCCAAAAAACAACACTATGATGAAGGCATCTCCAGCTTTAAATCGGCTAAGACAAGACAGAGCGAGTTGATTTCTACCAAGAAATCTCTTGAGGAACAACTAGCTAAAGTGACTCAGCAATTAGCCGATGTCGAGCTGTCTATCACTGCGTCGGCTTCATCATTGTCTGCTCAGAAACGCATCCTTGGTGACATGGTGGCTGCGGTGAAGAGCCAATCGGCCAAGATTCAAGACATCCCCGGGAGCGCGATCGAAGACCAGCGGTTGGTTGACAATGTTCAAAAAATCATTGCTAAAGCCGCAGGGGCACTTTCAGGCCTAAAAGCTCGTTTGCCCGGCTCGGGTTGTAACTCCATCATGTTTCAATCGGTCCTTGTCGCAAAACTGTTTGGACGACTTATTTGTATCGGCTATGTAGCCGATCTTGTTTTCATGGGATGTTTTTTGGATGATGTAAATAGATCGGCTGTGTAACCAATCTTTTTCATTTTAAGTTGCTGCAATTCTTCTAACTGCCTCTGATCGTCGTTAGGACCCGATCCAGACGCTAGGGAAGTATGCTTTCAAATATCTCCCATTTATAGCTTTAGGTAGGATAAATCCTTCTAACGTCTCCAGGATATATGCGTTCCCATCAACCAACCGATTTATTCGATAGGGTCCTTCCCATGTTGGATACCATTTGCCGAATCGATTATCTTTTGAACCGATCGGTAATATAGTCTTCCATACCAAATCGGCTTGATTAAAAGATTTTGGTACAACTTTCTTATTATATGACCTGGCAACCTTTTCTTTGTTCTTTCTAAGCCGATCCATTACAATCAACCTTAGTTCGGCTAAATCATCTAAATTATCTAACATCGCCTGTTCATATTCATCGATTAGTAAATTGTCTTGTTTAGATAGCCTTACTGAGCCGATATTGACTTCCACGGGTAAAATGGCTTCTTGTCCATATACCAACTGAAAAGGCGACAAGGAAAGAGGGAGAAGCATAGGTAAGCAACGGGAAACTAAACCACATCCTCAAAACAAAGGCACACCCACAAAGGCACACAACAGAAGGGAAAAACCAACTGAACTTCAATTAAAATCAAATAGTTTTGGAGGTGGCTGTATCACAAATGCCTAAGGGCACGATACAATCCAGCAATCACTTATTCAACGCTCTAACGCGACAAAATTAAGATCCTGCAGACTAAAACCAACTAAGAACTCGCGTCGCTGCCGAAGACGCGCGGGGACGGGTCCTCCTCCTCCTCGCTCCTGCTGCGGGAAGGCGTAGCTACTGCAGACGGTCCTGCTCCTCCAGGGGCAGCCAAAGCACTCAGAGAAAACCCTGGCGGCGAAGGGAGACGAACAGACTTGCGCGCGGTCGTTCGAAGCCTCAGACCTTGATGACGCTTGGCTGGCGGCGCGTCCTCTGGGATGTCGCGGGTCGGCGGTTCCTCCCGAACCGGGGCTGGTGGCGGCGGCGCCACGGGCTGTGCCACCTGCACAGGCGCTGGCGGTGGAAGAAGTGCACGCAAGGTCTCCAGCTCCTCCTTGAGCCGACGAGTCTCCTCCCGAGAAGCAGCCAAACTCTCATACTGATCTCGAAGCTCATGGAGAGTGCTGACATAGGCCTCATCTTGGGCTCGGACGAGCGCTCCCACATGCACCAACGCTGGGTCCTGCTCCTGCTCCGTACCCCGGAACCTGCTGTGGTACCTTTCTTCATCCAAGCACGGGAACAGGCGGTACGGCGAGTCCTCCAGTCGGTCATTGTAGCTGTTGCCAAGCTGAAGAATGGCCTGTCTCGCAGCATCCTGGATCGCATCACCCAACTTCACCCTCTCCGAAGTGAAGTAGAACGGACGCTCATCCACAAACGGACTTCGGGCCTGCACCATCAGTCTAACCTTCCACGTGGCATGGTCTAAGCTCGACACGGAGGTACAACGGTACTCAGGCCGGTGGGGAAACTCCAGCTCTTGGAGCATCAAGGACAGCTCCGTACAAAAGCCTCCCGCCAACGAAGCAAAAGTGGTGTAAGTCGGCATCTACAAATTTTGAAAGAGGACATGATTAGTAAACAAAATTTAATTAAAGGAGAGGATAAGCACAAGATACTAAGATAGAAGAGATAGCAGCAAAGAAACTTAAACTTTTGCAAGTACACTTTTATAAAATATAAGTCCTTAAGGCTTTGCCATGCTAGCTAGGGCACGTCCTACAGTCGTCCAGGCTCTGATACCACCGCTGTGAGGCCCCGGATCAGCTATCCAGAATCTCATGTGTATTTCCGTACTAGTCCCAGATCAGTAGCTAGTACACACAAATACAAATGATACTTCATTGCCGAACAAAACGAAACTTGTAATATAAATATCCAAGTATGGGCCACATGGCCACTTATTACAATACTCGGTCCAACGACCGGACACTCAAAACAGCGGAAGCAAAAGAAAGCAACAAGCGAACGCCACAACGCCACAGGCGACGACTAGGAACGCCACTAGTCCTCCTGGTAGTCCTCCTCGAAGAACTCCTCCTCTTCTTTGGCATCTTGGTAAATCTCTGATGATTACAATGTTGGTGTAGCACGTGAGTACAAAAGTACTCAGCAAGTCGGGAAATTATCATCATGAGGGGCTTTCCAAAGGAAGCTTAATAGGGTTTATTTGCATAAAGCCACATTTGATTAAATCATACTTAAGTAATAAATTTCACAAAGCATCTTTTACAATTCTTTTTAATAATTGAATTATTTATTATTGTAGTGAGGTTCTATCCACCATCACTAACATAAAGGCTCTATCCGCCAACAGTTTAAAAGATCAAAGTTAATCATGTGACTCCATCCGTCAAATGCAAAACAGGTTCTATCCACCTGGGTTGGCTCTTTCCGCCAAACAACATTCGAGAGTTCTAACCACTCCCGAACCCCAAAACAAAACAATTTTTGGTTTTAAAAACAAAATCAAAGTCTACCAATATGAAAGCATTCTTCGCTTTGCCTTTGACCGTAGGCACGGCTATTCGAATAGTTTTACTCTGCAGAGGTGTACAACTTTACCCACAAGACAAGATATACCCTTGTTGCCATGCAATTAACACACTTCCTTAGGTGTGCCGGCAGGGATATCTTGACAAGGCGCAGTTACAATGTATCTACCTAACTAGACCCACCACCGAGGTTTCACCGCTGTTAGGGTTCCCTCCACCCAAGATGAAGCCCTCTTGCGCCGTGGTGAGAAACACAACATTGCCTCCGTCCGGCATTCACATTCAACCAAGTGGTGAGTTTAAGCTAGGCTTCTACAAATTAGTTGGCCAGGTCGTACCATTATAGACATGTGGTAGTACGGTTATGCTTAAAATGGCAATCATAAGCGTCGGTCCTTATATGACTTGGGGCGGTACTTGCACAAAAGGATCAAGACTTGATCCGCTCCCACCCGACATTCCATGCCGCCCAAGTCAAAATCATTTTCCTTTTCTTTTTATTTTAGAAAACAGGACCAAAACCATAATAACACTTTCAAATCACATTTGATAACCTTCTTTTTGAATAATCCCACCCATGGGTTGTTTTCATCGGAAAAGATCCTAAGCAATTCTACCGTACTACATATCAACGGATACCATATAAGCATAAGCATGGTATAAACAATGTTTTAGGGTTACAATGGATATGATTAACAATGTCATGGAGGAATCAACAAGTTCGGAATAACTAGCTCTTATATTTGACATATTTAATTAAACATAGCCATGCAACTTTATAAACAATTTAAATCATTTTGTAAACATAGGAGCAAAGTGCATCAAGGAGACTTGCCTTCAGTTGCGGCGGCGGTGTCGAACTCGGAAGGCTCGACGGTGAAATCGGCGGTCGCGGCGGGATCGTCGACTACACGCAAAACGAGGCAATAAATAAATAACAGAAAATAAATAAAATCTAAAAATTATAAAATTAGTACTGGCAGGTAGATCTTGATTTTAGATGAATTTAGAAATTTGAATGGGGTCAAACGGAGTTCGGATGAGAAAGTTATGAGCTTCCGAAGTTTGAATTTCGAATAAATCGAAAACCGGGAATATTCCGGGAATATTCCTCTCGGGTTTGACTGGGTCAAAGTTTGACCGCGGACTTTGACTTTGACTGGGCTGGTTAGGATTGAGTCTATGACAGTGGGCCCCATGTGTCATAGACATGGGGTTTCTTCATGCTTGGCTTGTGAGAGAAGCCATGGAAGCCATGGCTAGAGAGAGAGAGCTTGAGGGAGAGAGAGAGCAGGGAGGGGGCTCGCCACGGGAGGGGGCAGCGGGCGGCGAGTCCGGCCGGGCGGTGGGTCGCTGGGTGGCGGCGCGGCGGCGCTGGCAAGGCAGCGCACGCCAAGACGGGCGGCGAAGGCGGCGCTGGGCGGCGGCGGCGGCGGCGCATGGCGGGCGCGAATGGCGGCGGCGTGGCAGCCGGCCGGCCGGCCATGGGCAAGGCCCCACTCACGCATGGACAAGAAGCTCCATCAAACAACAGAGAGCAACTCAAACATACAGAGCACCACACTAAAACTCTAAACCTTGATTTTTCTACCATTTTGGCATGGAATCGATCCAAACAAAAAGCTAAAACCTCTAGATAACATCCTTAGGAACCTATAACCGGAAAGAATTGAACCAAAACTCACCGAGTGAGATGAATTTGACGAAGAACACGGGTTCGGCCGAGGTGAAGCAAACGCGAAATTCGTCGTCCACGATCGAAGAAACCTAAAATCAATGGATGAGTTAGAATCTAGACTCCCTCACGAACTCAATGAAACAAACGGAATAGAAATTGAACCATCGAGGAGGGAGATATGATCCAAAACCCGAAGAACGCGAAGAACACTCTGAGTTCGTCGGTTTTTCTCGAACTTCCGGTGGATTGGGTTGGAGAGGCAAAGGAAGGGTATGCTCCCTGGAAAGAGGACTCCCCCACGGAGATTTAAGAGGCGGATTCGTGGGAAACGGACTAGAAACGGATGATTTATTGCCATAAATGCAATTTTCGGTTTCCTTGCAAACGTTCAAAATCCGGCGAGATCTTGGGTGCATTAGCCCCATGGATGGAAAGAGGAGTCCGTCGTGATTCCAACGGATCCGACGGTTCGCGAATTGGAGTTGAATTGGAGGAGTTATGAACGTTTGAATTCAAGCCCTAGGTATGGAAACCATATGGAGCTTCTCTGTCATGAGACTTGGCTGGAGGTTGAAGAAGGGTCCTATTCCCTTGCCACGTGTCAAGTCTCCATTGATCATCCTTTACGCAAACAATTCGCCCTAAAGAAAAATAAGGAAAATGGCCTAAAAATTCCGGAAAAATTCCTAGAGCCATTTTAGATTATTTGGGACGCAATGAAATTGGTTTGGTTGAATTTGGATGATTTTTGTGGAATTGGATAATCGGGCGCGGATCGCAGGCATTAAACAAAAGCCGCGCGGGATAAAATAGGAACGGATGTCCAAAAATCTGGGAAATGATTCCTAAAATCATTTCGAAATATTTGGAGCATTATAGAAGTGGTTGGGAGATTTTTGAAGCATTTTGGGATCCGGGTGAATTTTCTGCACACAGATCTGGAAAATCCGATTTTTCGCCCGGGAGGGAATTAATTCCCGATTTCGAAGGGGAAAGGATGCCAGGTTATCTTAAACACCAATGAAACTCAAACTTTGAATTTACTTTATTTAAATTAGGTTTTTCTCCAGAAAGCCAAAAAGAGGATGTTACAAACCTACCCCCCTTAGAGAGAATCTCGTCCCCGAGATTCAGACGGAGAAAGAAAAAGGTTAGGGAACTCTGCTTGAAGATCTTCTTCACGCTCCCAAGTAGCTTCCTTTTCAGAATGGTTGCTCCACTGAACCTTGCAGAATTTGATCACTTTTGCATGGTCCGACGGCTCGGCTTCATCCAAAATCTTGATGGGATACTCCGTAAGACAAGTCTTCTTTCGCCTCCATGTCTTCCAACGGCATCTCGCTGCTCCGTGCATTTCGGAGACACTTCTTTAATCGAGACACATGAAAGACGTCATGCACTCTGCATAACTGTGGCGGCAATTCCAACTTATAAGCCACTTCTCCTTTTCGGGCAATCACCTTGAATGGTCCGACATAGCGGGGTGCTAATTTTCCACTGACGCGGAACCGTTTCATTCCTTTCATTGGGGATACCTTCAAATACACATGATCTCCTGGTACAAAGCTTAACTCCCGTCGACGATTGTCCGCATAACTCTTTTGTCTTGACTGAGCCGTCTTTAAATTTGCACGGATCTGTCTGACTTGCTCTTCGGCTTCTTTTAGAACATCAGGCCCGATGATTTATCCTCCTTCAGTCTCTTTCCAATACAGTGGTGTCCTGCACTTTCTTCCATACAAAGCTTCAAGAGGCGCCATCTTCAAACTGGCTTGATAGCTGTTGTTATAGGAAAACTCTGCATAGGGCAAATTCTGATCCCAGGAGCCTTTATATGTTAGAGCACAAGCTCTCAACATATCCTCTAAGATTTGATTGACCCTTTCGGTCTGGCCATCCGTCTGGGGATGATAGGCAGTACTAAAATTAAGATTCGTGCCCATGACCTCATGCAATTGTTGCCAAAACCTCGAGGTGAACTGGGAACCTCGATTAGACACAATCTTCTTTGGCACACCGTGTAAGCACACAATCTTGGCCATATACAACTTGGCAAGCTTATCTCCCGAATAGGTGGTCTTTACCGGGATAAAGTGGGCCACTTTGGTCAATCGATCCACAATAACCCAGATGGAATCATAACCGGATTTAGTTTTGGGTAATCCAGTTACAAAATCCATTCCAATTTCTTCCCATTTCCATACAGGCACTTGCAAAGGCTGCAATAGACCTACCGGGTCTCTCGATGTTCCGCTTTAACCAACCGGCACACATCACAACGTGCCACGAAGTCGCCGACTTCTTTCTTCATATTGGACCACCAATACTTCTCTTTCAACTCAAAGCATACATTTTGGTGCCTCACGGGTGTATGGAATAAACTGAATCGTGAGCCTCTTTCAAGATCACCTTCTTGATTTCTGCTTGGTTAGGGACCACTATTCTTTTCCCGAACCAAACGGTACCTTGGTCATCTTCTGAAAATCCGGGGTGCTTTCCTTTCTTTAGACCTTCCTTCAGGTTGGCAATACCTTTATCTCCCTTCTGGGCTTCCTTGATTTGATCTTCCAAGGTTGATTTGACCTCCAAATTATAAATATACCCTTCATTTACCAATTCCAGGTTAAGGCGCTGAAACTCTTCCTGAAGCACGGGTTGGCTTGCTTGTATTATCACATTATTGCAGTGAGCTTTCCTGCTCAAGGCATCCGCAACAACGTTTGCTTTTCCAGGGTGATAATGAATTCCCAAATTATAATCTTTCACCAACTCCAACCATCTTCTCTGCCTCAGGTTGAGGTCAGGTTGAGTGAAGATATACTTCAGGCTCTTATGATCCGTATAGATCTCACATCTGTTGCCGATCAAATAATGCCTCCATATCTTGAGCGCATGTACAACTGCGGCTAATTCCAAGTCATGAATAGGATAGTTTTCCTCATGCGGTCGCAGTTGTCTTGATGCATAGGCTATTACTTTTCCTTCTTGCATCATAACACATCCAAGACCTTGCTTAGAAGCATCACAATACACTTCAAAGTCCTTATGGATGTCCGGCAAAATCAGCACTGGGGCTGAGGTTAATCTCCTTTTCAACTCCTGAAAACTTTGCTCACATGCTTTCGTCCATTCAAACTTCTTTTCCTTTTCGAAGTTGGGTAAGAGGTCCGGCTATCTTCGAAAACCTTCAATGAATCTCCGATAATAACCAGCTAATCCAAGAAAATCATGGATCTCTCGGGATCGACTTGGGTTGTGTCCAATTCACAACATCTCTCACTTTAGTTGGATCTACTGCTACTCCTCGCAGCTAGAAATGATATGACCCAGAAAGACACTTCCTTCACCGTAAGTCACACTTGCTAAACTTAGCATACAAATTGATGCTCTCTTAGTGTTTCCAAGACTATTCGCAGATGGTCTTCATGTTCTTTCTGCTCTTGGAATAGACAAGAATGTCGTCGATGAAGACTACGATTTAACTTGTCTAAATACTCCATAAACACCTTATTCATCAGATTCATGAAATAAGAAGGAGCATTGGTTAACCCAAAAGACATGATCGTGAACTCGCATACCCATATCTGGTAGTAAAGGCTGTTTTCGGAATATCTTCCTTTCTTATCTTCAGCTGATGATATCCCGATCTCAAATCTATCTTGGAAAAGACTTGAGCTCCCTTCAGCTGGTCAAACAGATCATCTATCCGAGGCAACGGATACTTGTTCTTGATCGTGACCTCATTCAACGACCTGTAGTCTATGCACATCCTCAGACTACCGTCTTTCTTGGTGACAAAGATCACAGGCGATCCCCAAGGCGACGAACTGGGTCTGATGAATCCTTTCTCTTGCAGTTCTTCAATCTGCTTCTTCATCTCGACCAACTCGTTAGAAGGCAAACGGTATGGTCTCTTTGAGATGGGAGCGGTACCGGGTACTAGCTCAATCACAAACTCCACATCTCGATCTGGTGGCATACCAGGCAACTCATCCGGGAACACATCTGGATACTCCTTGACTATGGGTACCTTCTCCAACGAAGTACCCTTCAACCGATTTAGGGTGCTACCCCCCTTAGAGGCAAGATTAGATAAGAACTCCACTCTAATCCCCTCAGGGCTGGTAAGAGAGATAGCTCTACTAGCACAATCTATCTGACCCTTGTACTTGGTCAACCAATCCATTCCAAGGATTACTTCTATACCCTTAGTATCCAATAGTATTAAGTTTGCTAGGAACTTTACCCCTTTTATTACTATATCCATCTTCGGACAGACAGTAGTTGTTCTTAATTCTTTTCCAGGGGATTGCACTAACAAAGGGTTTCTTAACTATGTTGTGTTCCAGTTATGCTTTTAACCAAGTACTCGATATAAAAGAATGGGTTGCACCGTAATCAAACAGATCAAGGTGTAATCGAGTTCACATGGAACTTACCATAGACCACGCCTGGCGCATCCCGAGCCTCCTCCGCGGTGATGTGGTTCACACGCCTCTTCCTGCAGTCCTTGGCGTGGCGCTGAGTCCGAGGGGTTCCTCTTCCTTGAGCCGGCGCAGGCGCGCGGGCTGGCGTCGATCCCAGGTTGAACCTCACCGGGGTGACAGGCTGTCGCTTCTTGGGGCAGTTATTGGCGTAGTGCCCCATCTCTCGGCTAGCTTAAAGCATCGCACTCCCGCCAAAGCAGTCCAACTCTTGAGCTTGAGCTCCTGCATTGCCGGGTGTGGGCTTGTCGATGGGGCGCGGAGTGGACATTGGGGTCTGGGGCCACCGGCCGCTGGCTCGCTAGATCGCCGCTTTGGAAAGTGCGGGCCTGGAATCGCGGCACCGCGCTGATTCTGAAACTGCATCTTCCGCTTGCGCGACTCAGACAGCTGACGCTGGGCATCCTCTTGGATCAGCGCCTTGTTAATCATGTGCTGGAACGACGGGTAGTCGCTTGAAACCAGCTGTACCTTCAAGTTGGGGTCGAGGCCCTCCATAAATCGCCAAATCTTGGCCTCGTCAGTGGCGACATCTGAGGTCGCGTAGCGAGACAGCTGAGTGAAGCGGTTCAGGTACTCTGATACTGACAAGTTCCCTTGTTGCAGCTTGTGGAACTCACGACGCTTCATTTCCATAATCCCCCTTGGGATATGGGTAGCCCTGAAGGCTTCCACGAACTCATTCCATGGAATGTTCTGCGGGTCGGCATGGGCGGCACAATAGTTCTCCCACCAGTTGGCTGCCGTTCCTTTGAGTTGGTAAGAAGCAAAGTGCACACTCTCAGTGTCATCGCACTGAGACAAGTGAAGTTTCCGCTCAACTTCCTTGAGCCAGTCATCCGCATCCAGCGGGTCTCCTGATCCAGCAAAGGTCAGGGGTCGCGTCCTCATGAACTCCCCGAACTTGGAAGGGGGCGGTTGAGCTTGAGCGGGTGCTGCCGCGGCTTGGGGTTGGTTCAGGACGTTCTGAGCTAACGCCTGAAGAATCTGAAGCTGCATTGCCATCATCTGCTCCATGTTCGGCGGCTGTGCTGGTGGTGGGGGCGGCGGCGGATCATGCTGAGCTGCGGGGTGTTGAACTGGCTCTTGTCCTTGCTGCTGAGGGGGCTCCACGTATTCTTCTTGAAAATGCACGGGCCCACGGGCACGTCCACGACCTCTCCCACGGCCTGCGGGTCTTCCACGTCCACGACCACGACCAACGTTCTCCATCTGCACAAGGCGGTCAAGTACAAGGAAAGAGGGAGAAGCATAGGTAAGCAACGGGAAACTAAACCACATCCTCAAAACAAGGGCACACCCACAAAGGCACACAACAGAAGGGAAAAACCAACTGAACTTCAATTAAAATCAAATAGTTTTGGAGGTGGCTGTATCACAAATGCCTAAGGGCACGATACAATCCAGCAATCACTTATTCAACGCTCTAACGCGACAAAATTAAGATCCTGCAGACTAAAACCAACTAAGAACTCGCGTCGCTGCCGAAGACGCTACGGACGGGTCCTCCTCCTCCTCGCCTCTGCCGCGGAAGGCGTAGCTATCGCAGACGGTCCCGCTCCTCCAGGGGCAGCCAAAGCACTCAGAGAAAACTCCCTGGCGGCGAAGGGAGATGAACAGACGGCGCGCGTCGCTCAAGCCTCGACCTTGATGACGCTATCGGGCGGCGGCCCTTCCTGGATGTCGCGGGTCGGCGGTTCCTCCCGAACCGGGTGGTATGGCGGCGCCACGGGCCGTGCCACCTGCACAGCGCGCGGTGGAAGAAGTGCACGCAAGGTCTCAGCCTCCTCCTTGAGCCGACGAGTCTCCTCCCGAGAAGCAGCCAAACTCTCATACCGATCTCAAGCTCATGGAGAGGCCGACAAAGGCCTCATCTTGGGCTCCTGACGAGCGCCCCACATGCACCAACGCTGGGTCTCGCTCTCGCCCGCACCGGAACCTCGCTGTGGTACCTTTCTTCATCCAAGCACGGGAACAGGCGGTACGGCGAGTCCTCCAGTCGGTCATTGTAGCTGTTGCCAAGCTGAAGAATGGCCTGTCTCGCAGCATCCTGGATCGCATCACCCAACTTCACCCTCTCCGAAGTGAAGTAGAACGGACGCTCATCCACAAACGGACTTCGGGCCTGCACCATCAGTCTAACCTTCCACGTGGCATGGTCTAAGCTCGACACGGAGGTACAACGGTACTCAGGCCGGTGGGGAAACTCCAGCTCTTGGAGCATCAAGGACAGCTCCGTACAAAAGCCTCCCGCCAACGAAGCAAAAGTGGTGTAAGTCGGCATCTACAAATTTTGAAAGAGGACATGATTAGTAAACAAAATTTAATTAAAGGAGAGGATAAGCACAAGATACTAAGATAGAAGAGATAGCAGCAAAGAAACTTAAACTTTTGCAAGTACACTTTTATAAAATATAAGTCCTTAAGGCTTTGCCATGCTAGCTAGGGCACGTCCTACAGTCGTCCAGGCTCTGATACCACCGCTGTGAGGCCCCGGATCAGCTATCCAGAATCTCCTGTGTATTTCCGTACTAGTCCCAGATCAGTAGCTAGTACACACAGTCACAGTGATACTTCATTGCCGAACAAAACGAAACTTGTAATATAAATATCCAAGTATGGGCCACATGGCCACTTATTACAATACTCGGTCCAACGACCGGACACTCAAAACAGCGGAAGCAAAAGAAAGCAACAAGCGAACGCCACAACGCCACAGGCGACGACTAGGAACGCCACTAGTCCTCCTGGCAGTCCTCCTCGAAGAACTCCTCCTCTTCTTCGGCATCTTGGTAAATCTCTGATGATTACAATGTTGGTGTAGCACGTGAGTACAAAAGTACTCAGCAAGTCAGGAAATTATGATCATGAGGGGCTTTCCAAAGGAAGCTTAATAGGGTTTATTTGCATAAAGCCACATTTGATTAAATCATACTTAAGTAATAAATTTCACAAAGCATCTTTTACAATTCTTTTTAATAATTGAATTATTTATTATTGTAGTGAGGTTCTATCCACCATCACTAACATAAAGGCTCTATCCGCCAACAGTTTAAAAGATCAAAGTTAATCATGTGACTCCATCCGTCAAATGCAAAACAGGTTCTATCCACCTGGGTTGGCTCTTTCCGCCAAACAACATTCGAGAGTTCTAACCACTCCCGAACCCCAAAACAAAACAATTTTTGGTTTTAAAAACAAAATCAAAGTCTACCAATATGAAAGCATTCTTCGCTTTGCCTTTGACCGTAGGCACGGCTATTCGAATAGTTTTACTCTGCAGAGGTGTACAACTTTACCCACAAGACAAGATATACCCTTGTTGCCATGCAATTAACACACTTCCTTAGGTGTGCCGGCAGGGATATCTTGACAAGGCCGTTACAATGTATCTACCTAACTAGACCCACCCGCTGAGGTTTCACCGCTGTTAGGGTTCCCTCCACCCAGTACAGAAGCCCCCTCTTGCGCCGTGTGAGAAACACAACATTGCCTCCGTCCGGCATTCACATTCAACCAAGTGGTGAGTTTAAGCTAGGCTTCTACAAATTAGTTGGCCAGGTCGTACCATTATAGACATGTGGTAGTACGGTTATGCTTAAAATGGCAATCATAAGCGTCGGTCCTTATATGACTTGGGGCGGTACTTGCACAAAAGGATCAAGACTTGATCCGCTCCCACCCGACATTCCATGCCGCCCAAGTCAAAATCATTTTCCTTTTCTTTTTATTTTAGAAAACAGGACCAAAACCATAATAACACTTTCAAATCACATTTGATAACCTTCTTTTTGAATAATCCCACCCATGGGTTGTTTTCATCGGAAAAGATCCTAAGCAATTCTACCGTACTACATATCAACGGATACCATATAAGCATAAGCATGGTATAAACAATGTTTTAGGGTTACAATGGATATGATTAACAATGTCATGGAGGAATCAACAAGTTCGGAATAACTAGCTCTTATATTTGACATATTTAATTAAACATAGCCATGCAACTTTATAAACAATTTAAATCATTTTGTAAACATAGGAGCAAAGTGCATCAAGGAGACTTGCCTTGATTCTTGGCGGCGGTGTCGAACTCGGAAGGCTCGACGGTGAAATCGGCGGTCGCGGCGGGATCATCGACTACACGCAAAACGAGGCAATAAATAAATAACAGAAAATAAATAAAATCTAAAAATTATAAAATTAGTACTGGCAGGTAGATCTTGATTTTAGATGAATTTAGAAATTTGAATGGGGTCAAACGGAGTTCGGATGAGAAAGTTATGAGCTTCCGAAGTTTGAATTTCGAATAAATCGAAAACCGGGAATATTCCGGGAATATTCCTCTCGGGTTTGACTGGGTCAAAGTTTGACCGCGAACTTTGACTTTGACTGGGCTGGTTAGGATTGAGTCTATGACAGTGGGCCCCATGTGTCATAGACATGGGGTTTCTTCATGCTTGGCTTGTGAGAGAAGCCATGGAAGCCATGGCTAGAGAGAGAGAGCTTGAGGGAGAGAGAGAGAAGGGAGGGGGGGCTCGCCACGGGGAGGGGGCAGCGGCGGCGAACCGGCGGCCGGCGGTGGGTCGCCGGCGGGTGGCGGCTGGCGGGCGGGCAAGGCAGTGCTGCAAGACAAGACGGGCAAGTGGGCGGGCAAGGCGGCGCATGGGCGGGCGGCAAGGGCGGGGCGGGCATGGCGGGCGTGGCAGCCGGCCGGCCGGCCATGGGCAAGGCCCCACTCACGCATGGACAAGAAGCTCCATCAAACAACAGAGAGCAACTCAAACATACAGAGCACCACACTAAAACTCTAAACCTTGATTTTTCTACCATTTTGGCATGGAATCGATCCAAACAAAAAGCTAAAACCTCTAGATAACATCCTTAGGAACCTATAACCGGAAAGAATTGAACCAAAACTCACCGAGTGAGATGAATTTGACGAAGAACACGGGTTCGGCCGAGGTGAAGCAAACGCGAAATTCGTCGTCCACGATCGAAGAAACCTAAAATCAATGGATGAGTTAGAATCTAGACTCCCTCACGAACTCAATGAAACAAACGGAATAGAAATTGAACCACCGAGGAGGGAGATATGATCCAAAACCCGAAGAACGCGAAGAACACTCCGAGTTCGTCGGTTTTTCTCGAACTTCCGGTGGATTGGGTTGGAGAGGCAAAGGAAGGGTATGCTCCCTGGAAAGAGGACTCCCCCACGGAGATTTAAGAGGCGGATTCGTGGGAAACGGACTAGAAACGGATGATTTATTGCCATAAATGCAATTTTCGGTTTCCTTGCAAACGTTCAAAATCCGGCGAGATCTTGGGTGCATTAGCCCCATGGATGGAAAGAGGAGTCCGTCGTGATTCCAACGGATCCGACGGTTCGCGAATTGGAGTTGAATTGGAGGAGTTATGAACGTTTGAATTCAAGCCCTAGGTATGGAAACCATATGGAGCTTCTCTGTCATGAGACTTGGCTGGAGGTTGAAGAAGGGTCCTATTCCCTTGCCACGTGTCAAGTCTCCATTGATCATCCTTTACGCAAACAATTCGCCCTAAAGAAAAATAAGGAAAATGGCCTAAAAATTCCGGAAAAATTCCTAGAGCCATTTTAGATTATTTGGGACGCAATGAAATTGGTTTGGTTGAATTTGGATGATTTTTGTGGAATTGGATAATCGGGCGCGGATCGCAGGCATTAAACAAAAGCCGCGCGGGATAAAATAGGAACGGATGTCCAAAAATCCAGGAAATGATTCCTAAAATCATTTCGAAATATTTGGAGCATTATAGAAGTGGTTGGGAGATTTTTGAAGCATTTTGGGATCCGGGTGAATTTTCGGGTACCGACGGTACTGGAAAATCCGATTTTTCGCCCGGGAGGGAATTAATTCCCGATTTCGAAGGGGAAAGGATGCCAGGTTATCTTAAACACCAATGAAACTCAAACTTTGAATTTACTTTATTTAAATTAGGTTTTTCTCCAGAAAGCCAAAAAGAGGATGTTACAGCCTTGTCATTAGTTTCTCTAGGGATATGCTCTATAGAGAATGTAGTAAACGTCTCAATAATTTGGAGGCATTGATGTAAAAATCGGGTTAGCATACTATCGTTGCATCGGTATTCCCCCTTGATTTGTTGTACAATTAACATCGAATCTCCAAAGGCTTCGACATCCTTTACTCCGACGCTATCTAGCAATTGTAGCCCTCTTAGTAATGCTTCATATTCTGCTTGATTATTTGAATATCGGCTATTTAGCCGATACATGAACTCGTACTCTTGTTTTCTAGGCGAAACTAATACCACGCCGATGCCTTCGCCTTCTTGGCAAACAGATCCATCGAAATACAATTGCCAAGGAGCTACATCGGCAGTCCCCGTTAACGTTTCACTTCCTGCAATAAAATCGGCCACAGCTTGTCCTTTTATAGATTTAGCCGGTTCATAGGTTAAATCGAACTCAGTTAAGGCGTATGCCCATTTACCAAGCCGACCTCGCAAAATTGGCGCGGATAGTATGTACTTGATTACATCGGTTTTGCAGACTATAACGCATTTTGACGCCAACATATAATGTCTCAATTTAGTGCAAGCAAAATACAAGGATAAACACAATTTTTCTACTAGGGGATACCTGGTTTCTGCATCTAAGAGACGTCGGCTTAAATAAAATATCGCTCGTTCCTTCCTATCGGCTTCCTGTGTTAAGATCGCCTATTGTGTCCCCTTCAGCTGATATATATAGTTTAAAAGGTATACCATGCTTTGGCGCGGCCAATACTGGTGGACTCATCAGATAACCTTTTATGTCGTCGAATGCCTTCTGTTGATCGGCTTCCCACTTGAACTCTTGGTCGTTTTTAATTTTCAGTAGCGGTGTGAAGGCCCGAATCCGTCCTGACAAGTTTGAAATGAAACGTCGCAAGTAATTGATTTTCCCTATCAATGCTTGCAACTCCTTTTTGTTTGTCGGTGGTCTGGTATCGGCTATAGCTTTTACTTTGGCTTGGTTTACTTCAATCCCTCTTTCATGTACTGTAAACCCAAGGAATTGTCCAGCTGATACTCCAAAAGCGCATTTTAGCGGGTTCATTTTTAATCCATGTGCTCTTGTGCTCTCGAACATCTTTTCCAAATCGGCTAAATGTTGCCAGTCTTCTTTGGATTTTACTACTACATCGTCAATGTATATTTCCACAGTATTGCCGATTAAATTATGGAAAATATGGTTCATAGCACGCTGATAAGTGGCGCCAGCATTTTTCAAACCGAAGGTCATAACCGTCCATTCATATAGCCCTAAAGCTCCTGGGCACCTGAAGGTCGTTTTAGGGATATCGGCCTCTGCCATAAATATCTGATTGTATCCAGCATTTCCATCCAAAAAACTTATAATTTTATTCCCAGATGCAGCATCGATAAGCATATCGGCTATAGGCATCGGGTATTCATCTTTCGGTGTGGCTTTATTCAAATCCCTAAAATCAACGCACACACTAAGTTTGCCGTTTTTCTTTTTTACAGGAACGATATTCGAGACCCATTCAGCATATCGGCAAGGCCGGATAAACTTTGCCTCTAATAATCGTCCTACCTCTTCTTTTATAGCGTCATACAACGTAGGATTAAATCGTCTAGGATATTGTTTGAATGGCCGATACCCAGGTTTTATGGGTAGCAGATGTTCAACTAATTGTCGGCTTAAACCTGGCATCTCATAATACTCCCATGCAAAGCAATCCCTATATTTTTTGAGTATCTCGACCAACTTTGCTTTATACTTGGTCTCTAATTTAGTACTTACAAATGTTGGTCTTTTACTGTCGGCTTCTCCAATGTTGATTTCTTCAAGCAAATTGGCTGAGGTGAATCCTAACCCTTTCCTTTCTTCTTCAAAATCCTCGACAGCTTCTTCGTATTCTTCTGGCCGATAGCTTCTTACTCTTTCTCGCAGTTTTGCTAGTCTTGGACTCCATCTTCTCACTACTTCGTTTGTCCGATCAAACGTGTTAGGTTTAACACTGATCGGCTTGAATCCTAACTTTTCGATGCAGATGAAATCGCAATCGTCCAAGACTTTTCCTGAGATACATTCGGCTTCTTCATATGGCCAATTGGTGTCAGGGCTGGCCATGGCGATATGAGCCGATGTATCGGCCGGTACAACTTCAACCGTATCATCGTTCCATTGTACCAACTTCTGATGCATAGTTGATGGTATGCAGCAATTGGCGTGGATCCAGTCACGCCCAAGGAGCACACTATAATTACCTTTGGCTTCTATCACGAAAAATGCGACAAGAAAGTTTCTTGCCGATTGTCAGTTCCGACATCATCACGCCTTTAGCTTCAGTAGGATCTCCCGTGAAGTCATTTAACACCATATTTGTTTTGATCAAATCTTCATCGGCTTTACTCAATTTTTTGAAAGTACTTAGCGGCATCAGATTAACTGTTGCCCCACCATCGACCAACATTCGAGATATTGGTCGGCCATTAATATACCCTTTCAGGTATAATGGTTTTAGATGCCGATGCATGTCTTGTGGCTTTTCAAACACAGCATCTGGTGCACCGAGGCATAGTTGGGCGAACACTTCTTCAGTCGATTCCTCGGTTTTGAACTCAGCAGGTAGAGTAAATACCATGTTTATATCCATTGGTGGTGTATCATCTCGGATCATTGGGGACCCGGATTCGACCGATTGATCCGAGTCACTATCGGTCTGTTCCTTCTTTCTCCATTCCCTTTTTGAAACCGGTACAGGCCTTATTTTATTGAACACCCGATCCCTTTCTCTTTCTTTCTCGGCTTCCCTTTCTTCTTGTGTCTTTAGTCGCTGAAGCCGCCTGCGCAGTGATTTGCTAAGACCTGAGGGACACCACCTAGGTTTAGGTTCTATCGGCCTTCTGATTTTCCCAGCTAAGTTATTCATTTTGCTGTCAGATTCCATTCTGATCGCGTCATGCGAAGCCGATATTTCTTGAGTTCGGGAGGACTCGCCTTGCTCTGACGTCGATAATCTTTCATGGATCGGCCTCCTGTTTCTCATTTCTAGCCGATCGTGTACCGGTCTAGACAACCTGTCTTTTACCGATTGGTTTGGCCGATATGCAGACGCATGTCGCATAGGACAGGACATGACTGTTGGCAAGGTCATCCCCTTCTCCCAGCAAAATTGCCAAAAGGGGCATTGCCGGTGTCTCTCCTCTTCAGTAGTTGGCCGATGTGGCACATCTGGCCGCCAATATTCGCCTGTCTTTTGATGAAAACCTTGGGATTGTCGGGTGTCGTGTTTTTGACTTATCCTTTCGTACTTCCCCAGGAGTTGCGAGAAAGTCAGCTTTGGTTTGAAATTAACTTTTCTTGGAGCCCTTTCAGCCCTATACCATTTTCCAACTTCCAGGTCTCCCTTTGGTTTCACCGTTCTCGAGTTCTGTCTGTTACTATCGGCTTCTATTTGTATGGAGCCGATAGTGATTTGCACTATTTCATCTCCTTTTGAGCGTGCCTCAACCCCTTTAGTCGGCTTGATATCTTCTGCGGGTCCTTTTCCTTTTCGCGAGCATTGAACCATGTTGACTTGAAAAGGATTCACATCTATCTGCATAGCCGATTCTTCTGCAAACTTCAACCTGCCATCGGCGATGGCCGATTGAATCTGTTGCCGAAAAATATTGCAATCGTTAGTGTTATGTGAAAACGAATGGTGCCACTTACAGTACCTTCGCTTTTTAATTTCTTCGGCCGATGGGATGACGTGACCTTCTGGTAATCTTATGGGTTTTTCTTGCAGCAATAAATCAAATATTTTGTCACATTTTGACACATCATATGAATACTTGACTTCTGCCTTATTTTTCGTCGGCTTAAGTAGGGAGCATACGAGTGGCCTTTTGGAACCCTTAGTCCACTCGGCTATGTTTATTTTTGCTTCTTCGTCTTCAGAAGTGTCGCTCGAATTATACTCTACCATGTTCACTTTGGCTTTTTCACTACTGTTTAACCTAAATCTGTCTTTAAACCCTTTGCTCTCTGTATATCGGCTTTCATGTGCCGATACGCGATGGAGTAGGTGGCCTAAATCGGGGAACTCTTGGCCAGATAGTTTCTCTTTTAATGGCGGGATTAGCCCTTGGAATGCTAAATCGGCCAACTGATCATTGGGCAATGTTACATTGAAGCATCTATTTCGTACACCTCTAAATCTTCTGATATAGTCGGAAACCGATTCACCGTACTTCTGTCGGACTGAACTAAGATCAGAAATCCTAAGCTCCATAGTTCCCGAAAAGAAGTATTCATGAAATCGGCTTTCTAAATCGTTCCACACATGAACTGAATTCGGAGGTAGATTGATAAACCAAGTGAATGCAGCACCAGACAATGATAAAGGAAATAGCCTGATTTTTAATCCATCGGACTGTGCAGCTTCCCCACACTGAGCCACAAACCGTCCGATATGCTCAATGGTAGTAACGAAATCGTCACCCGAAAATTTAGCGAAGTCTGGTATTCTAAAGTTGTACGGGTATGGCATACGATCTATGTAATCGGGATACGGCTTCCTGTAGCCGACTACCCTTCCTCTGGGCTGTAGTTTAATCGTTTCTCTTAAAACGTTAGCAATTTGTTCTGCCCAATTGACATTGTCGGCTTGTGGTGCAACCGGACATTGCCAATTTTCATCGTTCAGGCCCTGCCCCCCAAGTGCAAACTCGGGTCTTTGTCCGAATCGTGCCACAGGAGGTATTGGCAATTGGCCATTACCATGATTAAAAACCAATGTATCGGGTATAGGTGTGAGAGGTTCAACGTACGGCACTACCCTATATGGCGCTTGTGTCGGGACCCCGAATTTGCAAATCCGGACCCTCTGTGTATTCAGCACTAGTCCAGGAACGCGCTAGTGCACACAGTCTTATCATCGGTAAATATCACAATCATACCATTCGATACTATCAAAGTACTTTATTTAAATAACCAACTGGTTACTCGACCTTATGGTCAAGTTACAATATACGCCTCACAGGGCGAAACTTATTAAGAGAGAAATAGTAGCAGCGGAAAATCAAAGAAAGTAACATCGTGGCGCCATCCAGTATACCACAGGCAACTGACTGGGCTCGCTTCCCTAAGTAGACGGATTCTCTTGGAGTTCCTCCTCCAAAGCTGGTGTAGTTCCCTCTTCAACTGGTGTTGTATTGAGGCAAGGGTGAGTACTTGGTACTCAGCAAGTCATGCACAGAATGCAAGCTAATATACTATATGCATGGCTTGGTACAAAGGAATAGCTCAAGGTATATTTGCAGTAGACAGCATTTGACAAGTAGTATAAGTAGATTCGAAAGCAGTAGAAACAAGTAAAGTATAAGTAACTTTTCAAGAAGTTTAACAACCATCCTCCCATCCTAAACCACATTTCCTTCAACATCATTATTAATCCAACCCAACCTTTCAAACCAAGTTATTTTTGAGAAAATCTAACCCTTGACTGTAATTCCCGAGCGATGTCCAATACCGCGGACACGGCTATTCGAATAGATTCTACACTCTGCAGAGGTTATGCACTTTACCCACAAGATACAGTCAAACACCACAAAGGCGAGTTCCCGTAACAAAGTCTTTCGGAAACTTCTAACAATACAAGTGGTCCTCCCCGGTTATTGCACACTAACCCTTCCCTTAGCTAAGGCGAAGTCTAGGCCAATCAACCGTTAGATGGGTACTGGCCTCGGCCCGATGCGCTCCCGCACAACTTACACAAAGGGTGTAGTTGACCTCCCGAGGTCCCACAGTGCGTTATTAGCAACTTAGTCAACTAGGTCCGTCCCATTACAGACATGTGGTTGCACGTTAGACCCAGTTCAAAGGCTTGCAAGGTTAAGTCCTTAGGGTGACCAGGGCAAGACTACCCGAAGAACCAAATCAACATCCCCAATGCCACAACTGGCCCACCTGATTACTCTTGCCACATGCCCCGGTCGAAAACTGTTTATCAAACCCCAGTTGATTACCATGCACCACGTGCCATCAACATCACATGATACCTTTCCAAAACAGGTTCAATATATCATTAAGTCAATATTAACATTTGATTATCCAAAACCATGTCATGAGCACGTAGCAGGTCTAAGCAGTATACTACAACGGTCTAAAACCCATGTTGGCAATCTAATAATGTCCAACTAGTAATCCACAACTAGGGTGACAAAGGGGTCATGGCACATACTTAAATAATCAAGGTGTCATACAGTAGATTGGTGTTTATCTAATCCCCCATGTTTAAATAAAGTATTTTCTATTTGAACTTAGCATGCAATAGGTTAAATCAAAATAGATTTCAAAATAGGATCAACATGGTCAAAGCACAACTTGCCTTCAAAAAGTACTTGTTCTTGGTCTTGAGTTGGATCCTGAGTTAATACTTCTCCTTCGAATCCTTCCGGCACTTCAACGTCTACTCGTAAAGCGTGCAAATAGCAAATACACGAATAAACAATAGGCAAAAAGTATCCAATCATCCAAATAAAATCCATAAACAGAGAGAACATAATTTTATGAGTTTTTAGAAACTGGAATCGTCAAATTTGGAGTTAAGACGCAAAAGTTATGATTATTTAAAGTTTAAATAATCAATTAAATAATTTTGCAGAGAAAAACTTTAGTCCAAAAATTAAATAAAATTCATATTTAGGTAGATCTCAATTTTATACAAATTTAGAAATTTGAATCACTCAAATCGGAGTTGAAACGCAAAAGTTATAAACGTTTGAAGTTTGAAACAAAATCTGAAATCATTATTTCGAATTAATAAATCATTTTCTTTTTCGGAAATTAATTATTGCGTCAGCATGGACACGTGGCAGCACTGGATTGGTCTGCTGACGTCAGCCGGTCCATGGACTCGGTCCACGCTCGGCTCGGGTCTACCGTGGACCCGATCCACGGCTCACGTGAGACTGACATGTGGGACCACTCGGGTGACGTCACTGCTAACGTCAGCGGGACTCAGCCCACGGCCTGACAGGTGGGTCCCTCCGATGACGTCATGGGTGACGTCACGGTGCGGTCGCTGACACGCGGGCCCCGCGTGTCAGTGACCCACGCGCACGCCCGCGTGGCGCGGCGGTTCGGCTCCCTGGACACGTGGCACGATCGTAACCGTTGGTTTGAAAACCGACGGCTAGGATTGGATTTGGGCCTCAAGTGCTTGGGGCGCACGGGTTGATCTGGGCCGTTGGATCTTGATTTAACGGTCCAGATCCAATCTAGCCTGGTGCAGTTCCCGCTACGTGGCACGACCTAAGCCGTTGGATCTAGATCCAACGTGTAGGACCGAGTAGGCAACTAGAGGGGGGGGTGAATAGATGCCGAATAAAATTCAACTATTTCTTTCAGAAAATTTAAAGACCCCTAAATAGCGGAAGAAATATTTAATATCGTAGAGATTAAAACCCTAGATTAATTAGCGAGACAAATCGAACAAAAATCAAAACTAGTTCTATCAAAACTCTAACAAACCTTCTAATCAAGAATCATAGCAAAAGAGTATGTAAAGAATTGCATAACCTTTTCTTTATTCCAAAGCCACTCCTTCCGGGAGGACACCAAAATCTCTAATCTCACAAGATTAGAAAAAACCACCAAAATCTCTAATCTCACAAGATTAGAAAACCTTAAACAAGCTAAAGAAAACACAAAATCTCTTCTTTGTTGTAGGCACCTCTTGCTTCTTGCCCTTTTCCTTGGATTGAATGAGTTCTAAACCCCTAGAACTCTCTATTTAAAGGAATCCACAGCCACCGCTTCCATCTTGTATTCGAATCAAACAATCTGTATTCATGTAAAAACCGGACAAAGAACCATCCAAATTAAAACCTCTCGGATAACGTATCGGACAGCTTGCTCCGGACATCTCTCGGACAACCTGCGAATCGGCTGGCTCTGCCGTGTCCTTGACCGACTCCCGTAGACCTGCATACACACGACACAAGTTTGCATGCCCACACACATGCAGCATGCACCCATACGGCTCGACTGCCGCTAAGCTGCAACGATCTCAACCACACGTGCACTGTTCTCTAGTCCAAACATCTCGCATGACATCCTTGACCTTCACGACCTCAGTTCCTCCCTGAACCTAGTCTCGGTCCCGTCATCGACCATGTTCGACCTCAAGCAACACCTGCACATGAATCAAAAACACAAAACAATTCCGAGTACAAGTCCACGACCTGACTCACATCAATCCATGCAAATACTCACTCGAGTATTGCATAAAGTCCACTTCAAAACGAGTATCATGAAATTATCACAAATTTTATAATCTCAAAATCAAATTCAAATTTCAATCTCAAAATCGCTCAAAACCCTGATTGAGCAAATCCTATTTACGACGGACAACAAAACCGATCCGCGCAAATGCCAAGTGAAACCCTAGAAAGCAGCTTCACGACGGACCAACAAAGTCTGTCCGTTGTACAAGGAAAATTCTTGGTTCCAAAAGAAAAACATTCCGGCGAAAACATGTTTACGACGGACAACCAAAATCGGTCCGTCAGACATGCAAAAGTCTCGGTTCAAAACGCTTTCAAATTCATGTTCACGACGGACAAAAATCTTGTCCGCGCAAATGTGCCACACTCGGTTTCAAAAACAACATGATCCGAACGAGACCTTAAAGCAAACACATTCACGATGCACGTAAAGAAAACTTGTCCTGTGGATGTGGAACTTAATGTTTCTTGGAAAGAAAGAGTTTGGCTCAATGAGTTCACTTAAAACATGTGTATGATGCATCAAAGAGTTTGGTCTGTCATACATGGAAAAAATGAGTTCGCCAATTCAAATCTTTTTCGGATAACCAACCTGATTTCTGCTCTTTTCAAATCTTTAAACCAAATTCAAATCTTTTCGAATATTCAAATACTCATCATCAAAAACACATGGATCAAAAACAATGATCCTTCAATCTCCCCCTTGATGAGTAATTTGACAAAACATAATATAAGATTTGACAAAGGTATAGAAAAAGATTCCAAGACCAAGTAAATCCAAATTCCCAAATTTTCAAACAGCATTTGAATTTCTCCTTTCTTTATATTTTTCTTCTTCTTATCTTGCTCTCCCCCTTTTTGACAAAATAGTCATCAAGATCTCAAAACTCCCCCTTAATGAATGCAAGATCTCAAGCTTTGAAGTATATTCAAGGTATATAATCAAAATAAAGCATTTGGTCAATTTATCCAATGAGAAGGCAAATCGTGAGAATATGAAGGCTCTAACACATAGAGTAGTTGTCGCATATGCAAATTAGAGCATACAAGTAAAATGTCATAAACTGATTTTGCCAAAGCTAAAAAGAAATCTATCATGAGCAAAGAGAGACTTTCAAATTCACTAATATTTATCTCAAGCCTTTTTCAAAAATTGAATTTCCTTTTTCTCTTTTAGCAAGTTTGACAATTTTGCTTTGTGATCAACAGGGATGACAAGTAACTGCACACTAGCCCATACTTGTGTATGAGTAGGTAGTTCTTTCTTGTATCTTTCTTAGTTTATATTGGCAAGTGGCTTCACATTGTTCTGAACTTTTGTTTAGACAAGTAGCCTTTGCTTGCATCTTTTGAATTTAAATCCCTGGCAAGGAAGCTGCACATTGTACTAAACTTGTGTTTAGCCAAGTAGCTTTTGCTTGCATCTTTTCAACTTGCTTTTATCATTTAAAACACTGATTTTGCTTGAGACTCATAATGATCATTTGAAGTCCAACAAAAGCTCACACATAGTTTCTAATCAGCTCTAGCCTTTCAACAGATGACAAGAAACTTTTAAGTCTATTTCACAAATGCCATACTATAATGTACAAGAGCCAAAATATTCTCGAAAAGCATCTCAAATTGAGTTCTTTTAGTCTTTTAGTCTTTTAATAAGAAGTGAAGCAATGTAGCAATAATTTGACTATATACACAAGAATAGTCAACAAAGCTTTGTACTACATGATGCAATGAAAACAGGGGAGTTTTCTTTAAGTGTAACGGCAAAATAGCTCCTTGTAATAACTAAAGCCAAGTAACACAGATGAAAGAGTTAAAGTCAAGACTCCTCAAATCAACCCATGGGGATGAATGATCCCAAGTTCACCGCGTAAGAAAGCAAAGCGAGAAGAATCAAGCGGCTTAGTGAAAATATCAGCAATTTGAGCATCCGAATCAACAAATTTCAGTTCAATAGCTCCTTTTTCAACATGATCTCTAAGAAAATGATATCGAACATCAATGTGTTTAGTCCTTGAATGTTGAACAGGATTTTTAGCGATGTGAATTGCACTAGTATTATCACAAAGAAGTGGAACACTATTAAAGTTAATGCCGTAATCTTTAAGAGTTGAAGTGATCCAAAGAATTTGTGAACAACAACTAGCGGCCGCAACGTATTCAGCTTCAGCAGTAGATTGAGCAACTGAGGACTGTTTCTTAGAAGACCATGAAACAAGTGAAGTGCCAAGAAAATGACATGTGCCAGAAGTACTCTTTCTATCTAATCTACACCCCGCAAAATCAGCATCAGAATATCCTAGGAGTGTAAGCGAAGAAGAACAAGAATACCAAATGCCAAATTCGAAGTGGAGCGAAGATACCTGAAAATTCTTTTAATTGCTTGTCGATGTGATTCTCGAGGAGAGGCTTGAAATCGAGCGCACAAACATACTGCAAAATGTATGTCAGGCCTCAAAGCGATCAAGTCTGAAGTGATCCAATCATGCTTCGTATTCTTTTGGTCCATCTCGACACCATTCTCGTCAAGATCCAAAATTGTTGTTGTGCTCATTGGAGTAGATATCGACTTTCCTTCTCCCATGTCGAATTTCTTTAGTAGCTCCTTTGTATACTTGGATTGGTGCAAGAAGATCCCTTCTTTCGCTTGCTTGATTTGAAATCCAAGGAAGTATGTCAACTCTCCCATCATACTCATCTCGAATTCCCTGGACATCAGCTCAGAAAAGCGCAACACAAGAGAGTGGGAGGATCCTCCAAAGATAATATCATCCACATAAATTTGCACCACAAGGAATTGATCATTTGAATTTTGAGTAAACAGAGTTTTATCAACTTTTCCCATCTCAAAATTATGTTGAAGCAAGAAGCCTTTTAATCTATCATACCATGCACGAGGAGCTTGTTTTAATCCATAAAGAGCTTTTGATAAACGATACACATGATTAGGAAATTTTTCATTTTCAAAACCAGGGGGTTGTTTCACAAAAACTTCTTCTTCTATAAAACCGTTTAGAAAAGCACTTTTCACATCCATTTGAAATAACTTAAAACCTTTTGAAGCTGCAAAAGCCAAGAGGATGCGAATAGCTTCTAAACGAGCAACAGGAGCAAATGTTTCATCAAAATCAATTCCTTCAAGTTGAGAATATCCTTGAGCTACAAGTCTAGCTTTGTTTCTAACAATTATTCCATCTTCATTTAACTTGTTCTTAAAAACCCATTTTGTTCCAATAATGTTTTGATTTTTAGGAGGTTCCACTAAAGACCAAACTTTATTCCTTTCAAAGTTTTCTAATTCTTCATGCATCGCATCTACCCAAGAACTATCAGTTAAAGCATGAGTAATGTTCTTAGGTTCAAAATTTGCAACAAAAGCAGAATGCATGCATAAAAGAGTTTGAGATGAATTAGAACGTGTCACCCTTTCATGAAGACTTCCAATAATTTGTTCAGGAGGATGGTTCTTCAAAACAGTAAGGGGAGGTCCAGTTGTTTCAGTCGTCGTGGGAGGTGTAGGAGAATCTGAAGTAGTAGTCACATCAATTTGTTCAGAAACAACTTCCCGCTCAGAGGTATGAGCTCATCATCATCATTATCTTCATCATTTTCTTGAATCTTTTATCCAAAAAGATTGGCTCTAAATCTTCTCGTGAACTTGAAATGTCGGGTCTAGCCTGTGGCTAGCCTCATCAAAAGTAACATCGCATGTCTCCAACAATTTGTTAGTCGATAAATCAAGTACACGATATCCACGAGAGTGCAACGAATAGCCAAGGAAAATACCATCTGTACTACGAGCTTCGAATTTATCAAGATTTTCATGTTTAAGAATAAAGCATTTGCAACCAAACACTCGTAAGTGAGAAACAGATGGTTTACGATCAAATCTCAGTTCATAAGATGTTTTACCAAGTAAAGCTCTGAGATAGACCCTATTTGATATATAGCAAGCAGAAGAAATTGCCTCAGCCCAAAATTTTCTTGAAGTGTTGTATTCATCTAGCATAGTTCTAGCCATTTGAATCAAAGTTCTATTTTTCCTTTCTACAACACCATTCTGTGAGGGAGAATATGGCGAAGAAAATTGATGTTCAATCCCATTAGTTTCACAAAAAGATTTAAACAAGGTATTTTTGAATTCTGTACCATTATCTGTTCTTATGGCTTTCAATGAGTTAGGCAATTCATTTATCAATCTCTTAATGAAGACATGAAAGAGACCAAAAATCTCATCTTTTGAAGACAGAAAATGCACCCAAGAATATCTCGAATAATCATCAACTATTACTAGAAAGTACCACTTACCTCCGGCCGATTGTACTCGAGATGGTCCCATCTGTATCCATGTGAAGAAGTTGACCGGGGCGGTGGTCATTACAGATAGAGATAGGAGCATGAGGCGCTCCAACCATCTTACCATGTCGACGGAAGCACAAACAATATTTTTGCAAGATTTTAATTTCGGCAAGCCACGAATTAAGTCTAGACCACTCAATCTCGACAACAGATCAAATCCCATGTGGCCTAATCGACGATGCCAAAAATTGAGATTTCTAGATTAAAGCAACAAAACAATGTGAACTTGAAGCATTACTAAAATTTGCTATGAAAATTTTTCCAAGTCTAGATATCTCAAGAATCAAGTTTCGGAAGCATCGAGTACTCTACATGCATTAGGTTTAAAGCTCACTTCAAAGTTTTCATCCAACAATTGTGATCTTGATGAAGGTTGAATTTCAGTTTAGACACCAGAGAGACATTCTTCAAAGTAAAGTGTTCATTTACCTTCACTGTACCTTTTGCAGTGACGCGTCCAGTAGTAGCATCTCCAAAAGTGATCGTCTCGTTCCCAGATGCTTTTGTTAGGGAGGAGAACCAACTTGTG
Organism: Rhipidocladum racemiflorum; assembly: GCA_036346355.1. Taxonomy (NCBI): domain Eukaryota; kingdom Viridiplantae; phylum Streptophyta; class Magnoliopsida; order Poales; family Poaceae; genus Rhipidocladum; species Rhipidocladum racemiflorum. The sequence continues at coordinate 79,806,560 of CM070577.1, forward strand.
TTGCCCGTCATGTGTTGGCAGCATCCTGAATCAACAACCCAGATGTTCTCCTTCCCTTCTCGTACCACCTACATGTTATGAACAGAAGATGCCGAGGATTGATCTTTGGGGTTAGAAAAACATGCTTTAGGTATCCAGCACTGAATCACTCGACGAGCAGGTGATCGCATAAAAACTTGTGAGAGTAATGTATTTTTGTTTGCTTTCACAGAGCCTGTCACAATATTGCTTTTATGACCATGTCTATGTACATACAAAGAAGTGGAAGGTGTTTTCTTTTTGTAACCTAAACCTGCTCTTCTATTGTCATAGATTGTAAAGGCCCTATTAGATGGTTTATGACGGTATGACTTGGGCTTTTCAAAATTTTTAATTTCTCCAGTCATTTTAGAATTTTTAATTCTCTTTCCCTTGTCGATTTTAGCTTTCCTGTAGCAGAAGTTTTCTAGATGACCATCTTTGTGACAAAAAGTGCATTTGTACCTGAGTTTTGAAGTACTTGCTCCTTCACTTTGAGTGGATTGAGTTTTTCCAGAAAAATCAATAGATCTAGCAGATTTGAATTTTGTTTCACTTGGTTTAGGAGGGAGGATTTCAATTTTACCAGTACCAATTGTTTTCACAATTACAGGAGGGTTGTTTTTCAAGCGTTCAAAGTGATCAAAGCCTATCCCACTGTTTTTAACACTTATTTTTGATTTATCAAGAATCAGATTCAAGTTTTTCTTTCCTCCAGCAAATTTTTCCAAAGTTGATTTTAAATATTCATTTTCTCTAAGTACAACAGGGCAATTTTGACATGGATCAACTTGACATTTTTTAGCCTTTTCTTTTGAGATGACAGTAGAGTGAGTAAAGATGATGTGTCCAGCAAAACAAGTTGCTCGTATTTTCCTTAAATTCTCTCTAGTGACAAACAATTCTTGCAACACATAAAAATGCATTATTGAACCAAAAGCTAAAGTTTGCTTGAACTTATCAACTTCACTTTTTAGCAAATTTAGCTCTTTTATTTTGCAAGAATGAGCAGTTCTAAGTGATTGCACTTCTAATGAGAACCCCTCACAATTATCACATGCATCATTGTTAGAAATAGAATTTCTAAGTTTTTCATTTTCAGTTTTCAGCATGGACAAATCATTCTCTAAATTTTTATTTTTGATTGAAGATTTTCTTAAAGATTTTCTCAATATGACTAAAACTTCACAAAGCTCATTATATGAAGGCATTACCTCATCACGATCATTTGGAAGTCTTTGTCGTTGTTACTAGAATCACTAGTGTTCCCTTTTGCCATGAAGCACTGATCAGGTGAAATCTTTCTCGTTCAGCTTCGTTTGCTTTGCTTCCTTCTCATCGTCAGTTGAATCATCAATGTCGCTTAAGTCTAAGCGACCAATTGCGATGAAGACTTTGTTGAGCATTTTCTTCGTCCGTTGCTTATTTTTGTCCTTGCTCTCTTTTGGCCTAAGGTTTTGGAGGAGTTGCTTTGATCCTTCTCGTCTCTAACTTTGTTCTTGAAGCGATTAGCACGGACGTGTCTGCCTTGCCTTGATTGTAGCAGTGGATGGAGGCTCCTCTTCTCTCCCTTGATCTCATGTAAGCTGCATTGACACGCTTGGAAAGAAGAGCAAGTGTATCTTCCGGTATTTGATCTAGTTGTTCATCACTAAGAGCACTCAAGGCGATAATGGAATATGATGATGAAGCACTAGTAGCATTATCACATGAAGAAGAGTTTGCATTAAGAGCCAAAGAGTTATCACTGGATGTTCTGGAAACAATATCTATCTCAAAAGTTTTGAGACTAGAATATAATTTATCCAATGTCATTTCACTCATCTTGTGAGCCTCCTAAATGCGATTACTTTCATTTGCCAGATTTTAAGATCAAGAGATGATAAGAAATGTCTAGCATTTTCAGAGTCAGTGTATTGTACATCAACAGCTCTAAGATTGTTTAAGATTCTATTAAAACGAGCAAAACAATCATCTAATGATTCTCCGTGAGTTCATTTCAAATCTAGTGTATTCCTTTTTAAATTGATCTTGCCTAGCCTCTTTGGCCAGTCGGTGCCTTCATGATAATCTTGAAGAGATTTCCAAATTTCATGAGCAGTGAGTAAATGACAGACTCTATCGAATTCTTTTCTAGCAAGTCCTTGAAGCAATATGTTTCTAGCTCTATTATTACTTTCAACATCCTTTTCAAACTCGATTTTATCAATATCATCATTAGAAGGAAGCTTGTATGAAATCTTTACCTTGCGCCAAATCGCGTTACCTTGAGCTTGAAGATATGCAGTCATTCGGATCCGCCAGTGGGGGAAGTCTGTGCCATCGAAGATTGGCGGCTTGTTTGAATATTTCTCTGTTGCCATATCTTACCGTTTACTAATCACCTGTTAAGATGGATTAGTAGAACCTTGCTCTGATACCACTTGTAGGACCGAGTAGGCAACTAGAGGGGGGGGTGAATAGATGCCGAATAAAATTCAACTATTTCTTTCAGAAAATTTAAAGACCCCTAAATAGCGGAAGAAATATTTAATATCGTAGAGATTAAAACCCTAGATTAATTAGCGAGACAAATCGAACAAAAATCAAAACTAGTTCTATCAAAACTCTAACAAACCTTCTAATCAAGAATCATAGCAAAAGAGTATGTAAAGAATTGCATAACCTTTTCTTTATTCCAAAGCCACTCCTTCCGGGAGGACACCAAAATCTCTAATCTCACAAGATTAGAAAAAACCACCAAAATCTCTAATCTCACAAGATTAGAAAACCTTAAACAAGCTAAAGAAAACACAAAATCTCTTCTTTGTTGTAGGCACCTCTTGCTTCTTGCCCTTTTCCTTGGATTGAATGAGTTCTAAACCCCTAGAACCCTCTATTTAAAGGAATCCACAGCCACCGCTTCCATCTTGTATTCGAATCAAACAATCAGTATTCATGTAAAACCGGACCAACAACCATCCAAATTAAAACCTCTCGGATAACGTATCGGACTGACTTGCTCGGACATCTCTCGGACAACCTGCGAATCGGTGGCTCTGCCGTGTCCTTGACCGACTCAGTAGACCTGCATACACACGACACAAGTTTGCATGCCCACACACATGCAGCATGCACCCATACGGCTCGACTGCCGCTAAGCTGCAACGATCTCAACCACACGTGCACTGGTCTCTAGTCCAAACATCTCGCATGACATCCTTGACCTTCACGACCTCAGTTCCTCCCTGAACCTAGTCTCGGTCCGTCATCGACCATGTTCGACCTCAAGCAACACTGCACATGAATCAAAAACACAAAACAATTCCGAGTACAAGTCCACGACCTGACTCACATCAATCCATGCAAATACTCACTCGAGTATTGCATAAAGTCCACTTCAAAAGCGAGTATCATGAAATTATCACAAATTTTATAATCTCAAAATCAAATTCAAATTTCAATCTCAAAATCGCTCAAAACCCTGATTGAGCAAATCCTATTCTGACGGACAACAAAACCAGTCGGCGCAAATGCCAAGTGAAACCCTAGAAAAGCGATTCACGACGGACCAACAAAGTGCATCCGTTGTACAAGGAAAATTCTTGGTTCCAAAAGAAAAACATTCCGGCGAAAACATGTTTCTGACGGACAACCAAAATCGGTCCGTCGTACATGCAAAAGTCTCGGTTCAAAAACGCTTTCAAATTCATGTTCACGACGGACAAAAAATCTTGTCCGGCGCAAATGTGCCACACTCGGTTTCAAAAACAACATGATCCGAACGAGACCTTAAAGCAAACACATTCACGACAGACAGAAAGAAAACTTGTCCGGTGTGGATGTGGAACTTACTGGTTTCTTGGAAAGAAAGAGTTTGGCTCAATGAGTTCACTTAAAACATGTGTATGACAGACCAAAGAGTTTGGTCTGTCATACATGGAAAAAATGAGTTCGCCAATTCAAATCTTTTTCGGATAACCAACCTGATTTCTGCTCTTTTCAAATCTTTAAACCAAATTCAAATCTTTTCGAATATTCAAATACTCATCATCAAAAACACATGGATCAAAAACAATGATCCTTCACAACGGTTGAGATTAGATCTAGGATTTTCAACGGGGAACTCACCGAGGGTGACGTGGCGCGATCTGAGCCCTTGGATCTTGATCGGACAGTTGGTGGAGCTCGGGGTCGGCGATGGCTTCACGGCGGCGCTAGCTTGGCCGGAGATGAAGATGATGACCACGGTCTCGGCGTTCCGGGCGCACTCCGGCGAGATGAAAGGTCTCTTCGGGTGCGTCTCGTCCTGGGGGTCCTAGATCTGTGCTCGGTGGCGGCGGAGGGCGGCGGACGGCGGCGGAATCGGCTTTTAACCGCGGCGAAACAGGATTCTAACTCCGGCGAGCTCAATGCGCAAACGGCGACGGCTCGGCGAGATGGCTCGAGGACACGGGTGCGCACGGAAGAGGGCAACCTCGGGCGTGACCGGGCTTTAAATAGCCTCGGCGTTCGTGCGAGGCGAAACCTAGTTCTCCACGGCGGCGGCGCGGCGGCGAGTCCGGCTTCGGACTCGGGCGAGACGACGACGCCGCCGTCCATGTGGCACGATCAATGGCCACGATCGTGTGGCGCGATCGGATCGGGCGGATTCGGCCAAGCGATGCAGGAAATCCTGACCGTTGGATCTTGATCCAACGGTTGGGATCGATTAGGTTTTGGAGTTGGTTCGGTCGAGTCACGTGGCTCGGGTCGGACTCGAACTCGAGTCTGACTCGAGCTCGGTCGGATGAACAGTACAAACCCACTCGCATTTTCCAGCGATTTAATAATTAAAATAATTCCCAGAAATTCATTTAATTCATTAAAAATAGCAAAATACTCAGAAAAATTCCAGAAAAATTCTGGAAAATATTTTGGAACATTTTGGACTCGAATAAAATATTTCCAACAAAATTTTATTTGCAAAGTTTAATTCTTTAATTATTTCAAAATGAAATAAATTCAAATATATTCCAAATAAATCCAAATAAATTCCAGAAAATTCCAAAAATTCACCAAAGTGCCAAATCACACATGAATTTGGGAAAAGCAAAATTTTTGGGGTGTTACAGCTTGTTTCATAGTTGTGATTCCACGTGATTGTGGAACCTGATCTGTTCCAATCGGCTGATAAGCCGATAATCCGATGCCACTGGAGGATCCGTTCGATGGGTTTGGTGCGCTTATTTTAGCCCCATCCGTGTGCCCATGGTAGTGCGTAAATCCATCTCTCTGTGTGCTTGGTTTCAAAACAGTAGGTTGAGTCGGCATCATGACAGGTGTTTGAGCCGACATGTTTACTGTATTGGTGTTAGGTGTTATGGAGTATACCGGGTACGTAGGGATTGTCTGTGGTGGATCTAGCAGGCTCCCAGACACAGCCAATTCCTGAGCAATTGTTTTCACACTATTTTCTATCATTGGCTTTAATGTAGATACTAGAGCCGATGACTGGTTAATTAGTGCGTGATGAACAGATTGCTCAATCATATTTGATAAATCGGCTTGAGCGGGTACGTATCGGCTTACCAGTTCGGATGATGAATCTCCGATAGGATTGATGCTTGGGAGTGCAGTCCTTTGAGTAATGCCACGGCGTGTTTTCTGAAAACATCGTAGCATCATTTCTTCTAAAGCCGCCTTTCGGTCTTCGATTTCTTTCCGCTGCTCGGGGGGTCAAATCGGCCATTTGAGGCGCGATTATAGCATCTGCATTGATATCGGCGGTAACTGCAGGTTTATCGGTTGATGACATAGTGATCTCTCTTGGGTCCCACCGGGCGTGCCAAAATATGTTCGCGCTAAAAATGTGAAGCAGGATTCTTAGCCTCGAACACACAAGACAAACACCGGGTTTGCAGAGCGTGCCAGTCAATTTGACCTGAAATTGACAATGTAGAATTCGTAATTTGATCAAAGCCGATAGAGCAATGTTTATCGGCTTTTCGCTAGTCGGCTGAAAAACCGATTAGGGGATAACTAGATCAACCAATTACGGTTAACCCGGATACAAGGTGAAATCGGCTTTGAGAAGGCGATGCGCAGCAAAACAAAGCAGATCGAACCTGGTGAAATCGGCTAAAACCAACAATCGGTGATGCGCAGCTATGTTGATTCCGTCGACTTGCAGAAAGATGCTTGTAAACCTTAAAACGATGTAAATACTGTAAAAACGTAGATGTTGTGTTGGATTGATTCCTTTCACCGCTTGACGCCTACCACCTTTTTATAATACCTCCGGCCGATCCGAGTTGTATATGGATACGGTATGTTTACCCGTATTGGCCTCCGATCTAATCTCCTTCCTTAGAAACGGATTCTCGTTCTGATTCGTCCATTTCTCTCTTTCCATACGAATGCTTCTTTCCGATTCAAACTGATTTTTACCACATACCAAATTTTGGTGCAAACAGTACCTGATTGTCATTATTCCACATTGAATAGTTGAAATGTCATGTATCCATTGTCACCCTAGGTTGGATTGGTTAATAGTTGGACATATTGTAGTACCAACATTAGGTTAGCGTAACTATGCTTAGCCATGTTTAGTTCTACGATGGATTCATGTCAGATGATGAATTAATATTGACTTAATGAGATATGGAATCGTGGTGGGTAGCCACTATTGTAAAATTTGTTATACCATGGCGGGGTGTGCCGTTGGTATTGGTTATACAAAGTTGTTTTCACTCGGGCAAGTGATCGTGTAGTAAAGGGGGTGCTGTTAACACATTTGGGATGTGGTTGTCTTGCCTGAGTATACTTAAGGACTTAATCTTGTGCGCCATTGAACTGGGCTTAATCGTACAATCACATGTCTGGTATGGGACAGACCTGGCTAGTTAATTTGCAATGTCTATATTTAAGTACTGTTGTGGTTGTGTGGGTTCCGGGATGTACGGGTAGACTCACATGGCACAAGAGGGGGGCCTGAGGGGTGAAACCTTAGCGGGCAGTACTGGGTTTAGACAAAGCACTGTAAAGGCCTTGTTATGATCTCTCTGTCGACACACCAAAGGAAGTGTGTTAATTACGTATGGCAATAGGAGCTGATCATATCTTGTGGGTAAAGCTGTACAACCTCTGCAGAGTGTATGTTAAACTATTCGAATAGCCGTGTCCGCGGTCATGGACGTGCCTGGGGATTTCACACGGGGTATAGTGTTTTCAGAAACTGTTGAAGGATGGTATTATTGGAAGTGAACAGGGAGTTCACTATTGTTTTCGATGTGAAATTATTAATGCTGTTAAGTTCAGTGGGTGATGATGATTTAGTTGGTAACGGGTGATGCCTCACCAATCTTGTGTTATTATTTACCATTGATATACCAGCTATTATTATCTTTTGTCAACTATGCTTCAAATCTATCTATTGTATTTACTTCAAGTTATTGCTTTCTGCAAAATAACCATATGACCATTCTTGTCAAGCCATACATTATTTGCATCATTACCCTACGGCTTGCTGAGTACTTTTTGTACTCATGGCTTTATGCCTTTGTTGATCAGTTGCTGAAGAAGAACAGGGAAATACGGAATTCTACGAATAGGAGTATTATGAAGACTACGTGACTCCCCAGACGATTGCCCGTGGCATGTCGTATGGCCCAAGTTATTTTATTTCCGCTGCAAGAGTTTTATTTGTTTCTTAAGCCCTTAGGGCACAGTTATGTAAACTTGACCATAAGGTCCGTTGTTACTATTTGCTACTTTCTTAGTTATTTCGATGAGTGGAATGATATGTCAATTTTGTTGCCACTGTGTGCACTAGCCTGATCCTGGACTAGTGCAGTATACACAGAGGGTTTCGAATTCGTAAATTCGGGTCCCGACACTTTATAGAAAAGCTGCAGCAAATAACCAAATTGAAACAAAATTATTTGTCTATTGAATCAGAAATTCTTATTTGATTTCCTGTAAAGAAAAAAGAAAATCTTGTATGATGCAAACTAATGATTACTTTGCACCTTAGGCAAGATAACACATAAATCAAACAAAATAAGTTGAATTGGCAGCAATAAGAGGCAATACCATATGGGAAAGGCACAGAGAATGCCCTGTTTGGTTCATAGAGAATGTGGTTATGCACAAAAATTCATTCTTTTCTTCTTTCTTTTCCTGTGGGATTGCCCTTTCCCATATGGTATTGCCTCTTATTGCTGCCAATTCAACTTATTTTGTTTGATTTATGTGTTATCTTGCCTTAGATGCTCAACATGCATTTCGTTTGCAATATTTGGGGAGGAAAAATGAAGCACTGCCCTCTTAACTGGCAGAATTGGTGCCCAGGTTTTGATACCATTCACAAGCATGTCATGTATTCTCTGCAGTGACATAGTACATTGGCACTTAGCAGGGAAGAATTATAGTGCCATAAATACCGGCATAACCTATTGATGAAACATCTCAATCAGAATTTAGCAACCCAGCTGTTTGATAAGACGATATTTAATAAACCAGGACCAGCAACAGAGATTTGATTCAATAATATCAGATGGAGGCAGGTTGTTTGCACTTTGCAATGGCCTGGAAAAATGTCAGGGTACAGTATTTCAAGTCTAAGAGAGTTTCACCATGCATGAAAAAGGAAAAAAGAATGTGCAAGGAAATACTAGTAGCGGATCCGATGGAAGAAAGCTCCTACTCCTACTCCTTGAGATTCTCTTGAAGTGAAACTTCAGTGCTCTAATGAGTGAAGATCATTGATACCTGCCCAATCGCATTTGGGTTTTTGAAACTTGTCCCCGATTGTTCAATTCTTGACCATAATCTCATAGCATTGTTGCTGCACATGGTTTGTGACGACCCACCTTTTTACAGGAAGATGCTTTACAGTGACCTAAATAGATCAGGTTCATGTTACCGAAATCGGCTCGGAAATCCTTCTAGTCCGTAAGAAAATCGTCAAAAAAAAGGAAGAGTTTCGAATTTAATTTTTTTTAATAAAAAAATTGGAAAAATGATAATCACCATATTTCCTCGACAATCGTTGGATATGGCTCGATAATTGCTAAACCTGGGCATTCGGTTTATACGGTTAATTCAATTTTTTAAAATTTCGGTTTTTAGGATTTGAAAACCAACCGGAACCGAAATGTGGTAAAAATCGAACCAAATTAACCGAATTATTTCGGTTTGGTTAATTCGGTTTTTCGGTTAACCGATTTCGCTAGTACTAAGGATGTCCAACCATTCAACTGAATGAACTGAAGATCAACGCTGTGTCTGACTCTGTGTACAAGCAAACAAAAGACATCAATGATTAGAAACAATGCACCACATGACCACAAATCCAGAATACATTGTGCAACACAAATCCACAATGCAGTCCAGCAAATCAGCAATGATAAGAAACAATGCAGTCCAGCAATGATCAGCACAACCAACATAATATACTCGGTAGAATCAACAGGCGTGGAGATCAGAAGAAGCAGCAGCCAGCAGGCCAGCAGGAGCTCACTAGTCACTCGGTCACTCCTCCAGGCTCCAGTCCTCCTGGTCCAGTGGTCGTCCTACTCCTCCTGACTCCAACACTCCTCCAAGCCATCAACTCAACAAGCAGTAGGAACTAGGAAGTAGTAGCACAACCAACATAATATACTCGGTTATAAACTAGGAGCATCTTATGCATTCTATCCATACAAATTGAGAAGTGATGCTCTAATGAAGGATTAAATTCATCTAGACATCAAGTACAATATGCCACAAACCTTTTTTCCTCCTGTTCTTTCGCTCTGTATCTCCTCAACCTTTCTTCTGTGCTGAAAATTAGGAGAAATGTATAGGTGAGATGAGTAGATGACTCATGGAATGATAGAAATCATAAAAGTATAAGTCGGTTTCATGGAAATCACTGTCTCAAGAGTCTCAAGAATCCAAATAGTGCCAAAAAAAGGCCTCTTAATTATTCTCTTCAAAGCCTACAGCTTGGTCTGAAGACTGAAGTGCAGATGACCTAGTATTCTTTGGCTGCCTTTTTATTTTCTTTGGTCTGAAGTGCAGATTGCCTATAGCTTGGTCTAAAGTTCTAGAAATTTAATTTTGTTTGTTTCTAATGCTGCCCGTTGGACCTTATCTAACAAATAATCCAACACTAAAGAAAGGAATGATCAATAACAGATTAATAGCAAATAATCTATTGTAATCCTTATCTAACACTAAAGAAAGGAATGATCAATAGCACAATATTATCTCGAATCTCACCAAAATTTAGGTAGAAGTATCACTAGGTTTGGTTACGGACTCGGATTTGGACTTTTCCTTTGAAGAATTGCCAACATCTTGTGCAATTATGGCTGAAATGGAATAAAATCAATAGTCAATTGTCGTGATGAATAAGATAAATGTAATTGAAGCAAACATCAGTCAATAATTTGTTTATTACCTTCCTCGATTGTGACCAAATCTGCTGGATCTTCTTCAATATTGATAGGAAGGGATCGCTGTAACCAATCTTGTGTACAAACTAGGCATTTGACCATTAATGGTTAGCTCCTAAAGTCATCAAGGACACATCCACCCATGCTAAAGGCTGACTCAGATGCAACTGTTGATATAGGAACTACTAATACATCACGAGCCAAGTGAGACAATACTGGGAATCTAGGAGAATTGCACTTCCACCACTCAAGAATATCAAAATTCTCGTTGTCATCTTCATTATCTTCACTAAGATATTTGTCAAGTTCAGACTTGCTAGTGCCAGTTCAAGTGTTTCTAATCCTCATTTTTTCCGCAATTAAGGATTTCATCAACCTAGTGCTCCTTTCCAAAGGTTCTTGTGAATCATTCGATTGTGGTGCCTTATCACTTGGAGCATATATTTTTCTATACTCATCAAACAAAGAACGAAAAGAATAATTCACATTATTCCAAACTTCGTTTCCTTCTTCCTCACCAAACATATCCAAAGTAGCTATATTTGTGTAATTAGATAGCTTATATCTTGGATCAAGTGTAACAGCAATAAACATGAGCATGTTCAACTTATTCTTATATCTCCAATATTTGTAGTACTTATGAAGCATTCTTTGGCCCATTTCCTTACGCACATCATCATCACTATGACACCATTATCGCAACAAAAGCAGAACATCTCCAATCTCATGAAATAAAATGTTAGATGTTACATGGTATGTAGCAGAAACGCGGAGAGTGAGCTTATAGAAGTGTCCAAGAAACTCAATCATTTTCTTTGCATTCTCCCAATCTCCACTTTCAGGAACTCTAAGACCTTTCTCACCACATAATTCTATTGAATAGTACGAGTCTTCTTCACCATACCTTTTAAATACATTCTCATAAATTGAGGCAGCATTCAACATAAGGTATGTTGAGTTCCATCTAGTACAAACATCTAGTGATAAGAATACTTTACTATCCACCTTTGCCAATTCAGCACATTTCTTCAATTTGGCTATTCTAGAAGGAGAATTCTTTATAAATTTAACAGCAGCACGGACGCGTTGAATTGAAACTGACAATTCTTTTAGCCCATCAAAAACTATCAAGTTAATAATATGTGCTGCACATCTCATGTGAATATATTTGCCTTTAGCAATGCTGCTATTAGAATTATTCAAGACCTTTCTCATGTAATTTAGAGCACTATCATTAGAGCTAGCATTGTCAACAGTAACTATGAAGACTTTTTCTATAGACCATTCTATCAAACATTTCTCTAAAGATTTCCCAATGTCCTCCCCCTTATGGCCCTTTACCAAGAAAAAACCAATGATCTTCTTATGTAGCTTCCAATCACTATCAATGAAATATGCTGTGACAGACATGTAGTTCTGTTGTGTATTTGAAGTCCAGGTGTCAGTTGTGAGGGAAACTCTTTCATAGCAATCCTTAAAAAATTGTTTGAGCTTTTCTTTCTCATTATTGTAAGTGCAAACGGCATCCCTAGTAGTTGTTCTTCTAGAGAGAACAGAGAAATGTGGACAAGCTTTAGACATGAACTTTTTAAAGTCTTCATGTTCAGAAATGCAAAAGGAAGCTCGTCTGTAATGATCATTTTAGCAAATGCCTCCCTAAGTACCTTAGGATCAAACTTCCAAGTGGATATGGCACAATGACTACTATCCCCCTGATTTGCTTGTACTTGCAAAGTACCTTGCTTAGGGTCTGTATTCCTAATAGGATTACGCTTGCAGATTTGCAAGTGGAAGTTTAAGGAGGATGTACCATTTGTTTTTGGATCACAGTGAAGCTCACGGCCGATGTTTGCACTTGGCCTTTAAGACATCTCCAACCTTGATCTTGCTAAAGCTTTCCCACACATATGATCTTGGTGTCATTGATTTCCTTTTCTTCACCTCTGGCTACTGCTGCTCATTCTCCTGTCTGTAAAGTCGCCATCTCGTCCATTTGTCTATCATGATTTGCAGGGTTTTCGTCGGGCTCTGCCATCTACAAATCAAGGAAAAATGCAATACATAGGTTAGTGATTGAAAATAAAAAAAATCATTGACTAAGCAAACAAGCAATGAATCGAACAATACATTGCAGGATAGTTCGGTTGTGGTGGCCATTGCTCCTATTCCAAACTGATATTGCAACAGAAATGGCAGGAGACTTCGAATTCCATTCCTCTGTTCCTGTAGACTAATGAACTGGGAATCATATTCTATACAAGAAACAAAAGAAAGCAAGTCACTTGCTAGGATAAGCCAAAACCGAGTGGGCCAATCCTCTTGATTGCTTTCCCGGGCACCTTATCATATTGTCATTGATATTAGAAGAAGAAGAAAACAACAGCTACAACAACCTAAGTTTTCAGGAGTCATGATGTTTAGATGTCTGCTACTCAAAAGGCAGAACTAGTTCATAGAGTTTATCCACTATTTTGATTTTAGACATGAGCACAAGAAATTTGATTGAATTGCTTGATAAACTGCACAGTATATATGGATTTCGTACAATTGCCACACCTTTATGCTTCATCAAAGGACTAAAGGAGAAGCTAAAGAACATAAAAAATAATAGTAATTCACTTTCATGTTATGTTTTATCAGTTGTTACCCGCCACATTTTCTCAAATCCATGTAAGGAACTAACTCAACTAAAGAAGAATCAACAGTGTCTGGTTGTCTGGATGAAGAGCTAATACAAATTCAGTGCTATAGTACAAATTCAGTGGCTCAGTGCTATGATACAAATCCATTCACAGTTGTCTGGTTGACAAATCCTTTCCGTGCTATGATACAAATCCATTTAGTGCTATGATACAAATCCTTTCTGGTTGACTGTTTGTCTGGTTGAAGAATGAAGAAGCACAAAACATAATGATTTGGGAACTACAAGTCTACAACATGCATATACTGATCACCATGATCCATTCACAGTGGAACATCACCATCCAATATCTCACAATAAACCACACGCGATGAATTAAATGGCTACAAAATACGGCGAACAGGGAGGAGATGGGGGGAAGAGAAGTTATACCGAGCTGTTTTCTGTGAGACGTACTCACCGGCGGTGTTCTTGAAGCAGATCCACGATGGCGGCCGCGGTAGCTCTGGGGATGGGAGCCGCCGAGCCAGGAGGGTGGCAATGGTGGAGCCGTGGAGGTGCCAGGGGCCGCACTGGCTTTGGGGATGACTGGATGAGAGCCAACACCCGAGAGAGCTGTGCGCCAGTGCCTGGGGCCTTGTTGGTAGTGTTCTTGATGCAGATCCACGGTGACGGTCGCGGTAGCTCTGGGGATGGGAGCCGCCGAGCCAGGAGAGTGGCGATGGTGGAGCCGTGGAGGTGCCTGGGGCGCGCTGGCTTTGGGGATGGGAGCCGAGACCTGAGAGGGTGGTGCACTAGTGCCTGGTAGGGTTCACCTTACCGTTTAGACCACGAATTTTGCTACTGCATCGGCATCGAAAATCGTTGATTTTCAAGCGAAAATCTCTAAAAATCGCGTGAACTCAAATTTTGTTTTAAAAAAAAAAAATCAAAATCGTCGATTATAGTGGAACGAAAATCATCGATGATTTCGTGGAAAATCGACAAAAATGTTGTACTTTTTTGGCGGTCGATTTTTTGGAGCGATTTTCGTTGATTTTTGACGAAAATCGAGTGATTTCCACCGATTTTCGATCGGTTTGTAACACATAATTTTTTTTTGAATTTTTGAATTTTGTTTTGAATTGGATCGGTTTATTGACCGGTATTTGATATCGGATCGCGGCGATACGGGCGAAAATCGTAAAAATCGCACGATTTTCGTCGATTTTGTTAACCTTGGTGCCTGGGGCCTCGTCGGCGATGGCGGCGCTCCTGGGACTGAGGAAGAGATTAGGGAATGAGGATGGCGATTAGGGCAATACCACAATAGGGCTGGTCGGCTGGGAGCCTGGGACTCTCTGACTTTGGGAGAGTGGAGAGTGGGAGGCTTGTTGCCTTGTCGGCTGTCGTTAGGTCTAGGGCCTCTGGGCCACCTGGGCTGGGTTGCCTGGGTTGGAAGTTGGAACCATTTATTCGGTGAATCGGTCATTTTGGTTTTTGGACTTCTGGAATCGAACCGTAAACCGAAAATCGAATAAACCAAAATAATCGGTTAATTTGGTTTGGTTCGGTTCAGTTTTTTGGTTTCGGTTTAAAAGTGCCCACCCCTAATAATCGCGATATTTGCCTCGAAAATCAACCGACCAAACAAACTTCTCTCTTCGGTCAATATACCTCGTGATATTTTTGAGTGTTGCATAAATTTTTCCAAAATTTTGAATTCTTGAATTTTGTTTTGAATGTAACCAGTTTGCCGAACGGTATATAATATCGTACCTGCTCAATAAGGTTGATAATTGTGATTTTTGGTCGATTTTCGATGATATTTTAAACCCTAAACTAGATAGGGAGCGCCACAATGAATAAATAGGTCTAAATTAGGCAACAAAAAGGAACACCGATCTGAAATTGGAACTCGGGCAAAGCTCCTGCTGACAAATCCCCCAACCTAGCCTGTTCCCGATTTAACTTGAGCAAAAGGGAGAATAAACTCCACCATTTTTCAACCCCAAAAAAAATATTTTTGCATAAAATCACGTGCACATTTGCGCAGAACAAATTCAGACTAAGATGATAAACTCAAACCGCCCGAAAACTTCCCTATGCCCAAAAACTAAATTCGAGCATCCTAAACTTTAAACCCCCAACCAAAATATAGAATCCACCTACTAATCCACCGTTTCCGCCAAATCTCCGAAGTCCGAAGCACACATGCACAAAACCCTAGACCCCCAGAACCGCACCACACGCAACCCCAAAAATACCCCAATTTTTTTCGCGGTAGAACCGAACCTAGCAATAGGGATAGCCGTGGCAATACTCATACCCACACGTGGGTAAAAATTTTACCTGTACCGTACCTGTGCAGGTAATGGGGACCCGACGGGTAACCCGCACCCGTATTATGGACAGATGCCCCTGTAGGCTGCAGCAGCATATCGTATAAGGCAATTCAATGAAAATGTAATGGATATCCATATTAAAATTAAACATTATACTAGAGTGCCCCTACAATAGCATAATTTCACTAGGAATATTTAGAGTGACCTAAAACATAGCATAAATACATTACAAGTTCATTTCAGGAATGAAAATAAAATAAACCTAGATGGAGACCCACGGGTGAATGGGAACGGGTAATAGCAAAACAGACCTATACCCGCTCACCCGCTGGATAGTAACTTTTGCCCGTTAATATTCCGCGGGTATGAAAAATGGTTCATACCCGACCCTTAATGGAGTAAATACCCATCGGGTTTCGGGTCCCTGTTGCCATCTCTAAATAAGGAAAGAAATGCCGGTGAAATTTCAACGAAATCTCAAATTTTGGTCCATCTAAGATTCATAATTCCAATAGAAATTTTTTTGAAAATTTTTTAAATTGCTATAGTGATCTTGAAAATCTCGGCGAGATCTCGGCAAATTCCACCGAGATCTTGGTAAATCTCAGTGAAATTGCCAAAAAAATGACCGTTTTCGTAGTTTTTAGGACTGGATTTTGCTTCAAATTTTGTATGGATAATTGTCATGACTTTTGTAAGGAATACGTGCAAAAAATTTACAATAAACTCATAAACTACTTTTAACTCAGTTGGTTGTTGACTCCATTTGATCCTGCATATAGATCCTATATATTTAGTCCCTATTTGGCAGAGCTCTAACTCTCAGCTTCACCTTAGATCTGAAACTTTTAGTCTAAAATAAAGTGAATTAAGTTTATATTTTTTATTCTAAAATGTAAATAAGATGAACCACCTAAACACTTTTAATATACCTACAGCTCCAGCTCCACGGATCTGGTGGAGCTAGGAATACCCAGCTCCACTAGATCCACGAACCTGGTGGAGCTGGAGCTCTACCAAACAGAGCCTTATATATATCCCAGAATTGACTTGTTTGTAGGCCCATTTGATGTCACTCTTCATGGTTAATTAGAGGTGTGACACCCCAGAATGTGACATTATAGAATTTGGCTTTTCGTTACGACTTTATAGCGTGTTTTTGGGCCGTTTCCGGGTGTTTGGGCCTTTCCGGGGGACTTTGGGCCTTGGGGTTGAGTTGGGCCTCCGGTGGAAGGGTTTGGGCCCAAGGGGGGACTTTTGGGCAGCCAAACCTAGCCCCCACCCCTTGGTGCTCCCCCCACTCCCCTCTCCCTCAACCCTAGCCGCCACACACCCCTTTCCCCCAATGCACCTCCCCATTGCCTCCCCTAGCCGCCACCTTGCTCCTCCACCTCCCCACCTCCCCTAGACGGCCCTAGAGCCTCTCCCTCCGTGCGATCTCGCTGTCCGGGAACTCTCCGTCCAAGAGGATCCGGCGTTCCGGGCGACTCCGACGTTCCCGGCGATTGGAGGAGAGATCGGGTCGCGAGGAAGAGGCGTTCGTCGACCGGGTGATCCGTCAAGAAGAGGTACGGATTTGGGGTCTTGTTCGGGGTGGTCTAGGTGCTGTTAGATGGGTAATTTCATGGTTAAATTTGATGTTTAGGTGCTGTTCCTAGATGAGATTAGGGAGATTGCATTTGCTGTCCCACGTTCTGTTTCGAGCAGATTGGACGTCTGACCCAGGGTTTGAGTTTTCGCAATATTAGATTCGGAATTTGGTCATCCGCCTGTTGAGAAAGTTGTAGATAACTTCAATACCTTTAATTGTACACCAAGAACGTCCAATTCCGCCCAGCCATTTGAAAGTTATGATTGTTTTACCGAACGTGTTCAAATCTGTGACGTAATTGGGACAGAACGTAATGTTTTGTAGATTAGACAATTTTAGAGGCCGAATCAGCTTTTCCTAATACTTAAAGAAAGCTAGGAAATTTCCTAAGCTTAGTGGTGATGTACTCGTTTACTTAATTTGGAGACATAGAAGTCAAGTTATGCTAGTTTGAAGCCTGCTGTCCCGGGGGACAGATTCTCTGTTTTTCGGCTTTGGGAGTAGTTTGCGAAGTCGGGGTAGATGAGCGATGGTGTACTGTTTTGTGGGCACGTTTTGAGTATATTGTATCTATGTGCAGGTGGTGTGACCCCGGGAGTGCCCTCTTCCTCTCGCCAATCCGTCGCCCGCGGTTAAGGCAAGTGTATTGGAATGGGTAGTGTGTTGTATGTTGCTTGTCTTGATTAGATGCAAATTGTTTTCATGATATGTTATCTTGCCATGATTAGTGTTTGCCCATGATATGGTGAAAATGGTATGTTATGATGCTATGCAATGATTAATTGTTTTTGTTTATGGCATATGTTGCATACATGGCATGAAAACTGGCCCGGTCGGTGAGAACGTCATAACTAGTCCGGTAAGGTCGGTGAGAAAGTTATGACTAATCCGGAGCGCCATTGAGTAAGACCTACCTCGTGATTCCATCCACGTGGTGAGTGGAAGCGAGGAGTGCCTCTACGGGATGGAAGGGGAAAGAGGGTGCACGCCGACGGGTGTGCACTCGGCAATACCGGTATGTGCTTCGAAGAGACATGTGCATTGCATTGCATTGCATACATGATGATGATAATGAAATGTGTAGAATGAGATTGGGACATGGTTATGATGTTGTATATGAAAGTGTGACTTGATCTTGATGTTAAGTATGGTATGTACCGATGTGGCTTTGATTTGTTCTTTATGATCCATTGCAATATACTTGCTGAGTGATGAACTCACGCTTGTGTTTTATGTTGTTTTTAGGTACCATGAAACCGGCATGCGGGAAAGGGCATTAGCTACACTTCTACACGTAGCTTCACACTTATATACAGTTTAATCATTTGGAGTCATGATAATAATGAATAGTGCCATGAAACTTGGTGTATGGTTTGGTTTTGAGCTTAAGTTCATCGTTTGATTTGTTATATTTGGTGGAATGGTTGAATTCCATTTTTTTAGACATAAGTAATGCTATATCCATTGTTATTGCTATTTTAGATATCTCTTATCATGCTATATCTTGCCTTATTATTACTGTTACTTCAATTCATGGAAAAACAAAGGAGATGCTGCCGAAATTTTCGGTTTTAGCATTTGCACCTTTGCTGTAATTTAACTTTATTTGTGGTATTTAGATGTTGTTTAGTCTATATTTGGTAACATTCAGGCATACTAGATGCCGGGGTGATGATAAGAAGCATGTAAGAGTTTGAGCATTAATATGAGTATGATATATATATATAGCTAGTTAGTGGCATAATTTGTAGGTTGCTAATTAGTGACAAATATTAGTGTCATAATTTGGAGCTTGCCTAATTTGGTTGTAGAATAAAAATTGACAGTTAATTAGTACTAGTTAGTTGTCCTGTGGACTAAGACAAAAATGAAACATGAGCCATTTAATCCTTTTCGGTCACCAGCTTGGTCTAAAAAGTATTAACCCCTATTACAAATTATCCAAATATACAAAGTCTTCTTTCCTTTGGTTTTAAAGCCTATAAGGCTACACATGAAGCATGTTCTTATAGCTCAAGCTTACTTAGCTCTTGTTGCACTTGCATTCATCATAATATTATGTGGCTTTTGATCCATTGGATAGCTAGGATCACAAGGTAAAGTACATCATAGTAGAGAACTGCATGAACTATTATTTCCTGTTGAATGTTTCTAACATACATGCTTTCTGGTTATGACTTGAACTTCATTTGTTACATTTGAAAAATCAAAAATAGAACGAACATAAGGCTTTTATCATGATATTAGCATTATCACAATTTTTAAAAATTCGTCATGCTTAAACATCATCTGAAAATTTTATAGGAAGATTAGTAACATATAAGGACCATCCACAAAACATTTCAAAAATTTTTGAGACATTTTGGACTAATTTTTGTTCAGTTAAAAAACACCGAGATCTTGGTAAATCACCGTGTGATCTCAAAAATCTCGATAAAACAACCGGATTTGAATTTTTCTTTTTGGATTTCATCTGAATTTCGTTCGAAATAACAAAATTTTGCCAAAATTTTGGATTTCAAATGGTGACAAGATGTAACCAAAAATGAAATTTGGAACCTTGCCTAGCAACCATGACACGGGAGAGGGAGCGTAGGCAACGCTAAGAGACCGGATTAACCTGAGCGTACACAGTTTCGGGGAGAGGAAGAGGAGAATTGAGGGGGCTTACCGAGGCGCAAGGGTTGGATATCGCGTGAAGATAGATACCGCATAAAGTACACATATATATAGCAATGATTAATTAATTGTATGAGTTCGAATGCAGTAGAATTATAGCAATTTAACTAGTTATTTTATCATGTAGTCATAGAAATGGTCTCCTCAGTCTATGGCCGTCCATTCCCTTTCTCTCCAATGTTAGGCGTGCAGACATACACATAATGACACAAATAGATAATAACATGAGCTCCTTGGCCGCCGATTCCCTTTCTCTGCAATCTTCCAAAATTTGTCCAATCCATCCATCCATCCCCTGACAAATTAGCCATAGGAATGGCTTCCACAATCCTTGGCGATACTATTTCCCCCCTCCTCCTTCTTCGTCACCAAAGGCCGCTGCAACGCGTCCATATTCACGTCGCCCTGCCATGAACAATGAACCACCTCTCCAAGCTTCTTCCTCCCTCACCACACACGTCATCATGATTGGTTTGAAGCCCTCAATCCCTCACGCCACCTTCCTCATCCCCTCCTTCGCTGGAGCCCTCCGCAAGCTTCCGCCACCACCGTGCCATGGGAGGCCACCGGTGCCAGGCCTCCTCTGGCCACCTCTGACCAAACCAACACCATCTACGGCTTCCCCACGCTGAGACAGTGCTCATGCTCTCATCACCTCCTTCCCTGTTGCCGCCGTTGTCCCTGCCGCTATCAAGGCCACCACCCTTGCATGAGGGGTGATGAGAGAGATAGAGGAAGCAAAGGACAGTGTCAAGTGGTGGAGGAAGCGGAGGGGGGAGGTGCAGAGGGAGGCGACGGGATGGCCTTGTAGTGTGTGATGTGGTCAGGGGCGTCAGGAGGGACCGAATGAGACTAAGAGAGACTGAGGGTATGTACTAGCCTTGGGCGGCTGGGCCTATGGGCCATAGTGATTACTAGATATCCACTTAATTTGATATAGACATATCCAAAAATCCACTTAATTTGATATAGACATATCCAAAAATAAGTTCAGAATATCCCGATCCAACAGATAGTGCTCTCCCGAATTCGAATCTAAAACAAAATATTCGAAACCGATACATAATCCAACAACTATCTGAATCTGATTCGAACACATCCAATCGGTCCGTCAAAAATTATCCAAATCAATTGCACCCCTAGGTATAAATACCATCATGCATGGAGGAGCCGAGGTAGTGAAGCGAGGGTGTTCGCCTTCTCCTTATTAGTCTTGTCACATTATTGTGGGTTTTGCATCGCTCGGCCATTGATTCTGACCGCATCGTGTGGCCATTCATCAATTGGATTGGGTCTATTTGTCTGCTACAGATTGCAAAACGGGGTAGGTAGTATATGCATAATCATACCGAGTTTTTTGTGACAGATAAATGCATTTTTTCTTTTTGCAGGGAGTGGTATAATCAGAGCTTCCTTGATGGTAATTTTTGTTAAGGGCGTAAAAGAAGATATGTTTAAAGTGAGTGCCTTCATAACACTATTGCCTTAGGTAGCCACCAGCAATTAGGCATGGGCATAGGGCTAGGCTTTTTTGTGCCGACCTGTAGCACGAAGGGAACGGTCAAACCCAAGGCACGTCTTGACACGTCTGGGAATGGGTCCTGTCAGTAATAGAAACTAGGCACGTTGGGTGACACAGTCCAGCAAGGCAAGGTGGGCTGTGCTTGGGCCTATATAGCACACCACAGTGGCGAGTAAGCACAGCCTGCTCGTGGTACGCCGCATGGCATGGAGCATGCGGTAGGTGGCAGGGCATGCAGTAGGAGACGGAGGGAGGGAGTGTACTTGGCAACTCCATGGTTGCCATGAGCCTACACCATTCTGTGCTCCTGTGCTACGCCATGATCGTCGCACGTCCGCGTGATGCTCGCCACGCCCATGCCACACCCGCTCGCCTTGCTCGGCACGCTCGCTCCACACTCACAGCATGTCCGCTGCATGCTCACCGTGCTCCAGCACCACATGGACAGAGGTGGAGGCTACATAATGGAGGGCGAGAGGGGGAGTTGGGAGGAGAGTGGAGGCGGAGGAGAGCGGAGTGGTGGGGACAATGAGGGAGATGGAGGCGGCAAGGAAGGTGTGGGAGGGAGGCGGGGGAGGGATGCTAGCCTGTAGGATCAAGGATAACTAACTAGAGAGGGTGAATATGAGGTTTTAAAATTCTTTTGGCTATAAACCGATTTTTGAACAAGTATGAAAAGGAATTTAATTTTACACAATTAAGTCCTAAATATTCTAGATTATACTAAGTGCACCAACAGCCTAAGTCTAATCAAGTCTCGAGAATATAGAGTGATAAACAAGCAATATAGGTCGGCAAAATATCCGGTGCAACCACCGTTTTCGTGCAACCACCGTGCAACCCTACTAAAAAAAGTTTCAAAAAATTCTGAAAAAAATCATGGATGTACATCTCAACTTACCCCATCTACATATAAAATTTCATGATCAAATACGTCCTATGCTAGAAGTTACAAAAAAAACAAATTTTGTGATGTCTCCTGTAACAAGATTCCAAGCGAAAATTTGTCTTTTTTGTAACTTCTAGTATAGGACGTATTTGATCACGAAATTTTATACATAGATGGGGTAAGTTTAGATGTACATCCATGATTATTTTCAGAATTTTTTGAAACTTTTTTTAGTAGGGTTGCACGGTGGTTGCACGAAAACGGTGGTTGCACCGGATATTTTGCCATATAGGTCCTGTTTGGCAGAGCTTCAGATCCCAACTCCACCTCAGATCAGAAACTTGTAGGAAAAAATAAAGTTAATTAAATTTATATTTTTATTCTAAAATGTAAACAAGATGACCCACCTAAACACTCTTAATATACCCACAGCTCCATCTCCACAGATTTGGTGGAGCTAGGAACACCTAGCTCCACCAGATTCCACCAGATTCACGAATCTGGTGGAGCTGGAGCTCTGCCAAACACCCCCATAATCACTAGAAATGTAAATGCACAAAGTAAAGAGCAAGAATGTAAACCACAAGATGAACACAAGCGAATTTTTTGTGCGGTCTCGGAGACTTGCTAGTTTCTCCTAATCCACATTGAAGGAGCTTGAACAAATCAAGCTAGTTCTATGCGCAAATGAGCCTTCCTCGATTTAGTGTTATGCCCTTAAGGTAATCATATGGATGATTGTAACATGACTATGTTTATAAATAATAATATGATTATTGGTCCAATGAATGTATATCATTGTTTTGATCAACAAGTGTGTGACTTGTTTATGAAGCTCTTTACTTATTGATATAATTCGATAAATATCTCTGATCGGATATCATCGTATAGGACAACGATAAATAGATCAACACATGTATTGTTCGATGATCATGTTTCATAGATCATGAGATATGGAGATATCATCAATACATTATGGACGCATGTTGAAGAACATGTGTTAGATAGACCCACAATGGGGCACTACGAGAATGTTACATTCTTATGTGTCATCAGTGTATCTCATACATAGTAGATGTATGATCCTTAGACCTGAGATTGCCATATTTCCTGCATGTGTAATAGTTTACCTTGGGGTTACCAAATACTATTTCCTAACCGGATAGTTATAAAGGTAGCTTTCATGTTTACTATGAAACATGCAGAGGAAAGTGAGCAGTCAAGATGGAATTTGCCACTCCAATGTAACGGAGATATATGTCTAGGCCACTCGTGTGATATGATTAAGGAAATACATGGCCATGCCGTGATTGAGAAGTCAATCACAACTTATTAATATATCACGGATACGAGAGATGGATTAAACTGTCAAAGGATGACATGCTTCTCGCCTTGAGTTCGATCTTCATATAGTTTGGCAAAGGGATTATTACATCAGTACTTTAATCATATGCGTTTGGGAGTTGGCATGCTCTGCAAGGAGCCGCTACCGACTATTGGATTAGAAAGGGTTTTCTGAAACCATGTCCAAATGCGCATGAACCTACAGGGTCACACACTTAACGGGCTGGGACGCATTAATTCGGATTGGATCCGTAATTAATGGACCTCGTGGGCTTAGCGCGTAGATGGGCCCTAACTGCCTAGGGTTTCACCTCGTGGCTATATAAGGAGGGGAGGATGCTAGACGCAGAATACACTTTCGTGCAGTTTAGAGGTGTTTCGCCAGAAACCCTAGCCACCTCCTCTCGTTGCTCATGCCGAGCGACCCGGTGCTTGCACACCGACGCACGGCGTTCCATCCCCGGACGTGTGGACTGCTGTGGTGATGCTGCTGCTACTGCGGCGTGGAGAGGACGATCCGCGGCGAGGACGATCCACGCCGAGAACGATCCACTACAACGACGTGCGAAGGATTCCGCAACTGCGCGTCTAGTGGTAATAGATCTATGATCCCCTTCTTGCGAGTAGCTTTTCTGGTTTGCGGTAGAAATTTTAATTTGTGCTAGTGTAGCACACCGCGTCCCCCAACACTCGATCCGCTATAAGTAGCTCTTTTCCTCTCCGGGTAGGTGGGCTCTAACCTGCACCCAAATACCGTACCTCTTCACAACCTTCTTGAAGGAATCACTGGTTCTCACGCTTCCAAGCTGTCTAGGAAGCTGCAACCTCCAAGAGTATCAAGACGATGACGCTTGCTTGAAGACAATCAAGTGTAGGAAGCTCAATTGAAAGCAAATTCAACACTTGAATGCTCACAACTACTCAAAAGATGAGGAATGAATGCTCAAGAGATGTATGTGCTTGCTAGGGCTCAAGTATTTTCCTACGAGGTGCTAAGAGAGCTCAAATGCTTGGGTATGAGGTATATTTATAGCCCACTCTCTCAAAAGAGCCATTGCAATCATATTTCACTAAAAAGGCAAAATTTGGACATTCTAATTTGCATAATTTGGACAAACTCAATTCTAATGGTAACATGCAAACTAGCCATTACATGCCAAATTTGGATATTCTAAAATCCATAATTCGGACATTTCAAATATTCAGTAGCACTAGTACTTAGAAAAACCACCTCCTGTAAATTCCAATAGCACCAATTAGGACATTTCGAAAGTACCAATTAGGGCATTCCAATTTTGTACATTTGGCAAAAACTATTCACACTCTTCCTGTAAAAATGTCCGAATATACCAATTAGGACATTCCGAATTGCCAAATCCCGAGTTACACACTATATGTCAAAATGTCCTAATTTCATATTATGATATTCCAAATTATAAAATGAGGATATTCTTCCAGGAGGTGTAACATCCTAAAATTGGCTTTTCTTAGATTTATTGTGCATTTGCTATTTTTGAGAATTTTCTGTAATTTATTTCAATTAAGCCTTTTGTTAAATGTATTGAAAAATTTGAAAATTTTTATTAAAGTTTGTTAGAAAATATTTTATTTGAGTCCCAAATACCTTGAATTATTTTCCAAAATTTTCCTAGAATTTTTCAGGTATTTCTGCTATTTATTTTGGTTTATTTAGATTTCTCTGTAACAACATCACAAACTCTGCAAATCCCGGAGAAAGACAAACACAAGAATAAATCGAGAGCTTTCTATGTAAAGCATTCAACAAAACCGGACGCCAACACTGAAATGGCAATCCGTAAAAGGCATAACACTAACCTCTTCTTCTTTGTCTTCAACCAAAGAAGGGAAAACCACACAAAAACCGCCGAAATACCATCAGCGAAAACTCAACACCAAGCACCTTTCCTTGATTTCCAATCACTAAAAAAACCACAGAAACCAACCCAAACCGATCGTTAGAACGGTAAAAGAAATCCAAAAGGATCCACCATCAACTCTTCCATTTGACTCCAACCAACTACCCGAACTACAACAGAAAGGATAAGCACTCTCCCTACGGGAGGTTTAGTAGTCTTTTGGTGATGGCTCTCACCGGCCACACCGAAACTCCACACAACTTTACTACGAACTAAAGAAAGTGACCAAAACCCTTCGGCACCACAACCTCACTTTATCAAACATATAGCATTTCAATCAATACTTTTGTAAGTATAACATCATACATCATCAAAGATGTAGCATTTAATATCAAAGCTTAAATACAACATTTAAGCGGATAGCATCGATACCCATACCGTTCCTACTGTGCATCAGAGTGTGTCAAGTTTTAAATTAGTTAACCAAACTATTTCAGATTTTAAGGTTATTGCCCTAAGGCCAAATTTTAACAAGTAAACCTATGCCATGTTTCTACTTTTTCAAGTCAATATTTTAGTTTACTCTAAAGTAAATTACTACGTTCACATTCCATGGACCTGAAGCCCGCTCTGATACCAACTGTAACACCCCGGCATCTAGTTTGCCGCGAATGTCACCCAAACAGCTCTAGACACAACCAAAATCACATATTTAACAATAAATTACAGCAACTACGCTAATAGTTTAGTTGAAAATTCGGCAGCATTCCCTTTGTTTTTCCATGGGGTTTAAGCAACAATAATATTGTCACATCATTATAGCATAACAGATGCCATCTAAACGGCACTAACCGAAGTTAAAGCATCATCTCAAGTCCATAACATAAACTCCAACGTTTCATGAATCAAATACAAAAGGAACAATAAAACCAAGCACATAAGCTAGCATAATCCAAGTTTTTAACGCAATAAGATAATCATTACAACTACAAGTGGGAGTGTGTAGTTGTCTAGGTGAACAACACTATGTGGAGATGTGATGCTAATCTCCCTTCCCCCGACTGCCGAGTTCATGGTACCTAAAAACAACACAAAACAACAAGCGTGAGTTCATCACTCAGCGAAGTGTATTGCAATGATACAAAAACAATACTCAACTCACATCCATACTTAATGCCATTCACATATCCTGAGAGTCAACTCATGAACTTCATGTATGCTCTCATATAACATCATCATAAACATCTCAAAACACATCTTCGTATGCATCTCATAGAACGTCATAATCATCTCATAAACCACTTCATTCATGCAATGCACATGTCCCTTTGAAGCACATACCGGTATTGCCGAGTGCACACCCGTCGGCGTGCACCCTCTTTCCCCCTTCCATCCCGTAGATGGAGGGTGCCTACTCCTCGCTTCCATTCCCAACCGTGGATGGAATCACGAGGTAGGACTTACTCAATGGCGCTCCGGATTAGTCATAACTTCCTCACCGACCTTACCGGACTAGTTATGACTTCCTCACCGACCTGGCCAGTTCTCATGCCATGTATGCAAATATGTCATACACAGAAAAAACTTGCACATAAACTCAACTAAACATTGCATAGCCTCATTATAAACCATTTTCATCATATCTCAAGTAAGAGTCAATCATGGCATCATATCATAAAGCATGTGTAAACCATCTCATTTTCAAACATTACGGCTCCCTAAGCCGCAACCACTACAATACACTTGCCTTCAACCGTGGACAACGGATTGGCGAGAGGATGAGGGCACTCCCGGGGTCACACCACCTGCACATACATGTTTTACACTCAATATCATACCACCCAAGCAAGTACAAAACTCAGAACACAACGATTCTACCCGAAACCCCGAAAACCTGAAAAACAGACCAATCTGTCCGTCGGGACAGCAGGCTTCCAACAATCATAACTTGAGTTCTAAGACTCCAAATTGAGTAAACGACTATATCATCGCGAAGCTTAGGAAATTTCCCAGATTTTTCTAAGTATTGGGAAAAGGTGATTTGGCTTCTAAAATTGCCCAATCTACAGATCAACACGATCTGTCCCAATCACGTCACAGTTTTGAACACGTTCGGTAAAACAGCCATAACTTTCAAACGGCTGATCTGAATTTCACGTTCTTGTCGTCCACTGAAAGGTATTGAAATTACCTACAACTTTCTCAAAAGGCGGACGACCAAATTCCGAATCTAAAATCCCCGAAACTGCGACCGAAATCGACTGTCTAGAATTGGCCGAGGCTACCGCGCGTGACAGATCTAATAAACGACATCATACCTCTAATAGCAGCACCCAAACACCAAAATTAATCATGTTAATCCCCACCTAACCAGAACCACAACCCTACAAACCAAATCCACATTGCTTACCTTCCCTTGACGAACTTCCGGGTCGACGCACGTCTCCTCCTCGCGACCCAATCCTCCGTCCCTCCGCCGGAACCGCCCGAAACTCCGAATCCCCGCGGATGGAGCACTCCCGAACAGCACTATGGGGGCTATGAGAGGTGGGGATTGAGGTGGGGAGACGTGGGAGGGGTGCAAAGGGAGAGGGAGAGGTGTGGCTAGGGGAGGCAAGGGGACGCAAGGGGGAAGCCCTAGGGTTTTATTGCAGAAATTTCCCCACATGGGCCAAGAAAACCCCCCACCTACGGCCCAATAAAGTCCCCCAAGGCCCGAACCCCCGAAAACAGCCCAAAACACGATAAAACACCATACCGTAATGCCGTACTCCCTAAAGTCACATTCTGAGATGCCACAGATAAAGACTCTTTCAGACCGAGAGTGGAAAATAAGGAAGTCTTAAAACTTGAAGTCACATACTTAAGTGCCATTGAAGCACTTATTTATCTTACGAATTGCAAAAAGCCTAATATTGCATCCACAGTAAATTTGCTAGCAAGATATAGTGCAGCCCAACAAAAAAATATTGTGCTGCTGTCAAGACTTTACTCAGATACCTCCAAGGTATTCAAGATCTTGGGTTATTTTACTGAAAGGACCAAGACTTAATCATGGTGGGATATATGGATGCTGACTATCTGTTTGATCCCCACAGTGCTAAATCTTAGACTGATTTTATGTTTCTCTATGGTGGTTCAACCATTTCTTGGCAGTCTTTTAAGTAGAATTTGGTAGCTATTCTACTAACCACCTAGAGATTATAGCTTTATATGAAGCCTCACGTAAATGTATTTGGCTGAGACGTATGATTAACTATATCCAGAAGTCACGTGGTCTTAATACCGTTGATACCCTCATGATTATCTATGAAGATAGTAGTGCTTATGTTGCACAAATATAAATGGGTTATGTTAAAAGCAATATAATGAAGCATATTGTCTCTAAACTTTTCTATCCCCATGAACTGCAGAAGAATGGTGAGGTAAATATACTGCAAGTTAAGTCATGTGAAAAATCTATTTATTCACTAAGTCTTTGCTAAAATCTAGTTTCCAAATATGTGTTAATGTCACTAAAATGAAACGACTTAGAGATAAACAGAGCTCAGAGGGAGTAAATCCATAAACCATGACCCTTAATATGATCCTACAGATTCTATAAATTTAGAAGATTATAAGCTGCATTTTTTTTTCTCTCAGTGAGTTTTCATGTAGTTTTCTCATATAAAAGTTTTTAATGAGGCAACTAATGTAACACGGTATGCGAGTCCAATGTACTCTTTTCTCTGTATATTTTTTCCTATTGGATTTTTTGAGTAGTTTTTGATAAGATATGTGTATTACACAATATTAGCCTAAGGGGGAGTGTTGAGATAGAGTTTGACTCTAAGTCTCAGTTGTCCAAATATTATTGGACTCTATCTTGGTGTGGTGAATCCGAATCTATCTCTTATCAGCTATTAATATATATTTGGCACCCTCTTATACAAAAGAATTAATTTAATAAAGAGATATAATAGTTTTGTCTGCCTACATTATGTGTGTTCTCTATTTATATTTACTAATTTATTGGTGCATCCTGGTTGATTAAGCACAGATGGAATCATTCTACCACGGAAATAATAACTAAAAAGAGCTGATTTTTTGTATTTTTTTAGAAATAATCATTTTTTAATCGGCAATTACAAAAATATACGTATTTTTTGTAAATTTGCAAAAATGATCTTTTTTCGCGCCACGTCAACGCGAAATGATTCTTTTCGCATCACGTCACAGCGAAATGTATATTTTTCGCGCCACGTCACAGCGAAATGGTGGTTTCGCGCCACCGTGGCACGAAATGGGGCGGCCGAGCTGACGTAAGCCGCGCCAAATACAAGCGCGAGAGGAGCGCCGGCAAAGCGGGCAGGGGTCGGCGCAGAGTGGGCAGGGGGCGGCGCAGAGCGGGCAGGCGGGCAGGAGGGGGGCGGCAATAATTGCCGTTCCACCGGCCGGCTCGAAGCAAGAAACAGAGAAGAAGAAGAGAAGGAGAGAAGAAGGAAAAGGAAGAAGAAGAGAAACAGAGAAGAAGAAAAAGAAGGAAAAGGAGGAAGAAAAAGGAAGAAAAAAGAGGAGAAGAAGAAGAGGAAGGAGAGAAAATAAGTTTGCTGTTCGTCCGTTCATCATCTGTTCTTCGTGTGTTCATCGTTCGTTCGTCGTTCGTTCTTCGTTCATCGGTTAGTAATCGCGTATAATTATTTTTTTGTCGATAAATTTGTATGTAAGTAGGAGAAATATACCTACATTTAGAAAACCGGTAGAGTAGCAAGAAAAAAATGTAGTACATAATTAATTAGATTTAATGTATATATCATGAAAGTATGTGTAGATTATTTAGGTAGAATATTGTAAATGCGCAAATAATGTCGGTACATAATTTGCAAAGATAAAATTGACAGGATTAAAACAAACATAACAGCAAGTAATTATTTGCGCGGCATAAAAATTGCTTAGCACTGAAAAGATAAATAGTCATAACTTTTGAACCTCAAATGGAATGAAATAATTTTTTAACAAACTGTTAAATCATGTAGTATCGGAAAAAGCAAAAAACTATAGTTTTGTATCGAAATGATGTGAAATATGTTTGATTGTGTAGTTTGTTATCCAAATGATGCACGATGCAACTGTTAATTGGTACCATGATGTACGATAATAAATGTACGTAGTGTGGTAGGATGTTGTTCAAATGTTTTTGTTTCACAACTCTATTGCAGTTGCCATTAATATGCAGTTGGTATATCAAATATTAATTGCGCATATCGTAAACAATTTTTAATTTGCAGTAGCTACGTCTGCTATGGATGCATTCAAAGTGTTTTACGGTGACGGAGTGGTTCAGGAGGGGCAATACGGGGTAGATCTGAGTAGCTTTCAGCAGTGTATTTTATACCATCAGAATCCGGATGAAATGAGTTTCGAAGATCTGTGCGGGTGGATTTGTCACAGTCTTTCGCTGAATCCTATAGTGCATGATGTGAGCATTAAATGCTTGTGGCCGAGAGGTACACACGACTCGGTATGGGTGCTTAGACCGTTAGAGCAGGCTCAGTCTTGGAGGAACTACGTCAATTCATCAAGACGACGTGGCTGGGGTTTTGTCCTCTATGTGCAGGCGACGGTCAAAACAGACTTGGCAAGTAACGAAACCCCGATCGCGGTGCAAGCAGAAGGTCCGGCGGAAGTTCATGACAATATTCGGTCAAGCGCTGCAGCGACGGGACAAGCAGATGAAGGGGAGGAGTTGGAAGGGTTAGTGGATGTGCTAGAGGAAGACAATCTACGGGCGGCGGGGGAAGAAGAGGCACTTGCGATGGACGAACACGATGAATCATCCTCGGACGATGATGACAGTATGTCCGCACAGGTGCCTGCTGCTTGGAATAGGGGTGAAGCGAAAGACCTAGCAGTCGATGATGCCGCTGACTCGACATGTGAGTACCGACCAATTGAGGTTCGTGTGCACGCAATGTATGCGGAGAAGTCCGCTTTGCAGGATGCTATAAGGGTCTGGGCAATGAGCTTGCAGCCGGCAAGAGTTGTGAAATCCAAAGAAAGATTGTTACGGGTGAAGTGCGAAAACGCCGAATGTGGTTGGCGTGTTCATGCCCACAGGCCCAAGTATGAGTTGAACTGGGTAGTCACGAAGGTGGTGCGACAGCTTGTGTTCTCGAGCAATGTAACATCGAGACATCGTAACGACCTCATCTTTCATCGCGAACGTGATGTACGGAGAGATTGTGGAGAAGTTTGACATGGAGGCACAAAGACATAGTACTTGCCATGAGGAACAGATATAAATACCAAATCAGCTACGCCAAAGCGTGGAGGGCGAAGCAGAAGGCATTGGAGAAGCGCTTTGGTACATTCGAGGCATCCTATGATAATCTTCCCGGCTCGGACGTCTTGAAGGAAAGAAACCCGGGACATATACTGCTATACATGATAGAGAATCTCAGAACCCACCCGGCTTTATGGTTATGGAGCGTGCTTTTATCGCACTTGGGCCTTGTGTGGAGGCTTTCAGGCATTGCCGGCCGATTATGTGTGTGGACGGGACTTTCCTCACCGGCAAGTACAAGGGCCAAATTTTGACGGCCATCGGTGTGGACGGAAACAACCAGATACTTCCTATAGCCTTTGCTTTCGTGGAAGGTGAAAACTACGAGAGTTGGCTGTGGTTCTTCAGAAAACTGAAGATCGGAGTTGTGAAGGATAGGCCTAATGTGTGCATAATTCACGACCGCCATGCTGGGCTGATGAAAGCGATAAAGAAGATGCAGGGAGATGTGCAAGAGCCCTTTCCGTGGCCGGATTTGCAGAACCGGTGGTGCATGCGACATATGGCAGCTAACCTGTTCAAATATTTCAAAAGTAAGAAGTTGATGAACCTATTCAAGAGGTTGTGCAAGCAAAATCAGCAGAGAAAGTTTGATGCCATCTGGGAGAAGCTTGACGAGCTCACTAGCAAGCAGATACGTGACGGAGAGAGACAAGCCGGGGGCAGTACTTCCGAGGCACCACAACGTTTGCAGCCATTACCGGACATTGACCCCCCAAACATCAGAAGGAGGCTTTCCAGAAACATCAAGTGTTTCGACCTTTGGATCAGTCCGAACCGGTTGAGAAGTGGGCACTATTGTATGACACACTTGGGGCAAGGTATGGGGTTATGACAACCAACCTTGCTGAGGTATACAACTGGGTAATAAGGGGTCTTCGTGGCATGCCCCTTGTCGCTATCGTGGAAGGTATGTTGTACGGTACAGTGAGGTATTTCCGGGAACGGCATGCCGCGGCAGTATTGCATGCAAGTACCATTCAGAGTCCCTCCTTACTGCCCTCGTGGACCGCTGGCGGCCTGAGACGCATACCTTCCATCTGCCCTGCGGAGAGATGACGCCGACTCTGCAGGATGTTTTGATGCTGACCGGCCTCCCAATCGCCGCCAGCGGTTGTGCCACCGAGGTGGATGACGACCAGCGTGGCGACCTTTTGCTCGGTTTGCAGGAGTCCTCCCGCCGCACAGGAGGCCACCGCAAGACGCCCCGCTACACCCACGACAGCGGCACGGTCCCACTCTCACGTGGCTTCGCCAATTCGAGGTATGTGTCGGCACGGTTCAAAATTGGTCCGATTTATTTTATCTGTGTAACCAAAAACATTTTCTTCTTGCAGGTAACTAGGATGGCTGGGGACGCCACGGAGTACCAGGTGAGCCGGCACCTGGAGGCTTACCTGTTGTGGTTGTTCGGGTGGGTGATGTTCACCACGACCCATGGAGACAGCGTCGACGCTAGGCTTGTCCCGATCGCACGGGCCATAGCGGATGCTGCCCCCCATGAGGTTCCCGAGTATAGCTGGGGGTCAGCTGTACTTTGTGCCACCTACCGGGGTCTATGCGATGCGTGCCTCAGGACGCGCCTCGGTTCGATCCTCTCCGGGTGCCCACTCCTGCTCATGCTATGGTCGTTCGAGCGCTTCCAGATTGGACGACCATGGGTTGACGACCCGGTGTATGGCCCGGAGTTCTACGGGGACACGGAGGTGGACCGCCCTACGATGGGCTCTCTTTGGTGCCGCAGACGGGTACGGACATGTTTTTTATGCTACGCAATCTCGCTTTACAGCCTCTTTCGTATTAACTTTGTATCGGTACCTTCTGTAGCCACAATGGGCTGGTCTGCAGGTACGGAGTGTCTACGCCCACTTCACCGAGGCGTTCGACCTTTTGCGGCCGGAGCGTGTCCGGTGGGAACCTTACACCTTATCGGAGGTTAGGAAGCGCGCCCCACATGGTTTATCCATCCTTTGCGCGCGAGATCTGGTGTACTTGCACACACGACGGAAGCTTGTGTACGATGTGTACGTTGAGGATTACTCGGTTCACCGGGTAATGAGGCAGCTGGGACTCAGGCAGGAGGTCCCTGTTCCACGCGGCGTGCCAGTCCCCACAGAGACACACATGTCGGTAACATCACTCCCCCTTACATTTCGAATGCAACTCATTGCACATGCTAACGGGTTTACAACTTCCGTAGGCATTCGAGGAG
Source organism: Rhipidocladum racemiflorum (assembly GCA_036346355.1). NCBI lineage: Eukaryota > Viridiplantae > Streptophyta > Magnoliopsida > Poales > Poaceae > Rhipidocladum > Rhipidocladum racemiflorum. The sequence goes on from CM070577.1 coordinate 79,840,379, forward strand.
AGGTGGCCGCCGGACTAACTGGGCCGTGAAGATGGCCCCTTGGGTGGAGCAGTGGACTCAGGCACTACAAGACCGGGTTGCAGATTATGACGTATACGACATACAGGGATACCAGGAGTACCTGCAATGGTACTCCCCACTTACGCGAGTACGCCTCTTGCCCCCTGCTGACCCGGAGGATATTGTGCCGGCTCGTGCTCACGACACATATCCCACCCAGGTTGCATCAGCGATGCACTTTGTGGTACGTAAACTAGGCAATCTACTCAAATTTTTAACGACATGCAAGCATACATATATCTTACGTCATGTCATCACTTTCAGGGCGACATGGGGACAGAGATGGAGCAAGACTTGAGGTCCATGAGAGGCCGTTTGTGCGGGGGTTTGGAGACCTCCCGGGAGGAGATCACGGCGTTCATGGATCGAATGATCGCGAAGACGGCGAGGATTGTACGGGCCGCTTCGTTTAAGCATAGTTTTGACGCCGCCGTGGGGTCGCATACGTCGGGCGTAAGGCCAGGGGTCGGATTAGTACACGATCGCCGACGCCACCGCCGCCGACACCTCCCACGCCGTCGCATCACCGCCGCCCGACAAAGACCCTTCGGACCTCGGACGCTGCCAGACTCCGCCGCCACAGGAGCAGCCTGGGAGCTCGTCGTGGCAGCAGCGGGCCCCGTTCTTCGGGGCAGGTAATATTCTCACTTAAACATGCATTGCATTTCATAGTAACTAATAGTCGTGTATGACAGGCCTCCCGTTAGGATACCCTGGCGGCGCGACATGGATGCCTACTCATTTCTTCGTTCCGACCCCAGGTTTGTTCAATATGCTTCGTAAACTGACATTGCAAGACATTTTACTTTCAAATATATTCGTCACTCGAACTGACTATAGTAGTTCCAGGTTACCGTCCGGAGGGCCAGACTACGCCGCACACGCGGCCAGACGACTTCGAGACGGAGTATGCTGGTCCGACGCATCCAGACGTCTGTTGGGGTCACACCGAGCGCCCCACGCCTACACACCCTCTGCACTGAAGTTCTTCGAGTCAAGACTGCACCACCCGTGCTTGGAGCCGGATCGAGCGACCATCAGACCGGTGGACCCCTTCAGGGCCCAGACGTCGACCGGCAGATGAACGTCGACAGGAGAGGCGTACCAGACCTCGTGCACAGGGGCGGGGAGGTGACCAGGGAGAGGGAGATGACCAGGGAGAGGACTACGACGATGTCGAGGATTGAGTATTGTATTGCTACGTTGTATTTCTGCGTTGTAATGTTTGTTGTTTATTGTACATTTCTGTCAGCTTTTGTCAAATCAAACTCGTGTCATTATTGCTTTTGTCCCATCGCATGCAAAGCGTCAGAAGAATCCGATGCTCACGGATTTGATCTTCTCTTAAGTCCGCCACTGTACCCTATGGCTGGCTATTTAAGGCCGAGTGGTCGCCCCCCAACCAAGTTCGCCTACCAACCAACCGGTGCCAATGGAGTTTCCCTCGCCCCCACGCCACAGCGTTGCCGTAGCCATCCCCGAACGAACGCAGGTCCGCATGTGCCTATGCAGGGATCCATGCCGCTTTCGGCAGTCTGTAGACAACTCATACACATACGGTATGAGATATTGGAGCTGCCGCAACCGCAACTCCGAGCCAACGCTGGGGATGCGAATGCGGCGGAGAAGCCCGGTATGTGCGTACTTGCATTACATCAAACCGGGCAAAGGTTGATACGGTAATACTATCTACTCTCACCAATTGCAGCCTCCGTTGTGCGAGTTCGTCGAATTCTACGACGCGGAGCAGACGCCTGACATGGAGAGGATGCGGGATCGGGAGTACTCGCATCGTAGAGCTATGGTAGAGCAGCAGTGGCATGAGCAGCAGGAGGAGGAGAAGCGCATGAAGGCTGCCGAAGAAATACGCGGTACGTATGAGGCCGAATCCAGGCCGGGCGGCCACCGGAGGCTGAGCGTGAGAGGAAGCGCGAGAGGGCGGCTAGGGCCAGGGCGGCAGACACCGATGGTTTGCGCAAGGGGAAATATCCCCGGTGCACTCAGTAGTGTAGCAGAAGAACCCTTATTGTTTCGTTTACCTAAGGCATGTTAACTTTAAGCCATTATTTCTGCATTTCCTATATGGTAATGTTACGTTGTCTCAATTATTTCGTTTACCAGAAGGGCTCTGTGTTGTGATATTATGTTGTTAAGTATGTACTTACGTATTGTATTTTTGCATTTATGCATTTTCTATATATTTTATTGGACCATGCGTGATATCTTATCGGAGTACTCGATAATACTTAAGGTTATTGAGCTAGTGCGTTTTAGATGCAAACAATGGTGTAAATTAAAGATTTTCAGATAATATGCCACTCCATATATAAAACATCAAATCTCATCCATTGTTACAAAAAATATCCCCAAACTCGATATCTTACGGCCTGTCGAAAAGGCTTAAGCGCTATAGTTGTAGAGTACTCGATAATACTTAGTGTTATTGCGCTAGTGCGTTTTAGATGCAAGCAAATGTGAAAATCAAATTTTTTTCCCATAATATGTCAGTTCATATATCAAATATCAAATCTCATCCATCGATACAAAAAAATTGCCCCAAAACACGATAACTTACGGCCTGCCGAAAAGGCTTAAACGCTATAGTTTCGAAATACTCGATAATACTTAAGGTTATTGAGCTAGTGCGTTTTAGATGCAAACAATGGTGTAAATCAAAGATTTTCCCATAATATGCTGGTCCATATATCAAATATCAAATATCATCCATTGTTACAAAAAATTACCCCCAAACACGATATCTTACGGCCTGCCGAAATAGCTTAAGGGTTATAGTTTAGGACTACTCGATACCACTTAGGGTTATTGCGCTAGTGCATTTTAGATGCAAACAACGGTGTAGATAAAATATTTTTCCATAATATGCTAGCCCAGATATCATATAGCAAATCTCATCCATTCTTACGAAAAATTACCTCTAAACACGATATTTTACGGACTACCGAAAAGGCATAAACGCTTTAGTTTCGGAGTACTTGATAAATGAGTCTTTACGGTAAACTCAATTTGTACATTTCAATTTCGCATGCTTTTTGTAAAAAAAAAATAAACCTACGTATATTTTTTGTAATATGCGAATATAAAACTATTATTTATAAAAAAATTCTCGCCGCGCAGCCCTGCATAGTTATACAAAAATAATCCACAACTAACAACTGAAAGTAAGGAAAAGAATGAATTAATCTATTTATTTCCGCAAATTTTCAGGAAACAAACTCCTAACCATAAAATATTTTTTTCTTCATTTCATTTTTTAATAAGGAAAAGAAGAAATAAAATGAATTAATCTATTTGTTCTTGCAAATTTTCAGAAAACAAACTCCTAACCATAAATTTTAAAAATAAATTTTCAAATATTTTTTCCTTCATTTCACTTTTTCCCTTCTTTTCCTCCTCTTTCCCTTTTTTTCTTTTTTTTCCATGCCTTGACCGACCGGCACTGCCCCACTGCCGTGGCTCGCCTCCCCGCCCCTCGCGTTGCCCCTCGCTCGTGGCCTCGCCTTCCTCGCCTCGGCCACGCCGGGCGCGAATGCGCCATGCCACTCCTCGCCACGCCGGGCGCGAATGCGCCAAAGGTTCGCCTCCTTGCGCCACGTGGCAACTTCGCGATGACGGGGCGCGAAATGATGCAAATCGCGATGACGTGGCGCGAAAATAGCCTACTTCTGTAAAAAAAAATTATAAAGGTATATTTTTGTAATATACAATTAAAAAATGATTATTTATAAAAAAAATTCTGATTTTTTAGGGTAAAAAGAGCGGATTTATGTCACTGAAATACTGAATCATTGTTGTCACCTGTGGGCCCGTATGTCAGGGACCCTGCAGGCCCGCCCGTACAAACGCAACGACAACTGTCTGCGTCGCCGCATGGCGTAATCTGAGCCGTAAGTATCTCCACCTCCCCAATCTCCGCCGTCCAAACGCCCCCAGCCCAGACGGCCATCATATAAACCCCGCGCCTCCGCCGCAGGCCGCATTGCTCTCCCTCTCCCTCTACCCCTCCGCCTCTCCGTCTAATCGCCGGCTAGGGTTCTGGCGACTCCGCTGCTCGCCTCGCGGGTGGGCAGGTAGGTGCCCCGAAACCTCAACCCCAATCTCCCTTCCGCGCAACCCTTCGTGCGTAACATTTTCCGGTTGGTCGGATTGCTGCGCGCGCGCGCGCTCGCTTCTCGATTTATGGCGTGTTGTTCGTCCGTGCCGCCGTGCAGTTCTTGCCTTTGCAATGGGCGCTTTGGAAGCCGTGTTTCTTGGCTTGATTCGTTCGTACCCTGTGCATTGTGGCTTTTGTTTCTCTTTTTCGCCAAGATCATGGTATAGTCTATGCAAAGTTGTTCTTGGCAAGTAATTTGTATAAAGGGGGACTTCCTAGTTAGGGATTCAGTTGCTTTTGATAGGTTTGGCCAAGATTCGAGCTAGGGTTTGCGGTATTACGGTTTCCGTGCTGTTTGATTGGGAGAGGTCCGAATGATCCTTATTTCATTAGTTCTTGTTCGCAGCTTACATTTCCGTTATCTTTATTGTTTCCGGAATCATCTCAAACGACAAAACTTCTATAATCTCTTTGTGCTATGTGAGACAAAGTTCGAGATTTGAGTTGATTACTACGCTGTGGCAGAGCATAACGCAATCTTCTATGAGATTATTTTTGAGTTATCCAGTGTATTCCAGGCTTTCGGCCCTTCCTTTATAGAGGGAAAAGTTTATTTGGATGCAACTCCACTGCCTTTTGTATGGAAATTTCATCGAAGCATCTTAATTAGAAATAGATAGATCAATGTATTGAGGTGATGATCATGCAACAGGTTGATGAAAAGTTTGGTTCATTTGCATGTTTAGACATATTTCTGTTATCTGATGTTCTTGGTGCATGTTTTGATGCCCTCAATCTTGTCTCGGTGCAAGATGCCTCGGTACGATCACCGTTACGATGACTATGATCGATATAGCAGTAACACCAAGTTGTATGTGGGCCGCCTTTCTACGCGCACCCGGATGCAGGATCTTGAGCACCTTTTCAGCAGATATGGGAGGTGAGCTAATTGGGTCTGAATTTAAGCATTTTGTGTTCTTTGGTAATTGCTCCTGAAATGTAACTGCACCCTTTGATTTAGCACAGTTTTTGTGGACGCTGGAAATCATTTTCTTGTTGAGGATGGCTTGCTTTAATTTATCTACAAGTTTCTAATCAACTTTCTAAAGACATTTGTTTAGTGACTTGTAGATTAATTAAGAGTGTGTTTGGTTGATGGGATAGGATGGTCTTGTACCATTTGGTTCCGTTATTTTGGGTGAATAGAATGGTTCAGCATCTAAAAGAGAATATTCCTCAAATTTGTATCACTTGGTCTACGATAGGATGGTTCCATTCAAGCAACCAAACACATGGATGTCCTTTTTTTTTTGAACCATCTCATACATGTACCACTTGGTACATGCAACTAAACACATCCTAAAAAAACAACATATTTGTCCAAGATTATGTAGTTCGGAGTCTAGACTACTACTGTATTACTGATCATGGTTATTAAGTCGTCGCCTAGGCGCCGCCTAGGCGTCCGTGCACCAGAGGAAGGCCACCGTGAACGTTCGCCTCGCCTGGATGTCCCAAGCGTCGTCAGGCGAGTCCAGGCGGCCCGACTAGGGGGAGGGGGGGTATAATGACTTGGGAAGGAGATCCGCCATCGCGCCACCACCTCCGATGGCCACTCGTCTCCACCGTTGGCGAGGTTAGGCGGCAGGGTGCTGAGCTTGGCGCGGAGAGGGAGAAGGAGATCCGCCGTCATCACCACTCACCAGCCGCCAGCACCTCCGTCGCCCACTCGCCTCCACCGCCGGCGACGTTAGGAGGGGATAGGCGGCGCGGGAGAGAGGGGAAAAGAAGGAGAGCCTGGGGGGAGGCCAAGGGCCGGTGGCAGTGTGGGGGAGAGCTGGATCGGCGGCCGCGATGTAGGGCAGAGGGGGAGGCGGCGCGGTCGACTGCGGAGGGTGAGCGCATGAGAGAGAGAGGGGGGGAGGGGGAGGGAGCGAGGGAGAGAGAGAGAGAGAGAGGGAGAGAGAGAGGGAGAGGGAGAGGGAGAAGGAAGTGAAGAGAGGCGGCGGCTGAGGAATTGCTGGAGAGGCGGCGCATGCGGTTAGGGTTAGGGGGTAGGTCCGGCCAATTGCACCGGGTTGGGCCAGAAAAACTGGCCTTGGCCGAAAATGGTATGGTCCAAAAATGAATATCAAATCCTTTCTCTTATTAAGTAAGTTCTAATTGCTTGTTAAATTTACACTCCTAAATAACTTTTGTAACATGAGTAACTTAGATGTACAAGATAATTACATTGCTTATTCTGGATGTGATGAACCTTCCAGTACCCCCTATTATGTGAGTTTTCTTCTTTGCACTTCCTAGTTGTTAATATTTTAATAACTGGTTAAAGGCTATACCTACAAACTAGTTCAAGCTCTAATGGTCGCCTAACTGGCGTCCAGGCGACTCGCCTCGCCGGGGCGCCGTGATAACCATGTTACTGATAGTGTAATATTAACTCCAGTCCTATCGGTAGGCTCTATTTATTTTACTATTAGAACATGTGTCCTGTAGCTACATGCTTCACAATTTGATCTTTCCTGGTCTTCTGGACATGTTTTTACTTACTAATAATTATTTTCTCGCTTATTGACTTACTGATAGTTAGAGGCTAGTGACTTGAAATGTCCAGTTGCAGTCTTCCATCCCATATGTTCCCTACAAACAGTTTTTTTGTGTGACATAAATCTAAGTTATCATGAAAGCTTATAAGCTTATGATCGGAGAGGTTTGTGATTTACTTCTTGTCTATGAGGAGGATACTAAAAGTTTAAGGTTCCTTTTTTGGGTAACTCTGTTGATTTTGACCATTTACATAGCGTTATTAGGGGTTGCTTTTTTTGTACTGCTAGGTTGCTATGTTGTCTGGGTAAGCTGGTTGCATTTGTTGGCCTTTCCCGCCTTCTTTTAATTGCCAATTTTCCACCACATGTCCACAAACACTTACAAGTTTTGACTTGGATAACCTTGTTGAAGGTTTTGGGGTGCTATCACCCAGCCTCAGTGTCCATGGTGGGAGGGTGCCCTTGGTGGAATTGATGACTGTTGCTCCAAAGTTTAAAGCAGATTTTGGCGATTCTTTTGAAAACAAAATCTGCTGTATATTTTATGGAAATAACAATCATCAATTCATCATGAAGTGGTGTTTAGTTTGATTGCTGCCTGGTGATGCGTTTTTGTTACTTGCATCTTGATGGTGTTACTGTTTTTGTCAACCATTTCCACAGAGTGCGACATGTGGATCTGAAGTATGATTATGGCTTTGTTGTAAGTAGAACTTCTTACTCCTCTGATTTATAAGATGTACTCCTGGAATCTTTCTAGTTAATTGCGTACTCCCTCCGTTGGTTTTTATAAGGCATGCAAGGTTATTAAAACGTAAAACGAGAACGAAACGACCCACTACCTTTTTAACTTTTAAACGTTTAAACGAACGTTGAAACGTAGTTTTAGGCACTGTTGTAAAACGAATATGAGAGCAAACATATATCACATATGTACCTTGATTTTGTAGTCTTTTTCCATATAATTTGAGGCCATATGCCATGCATCTTTCTCCCATGTATGATGTATCCATTTCCTTGCACATTGCAACATATGAATTACTATAACAAGAAATTATAATTCAATTTAATAAGTAAATATGGTTTGTAGCTTTGTATCACATACCCTTTTGATGATCCCCCTCTTCTCTCCTTCCAATCCACAAACTACAAGACAATTGCACATAGATGAAATGAATTAATTGAAAACTAAAATTAAAGACAAGATACATTACGACATGAGTTCACATCCAGACAATAACATAAGTTCATACAATAACATAGACGATAGTTAACAAATTAACTAAATAAGTCCACACTCCACACAAAAGCATAAATCCACATAATAGCATAGGTCCAACTCTCATCTCTCAATATCCATCATTCAAATCATCCAAACTATTAGTAGCATTCTCATCTTGATCATCGCCATCTTCGTGGTTGCTTGAGTCATCATCGTCATCCACATCAAGATCATCAAGTATGAGCTCATCTTCTTCCTCTCCATTGCTTGAGTCCGAATGCGATGCCTCCTCTATGACTTCATCTTCTCTTCTCACACGACGTGTATAGCAATGCTCAAAATGAGCTCTCCTAGGAAGATTGCGGCCTCGAAGGTTGCTTGATGCACCAATAGCTTCGTCAACTTGGTCCAATGTCAAGTCACCTTAACAACTAATACAACCACTTTGAGTTGGATTGACAGATGTATTGACCCATTCATTATCCCAATCAAAGTCTTCTAAAACCAAAGGATCAAAGTTTTTACAATCCTCACGTATTCTTTGGAACCTACTAGCCATCTTTCTATTGTATGAGACATATACCAAGTCATTAAATTTTTGGTGCTCCAACCGGTTTCTTTTCTTTGTATGAATCTACAAGTTGAATACAAGTGAAATAAAATCAATTAATTAGAACCAAAATAAAGGAATTACAATTTACATAATTAGATGGTTAAATTCACTTACAAATTAAAATTCACTCCAATTGCGCCACAACCTGGATGATGAAGCGCAAAGACTAACTATTCTTCTTGCAAACTTGTGAAGCTCAGCGGTTCGACCACCATATGCAAGCCACCAATCAACTAAAAGAACAAATACTTGAATTTTACATGGCGAAAAGTAAACAATTACTTGCTAAAATTTAGATTACTTACTTGGATTTCTTGTGTGTGCGTGCTTTATTGCCATTTGGTTTGCAAATACATCTCTTTGATTCTCATATAGAAACGACTTGGCTATCAATCTTATCTCGAAGAGCCTCATCTTGTACCATTTTTACAAGCACGTCATTGTAGCAAGCTCTTAGCTCTCCAACACGTCCTTCATAATCACCCTTCTTGATGTTATAGAGCTTTCAAGGGTTAGAGTAGAGAGCCGCTCCATATAGTGGGGTGTCCATTTGCCTCGCCCAACGTCCATCAATAATCCTCATGAGGCGATTAAGCAAAGGTTGTTTGTTTTGAGTGCAAAGCGATGAGGTGATCTTTTCCTTTGCTAAGTTCATGGCCGATGCAACCTCGGCATAGCCGGCTTTTCATCACCATCAACCAACCTCAAAGACAACAAGGAGTGGAAGCGAAGCTCTTAAACAATCCTCAATCAATTCCTAATCGTCCCGAAATAACAATGTCATACATCGCTTCTTCCCGCCTTCAGTCTTAGACAACTTGCTCCTAGTGAAGACATCACCTGTCACTAGTAGCTTCAATGCTTCTTTGTGCTTGTGCAAACTACGCAACGTAAGGAATGCAGTGGCAAACCTAGTCGCTGCGGGCCTCACAAGATCCATCCCACCTGTTTTCTCCCTCATTTCACTAAGAATCCTCCCATGTCTATAAATAAAGGTAGTGATTTGTCGAGCACGTGAAATTGGTTTCTTGAAATCCTTTAGCTTCCCTATGTCTTCCAACATAAGATCCAGGCAGTGTGCAGCGCAAGGGGTCCAGAACAAGGTAGGGATCCTCTCCATTAGCAGCCTGCCAGCTGCCTTGTAGTTAGCACCATTATGCGTGACAACTCGAACAACTTTGTCTCGCCAATCATCTCAATCATTCTCTCTTGCAAGTTAGCAAGCATCATGGCATCATGTGATTCACTAGATGCATCAATCGACTCAAGAAGAAAGTCCCTTCAGGACTATTAACCAGGAAGTTGATCAACCGACGACCCTCCTATCAGTCCATCCATCTGACATGAGAGAGCAACCATATTGCTTCCATGCCTCTTCATGCTTCTTCTTCTCGCCATCTGTCTCCTTAACTACCTTCTGAAGCAATGGCTCTCGTAGTTCATGGAAACTAGGAGGCTTGAAACCAGAACCATACTGTGCAATGGCCTCTACTGCTATCTCAAATTGTCTTGAATTTGCAACATTGAATGGTACACCACACTCATAGAAAAACTTGGCTACCTCTATACAGACAGCTTCTCTTTCTTCCTTGGTCCTCATGCCAGCTTCTATGGAAGTTTGATGCGGCCCCTTTGCATGTCTTTGCTCTACAACCTCTCTGGGCGTTCGTCGAAGCATAGCAGTAATAGGTTTTTTTGGTGCAGGCACCTTGAACTGAAATGCTGCCGACTTCATTTTTTTGGAGGCTGTCCCAGAACTTGGATGGACACTCACATTGCTATTAGAGGCTTCCGACTCCTTGCTAGATGCCTCTATTGCCACATTATCATCTTGTTCATCATCTAGAAACAGTGGTCTACCCCTCTTGCCCTTCTCTAAAGCCTCTTGCATCTCTTTCATGATGGATGAGGTTGTTTTGGGACACTTCGTCACATCTCCAAACCCACCCGCGAGATGTTGTTTCACCCTCTTGATTCCTCCTTTTATCTTCCTCTGACAAAGATTGCATTGGATCAACTCTCGCTTATTAGGCTCTGCATAATATGCATACTTCCATCCCGGATCATCGGACTTCGGCTTTCGACTAGGATCATCCAATGGATTATAATTTGTGGGAGGGGGAGGTGCACTGCCACTTGAACTTGCACTTGCCATTTCGTCGATTTCGACGCTGCAATCAATTCAATCAATTCAATATGCTACAATCAATTCAATCAACATTCAATCAATTCAACACAGAGAGAGAAGAGAGACAGAGGGGACAGAGAGAAGAGAGAGACAGAGGGGGGCCGTTTCGGCTGGCAAAGAGAGGGGGGGGGGCGTCTCGGCTGGCAAAGAGAGGGGGGGCGTCTGCGAGAGACAGAGGGGCAGAAGACAGAGAGAAGAAGACAGAGGGGAGGCGTCGGCACTCGGCAGAGAGGGACGACGACGGAGTAAAGCAGAGAGAAGAGAGCCCGAGAGGGGGGGGTACCCGACACAGCGGTAACGCAGCGGCGACGGCAGCGAACGCAGCGGCAACGGCAGCGAGCGGCAACGGCCAGTAGATCCGGATCCGGAGAAGGCGCGCGACGGAGGCGGAAGCGGGCGGCAGCGCCAGACGAAGACGGCGGCGCGGCGGCAGCTGTAGCCGGCGGCCGGCAGCGGAATCTGCGGGCGGCGGCTCGGCCTTAGGGTTAGTCTCCTCTGCCTTCCCCGAAACCCGTTTCCTCTGGCTGTGTTCCCCGATCCGGTCTCTAAATGTCCTCCTCAGACCTCAGTCTCTCCCGGCCAAAACGCGCTTGAACGGGCGTTTCGTCCCTTCGGGACGTTCTTCTCGTTTACACGCCGCTCCAGAGACGTTCCATGCCGTTTTACGCCATTCTCCAGAACGACCCGGACGTTCTCATGCTTAGAGCCGTTCCAGCGTTAAAACGACGTTTAAACGTCGTTTTAACGACGTTTTAATAAGCCTGAAGGCATGGTTTGCCTTGGTGCGGTCTCCATAGTTAAACTTTGACTGTTAATTTCTTTTACTATACTTTGTTCATAGCTACAACATCATAATTATAAGAAAGTGGTTTGAAATACGAATGTCACTTTTGTGCAAATAATCTATATATTGTTGGACTAATTGTTGGTCAAAGTCTACAAACTTTGAATCAACAGAGGGAGTACTTCATTAGATTATTCACATTTAAGGCCACCCCTATTTTTGGTTTGCTGGATCATATTGCAGGAGTTTAGTGATCCCCGGGATGCAGATGATGCAAGGTATGAACTTGATGGCCGAGAGTTTGATGGGAGCCGCCTCATTGTTGAGTTTGCAAGAGGGGTAAGCCGTAAGCCATCGCTGTTTATTAATGTTCTTTATTACTGGATATTTCCTGAAGTACAGCCCAGAACAATAATGTTGTTTGCTTGTTGGTTGCCCCTTTGTGGCATACTTTGCTTTCCTGTTTCTTTCTTCCCTACTTCAAATGACATGCTTGTGTTGATTTTCTAGACCCCGCGTGGTCCAGGAGGTTCCCGTGATTATAGGGGTAGAGGAACCCCTCCTGGTTCTGGCCGTTGCTTTAACTGTGGGATAGATGGGCACTGGGCTCGTGACTGCAATGCTGGTGACTGGAAAAATAAGTGCTATCGCTGTGGAGAAAGGGGCCATATAGAAAGAAACTGCCAGAACAGTCCTAAGAATCTCATGTATTTTCTTGAATTCTCTAGTGAGCTTGCTTCTGCCCTTTTTTAATGCACATTTGATTTGTAAGTTTCGCAAATACAGGCAAGGGAGAAGCTACTCACGGTCCCCACCACCTCGTCGTGCAAGGAGCCGAAGCAGGAGTTACAGCAGGAGCCGCAGTAGGAGTTACAGGTATGATATGAACAGCGCTGCCTTAGTTTGGAACTGTTGCCATGACGATCTTGTGGTGATGTTTGTGTAACTGTGCTATGCTTCATTACTTGTGGTTATGTCAAGGATTAATATGGTATGGTACGTTAATATATCTTGTTAGCATTGGGAGGATTGACCGTATGGAATACTACTACGAGAATCATGCTGCTAGAGATTTGGTCACAATTCAATAGTTTCTGTGACATATATTATGCATGTGCTGTATATATTCCATTAGGCACACTAGTCCTCTTAGCTCTTATCTATTCATGTCTGCTGCTGGTATTTGTTGATATGTGGTCAGGGAATGTGTAGCTCTGCTGCGTAGTAAAGTTGGACGCTTTCCTTGGTCATGAGGCTCAATATTTGATGGATGCTACTGATAAAATAGTAAATGGCCGCAGCCGTACAATTTCCCGAAGTGTGACTTCCAACAATTTCGTATAGCATGTGCAAGTTGTGCTTTTCATTCTTCTCTGTTGAGTTATTTGTTTTATTATTATTATTAATCATCATCAACTTTGTGCTTTTCTTATTAACAGTCGATCACATTCTCCAAGGAGGGATGGCCGTGGTGCTGGTTGCGAGGACCTTTCTCCAAGAAGGGGCGGCCGTGGCGCTGGTTGTGAGGAATGGCGATCAAGAAGCCCCGGCTACAGCCGCAGCCCTAGGAGGAGTGCTTCACCTTCCAAGGGGAGAAGCCGCAGCCCCGCACCAAATGGGATGAGCCCCCCACCAAGGGTGCAAGCTGAACGCAATGGTTCATACCACAGTGGGAGCCATAGGAGAGGTGAAAGCCGGAGCCCATCCCGCGATAGCCGCCCAGCCGCAACCCGAGCCCCAGGAACCGGTGATGATGACAACCACCGTGCGTCACCCTGAACTTGAAATCTTATGGCTGTAACTCCTGGAAAAAACTCTTCTGAATGTCGGTGACTGACTATGTTGAGTTCAGCATGAGACTTCGTGTCCGAAGAATTTTGATCGCATTGCGTACATAGCCTTGTCTTCACTTAACATGTTTTGGTGCACGGCTAATAACAGAGACACAGGTATAACATAGAAAAAATTTTGCGGAAAAAACCACGGGAAATAATTCACTATAATGATTTAAGGATTACATATACAAGGTGTTGGTTTATATAGCCAAAGAGTCCTGGTAGTTAAAGACTAAGACTAATAATCTATTTGGATAGTACCAAAATGGTAAATTGAGATATTTGAGTTATCTTTAACAAACCTACCATTAACTCAAAATATATACTGAAATTGTTTTCGAAAAACCCCAAAGGATAATAAAGCACTGAAAGCTCAAAAGACAGTGCGATATGAAAGACTGGAATAGTCAATCTAAACACTTCTTACGAAGCAAAATTTGGGCAAACCATCAGTAGGTCAAGAGAACGATTGGAACAGTCAAACCAACACAGATATAACGAAGTAGACAAGAAACCTAGGTCTTCAACTCATAACTCCAGTAAATTCTGAGTCTGTGCAAATGACCTCATGAATAAATGCTCAAAACATCAAATGGCATAAACTAAGATATCACCTGTGGTGCTTAATAAATAGTGAAGAACTCATCTCATAAAATTGACATAGTCAATCTGGAACAATAAATTCTGCAAACAATGCTCATTGAAAGAGCAACTTGTATATGTAGTCATCACGTACTACAAACTCCCTACTGAAATTCCATGCATGGTTAAAACTGCTCAAAAAAATATCAATATGAAGAAAAAATCATGTGCTATCAATGTAGTATAAATTGCAGTAGACTCCTCGTATTGAGCAAAGACAATAAAACAACATTGTAGTATCCACGCATGAACGAACTTCTTTTTGCATTTCAAATCTTCATCACAAACTAACATTGGAGCAAAACCTTCACTAGTAAAACTCTGAAGAGGATAATGCTACCAACAAGGTGTTATTAAATTCCTGAGAATTAACGTTGCCAAAACCTCTATAATGGTCAACGTATCCAAACGGTGAATAAATACCAAATTAATGGTGATGAAACACCAAATTCAGTTGTCTCAACTGACATTTTTTTTTCAAAGTAGACGATGAAACGTCGAAGAAACCGATGATAAAACGTCGAATGAAGTGCTAAGAATTTGCCAATGATAAATTGACGACGAAACGTCAACGGAGGCCATCGCGGAAGCGAGTTCGCGGAGGGCGCCTGACAGCGGAGTCCGGCGAGGGGCGCCACACAAAGTGAGTCGGGGCGCCGGCTGGCGCTGGCGGCCTCAAGACGGGCCGATGGCGCGTCGCAGGACCCAGATGGGCGCGGTGGCCGGCTGAGGCGCCAGAGGCCAGTGCAAAGGCTGAGATGGATGGCTAGGGGTGAAGGTGGATGCAGTGGCTGAGGCGTCGCCGAAGGGCGTGCGGGGTCGACGGCCAAGGCGACGGTCAGAATGGCGTCACGCGAAGTGACGGAGCGGAGGCGGTCGCCGGAGGCCCGAGGCCGAGGAAGTCGTTGTGCGATGGCCGCCCCCAAGAGTCTCCTCCTCCTGGGGGCAGCGGATTAGATCTAAAATGTTGGGCTTTGATACCACTTGTTAGGGTTTAGAGTACGACGAATAGCGGAGACACAGGTTTAACGTGAAAAAACCCTTGCGGGAAAAAACCACGGAAAACAATTCACTATAATGGTTCAAGTATTACATATACAAAGGGCTGACTTATATAGCCAAAGAGTCCGAGTAATTGAAGGCCAAGACTAACAACCTATTTGGATAGTACCAAAAGATACGATGAGTTGAGATATTTGAGTTATCTTACGATGATGATAGTTTTGTCAAGACTTTTTTTTAGATAATGGAAGAATATATTAATCTTCTGGCCTCTGCATCTTGAGATGCACACAGCCATAACGTTTATTACAGAGTTGCAACCAAAATATTGTCAACAAGAAATTCATAAAAACAGTCTTAACAATCGACAATCATAAAAAGGCAACATTGAGAAGGCTAAAAACTCATCCAAAGTTTTCAAACTGCACACAATCTTGTGCTAAACCTCCATCCATGGCTTAAGAAAATTTCTCGGACCACGATCTGTAAAGAACTGCATGCCACCAGCATCATCTTTCGAGCCTCCAGACGTTGCAACACCGACCAAGAGCGCAACCAATTGGTACACAAGAAAATTACCTGCAATGGATTAGATATGTTTCTTATCAAAGATAACATCATTTCGACATAGCCAAATGACCCAACATAAAGTGCAGCTCCAACTAAGCATTCAGCTTTTATGTCATTTCCCAACCCCAAAAGCCAAGATCCAAACATATAGGTTATACTATGAGGGGTTGGTAAATTAAAAACTGCTTGTATAGCATACAATGCGAGACGAAAAAAATGACAATCAAAAAATAAATGTTGTATAGTTTCTGCATTGTTACAGAAACAACATTGTTTGCTGCCCATCCAATTTCTTTTACTAAGATTATCATTTGTCAAAATCACCCCACGACGAGAACTGAGCTTAGCTCAATTGGTTAGAGGCGCAGTTGTGCGCCTCGCCCACCCGGGTTCGAGCTCCGCTCGACCCGCGTGCTTGCAAGGGGCCAGAGGCAGGCGCGCGTGTGTGGTGGTGTGTGGTGTGTGTGTGTGTTAGATGTGTGTGTGTTTGTAGTCCGGTTATTGTTCTCTTCTTTTTTAATGAAATACCAGAGCTCCTGGCCAATTTTTTTTTAAAAAAAAATCACCCTACGACGTAAGTACCAAAGAAAGATTTTTATTTTTAAAGGTACTTTAAGCTTCCAAATTTTTTATTTATAAAAGGGATATTTTGATGCATTAAAGCTGCATACATCGATTGAACCGAAAACTGTCCATTTTGATGAAGACTCCATCGAAAATTATCCCGAATCGAAGACAAATTTATGACAGCAATCCTTGTAATAAGTTCTTGCAAAGTGCTTAAATTAGGCCCCATAATGGTTCTACGAAAAGACATATTGAGAGGTTCAAAACTCATTACTTCAGCCACTGCGGCATGCTTTTTTCGAATAATATTATACAATCTGGGGTATTGAGTACAAAGGGGGTTGTTCCCAAGCCAGGTATCTTGCCAAAAACATATTTGAGATCCATTCTCCATATTGAAAGACCCAAATCTAAAGAAATGATGTTTGACCTTCATTAGGCCTGCCCAAAAAGGAGAATCCCCTGGCTTCCCTTTCACTTGAGAGAGGGTTTTACTTCCCAAATACTTCCTAATAAGTATTTGTTGCCAAACACTATCCTCATTTAAAAGTTTGAAAAACCATTTGCAAAGCAAACAAATAGTTTTTACATTAAGATCTTGAATACCCAGCCCACCTTGATCCTTGGGTTGACATAAAACATTCCACTTAGCAAGTCTATATTTTTTTCTTATGATTATCATTCTGCCAGAAAAATCTAGATCTGAAATAATCCAATCTTTTTAGAGTCTCACGTGGTATCCGAAAAAAGAATAACATAAACATGGGTAGACTGCTAAGCACAGGATTTATAAGGACTAATCTACCTCCAACAGATAGATGCTTTCCTTTCCAACTACTCAACCTCTTTTTAAATCGTTCTTCTACCCCCTTCCAATCATTATTTCTCAATTTGCGATAATGGATTGGAATGCCAAGATAACAAAAAGGTAAACATCCTAATTCACATCCAAATAGATGAGTGTATTGTATTTCAAAGTCCTTGGCAGCACCAAAACAAAAAATTTCACTTTTGTGAAAATTTATTTTAAGACCCGAAAGTTGTTCAAATGCACAGAGCAAAAGTTTCATATTTTTGGCTCGTTGAAAGTCATGTTCCAAAAAAAATAATGATGTCACCTGCATACTGAAGAATGGACAACCCATTATCAACCAGATTAGGTACTATTCCTTTTATTTGTCCATCCTCTTTGGCACGTTCTAAAAGAATAGCCAACATGTCCACAATAATATTAAATAATATTGGAGACAGGGGATCACCTTGCCGGAGTCCTTTTCTAGTATGAAAATATGGTCCAATGTCATCATTGACCTTAATGCCAACACTACCCCTAGACACAAAATTATCAATCCACTTACACCATTGCGGTGAAAAGCCTTTCATTCTAAGTGTTTGTTGAAGAAAGGCCTAATTGACCTTATCGTATGCCTTTTCGAAATCCACTTTAAAAATAACTCCATCCAGTTTTTTCTAATGCATCTCGTGCATTGTTTCATGAAGAATTATCACACTGTCCATTATGTTTCAACCAGGCATACAAGTTGTCTGTGTTGGTCAAATAACATGTTCAGCAACACTAGATATCCTGTTCGTGCCAACTTTCGTCAAAATTTTGATGCTGACATTAAGAAGACAAATTGGTCGACAATGTTGTATTTTTGTTGCATCTTAATTTTTTTTGTAAAAGTGTGATAATACCAAAATTTAGCCTAAACAAGGGAGGATACCTTTATGCAAATCATGAAACATTGCCATTAAGTCATCTTTAATGACATCCCAGAACACTTGGTAAAATTCAGTTGGAAACCCGTCTGATTCAGGTGCTTTATTATGTTCCATTTGAAAAATTGCTGCCCTCACTTCTTTCTCAATGAACACTTCCGTGAGAAAAATCATTCTTCAAATCAGAAACTTGAGGCATATCATCTCGGCAAAATTCAATTATAGAAAAATGATTGCTATTTGGCGGTCCAAAAAGACCTTTATAATATTTGGTTATGTACTTCTTAGGCTGTACATCACCACATATTATTCCTTCATCTTGGTCGAGTTGAAAAATTCTTTGTTTCCAATACTTATCATTTGCAACCAAATGGAAATATTTAGTGTTGTTATCCTCCTCAAGTAAATGTTTAACTTTTGCCCGTTGGTACCATTTAATTTCCTCCTCACGGAGCAATTGAGCGAGCCTTTCATTGTTTTAGACAAATATCCTCATTGGATAACCCAATGTTCTCTAATTTTTTTTGTCAAGTTCATTAATAATACATAGTAATTCTCTCTTTTCTTTCCTATAAGTTCCACTTGTATTTTTGGCCCAACCTCTTAGATGTTGTCTTAGACTCTTGATTTTAAATTGCCATCGAGTAATGGAGGAATTTCCTCTATGCTCATTGGACCAACAGTTTGACACCATTTCAAAGAAGCCATTCCTGGTTAACCACCCAAGTTTAAATTTGAGAAATGACTGATTGTCAAGACTTAAACTAGCTTTAACTAGTTGCTGTCAGTGAACCGCCTTTGTTGCAACTTCAGAGATGTGACCCTGAAGTGGAAAATGAGCTCAGATGCGTGTATATGCAGCTTGCTGTATTGCGTCCATCAGGTCAGTATCTCCGCTTATCAAGGCTGCTGTTTCGTAGGAACATGGCAAAACTAAGGTAAACAAACAGGAAAAAAAGCCAAAAAAAAGCACCGATAAACTTCCAACGCATCATCAATTCATCGAAGAACACATGTATTTACAGGGTAGGAGTTAAAGCATAGAAGCACTGCTCAAACTTGAATGCAATTCAGAACTTGTGTAGTCTTTCATATATCAGGACACAATCACACAGTATAGACAAGCAAGAAACATCTATTTTCTTAAACTCAACATGTTTCAACGTTTGCAGCGACTCTAGAACAGTTTAATCGAATTCACCTCCCCTCAGCATTGATCAGCTGCGAGAATGCATTGCTCGTTGACATCTGAGAGTAGTCGATAGGCGTGCGGCTCTCATCTGCAGTGCTGACCTCCAGGGAACTAATCCTCTTGGCGTTTGAAGGGAGTTCAGAGATCTGATTCATGCTGTCAATGTCGGAGATGTCCGGACCTGCCTCCTGCAGCTGCAGCACGAACTCCAGGTTCCACAGAACATCTCCCATCGTAGGGCGCTCGACACCGTATTCAGCAAGGCATTTCTCAACTGTCTCCCCGTACTTCCTCAACACTTCAGGCCTGATTGTCCCTGCAATCCTTTGGTCGACGATCTGACCAAGCTCTCCTCTCTTTTGCCACTTAATAGCCCACTCTGCAAGGTTAATCATTTCTCTTGGAAGTGTCGGGTCGATGACCGGCCTTGCACAGATCACCTCTAGCAAGACCACACCAAACGAGTACACATCTGACTTGTCGGTCAGCTGCTGCCTCCGGTAGTACTCAGGATCAAGATACCCGAAACTCCCTTTCACCGCGGTGCTAACATGCGTCTGATCGAACTCAGGTCCAGTCTTTGAGAGGCCAAAATCAGAAACCTTGGCCATTAGATTTTCATCAAGGAGAATGTTTGCTGACTTGACATCACGATGGATGATTGATTTCGCAAAACCGGTGTGGAGGTAGTGGAGTCCTCTTGCAGCTCCTATGCAGATTTCCAGCCTTTTCTTCCAGCTGAGGGGAGGCAGGTCACTGCCATACAAATGACTCTTCAGAGTGCCTTTCTCCATGTACTCATACACCAAGATCATCTCATTGCGCTCATCGCAATAGCCAATGAGCGATACGAGATGACGGTGCCGCAGCCCTGATAGCAGCTCTATTTCTGTCCGGAATTCCCTAATGCCTTGGTGAGACTTCTGGTTGCCCCGCTTAACTGCAACTTTGGTGCTGTCCTGCAGAACTGCTTTGTAGACCTTCCCAAAGCCTCCAACTCCAATAACCATATGCTCCTCAAAGTGATTTGTCGCCTCTTGCAGCACAACAAAAGGAATTCGGTAGCTCGGGTCACTCGCAGTCCCAGATGTAAGAGTGGTCCGGCTGGTTGTTCGGGTGCCCGTACTGAGGAAGCTAAGACCATTGAGAGACAATGGTGTCCAGGAGCTTGAAGGCCGGCTTGTTGATGGTGGCTGTGGCTTCTTTTTCTTTCTTCTGAGGACAACACAAAGAACAGAAGCAATGATGATGGTACAAAGACCTGCGAGAACGGAGCCCAATACGATAGCTAAATGACGCTTAGCTGCTGACGGTGGCTTCACAAGAACAACAGATCCAGTACTGATGTTCATCTTCATGATCTCCAGGCCGTTCAGGATGCCATCCGGTGCAAACCTCTTCAAGCTGGAAGGCCCAATGCTGATACTGAGCTTACCAGACGGATCACTTGATGGCAAGACGATATCCATGTAATATGGCACGGCCAAGATACCAAAACCTTTGTCGGAGAGATCGAGTTCGTTCACTGCTGACCAGCTGTCCACATAAACATCAAAGTAGAGTGTATATGCAGACTTGCTCACTATGTCACAGAAATGGAACCGGATCAGATAGCTTGAACCACCGTCAACATCGAATTGCCATGTCATGTTGGATGCTGAGATGGCATTATTTTGCACGACCAATTGCCTTGCGGTATTGTACACACTGTCTGGCGCATCCTCCTCTGTCGCTGCTCCTTTTTGGTAGTTCAGCTTCCCTTGGTAAGTAAGTGCTCGAGTGGCAGTGGAATTTAGGAGGAAGCTCTGATCAGTAGCCCATGTTCGCCAGAGCGTGTCGTTCTCAGCGGTCACCTTCGGTCCACCCACGTTGATCCTGTAGAATGTCTGCAATGCCTGCGTTGCAAGGCCAAGGTACTGCCCGACAGGATTCACTTTTTGCGCTGAATCAGTTATCAGATCATCAGGAACTGAGATGACTTCAATAGCATTGATGAAGGACGTGCTGTTCCCAAGCGGCACGAACGTGAGAATGAGCATGTCCGTAGTAATGTTCAGCGAGTACTCCCTCAACACCGGCGAGGAATTGCTCGGCAGAGTGAAATTGTTGAGGAGCACGACATCTTGCGTCGACACCTTGAAGTTCGCAGCAGGAAGATCGTAGCTTTGGTATCTGAAAGGGAAGAAGTGGAGCCGGACGAAATGCCGGCCACGGCTCTTCATCTCGAAGGAGTACGACGATGGGGTGGTGAATATCCTCGCAGTCTGATACAGAACGGCATTGTCGAAACCTGACACCGAATTCAGCGAGGTGCTTGAGGCGATGCTCTGACTCTGAGGGGATGTCAGTATAGTTGACCCGGAATTGTCAGCGGCGAAGACCCTCCGGCCGACGGTAGCGTCGACTGTGGAACCGCAGTTGACGAGGTAGTTGTCTGCAGGGGTGAATTCAGCATTGCAGGTACCAAGAATCCAGATGATCCCAAGGAGGGCATGAGCCAATTTTAGCTCCATGGTGCTGCTACCCATGACGAATTATAGTGCAAACTGGAGCTAAAAGGATCGAAGGGCCATGAATTGCACAGAGATATAGAGAGGCAGGTCGCCCATTTTCAGATTGCAAGGGGCACATAAATTGGATAAGAAAAAGAGACGTAAATAAACTCGATTTCTTGGAGGCGGGAGGTTATTGAGAAATTGAAGGAAGATAAGACCACAAACCTTCCTTATCAGGCAAGAACCTCCTCACCAAGACGAACGCTCACACATTCACCAAGAAGTCGATCTGCAGAACAGTTCCATATGAAATGGTCAGTGTCTTCCCCAACATGCAGGAATCCAAAATAGAACAAAACCATCCTAGTAAGAGAGGTAACCCAATCTCCCAACCAAAGGAAGCACAAATCTGAAGAGTGGTAAAGGAGTTACCTCTGCTGGCTTCCAAGCAGTTAGTTCTTGCCTCTGCACAACAATTTCAGTTTGCAGCACACAAAACCGAAACATTTGCATCAAAACCGCCCAGGAATTATTCAGGCCAAAGAACTCAAAACACCCAAAAATGAGGGTGTTATCGGCAGGAGCAAAGGGAAAGGAGCCACACCACACCACATCTGCAGGCCTCTCTCTCTCTCTCTCTCTCTCTCTCTCTCTCTAGCAGCAGTTTCTTGAAGCCAAGAAGAACAGGCGAGCAACAGGTGGAAGCAAACAAAGGCACCGCCTTTTAAACAAACCAGGTGGAAGCAGACAAAATCAACCAAGCGCTATCCCAACCCCAATCGCAAACCAGGTGGAAGCAGACAAAATCAACCAAGCGCAATCCCAATCCCAATCCCAATCGCAATCGCAGCCCAATGCTTGCCTGGACAGGTGCTACCAAATCCTAGACAAATCTTATCTTATGTAATGATGATGATGGTTAAGAGCTTGGCAAGATTTCAATGGAGCCGGGAGGAGGACTGGGGTCAGTTGCTGCTGCTGCACTCCCGGTGGAGTGAAGGAAAAGATGCGACGACGACGCCGGCTGGCTGGCACAAGCGAAAACGGCAGCAGCTTTGGATGGTTTCCCTCGTCCTTTGGGTGTGAAATAAATGCTGCCGCAGGTCATTAATTGGAGATGGGCCCACAGGGGAGAGAGAGAGGTGGGAGGAAAGTTGGTGAGAAACTATTATCAGAGAGGTGTGAGCTGGGAGTAGGTCCCAACGATGAGGATGGAAGTCAGCACGTGAGGTTGCTACACGTACCAGGCAAGCGACGAGTGTAGGGGTGAAAATAGGACAGGAAATATCCGCCCGATCCGATCCCGAATCCGTTTAAAATCCGTACCGATGTTATCCGTATCCGTATCCGGAAAATCCGATGTAATATGGGTTAGGATATGGGAAGAGCAATATCCGATCCGTATCCGAAAAATCTCATGTAATATGGGTTAGGATATGGGAAGAGCAATATCCGACCCGATATCCGGTAAATATCCGACCCGATATCCGGATAAAATTAGTTATTCTTCCATTAATTTGGTTCATTATTGGATAGGTAGAGTAGTTGTTTGATACTAGCACTAAAAAAACACTACTTTGTTATTAAGCGTGAGCTTCAACAAATCTATCAACATACAAATAGAGTGATGACATAATGCTTTTACCCAAATTGTTTTGTTCAACTTATTTGATAAACTTCTTTTCTATTCAAATTACTGGAATTAGTTGAGTCACTAAATTGAAGCATAGCAAACAAATCCGAGTAGTCCTCATTATGAGAGAAGTCTATCTTCAGTTTGTCAGAATGTGACAATTCAACACTATTTAATATCTCCAGGAATTTATTTTGTAAGGTTATGTTTGATGGAAGAGCTCCCCTTGTTTTCTGTTTTCTTTATGTCTCAATCTCTCTCCTTGTATCCGACCCATTTGCACCTCTAGCTATACTACTATCCTATGTTGAAATAATTATGACTTGAAGCTAATGTTGTAAGGTTAATGCTTCATTCTTTCTTTTACGTACACAATTATGTACTATACTACTATCCGATTATGATATCCGATCCCGAATCAAGTCAGGTATCCGCTCCGTATCCGAATCCCGAATAATCCGAATTCGTATCTGTATTCGGGACATCCGTATCCGACTCCGAATCCGGAAAAAAATATGGGTTAGGATACAGGACGAGCAATATCCGCCCGTATCCGACCCGGTTTCACCCCTAGACGAGTGGGCAAGGGCTGTAACTATATATGGTAAAAATTTTGGATTAGGTTCTTGGAAAAACTTTACAAAAGTCTCTGGAAAATCTAGCTGGTTGTTTGGCACGGGATGCAAACCTAGCGCAGGATATAATTTCGTACAAAATTTGCATTAGATACTGTATCGGTCCAAGTTCATGAAACGTACATTTTAAATGATTTTATGTATAAATATAAGACATGTTTTATATTTTAATATAAAATTAGTATGATGTTTCTTTTATACCCTTTAAAATATACAACTCTACTTTAAATCCTCCGCATGCATGCATTACATATAGTGTTTAAAGATAATAATTAAGGATAGTTTAGTTATTATCCATATCTAATTGATCTATGTGCTAAAAGAAAAAAAAAATATATACCTTATAAACTTGAACGGACAGAGTGCTACTATATTCTCTAGGTTTCGTGCAAACATTTTCGTACGTGTTTCAAATTAGTGTTTGTCAGAACGTACTATACGTGGTTTTAGAATTTCCAGCGAGGCAGTTCATCAAGTTGTAACTATATGATGTGGTATGAAAATCCTAATTATATAAGTTTGGCTTGTATGATAGGTGCTGTTTTGGACCCTCTGTTTCTCTGCACTTGTCTATAGCCAAAAAAAATATCCGTTTTAAAATACTTTTTCATTGAGCGGATCATCAAGAATGTAGTTGTTGTAGTGTTTTCATTCTCTAACTCTACTTAAATATTTTACAAGAGGTTAAATGGTTACGATATGTCATGTAATAGAGGTACTCATGATCATTGCAAATGGATCCGACATATTTAAGATCTTTTGGAAGCACGAAAGGAAAGAGAACGGAGAAATTACGAGTAATGGACATCGGACGTCATCTACACAAAATCAAATATGAAAGGAGAAAAAAAAAAACCATTGTTCTCACTTATTCATAAAGTTGACATATTTAATCTTAACCACTTTAATTGCCTTAATTATGACTTAGTTTTTGCCGTTATTTGTAATTACTATCCTCTAATACTATATCAACATAACAAGAATATTTTTTTATCGATCAAATAATATAGATGGACATAATGCATTGTATATGCATTCAACCAAAAACCAAAAAAATATAGAATATTTTCTGAACTTCAGTATAAGGGATTTTCTATTAAGATATTTGTTAAAATCAGATCTATGTATGTAATGCATTGATTGGATATGTACATATTTGTATTTATCTGTCTAAACAGAATCCTTTGGCAGAAGATATATATGCTACTAGGTTGATATGCGCGCTACGCCGCGCCGTTGATAATATCGTTGGGTTTGCGGGTATTTGTTCGAAAAAAGACGCTAGGTAAGAACCATCGAAGAACCAGCGAAACAACCGAAAACATTTTCCCCATGCTCCGTGGGAAAAACGGCTAACGAAAATACTTTTTCCGGGCAAAACGGAGAAAGGAAATGGTTTCCCAATTTTTTTTGGATAAACGGCCAACAAAAATATTTTTTCCATGCTCCGGAGGAAAAACGGATCACGGGGAAAAAAATTTCGGGTAAAACGGAGAAAGGAAACGATCTCTCATTTTTTTTGTGCGGAAATAGCCACCGAAAACATTTTTCCCATACTCCGGGTGGAAAACGGATCACGAGAACATTTTTTCGGGTAAAACGTAGAAAGGAAACAATCTCTCATTTTTTTTGAGGTGGAAATAGCCACCGAAAACATTTTTCCCATGCTCCGAAGGGAAAACGGACAACGAAAATATTTTTTCCGGGCAAAACGAAGGAAGGAAACGCTTTCGCATTTTTTTTTTTGGAAAAACGGCAACCGAAAATATTTTTCGCATGCTCCGGAGAAAAAACGGACTACGAAAATATTTTTTTGGGTAAAACAGAGAAAGGAAACGGTCTCTCATTTTTTTTGTGGGGAAATAGCCACCGAAAACATTTTTCCCATGCTCCGGGTGGAAAACGGATCATGAAAACATTTTTTTCGGGTAAAACGGAGAAAGGAAACGGTCTCTAATTTTTTCTTCGGTGGAAATAGCCACCGAAAACATTTTTCCCATGCTCTGGAGGGAAAACGGACAACGAAAACATTTTTTCGGGGCAAAACGAAGGAAGGAAACGGTTTCACATTTTTTTTTGGAAAAACGGCAACCGAAAATATTTTTCGCATGCTCTGGAGAAAAAACGTACCACGAAAATATTTTTTTTCGGACAAAACGGAGAAAGGACCCGAATGTAAAGCGTGATGACCTATTTGTTATAATTTTGGACCTGTTCGCTATTTTGAAAAATTAGTAAAGGGCTCGCTCGCGATTCGCGCTTAACGGGAGGTCCTCCATGCAAAGCGGCAAACCAGGGACCTAAACGCGAACCGCAAAAAATATTTTGCTCTCACGTAAAATCGCGTAAGGACCTGTACGTAATTTCGAAGAAATTGGATGGTCTTTTCGCGAAAAAACGGTGGACACGTGGGCATTGCCTTTGGCCTCCAAAGCTAGCCCTTATATGGGGTTAGTATTATCTTTTGATTTTGAGCTGCCATTATGATTGTTTTCTCCTAGGAAAAAACATATTATATATCATATATTAGAAACAGTAGTACTGAATATCATTGTATTTTTAGTTTTTGCTGTGACGTGGATTCCAGGTGTGCGTCAACTAGTATCTAATAAAATGCTACATGAAATATTTTCCTTAGAAAAAAGGTCTTTGGGAATCGTATATCTATCTATACTAATATAAAAAAACAGTGTTAAAAAGCTTGCGTTCACACTTTTTAACACGCACACTTGACACATTTAATCTTAACATTCCCATGAGAGAAAATTTTGCTAGTGTCACTAAAAATGTGCAATCTCAGTTCTGCTACAATTTTTTTTATTATTTCATTTTATTCACTACTCTTTTCACTCCATCCTTCTTTTGCTATTTCTGTCAGTTGACTGTGAGTTGATTGTTAGTCGGACAATTTTGCCCTTTACGGAAATTATTCCTTCTGTTTTTTGATTTTTTAAATATAACAAATGAAGTTCAATTATTTTGAAAAATTTTATGTATGATCCTAACTGCTAAATATGGTACCATAAATTTTTCAGAGTATGATCAAACTTGTACATTTTTATAAAAATCTGGAGCTGGAGCCGAATGTGTGTTTAATTGGTACCATCTTCAGTAAAGTTTTATACTCTGGAAAATTTATTGTACCATCTTTAGCAGTTTAAGATCATACGGAAAATATTTTAAAAGAATTGAAATTAATTTGTTATCTTTAAAAAATAAAAAATAGAATGAACAATTCACATTGAGGGCAAAATTATCCGACTGACGGCCAACTGACGGAAATTGTAAAAGGAGAATGAAGTGAAAAGAGTAGTGGCAAAAATAAAACGACAAAAGACTAGTTGTAGAACCAAAATTGCACACTTTTTCGGTGGCATCAACAAAAAAATTTCTCCCTTTTATTTGAGAGATGTGATTCTATGCTTTTCTTTTTATAAGTTGCGCAAATATTATTAAAGTATAAATGAAGAGTAGATAGTGATTACTTACCCTTCGCTTATTTTAAAATTTATACAACTTGTATTAGTGGGAAATCATAAAAGCACTTCTCTTTATTTGATCATGTGGTCCTCATTAGCCTTCCTATGCTAATTTTACTTGATCCATTAGTTGCCTTGATTATATCTATGCTGATTTTACTTGATCCATTAATTGCCTTGATTATATCTATAATGATAAATTAAGCACAGTAATACACAAAACAAAATCAACGCTATCTCTCGCTACATTCTTGCTCGCTGTGTCCTCGCTCCGTCGCTTGCTTCTCCGTTCACCATATTAACGAAAAAGTGGTATTTGTGTTCTCATAATTCGATATTGATGCGTCGTGGATTCCATGTGCCCATGGAGTAGTAGGAAAAACTAAGTAAATATAAAGAGGGAAATGTCTCTTGGAAGATGGAATGAGAGAGAGATTGTGGATCAATCTTTCAAAGGATTTCTTAACATGAAGTGTAAGATAATGTTTAAAATCCTCCAGAAAATGGTGAAGATGATTCTATCTTAGTTTCTGAAACCATTTCTGTATCGCAAAGGGCTTCAGTTCATAGGAAAAAAGATCGCGGGATACTCCAATACTGTAAAAATTTCTCAAAAAGCCTAATATGTCAAACAAGCCCTTCGATAGGAGGATTTGCAAAGTTCTTGTAAGAGAGGGGTTTCTATGCTTTTTTTTAGTTGTACAAATATTAAAACATGAATAAAGAGTAGATGGTGGTTTCTTATCCCTTCGTTTGCTTCAAAATTTGTGCAACTTGTATTGAGAGGAAAAGTATAAAAACAATCTTCTTGTAAACTCTTTAGTTCCGACGAGTGCCTTGTTTGGGAGGTCCATTCACAATGATATCTATATGGATAAATCAGGATTTTAGACTAAAATCTTGGTATGTTCAGATGAATCCTGATAGCCAACTTCGATATCTAGATGGCACCATCCGTTCAGTGGAAAATCAGGTGGCGTATAGGCATGCAAATGAATGGAAGAAGGTAAGGAGATGAATGTAAGCTGGGAATCTGGGATGCTAATTAAAGCTGCTCATGACCCGGAATGAGAAATCCAGCTCTCTTTTTTATTTCTTTGCATGCTTTCATCACTTTTTTGATTGCAACGTTTTTGATTGAGCAAAAGGGACACGGCACGGCCAGGCCAGATAGGCAGATACCATCCACAAAAATGACACGCAAAATTGATAGACATCGACAGATGCTGAGTTGCTGACAGATGGTGGCGATCACTACGCCAATTAAGGCGTACGTCAAATGCAAGTTGATCTCCCAACCAGCGGAAAAGCTTGGATACAGGACGGAGCTTTTTTTAAAAAAAATAGATTTTAGCTGAGCGAACAGCTATGCTGAAAAGGTTTGGTGTTTATTAGTCTAATTTTTTAATATAGTTTTTAGATATGAGGGATGTGGGTTGAAATGAGAGAGAGTGGTGCGGTTTGGGATTTTATACTGGGTGGAAAAGGGTAATTTTCTTTAAATTCTAGTGGTAAAGTCATAATCTCAATCCACCGAAGCCGTAGGAAAGTACCTTAGACCAGCTTTCAGCTTTTAACCTTTTATAGTACAAATGGGCTACTGACTTTTGACTTCTAGCTGCGAAAAAGCTAGCTGTTTGGAACAATTTTTGACTTCCAGAAAACAGAAACCGAAGCTAGAGCCGTTCTAAACAGGACCATAAATGGAGGACGGGCCTCTAGGCCATAGCTTCTCTAGCTGCCCCTGTGATAAGGTAGATCGACACGTGTATGGTCGATAGTCGACACCATCACGATCTACACTGGCACAAAAGATCATGATCCTTTCATGTTGGCAGCGGCCGATATAGGACTAAATTTTATCTAGGGAATGTCTAAATGTGACTAATTCATCACAAACAAGTCGATTTATGAATTATACATACAAATTTCATATCACAATAGTTTTAGATTAAAATCAATCCTGAAATTTGATAGACAAAGAAGAAAATTCATTCTCTCAATTCCACTCACTATTAAATTTTTAGTTAGATAGTCCTCCCATTTAGGGAGTGTTTGGCAGAGCTCCAGCTCCACTAGATTCGTGAATCTGGTAGAGCTGGGTATTACTAGCTCCATCAAATCTGTGGAGCTGGAGCTATGGGTATATTAAGAGTGTTTAGACAGTACAGGAATCCGATGTATTTTCGTCGGCCAAAAGCCGACGACAATAAGCGCAAAACCGTCGAAAATGGTTAGTTTCATTGGCCTACCGACGAAACTATACCGACGAAAATAACTAGACGAAAATACGACTACTTTCATCGGCAGCCGACGAAATTACAATATTTTTGACGGCTTAAGGTAGCCGACGAAAATATTGTGCCGATGGACAACTTCTGTGTACAAGCTGATGTGGTGACATATTGTCGTCGGCCAGGCCAACGAAATTACAATATTTTCCACAGCCTATATAGCCGACGAAAATATTCTATTTTCCACGGCCTATATAGCCGACGAAAATATGCTACTTTCCACGCATGTTAAAGTACTCTTTTCTGTTGTTGTCATATGTCATCACCCCATTCCATAACTCCTTCAACTCATCGATCACGGGTTGCATGAACATATCTAAGTGCTTTCCTGGATGAGCAGGCCCCAGTATGACGAGGGTTAATAAAACGTACTCATCTTTCATGCATATCAAAGGTGGTAGATTATATGGAATTGCAAAAATGAGCCAACATGAGTACGAGGCCGCATTTGTATTGAAAGGTGTGAAACCATCAGTCGCCAACCCAATACGCACATTGCGGGGTCTTTGGCGAAATCTGCGTCATATTGATCCAACGCCTTCCAGGCCTTGGCACCAGAAGGATGGCCCATTAGCCTATTGTTCTCACGGACGTCTTCCTTGTGCCACCTCATATGCTTCACAGTCGTCCTAGATAGGTACGACCGTTGAAGCCTTGGTATTAGGGGCATGTGTCGTAACACCTTCACTGGCACAGTTGTCATCTGCATATTCCCCTCTTCGTCGACCATCTCCATATATCTCGATTTCATGCAATACACACAACGATCCTTGTCCTCGTGTTCCTTCCAGAACAACATGCAATTGTTAACACATACATCAATCTTTTGGTAAGGCATTCCTAAACCGGCCAACAGCTTCTTCGAACGGTAGAAGTCCTTCGGCATCTTATGAGGTTTTGGAAGGATATCACAAATCAAATCGACTATATCATTGTAACAACTTACAGAGAGATTGTACCTCGATTTTATAGCCATGAGTCGCGTCACAACGCCTAGCTGTGTCACATCTCTAGACTCATGCAAAGAATCTTCCGAAGCAGAAAGTAGCCTAAAGAATTTCTCGACCTCCGGCCCAGGGACATCCTCAAACTGATGAGCAATATCATTGACCAGCTCATCCATTCTATCATTAGGCTCATCTGATTGATCGACATAATTCGACGTCGCTCCTATTTGTGACTCACCATGCTCAAACCACGTGAGATAACCTGACATGAAACCATATTTACATAGGTGATGCTCCATACTAGGCTTGAACTGTCGAGCAAAGTTCTAGCACATACAACATGGACATTTCGCCAACCCGCCATCATGAGACAAGGAATAAGCGTGATCCACAAAACCTTGTGTCTTAACCATCCATTCTTGTGTGTGTGCCCCAGTGTTTGTCCAACCATTGTACATCCATCTACGGTCATTGTCGGAACCCGAATTTGCAAATCCGGACCCTCTGTGTATTCAGCACTAGTCCAGGATCACGCTAGTGCACACAGTCTCAACATTGGTAAATATCACAATCATACACATCGATAATAATAAAGTACTTTAATTAAGATAACCAAACTGGTTACTCGACCTTATGGTCAGGTTACAAAAGTACACCTCGCAGGGCTAAGACTTATTCAAATAAAATCTGCAGCGGAATATATAAAGAAAATGCGTGGCGCCAACCAATATGCCACAGGCAACGGACTAGACTCGATCCTTGTTAGACGGCTCCTCCTGATATTCCTCCTCAAAAGATGGCGTCGCCTCTTCTTCAACTGGTGTTGTTTTGTGGCAAGGGTGAGTACTTGGTACTCAACAAGTCATGCACAGAATGCAAGCTAATATACTACATGCATGGCTTAATACAAAGGAATAGCTCAAGGTATAATTGCAGTAAACAGCATTTGATAAGTATCATAAGTAGATTCGAAAGCAGTAAAAACAAGTATAATATCAATAACTTTTCCAGGAGTTAAATAAACATCTTTCCCATTCCTAGTCCACATTTCCATCAACATCATCATTTAACCAAACCAAACCTCTCAAGTTCAAGTTATTTCCAAGAAAGTCTAACCCTTGACTGTAATCCCCGAGCAATGTCCAATACCGCGGACACAGCTATTCGAATAGATTTTACACTCTGCAGAGGTTATGCACTTTACCAACAAGATACAGCCAAACACCACAAAGGCGAGTGATCGTAACAAAGCCTTTCGGAAACGGCTAACTACACAAGTGAACCTTTCCAGTTTTTGCCATACACCATCCCTTCCCTTAACAAAGGCGAAGTATGGGACCGACATACCGTTGGACGGGTACCATGCCATCGCGACTGCACGCCCCTTTCAAGCTACACAAAAGGTGTAGTTGACACCCGAGGTATCACATGCATGTTATTAGTAACTTACTCAACTAGGTCCGTCCCATTACGGACATGTGGTTGCACGATTAACTCAGTTCAAAGGCTTGCAAAGTTAAGTCCTTATGTTCACCAGGGCAAGACTACCCGAAGAACCAAAACAACGCTCCCGATGCCACAACTGGCCCACCCGATCATTTCTTGCCACATGCCCCGGTCCAAATCTATTTATCAAACCCCTAGTTGATTACCATGCACCACGTGCCATCAACATCACAACACATGATACCTTTCCAAAATAGGTTCAATATATCATTAAGTCAATATTAACATTTGATTGTCCAAAATCATGTCATGAGCACGTGGTAGGTCTAAGCAATATACTACAACGATCTAAATCCCCATGTTGGCAATTTAATAATGTCCAACTATTTAATCCTCAACTAGGGTGACAAGGGGTTCATGGCATTCAATTTTCTATGTCAAGGTGGCATACATCAATTAGGTAATTAACTAATCTCACAAAATCAATTAAAGCATTTTATAGTTGAACTAGCATGCAATAATTTAAATCAAATTAATTTCAAAATGGGATCAACATGGTCAAAGCACAACTTGCCTTCAAAAAGCACTTGATCTTGGTCCTGAGCTGGCTCCTGGGTCAACACTTCACCTTCGAAGCCTTCGGGCACTTCAACGTCTACTCGTAACGCGTGCAAATAGCAATAAATGAATAAAGCAGTAGACAAAAAAGTGTCCAAACATCCAAATGAAGTCCATAAACAGAGAGAGCATAATTTTATGAATTTTTAGGAATTTGAATCGGCGAAATCGGAGTTAAAACGCAAAAGTTATAAGCGTTTAAAGTTTAAATAATCAATTAAATAATATTACAGAGAAAAACTTTTGTCTAAAAATTAAATAAAATTCACCATTAGGTAGATCTCAATTTTATACAAATTTAGAAATTTGAATCACTCAAATCAGATTTAAATTGCAAAAGTTATAAGCGTTTGAAGTTTCAAAATTCAAATGAATCAATAATCCAAATTAATTCATTTATTTTTATACTGAAAAACCGAATAATGACGTCAGCATGACGTCAGCATGGATTTTGATTTTCCACCGAATTATTTTTCTATTGAAAAATCGATTTATTGAGTCAGCTAACGTCAGCCGGCCCATGGGCCCGGTCCACGGTTCGGCTCGGGTCCACCGTGGACTCGGCCACACGCTGCAGCGTGCCGACACGCTGCAGCGTGCCCCACTGCTGACGTCAGCGTGGCTCGGCCGAGGGGCTCCTGACATGCGGGCCCCACCGTGACGTCAGCGTGACGTCACGGTGACGTCATGGAGTAGTTGGGCAGCCGCTGACATGCAGGCCCATGTTGACGTCAGCGGCGACCAGGTGCGGCCGCGCTGACCGCGCCGGTTCGGCTCCCGGCCACGTGGCACGATCTCGGCCGTTGATTTGGAAATCAATGGCCTAGATCGGATCTGGGTGACGCACGTTTGGGGTGAACGTGTTCAATCCCGACCGTTCGATCTCGATCGGACGGTCGAGATCCAATCCTAAGGCTACAACGCAGCTAGCCCTTGCGATACGATCTAGATCGGACGGTGGAGATCTATCCGTGCACAGTGCAACATGGGTTTACGTGGCTTGATCCAAGCCATTGGATCTAAATCCAACGGTCGAGATTGGATCCCACCACCGCAACGTGGATTTCGTTGCAGTGACGTGGACGAACGTGGGCTGTTGGATTTTGATCCAATGGTCCAGATCTAATCTGGTTTCTACGGTGTCGGGGGAAACGTGGACTCACCGCAGCCGTTGGATGGCGATCAGACGGCTGGCCAGCTTCGAGGGCGACGATGGTGCTGCGGTGGTGCGGCTTTGCCGGAGTCGAGGACGACGACCCACGCGATGGCGTTTCTGGGCCACTCCGGCGAGAAGAGTTGCACCCCCAGACACGGCTTGGCACGACGGTCTCGGATCTGGGCTTGTTCACGGCGGAGGACGACGGAGTCGGCGGCAATCAACGGAAAACCGCGGCGAAACGAGCTCCAACTTCGGCGAGCTCGCACGGGCTGGCGGCGGCGGTTTGACCGGCGTGGGTTAGGGCAAACGGTGCGCGCGGAAGTGGGGGTCTCGATACGGGTGACGGCGCATTAAATACCCCCTCGGCGTCCGTGATACACGCGGAAAACGAGGTCCCACGCGCGGGCGGCGGCGGAGTCCGGCGGCGACACGGAGAAGGTGACGTGGCTCAACGAGAGCCGTTGGATCAAGATTCAACGGTCACGGGGAATTGGACTCGGGTCCGGCTCGGTGACCTTGCTGGCTCGGTCGGGCTCGGTCTCGGGCGACGTGGCGCGATCGTGGCCGTTGGATCTCGATCCAACGGTCACGCGGCTAGGGTATCGGCCGACTTGGTTCGGTCGAACCGTGCGGCGCGCTCGGGTTCGGGTCGGACTCGAACTCGAGTCCGACTCAGGCTCGGTCGGAGGAATAGTGAAACCCACTCGGTCTTTCCAACGATTAAATAATCCATTTAATTCCCAAGAAATTCATTTAATTCATTAAAAATAGCAAAACACTCAGAAAAATTCCAGAAAAATCCTAGAAAATATTTTGGGACATTTTGGACTCAAATAAAATATTTTCAACAAAATTTTATTTGCAAAATTAAATTCTTTAATTATTTCAAAAGGAAATAAATTCAAATAAATTCCAAATAAATCCCAGAAAATTCCAAAAATTCATAAAAGTGCCAAATCTTATTTAAATTCATGAAAAACAAAAATTGGGGTGTTACAAACCTCCCCCCTTAACAGAATCTCGTCCCCGAGATTCAGGGCTTACTAAAGAAATAGGTTCGGGAACTCTTTTTTCAAATCCTCCTCGCACTCCCAAGTTGTCTCGCTCTCTGCATGGTTGCTCCATTGAACTCTGCAGAAACGGGTTGACTTGTTTCTTGTCTCTCGATCCATAGTGTCCAGAATCTTCACGGGGTGTTCTCGGTAGGTCAGATCTTCTTGCAACTTGATCGACTCCAATGGTGTTTGCTCATCGGGCACTCGGAGGCACTTTTTCAGTTGGGACACATGGAACACGTCATGCACCCCTGCTAATGATTGCGGCAGCTCCAATTGGTAAGCAACTTCACCTCTGCGACTCAAAATCTTAAATGGTCCAACATATCGCAGCACAAGTTTTCCTTTGGCATGGAATCTCTTAACTCCCTTGAGAGGTGTAACCCTAAGGTATACGTAATCTTCCGATTCAAAACTCAGATCTCGGCGACGATTGTCAGCATAGCTCTTTTGTCTCGATTGGGCTATCTTCAATCTTTCCCTGATCATAGCAATCTGCTCTTCGGCCTCTCGAAGAATGTCTGGTCCAAAGACACGGCGCTCACCTGTCTCATTCCAGTTCAACGGTGTTCGACAGGGTCGACCATATAGTGCCTCAAAAGGCAACATCTGCAAACTGGCTTGGTAGCTATTGTTGTAGCTGAACTCAGCATACGGCAGACTTTTATCCCAAGAGGTTGCATAAGCTAATGCACAAGCTCTTAACATGTCCTCTAGAATCTGGTTAACTCTTTCGGTCTGTCCATCCGTCTGAGGGTGATAAGCTGTACTGAAATTCAAACGGGTCCCCATGGCTTCATGCAGCTTATTCCAGATTCTCGAGGTAAACTGGGTACCTCTGTCTGACACAATCTTCTTCGGCACTCCGTGCAAACAGACGATCTTGGTCATGTACAATTCTGCTAACTTATCTCCCGAGTAAGTGGTCTTTACCGGGATAAAATGGTCGACCTTAGTTAAGCGGTCTACTATAACCCATATGGAGTCATATCCACCCTGAGTTTTCGGCAAACCGGTAATGAAATCCATTCCGATTTCTTCCCACTTCCACTCAGGTATCTTCAACGGCTGTAGCAATCCTGCTGGTCTCTGATGCATTGCCTTGACTCTCTGGCATATGTCGTACAACGCAACATGCTCGGCAACTTCACGCTTCATGCTCGGCCACCAGAATCTTTCCTTCAAATCCTGATACATCTTAGCACTTCCAGGGTGAATTGAATACTTGGAGTCATGGGCCTCCTCTAGTATCAACTGTTTCAACTCCTTCTTGTTTGGCACACAAATTCGATCCTCCATCCACAACGTGCCTTGCTCATCCAGCTTGAAGTCTTTTGCCTTGCCTTCATCCATTTTGGACTTAATCCGGCGGATCTTGTCATCATCCTTCTGTCCTTCTCGGATCTGATCATCCAGGGTAGGCTTCACTTCTAATGCGGCCAAGAATCCTTCTGGGACCACTTCAATCTGCATCTTCTGGAAATCCTTGCATAGCTCTTCCTGACTCGCGGC
Source organism: Rhipidocladum racemiflorum (assembly GCA_036346355.1). Lineage (NCBI taxonomy): Eukaryota > Viridiplantae > Streptophyta > Magnoliopsida > Poales > Poaceae > Rhipidocladum > Rhipidocladum racemiflorum. Next base: position 79,876,706 of record CM070577.1, read on the forward strand.
TATCAACATGTTCACAGTATGGCTCTTCCTACTCAAGGCATCGGCCACCACGTTGGCCTTCCCGGGATGGTAATGGATTCCCACATTATAATCCTTGATCAGTTCCAACCATCTCCTCTGCCTCATGTTCAAGTCCGATTGGGTGAATATGTACTTAAGACTCTTATGATCCGTATACACTTCACATCTGTTCCCAATCAAATAATGACGCCACAACTTCAAAGCATGCACTACGGCAGCTAACTCTAGGTCATGCGTCGGATAATTCTCCTCATGAGGCCTCAGCTGCCTTGATGCATATGCGACGACCTTCCCGTTCTGCATCAGTACACATCCAAGTCCTTGGCGTGATGCGTCACAGTAAATATCAAAGCTTTGATTGACGTCTGGTAGAACTAACACTGGTGCTGATGTCAATCGCTTCTTCAACTCTTGAAAACCTTTCTCGCACTCCGGCGTCCATGCAAACTTCTTCTCCTTTTTCAACAATTGCGTAAGAGGTTTCACAATCATCGAAAAGCCTTCAATGAAGCGGCGGTAGTAACCTGCCATCCCAAGGAAACTACGAATCTGGGTCACGGTCTTCGGCTGTTCCCAATGTAACACAGCTTCTACCTTGCTTGGATCTACCGCAACTCCTTCTGTGGTCATTACATGTCTAAGGAATTCTACTTTGTCTTTCCAAAAGTCACACTTGCTGAACTTGGCGAAGAGTTCTTGTTCCCTCAGCTTCTTCAAAACTCGCCTCAGGTGCTCTGCATGTTCTTCCTTTGTCTTGGAGTAGATGAGTATGTCATCTATGAACACAACGACAAACTTATCCAAGTACTCCATGAAAACCTTGTTCATCATATTCATGAAGCAAGCTGACGCATTTGTCAGACCGAAGGACATAACAGTAAACTCATAATGTCCATATCTTGACGAGAATGCGGTCTTCGGAATATCTTCCGATCGGATCTTCAGCTGGTGGTATCCCGATCTCAGATCAATCTTGGAGAAAACTCCGGCTCCTCTTAGCTGATCAAACAGGTCATCGATCCTGGGTAGCGGGTACTTATTCTTCACGGTGACTTCATTGAGTGCACGGTAGTCAATGCACATCCTGAAACTCCCATCCTTCTTCTTAACGAACAGAACTGGCGCTCCCCATGGCGACGAACTCGATCTGATGAATCCTTTCTCCATCAACTCTTCAAGCTGTTTCTTCATCTCCATCAATTCTTCAGTGGACATCCAGTATGGTCTCCTTGCTATCGGCGTTGTACCAGGTACAAGCTCTATCACAAACTCTATGTCTCTGTCGGGCGGCATCCCAGGTAGATCTTCAGGAAAAACATTTGGATACTCATTCACCACTGAGACATCCTCTATGCTGATTGCCTTTGCGCTGTTAACCATCATCTGCCCATCTCTAACGGCAGTCGCTTGAAATTCCATTTTTCTTCCACACGGGCTCTCAACTGATATGACTCTTCGTCCACAGTCTAGCACGACCTTGTGCTTGGATAACCAGTCCATTCCCAAAATAACATCTAGGGTCTGGGTTCCCAATATAATAAGGTTCGCTAAGAACTCTACCCCATCTATTAGTATTCTCACCCCAGAACATCCTACTTGATATCGGAGTTCTGACCCAGGGGTTTGAACTATAAGCATGCACTTGAGATCCACAATCTCCAAATCATTCTTAGAAACAAAATCTCGGGAAACAAACGAATGCGAAGCTCCAGAGTCAAACAAAACTGTTGCAAGTACTGAGTTGACAAGTATCTTACCCAGTATGACATCCGTGGCATTCTGGAGTGCATCTGCGGTCACGTGATTGACTCTGCCTCTCACCACGGTCTGGGGTGCGGCTCCTGGCTGTGCTGCTCCGCGGTTCGCTCCTGGGACTGGGGTCCTGGCTGGTGTGGAGCCCAAGTTGAAGCGAACTGGGGTCACTCCGTCTGTCTTCTTGGGGCAGTTGTTGGAGAAATGCCCTGGCTCATTGCATGTATAGCAACGCCTCATTGTGCCCTGCTGGTTGCTTGTAGCGGCGTTCCTGGCTGGGGCTGGAGTCTGGAAATTCTGATTCACAGGCCTTGGTGCTGGCGACGGTGTTCTTGCTACATTCTGCGGTTGGAATCTGAAAAACTGATTTGGCACAACCCGCAGACGCTGCTGCGCTCCCTGACGTGATCCTTCTGGCTGCATTCTCGCGCTTCTGTTCTCATCTAGTTCCTTGCGCTTTTCCTCAAGAATAAGAGCTTTGTTAAAAAGCTACTGGAAGTCTGGAAAGGTGTTGGTGAACAGTCACACCTGCAGTCCAGAGTTGAGTCCCTTCATGAAGCGAAACTCTCTGGCCTTATCTGTCGCTACATCTTGCGTAAGCGTGCAAGCTGTGTGAACTTGTTCAGATATTCTGACACCGGTTGATTACCTTGCTTCAATGCCCTGAACTCTTCCTTCTTAAGGTCCATTATTCCTTCAGGCACGTGGTATTGACGGAACGCAGCCGTAAACTCCTCCCACGTGATGTCCTGTGGGTTCTCCCGCGTGGCGCAGAAGTTTTCCCACCATTCAGCGGCGGTCCCTTCCAACTGATGAGATGCGTAAAGCACCTTCTCATTTCCCATGCATTGGGCAATGTGTAACTTCCTTTCTATCGACCTTAGCCAATCATCCGCCTCCAACGGGTCGGCATTCCCAAAGAAAGTGGGTGGATGAGTCCTCATGAATTCTGACAACTTTGCTCCCTGTCGTTGTCCCTGATTTGCTTGGTTAGCGGTGGCCTGAGTAGTGACCTGCTGCATCTGTTGCATCATGGCATGCATCAGCTGGGTTTGTGCAGCAAGAAAAGCTCAAAAGTTCTGCATGTCAACTGGCGGTGCTGGGTGGGGTGCAGGTGCTCCATCATTACGGTTCCCAGCTGGGCGAGAACCACTCCCATTGCCTCCAAGGTTTCCGCGGGTGTTCACCATCTGTTGATTGCTCCAAGGTTTAAAGACAAGGGGGAAACAAGCATACACAAGTAGTAGAGCAACTTATGCGGGGAGGTGTAACTCAAAATCCAACTTTATTAACTATACCATAATAATATCTTGGTATGGTTGCTTACAATGCCTAAGGGCCTGCAACACATACTGCACACTCAGCAAGCAATGAAAATCCAACGCCTCTAAGGGTGAATCTTTATTCTATAACGCGACTCGACGAAGGAGTCCCAACTACAAGACCTAGGCTCACTCGTCTAGAAAACCTCCACTGCCTGGGTGAGGGTGCGGTGGCATCGGCGCAAAACAATCACCATGCTCTGCAACTGTGGTAGTCGAAGAAGTGGTGTCCTCATCGAGATCTGACTCCTCCGGGTCCGGCTCATGTAGCTCGAGTACTGGCTCTGGTCCTGGTCCGTACAATGCTATCTCCAACTCGTCAATCCTTCGCAGAAGGTGAGACACATGCTCTTGAGCCTCCTGCCACCGGTTCTTCTCTATCGTGACCTCCTCGCGAGCCTTATGTAGCTCCCGGTTCGTATCATCGAGCACATCCTCCAGAGCGATGACAAGTCGTGCCAGTTGTGTGACCGTGGCATTCTCATCCTGAATCAGCTTCGGGTCAAGAAGGTTGTTGTTGTGTGGGAGGTAGCGGTACACCGCGCCCTTCAGCTCGCTGGCGTAGATGCGGGCGATGTGTCGCATTGCTCGTCGTGATACCTCCTGAATTCCCATCTGCATTGTCGACCTCCTGGCGGTGCAGTATATCGGACGGTTGCCCTTGCCCTTCTTCCTGGCATGTACCGTGATCTTCACATCACAAGCCTTAATCAGTCCCGCTTGTCTGATGACGTTCACTTGGTATTGCGGCTTCTCAAAACCTTCAAGAAACTGCAGCATATGCCAAAGTTCCGCGGCATGGCCAACCTCAAGATCGATGTAGTTGATCTCTCCCTCCATCTGTCACAGAACACTCGCGTAAGAACGCAGCATTTTAAATCAAAGTGGGAGACAAAAGAATTCAGCAAAGGGGTAAGGAAAGAGAGAAGGGGCAAGTCAAGAATTCATTCATTATATTGACAAATTTTTAGCTTTAGAAAATAGGTTTTATCCTCACTACGACCATTCTAACTATGGGTTGAGCCTATAGTCAGTATGGCTCTGATACCACCTCTGTCGGGACCCGAATTTGCAAATCCGGACCCTCTGTGTATTCAGCACTAGTCCAGGATCACGTTAGTGCACACAGTCTCAACATTGGTAAATATCACAATCATACACATCGATAATAATAAAGTACTTTAATTAAGATAACCAAACTGGTTACTCGACCTTATGGTCAGGTTACAAAAGTACGCCTCGCAGGGCTAAGACTTATTCAAATAAAATCTGCAGCGGAATATATAAAGAAAACACGTGGCGCCAACCAATATGCCACAGGCAACGGACTGGACTCAATCCCTAGTTAGACGGCTCCTCCTGATATTCCTCCTCAAAAGCTGGCGTCGCCTCTTCTTCAACTGGTGTTGTTTTGTGGCAAGGGTGAGTACTTGGTACTCAGCAAGTCATGCACAGAATGCAAGCTAATATAATACATGCATGGCTTAATACAAAGGAATAGCTCAAGGTATAATTGCAGTAAACAGCATTTGACAAGTATCATAAGTAGATTCAAAAGTAGTAAAAACAAGTATAATATCAATAACTTTTCCAGGAGTTAAATAAACATCTTTCCCATTCCTAGTCCACATTTCCATCAACATCATCATTTAACCAAACCAAACCTCTCAAGTTCAAGTTATTTCCAAGAAAGTCTAACCCTTGACTGTAATCCCCGAGCAATGTCCAATACCGCGGACACGGCTATTCGAATAGATTTTACACTCTGCAGAGGTTATGCACTTTACCCACAAGATACAGCCAAACACCACAAAGGCGAGTGATCGTAACAAAGCCTTTCGGAAACGGCTAACTACACAAGTGAACCTTTCCGATTTTTGCCATACACCATCCCTTCCCTTAACAAAGGCGAAGTATGGGACCGACATACCATTGGACGGGTACCATGCCGTCGCACTGGTACGCTCCCCTTTCAAGCTACACAAAAGGTGTAGTTGACACCCGAGGTATCACATGCAAGTTATTAGTAACTTACTCAACTAGGTCCGTCCCATTACGGACATGTGGTTGCACGATTAACTCAGTTCAAAGGCTTGCAAGGTTAAGTCCTTATGTTGACCAGGGGAAGACTACCCGAAGAACCAAAACAACGCTCCCGATGCCACAACTGGCCCACCCGATCATTTCTTGCCACATGCCCCGGTCCAAATCTATTTATCAAACCCCCAGTTGATTACCATGCACCACGTGCCATCAACATCACAACACATGATACCTTTCCAAAACAGGTTCAATATATCATTAAGTCATTATTAACATTTGATTGTCCAAAATCATGTCATGAGCATGTGGCAGGTCTAAGCAATATACTACAACGATCTAAATCCCCATGTTGGCAATTTAATAATGTCCAACTATTTAATCCTCAACTAGGGTGACAAACGGGTTCATGGCATTCAATTTTCTATGTCAAGGTGGCATACAGCAATTAGGTAATTAACTAATCTCCCAAAATCAATTAAAGCATTTTATAGTTGAACTAGCATGCAATAATTTAAATCAAATTACTTTCAAAATAGGATCAACATGGTCAAAGCACAACTTGCCTTCAAAAAGCACTTGATCTTGGTCCTGAGCTGGCTCCTGGGTCAACACTTCACCTTCGAAGCCTTCGAGCACTTCAACGTCTACTCGTAACGCCTGCAAATAGCAATAAATGAATAAAGCAGTAGGCAAAAAGTGTCCAAACATACAAATGAAGTCCATAAACAGAGAGAGCATAATTTTATGAATTTTTAGGAATTTGAATCGGCGAAATCGGAGTTAAAACGCAAAAGTTATAAGCGTTTAAAGTTTAAATAATCAATTAAATAATATTACAGAGAAAAGCTTTGGTCTAAAAATTAAATAAAATTCACCATTAGGTATATCTCAATTTTATACAAATTTAGAAATTTGAATCACTCAAATCGGAGTTAAATTGCAAAAGTTATAAGCGTTTGAAGTTTCAAAATTCAAATGAATCAATAATCCAAATTAATTCATTTATTTTTATACTGAAAAACCGAATAATGACGTCAGCATGACGTCAGCATGGATTTTGATTTTCCACCGAATTATTTTTCTGTAGAAAAATCGATTTATTGAGTCAGCTGACGTCAGCCGGCCCATGGGCCTGGTCCACGGTTCGGCTCGGGTCCACCATGGACTCGGCCCACACGCGTGCGTGCCGCTGACACGCGGGCCCCACTGCTGACGTCAGCTGCTGAAGTTAGCGTGGCTCGGCCGAGGGGGCTCCTGACATGCGGGCCCCACCGTGACGTCAGCGTGACGTCATGGAGTAGTTGGGCAGCCGCTGACATGCGGGCCCATGTTGACGTCAGCGGCGACCGGGCGTGGCCGCGCTGACCGCGTCGGTTCGGCTCCCGGCCACCTGGCATGATCTCGGCCGTTGATTTGGAAATCAACGGCCCAGATCGGATCTGGGTGACGCACGTTTGGGGTGAACGCGGTCAATCCCGACCCGAGATCCAATCCTAAGGCTACAACGCGGCTAGCCCTTGCTGTACGATCTAGATCGGACGGTGGAGATCTATCCGTGCACAGTGCAACGTGGGTTTAAGTGGCTTGATCCAAGCCATTGGATCTAAATCCAACGGTCGAGATTGGATCCCACCACCGCAACGTGGATTTTGTTGCGGTGACGTGGACGAACGTGGGCCGTTGGATTTTGATCCAACGGTCCAGATCTAATCTGGTTTCTACGGAGTCCAGGGAAACATGGACTCACCGCAGCCGTTGGATGGCGATCGGACGGCTGGCGAGCTTCGAGGGCGACGATGGTGCTGCGGTGGCGCGGCTTTGCCGGAGTCGAGGACGACGACCCACGCGACGACGTTTCTGGGCTGCTACGGCGAGAAGAGTTGCACCCCAAGATGCGGCTTGGCACGGCGGTCCCGGATCTGGGCTTGTTCACGGCGGAGGACGACGGAGTCGGCGGCAATCAACGGAAAACCGCGGCGGAACGAGCTCCAACTTCGGCGAGCTCGCACGGGCTGGCGGCGGGGCTTGACCGGCGTGGGTTAGGGAAAACGGTGCACGCGGAAGTGGGGGTCCCGATACGGGTGATGGCGCATTAAATACCCCCTCGGCGTCCGTGATACACGCCGAAAACGAGGTCCCACGCGCGGGCGGCGACGGAGTCCGGCGGCGACACGGAGAAGGTGACGTGGCTCAACGAGAGCCATTGGATCAAGATCCAACGGTCACAGGGAATCGGACTCGGGTCCGGCTCGGCGACCTGGCTGGCTCGGTCAGGCTCGGGCTCGGGCGACGTGGCGCGATCGTGACCGTTGGATCTCGATCCAACGGTCACGCGGCTAGGGTATCGGCCGACTTGGTTCGGTCGAACCGTGCGGCGCGCTCGGGTTCGGGTCGGACTCGAACTCGAGTCCGATTCGGGCTCGGTCGGAGGAATAGTGAAACCCACTCGGTTTTTCCAGCGATTAAATAATCCATTTAATTCCCAGAAATTCATTTAATTCATTAAAAATAGCAAAACACTCAGAAAAATTCCAGAAAAATCCTAGAAAATATTTTGGGACATTTTGGACTCAAATAAAATATTTCCAACAAAATTTTATTTGCAAAATTAAATTCTTTAATTATTTCAAAAGGAAATAAATTCAAATAAATCCCAAATAAATCCCAAAAAATTCCAAAAATTCATAAAAGTGCCAAATCTTATTTAAATTCATGAAAAACAAAAATTGGGGTGTTACAGTCATCTTCCATTTTGTATGCTATACTGAATGCATGAATAATTGTGAAAGTGAGGTACACATCCTAACAAGAGGTCTAGGTAAGGATAGGTCTTAAACCCACCTAGGAATAGACGGTTTAGCCCGGTTTTTATGACATGCTGTCGGGACCCGAATTTGCAAATCTGGACCCTCTGTTTATTCAGCACTAGTCCAGGATCACGCTAGTGCACACAGTCTCAACATCGGTAAATATCACAATCATACACATCGATAGTAATAAAGTACTTTAATTAAAATAACCAAACTGGTTGCTCGACCTTATGGTCAAGTTACAAGAGTACGCCACACAGTTTAATAATGATGTTGATGGAAATGTGGATTAGGCTTGGAAAAGATGTTGATTAAACTCCTGGAAAAGTTATTGATCTTATACTTGTTTCTATTGCTTTCGAATCTACTTATGCTACTTGTCAAATGCTGTTTACTGCAAATATACCCTGAGCTATTCCTTTGTACTAAGCCGTGCATGTAGTATATTAGCTTGCATTCTGAGCATGACTTGCTGAGTACCAAGTACTCACCCTTGCCACAATACAACACCAATTGAAGAGGAGTCTACACCAGCTTTGGAGGAGGGGCTCCCGGAAGATCCGTCTAACTAGGAAGCGAGCCCGGCTGCCTGTGGTATCTTGGATGGCGCCACGGTTATTTCATTTTCATTGCTATTATTTCTCTCTTAATAAGTTTCGCCTGCGTGTATATATTTGTAACTCGACCATAAGGTCGAGCAACCAGTTTGACTATTTAATTAAAGTACTTTATTAGTATCGAGTGGTATGATTGTGATATTTACCGATGTTAAGACTGTGTGCACTAGCGCGTTCCTGGACTAGTGCTGAATACACAGAGGGTCCGGATTTGCAAATTTGGGTCCCGACAGAGGTGGTATCAGAGCCATACTGACTATAGGCTCACCCATAGTTAGAATGGTCGTAGTGAGGATAAAACCTATTTTCTAAAGATAAAATTTGTCAAGATAATGAATGAATTCTCGACTTACCCCTTTCTTCCTTGTTCATACCCCTTGCTAAGTTCTTTTCGTCTTCCACATTGATTTTAAAATGTTGCGTTCTTACACGAGCGTCCTTTGACAGATGATGATGAAGAACAACTACGCCGAGCGTGAGGGAGGCTATGCCGCCGAGTTGTGGCGTATGCTTCAGTTTCTTGGAGGTTTTGAGAGGCCGCTCTACCGAGGTACTACACTTGTGCAGGCAGGAGAAGTCACAGGATGGGACGTCCGGATCACGGTGTATGCCCGAGAGAAGACAAATTTCAGCCGCCCTTTCCACCTCACCGCCAGGAGGTCTACCTTTGAGATTGGAATCCAGGAGGTGTCGCGTCGAGCAATGCAGCAGATCGCTCGCACTTACTCTAGGGAGCTGGAAGGCACAGTGTTCCATCACCACCCACGCCGAGACAGCAGAGTTCAACGGAAGCCGATAGAAGATGAGGATGCTACCGTCACTCACTTAGCCAGATTCGTCGCCGCTCAGGAGGAGCTGATCGAAGACACAGTTCAGGAATTGAAGAAGGCTCACGAACAGGTCGAGGAGGAGAAGAAGCACTTGCAGAATGCTCGTGAGTACGTCGCCTATGCCGCGGAAAGGATCGCAGAGTTGGAGACTGCACTGTATGGCCAGGGTCCCGATCCAGTGTTGGAGTTGGACGCCTGCACTCCGTAAGAAGGACCGTAAGAGGCGCCACTGCACTCGCGCCACACCCACAAAGAACAAATGGATCCAGAGTCAGAGGAAGACGCCGCGTCATCAACCACAGCTGCAGTTGTGGGGCATGGCGATTGTTTCGCGCCGATGCCGCCGCACCCGCCGCGAGGAGGCAGTGGAGGTTTTCTCGACGAGTGAGCGTAGGTTTTGAGGTTGAGACTCCTTCGCCGAGTCGCGTTATAGAATAAGAGTCATCCTTAGAGTCGATTTGGATTTTCATTGTTTGCTGAGTGTGCAGTATGTGTTGCAAGGCCCTTAGGCATTGTAAGCAACCATACCAAGTTATTATTATTAATAAAGTTGGATTTTGAGTTACACTTTTCCCCCGTATAGTTTCCCTACTACTTGTCTACTCTTGCTTCCCTCTCATCTCTGAAACCTTGGAGCAATCGAAGTTGGTGAACACCCGTGGAAACCTTGGAGGCAACGGCAGTGGTTCTCGCCCAGCTGGAAACCCCAATGATGGAGCACCAGCACCGCCAGTTGATATGCAGAATTTCGGAGCTTTTCTTGCTGCTAAGACTCAGTTGATGCATGCCATGATGCAACAGATGCAGCATGTCACCGCTCAGGCCACTGCTAATCAAGTCAATCAGGGACAACGCCAAAATACAAGACTGTCAGAGTTCATGAGGACTCATCCACCCACTTTCTCCTGGAATGCTAACCCGTTGGAAGCCGATGACTGGTTAAAGTCAATTGAGAGGAAGCTACACATTGCTCAATGCATGGGAAATGAGAAGGTACTCTACGCTTCTCATCAGTTGGAAGGAACAGCCGCCGAATGGTGGGAGAACTTCGTACACGCAAGAGAACCCTCGAGGATATCACTTGGGAGGAGTTTACTGCGTTCGTCAAGATCATGTGCCGGAAGGAATCATGGACCTCAAGAAAGAGGAGTTCAGAGCATCAAGCAAGGTAATCGGCCCGGTGGCCGAATACCTGAACAAGTTCACACAGCTTGCACGCTACGCACCTGAGGATGTAGCGACAGATAAAGCCAGACAGTCTCGCTTCATGAAGGGACTTAACTCAGGACTACATGTGGGACTGATCACCCACACCTTTCCAGATTTTCAAGAGTTAGTGAATAAGGCGCTTATTCTTGAGAACAAGCGCAAGGAACTGGATGAGAACAGGAAGCGCAGGATGCAGCATCAGGGATCACGTCAGGGAGCACAACAACGTTTGAGAGTTGCACCAAATCAGTTTTTCAGATTCCAGCCACAGAATGCTACAAGGACACCGTCGCCAGCACCAAGACCCGTCAATCAGAACTATCAGACCCAAAGATCACCGTAAATGCCTCTTCAGCGATCAACAGGACAGTGAGACGCCGCTACAATTGCAACGAGCGAGGCATTTTGCCAACAGCTTGTCCTAAGAAGACAGCAGGAGTGACCCTACCGCTTCAACTGGGATCCACACCACCAGACGCCAAAGACTAGGAGCCAACCGAGGACAAAGACACCAGAGCAAAGACTCCTGCATCGCGTGGTGAGAGGCCGAGTCAACCATATCACCGCAGATGCACTGCAGAATGCCACGGACGTCGTACTGGGTAAGTTACTTGTTAACTCAGTACCTGCAACAGTTTTGTTTGATTCAGGAGCTTCGCATTCATTTGTTTCTCAAGGCTTTGCTGCTAAAAATGATTTGGAGATTGCAAGACTTAAATGCATGCTTTTAGTTCAAACCCCTGGTTCCGAACTCCGAACGAAAGTAGGATGTTCTGGGGTGAGAATATTAATAGATGGGATAGAGTTCCTAGCGAACCTTATTATTTTGGAAACCCAGACCCTAGATGTTATTTTGGGAATGGATTGGTTATCCAAGCACAAGGCCGTATTGGATTGTGGACAAAGGACTATCTCAGTTGAGAGCCCGTGTGGAAAGAAAGTGGAATTTCAAGCTACCGCCGTTAGAGATGGTCAGTTGATGGTTAACAGCGCCAAGACAATCAGCATAGAAGATGTCTCAGTAGTGAATGAGTACCCAGATGTTTTTCCTGAAGATTTACCTGGTATGCCGCCAGACAGAGACATAGAGTTTGTGATAGAACTTGTACCTGGTACAGCGCCAATAGCAAAGAGACCTTATCGGATGTCCACCGAAGAACTGGTAGAAATGAAGAAGCAACTTGAAGAGTTAATGGAGAAAGGATTCATCAGACCAAGTTCGTCGCCGTGGGGAGCGCCAGTTTTGTTCATCAAGAAGAAAGACGGGAGTTTCAGGATGTGCATTGACTACCATGCACTCAATGAAGTCACCGTGAAGAATAAGTACCCGTTACCAAGGATCGATATTTGTTTGATCAGCTGAGAGGAGCCGGAGTTTTCTCCAAGATTGATCTGAGATCGGGATACCATCAGTTGAAGATCCGATCAGAAGATATCCCGAAGACTACATTCTCGTCAAGATACGGACATTATGAGTTTACTGTTATGTCCTTTGGTTTGACGAATGCGCCAGCCTATTTCATGAATATGATGAATAAGGTGTTCATGGAGTATTTGGACAAGTTTGTTGTTGTGTTCATAGATGATATCCTAATCTACTCCAAGACAGAGGATGAACATGCAGAGCACTTGAGGCGAGTTTTGGAAAAGCTGAGGGAACAGCAGCTCTTCGCCAAATTCAGTAAATGCGATTTTTGGAAGGACAAGGTGGAATTCCTCCGACATGTAATGACCGCAGAAGGAGTCGCCGTTGATCCAAGCAAGGTAGAAGCTGTGTTACATTGGGAACAGCCGAAGACCGTGACCCAGATCCGGAGTTTCCTTGGAATGGCAGGTTACTACCGCCGTTTCATTGAAGGCTTTTCGACAATTGCGAAACCTCTTACGCAATTGCTGAAAAAGGAGAAGAAGTTTGCATGGACGCCAGAGTGCGAGAAAGGTTTTCAAGAACTTAAGAAGCGATTGACATCAGCCCCGGTGTTGGTTTTACCGGACGTCAATCAGAACTTTGATATTTATTGTGATGCATCGCGTCAAGGACTTGGATGTGTGCTGATGCAGAATGGAAAGGTCGTCGCTTATGCATCTAGGCAGTTGAGGCCAAATGAGGAGAATTACCCGACGCATGACCTAGAGCTAGCTGCCGTAGTGCATGATTTGAAGTTATGGCGTCACTATTTGATTGGAAACCGATGTGAAGTATACACGGACCATAAGAGTCTTAAGTACATCTTCACCCAATCAGACTTGAATATGAGACAAAGGAGATGGTTGGAGTTGATCAAGGACTACAATGTTGGAATCAATTACCATCCCGGAAAGACCAACCTAGTTGCCGATGCTCTGAATCGAAAAAGCCATACCGTGAATATGTTGCCAGCCACAAGCCAGGATGAGCTATGTGAGGATTTCCAGAGAATGCAGATTGAAGTCGTACCAGAAGGATTCTTAGCCGCATTAGAAGTTAAGCCTACCCTGGAGGATCAGATCCGAGAAGGACAAGAGGAGGATGACAAGATCCGCAAGATTAAGTCCGACATGGATGAAGGCAAGGCAGAGGACTTCAAATTAGATGAGCAAGGCACGTTGTGGATGAAGGATCGAATCTGTGTGCCAAACAAGAAGGAGCTGAAACAGCTGATTCTAGAAGAAGCCCATGACTCTAAGTATTCAATTCATCCTGGAAGCGCCAAGATGTATCAAGATTTGAAGGAAAGATTCTGGTGGCCGAGCATGAAGCGTGAGGTTGCCGAGCACGCCGTGATCAGGCGACATATGCCAGAGAGTCAAGGCAATGCATCAGAGACCAGCAGGATTGCTACAGCCGTTGAAGATACCTGAGTGGAAGTGGGAGGAAATCGGAATGGACTTCATTACCGGTTTGCCGAAAACTCAAGGAGGATATGACTCCATATGGGTCATAGTGGACCGCTTGACTAAGGTCGCCCATTTCATTCCCGTGAAGACCACCTATTTGGGAGATAAGTTAGCAAAGTTGTACATGACCAGGATCGTTTGTTCGCACGGAGTGCCGAAGAAGATTGTATCGGACAGAGGTACCCAGTTTACCTCGAGATTCTGGAATAAGCTACATGAAGCCATGGGAACCCGTTTGAACTTCAGTACAGCTTATCATCCGCAGACGGATGGGCAAACAGAAAGAGTTAATCAGATTCTAGAGGACATGCTACGAGCTTGCGCATTGGCTTATGCTACCTCTTGGGATAAAAGTCTGCCGTATGCCGAGTTCAGTTACAATAATGCTTATCGTGCAAGCCTACGAGATGTCACCTTTGAGGCCTTTGTATGGTCGACTTCGCTTCGGACACCGTTGAACTGGAATAAGACAGGTGAAATCCGTGTCTTTGGGCCGGATATTCTTCAAGAAGCCGAAGAACAAATTGCCATGATCAGGGAGAGATTAAAGATAGCCCAATCGCGACAGAAGAGTTATGCTGACAACCGTCGCCGAGACTTGAGTTTTGAACCAGAGGATTTCGTGTATCTCAGAGTCACACCGCTCAGAGGAGTAAAGAGATTCCATGCCAAAGGAAAACTCGCGCCGAGATATGTTGGACCATTCAAGGTTCTCAGCCGCAGAGGTGAAGTTGCTTATCAGTTGGAATTACCGCAGTCACTAGCAGGAGTACATGACGTGTTCCACGTGTCCCAATGTAACACCCCAAAATTTTGCTTTTCTTAAATCCATGTGTGATTTGGTACTTTGGTGAATTTTTGGAATTTTCTGGAATTTATTTGGATTTATTTGGAATTTATTGGAATTTATTCCATTTTAAAATAATTAAAGAATTTAATTTTGCAAATAAAATTTTGTTGGAAATATTTTATTTGAGTCCCAAATACCCTAAAATATTTTCCAGAATTTTTCTGGAATTTTTCTGAGTATTTTGCTATTTTTAATGAATTAAATGAATTACTGGAAATTATTTTAAATATTAATTCGCTGGAAAATCGAGTCGGGTCAAGTACTGTTCATCCGACCGAGTCGGAACCCGAGTCGGACTCGAGTCCGACCCGAGCCACGTGATTCGGTCGAACCGCGTCCAAACCCTAACCATTGTGGACCGTCGGATCAAGATCCAACGGTCAGGATCCGCGCCGCACCGTTCGATCGGATCTGATCCGGATCCGTGCGCGCCCGAGCCAATCGTGGCCGTTGATCGCGCCACGTGGACGGTCCTCCGTCGTCGTCTCCGCCCGAGTCCGAGCTGGACTCCGCCGCCGTGCCGCCGCCGTGAGGGATTAGGTTTCCGTTTTCCGCGCGGAAGCCGAGGCTATTTAATGCCCGGATCACACCCCGAGGACCACCTTGACCTTGCGCAGCCGCTGTTCTAGCCGCCGCCGCAGCGTTGCCCTCGACGCGCCGCAATCGCCGCCGGAGTTGTAGCACTTCTCCGCCGCGGTTTTTGCTTCGTTCCGCCGCCGTCCGCCGTCCCCCGCCGCCGTTGACTCCAGACCCGGACTCACCACGACGAAACGCACCCGAAGGGACCACTCACCTCGCCGGAGGAGCCCGCAAACGCCGTTGCGTGTCGCCGCCCCGGCTCGGCCGGCCACCACTCGCCAAGACGCCATCGCTGTCGCTCGAAGCTTCTCACCGTCCGATCAAGATCCAACGTCCTAGATCACGCCACGTCATCTCACGGTGAGATCCCAATCCAAATCCCCAGATCCAATCTCGACCGTAGGATCTAGATCCAACGGTCCAGATCAAACGCGTTAACCCAAACGCGTGAGAGCCAGATCTAATCTGGGCCGTTGATTTTCAAATCAATGGCCGAGATTGGCGCCACGCGTCGGAAGGCCGACCGCCGCGGCCGGGCCGGCCCACGCTGGCAGGCGCAGGACGCTGACACGCGGGGCCCGCATGTCAGCGGCCCAGCCACCCTGCACCATGACGTCACACTGACGTCATGGCGGGCTCAAGATGTCGCCGGCCGTCCCAGCCGGCGCCGACGCCAAGAATGACGCCGCCGGGTCCCACTGCCGCTGTGGCCGAGCCTGGCCGACGCCGAAGTGACGCCACCCGAGGGGGACCCACCGCCGCTGACAAGGAGCCGTGGACCGAGTCCACGGTAGACCCGAGCCGAGCGTGGACCAAGTCCATGGACCGGCTGACGTCAGCCAACCAATCAGCGGTTGCCACGTGTCCAGCCGACGCAATAATTAATTTCGAAAAGAAAATGATTTATTAATTCGAAATAATGATTTGATTTTGTTTCAAACTTCAAACGCTTATAACTTTTGCGTTTCAACTCCGATTTGAGTGATTCAAATTTCTAAATTTGTATAAAATTGAGACCTACCTAAATATGAATTTTATTTAATTTTTGGACTAAAGTTTCTCTGTAAAATTATTTAATTGATTATTTAAACTTTAAATAATCATAACTTTTGCGTTTTAACTCCAAATTTGACGATTCCAGTTTCTAAAAATTCATAAAATTATGTTCTCTCTGTTTATGGATTTTATTTGGATGATTGGATACTTTTGCCTATTGTTTATTCGTGTATTTGCTATTTGCACGCTTTTACGAGTAGACGTTGAAGTCTTGGGAAGGATTTGAAGGAGAAGTATTGACTCAGGATCCAACTCAAGACCAAGAACAAGTACTTTTAAAGGCAAGTTGTGCTTTGACCATGTTGATCCTATTTCAAATCTATTTTGATTTAACCTATTGCATGCTAGTTCAATTAGAAAATACTTTATTTAAATTTGGGGAATTAGATAAATACCAATTTCTTTGTATGACACCTTGATTACTTAAATATGTGCCATGGCCCCTTGTCACCCTAGTTGTGGTTTACTAGTTGGACATTATTAACTTGCCAACATGGGTTTTAGACCGCTGTAGTAAATCGCTTAGACACGCTCGTGCTCATGACATGATTTTGGACAAACAAATGTTAATATTGACTTAATGATATATTGAACCTGTTTTGGAAAGGTATCATGTGATGTTGATGGCACGTGGTGCATGGTAATCAAGCGGGGTTTGATAAATAGTTTTTCGACCGGGGCATGTGGCAAGAATAATCAGTGGGCCATTGTGGCATTGGGGATGTTGATTTGGTTCTTGGGTAGTCTTGCCCTGGTCACCCTAAGGACTTAACCTTGCAAGCCTTTGAACTGGGTCTAACGTGCAACCACATGTCGTAATGGGACGGACCTAGTTGACTAAGTTGCTAATAACGCACTGTGGGACCTCGGGAGGTCAACTACACCCTTTGTGTAAGTTGTACGGGAGCGTCTGGGTGAGGCCAGGTACCCATCTAACAGTTGATTGGCCTAAACTTCGCCTTAGCTAAGGGAAGGGTTAGTGTGCAATAACCGGGAGGACCACTTGTATTGTTAGAAGTTTCCGAAAGACTTTGTTACGGGAACTCGCCTTTGTGGTGTTTGACTGTATCTTGTGGGTAAAGTGCATAACCTCTGCAGAGTGTAGAATCTATTCGAATAGCCGTGTCCGCGGTATTGGACATCGCTCGGGAATTACAGTCAAGGGTTAGATTTTCTCAAAAATAACTTGGATCTGAAAGGTTGGGTTGGATTAATAATGATGTTGATGGAAATGTGGATTAGGATGGGAAAGATGTTTATTAAACTCCTTGAAAAGTTATTTATGCTTTACTTGTTTCTACTGCTCGAATCTACTTATGATACTTGTTAAATGCTGTTTACTGCAAAAATACCTTGAGCTATTCCTTTGTACCAAGCCATGCATATAGTATATTAGTTTGCATTCTGTGCATGACTTGCTGAGTACCAAGTACTCACCCTTGCCACAATACAACACCAGTTGAAGAGGAGACTACACCAGCTTTGGAGGAGGAGCTCCAAGAGGAACCGTCTACTTAGGGAAGCGAGCCCAGTCAGTTGCCTGTGGTATACTGGATGGCGCCACGAAGTTATTTGATTTTCCGCTGCTACTATTTCTCTCTTAATGAGTTTCGCCCTGCGAGGCATACATTTGTAACTTGACCATAAGGTCGAGTAACCAGTTTGACTATTTAAATAAAGTACTTTATTAGTATCGAGTGGTATGATTGTGGTATTTACCGATGTTAAGACTGTGTGCACTAGCGTGTTCCTGGACTAGTGCTGAATACACAGAGGATCCGGATTTGCAAATTCGGGGTCCCGACACCCAGTTGAAGAAGTGTCTCCGAGTACCTGAGGAACAGACACCGCTAGAGTCAATCGAGCTTCAAGAGGATCTAACTTACAAGGAGCACCCCGTGAAGATTCTGGACACAATGGACCGAGAGACGAGAAACAAGTCAACCCGTTTCTGCAGAGTTCAATGGAGCAACCACGCGGAGAGTGAAGCGACTTGGGAGCGCGAGGAGGATTTTAAGAAAGAGTTTCCGAACCTATTCTTTAGTAAGCCCTGAATCTCGGGGACGAGATTCTGTTAAGGGGGAAGGTTTGTAACACCCCAAAATTTTGCTTTTCTTAAATTCATGTGTGATTTGTCACTTTGGTGAATTTTTGGAATTTTCTGGAATTTATTTGGATTTATTTGGAATTTATTTGAATTTATTCCATTTTGAAATAATTAAAGAATTTAACTTTGCAAATAAAATTTTATTGAAAATATTTTATTTAAGTCCCAAATGCCCTAAAATATTTTCTAGAATTTTTCTGAGTATTTTGCTATTTTTCTTGAATTAAATGAATTACTGGGAATTATTTTGAATATTTAATCGCTGGAAAATCAAAACCGGGTTTGCACTATTCATGCGACCGGACCCGAGTCTGACTCGAGTCCGAGTCCGACCGAGCCGGAATCGGTCGGGCCGAACCCCAATCACGCGAGACCGTTGGATCAAGATCCAACGGTCAGGAATTGAGTCGCATCGCTTCGACCGGATCCGTTTGCGCCGGGGAATCTGGGCCGTTGAGCGGGACGCGTGGACGGTCGTGATTGCGTCGTCTTCCCGTGTCCGAGTCGGAGAGCGCCGCCGTGTCCGTTAGGGTTTGCGGGATTCCCGCACGTCGAGGCCCCATTTAAGGATCCGACCCCGCCGCCTTTTTGCTCCTTCCCGTGCGCGTGTTTGGCCCTAGACCTCCACGCTCAACCCGCCGCCGTCGCTTCACGATTTCTCGCTGAAGTTCGTGGTGTGCCGCTGCGGTTTCCCTTCGTTTCCGGCGCCGTTCGTCGTCCTCCGCCGCATTCAAGCCCGGATCTGGAAACCTTGCGTCAAGGCGCACCTGTAGGGTGCACTCACTTGGCCGGAGACGCCCCGAAGCGTCGCTGCCGTGGTCGTCGTCCTCGGCACCGGTGAACCCGCACCGCCGCGTGCCATCATTGTCCGCGAGCTCAGTGGACCGTCGGATCTCCATCGAACGACTGCGGTAAGCCACGTGTTTCCCGAACCGTAGAGACCTAGATTAGATCTGGACCGTTGGATCAAGATCCAACGGCCCACGATCGCCGCGTTAACCGTAACTGCGTTAACCTAGGATAGATTCCAACCGTTGGATCTAGATCCAACGGCGTAGATTGACCGCGTTAACCCAAACGCGTGATAACCAGATCTGATCTGGGCCGTTGATTTTCAAATCAACGGCCGATATTGTGCCACGTGTACCCTAACCGTGGCTACGTGCGCGTGCGTGCGTCGCTGACACGCCGGGCCCGCATGTCAGTCCCGTGAGCCTTGGCCACTGACAGGTGGGGCCCGCACGTCAGCACGTTGAACCGCACGGTGGGGTTGCGTGCGTGTCAGCGGCGGTGGGGGCCCACATGTCAGAGACACGTGACTCCGTGAGCCGAGTCCACGGTAGACCCGAGCCAAACCATGGACCACGTCCATGGACTGGCTGACGTCAGCCGCCCAATTAGAGACTGCCACATGTCCTTGCTGACGCAATAAATGAATTTCCGAAAAAGAAAATGATTTATTAATTCAAAATATTGAATTCAAATTTGATTCAAACTTCAAACGCTTATAACTTTTGCATTTTAACTCCGATTTGAGTGATTCAAATTTCTAAATTTGTATAAAATTGAGATCTACCTAATGATGAATTTTATTTAATTTTTGGACTAAAGTTCTTCTCTGTAATATTATTTAATTGATTATTTAAACTTCAAAATGCTATAACTTTTGCATTTGAACTCCGAATTTGACGATTCCAGTTTCTAAAAATTCATAAAATTATGTTCTCTCTGTTTATGAACTTTATTTGGATGTTTGGACAATTTTTGTCTAATGTTTTATTCATTGGTTGCTATTTGCACGCGTTACGAGTAGACGTTGAAGTGCCCGAAGGATTCGAAGGAGAAGTATTGACCCAGGAGCCAGCTCAGGACCAAGAGCAAGTACTTTTTGAATGGTTATTTTAAACTCTAAATGCTTGTATCTTTTTCATTTGAACTCCGAATTTGACGATTCCAGTTTCTAAAAATTCATACAATTATGTTCTCTCTGTTTATGAACTTTATTTGGATGTTTGAACACTTTTTGTCTACTGTTTTATTCATTTGTTGCTATTTACACGCGTTACGAGTAGACGTTGAAGTGCCGGAAGGATTCGAAGGAGAAGTATTGACCCAGGAGCCAGCTCAGGACCAAGAGCAAGTACTTTTTGAAGGCAAGTTGTGCTTTGACCATGTTGATCCCATTTTGAAATCTATTTTGATTCAATGTATTGCATGCTAGTTCAATTAGAAAGTACTATTATTTAATTCTGGGGAATTAGATAAATGCCTAATTGCTGTATGACACCTTGGTTAATTAAATATGTGCCATGACCCCTTGTCACCCTAGTTGTGGTTTACTAGTTGGACATTATTAAATTGCCAACATGGGAATTTAGATCGTTGTAGTATATTGCTTAGACTTGCTACGTGCTCACGGCATGATTTTGGAAAATCAAATGTTAATATTGACTTAATGATATATTGAACCTGTTTTGGAAAGGTATCATGTGTTGTGATGTTGATGGCACGTGGTGCATGGTAATCAACTGGGGTTTGATGAATAGTTTTTGACCGGGGCATGTGTCAAGAATGATCGGGTGGGCCAGTTGTGGCACCGGGAACGTTGGTTTGGTTCTTCGGGTAGTCTTGCCCTGGTCACCCTAAGGACTTAACCTTGCAAGCCTTTGAACTGGGTCAAACGTGCAACCACATGTCTGTAATGGGACGGACCTAGTTGATTAAGTTGCTAATAACGTACCTGTGGGACCTTAGGATGTCAACTACACCCTTTGTGTAGTTGTACGGGGGAGCGTACCGGGGCTGCGGCCAGGTACCCATCTAATGGTTGGTTGGCCTAAACTTCTTCTTAGCTAAGGGAAGGGTTAGTGTGCAACACCGGGGAGGACCACTATATTGTTAGAAGTTTCCGAAAGACTTTGTTACGGGAACTCGCCTTTGTGGTGTTTGACTGTATCTTGTGGGTAAAGTGCATAACCTCTACAGAGTGTAAAATCTATTCGAATAGCCGTGTCCGCGGTATTGGACATCGCTCGGGAATTACAGTCAAGGGTTAGACTTTCTTGAAAATAACTTGGACTTGAAAGGTGGGGTTTGGTTAAACAATGATGTTGATGGAAATGTGGATTAGGAATGGGAAAGATGTTGATTAAACTCCTGGAAAAGTTATTGATCTTATACTTGTTTCTATTGCTTTCGAATCTACTTATGCTACTTGTCAAATGCAGTTTTACTGCAAATATACCCTGAGCTATTCCTTTGTACTAAGCCATGCATGTAGTATATTAGTTTGCATTCTGTGCATGACTTGCTGAGTACCAAGTACTCACCCTTGCCACAATACAACACCAGTTGAAGAGGAGTCTACACCAGCTTTGGAGGAGGAGCTCCAAGAGGAACCGTCTGCTTAGGGAGCGAGCCCAGTCAGTTGCCTGTGGTATACTGGATGGCGCCACGAAGTTATTTCATTTTCCGCTGCTATTATTTCTCTCTTACTAAGTTTCGCCCTGCGTGGCGTATAGTTGTAACTCGACCATAAGGTTGAGCAACCAGTTTGACTATTTAATTAAAGTACTTTATTAGTATCGAGTGGTATGATTGTGATATTTACCGATGTTAAGACTGTGTGCACTAGCGCGTTCCTGGACTAGTGCTGAATACACAGAGGGTCCGGATTTGCAAATTCGGGTCCCGACACTGCGGCCAGGTACCCATCTAACGGTTGGTTGGCCTAAACTTCGCCTTAGCTAAGGGAAGGGTTAGTGTACAACACCGGGGAGGACCACTTGTATTGTTAGAAGTTTCCAAAAGACTTTGTTACGGGAACTCGCCTTTGTGGTGTTTGACTGTATCTTGTGGGTAAAGTGCATAACCTCTGCAGAGTGTTAAATCTATTTGAATAGCCGTGTCCGCGGTATTGGACATCGCTCGGGAATTACAGTCAAGGGTTAGACTTTCTTGAAAATAACTTGGACTTGAAAGGTTGGGTTGGTTTAATAATGATGTTGATGGAAATGTGGATTAGGCTTGGAAAAGATGTTGATTAAACTCCTGGAAAAGTTATTGATCTTATACTTGTTTCTATTGCTTTCGAATCTACTTATGCTACTTGTCAAATGCTGTTTACTGCAAATATACCCTGAGCTATTCCTTCGTACTAAGCCGTGCATGTAGTATATTAGCTTGCATTCTGTGCATGACTTGCTGAGTACCAAGTACTCACCCTTGCCACAATACAACACCAGTTGAAGAGGAGTCTACACTAGCTTTGGAGGAGGAGCTCCCAGAAGATCCGTCTAACTAGGAAGCGAGCCCAGTCAGTTGCCTATGGTATACTGGATGGCGCCACGAAGTTATTTCATTTTCCGCTGCTATTATTTCTCTCTTAATAAGTTTTGCCCTGCGTGGCGTATATTTGTAACTCGACCATAAGGTCGAGCAACCAGTTTGACTATTTAATTAAAGTACTTTATTAGTATCGAGTGGTATGATTGTGATTTTTACCGATGTTAAGACTGTGTGCACTAGCGCGTTCCTGGACTAGTGCTGAATACACAGAGGGTCCGGATTTGCAAATTCGGGTCCCGACAACTTTACCCACAAGATACAGTCAAACACCACACAGGCGAGTGATCGTAACAAAGCCTTTCAGAGACCACAAACTAAACAAGTGAACCTCTCTAGCTTTTGTCATACACCATCCCTTCCCTTAACAGAGGCGAAGTATGGGACCGACACACCGTTGGACGGGTACCATACTATAGCCCTGGTACGCTCCCCTTTCAAGCTACACAAAAGGTGTAGTTGGCACCCCGAGGTACCACATGTAAGTTATTAGTAACTTACTCAACTAGGTCCGTCCCATTACAGACATGTGGTTGCACGCTTGACTCAGATCAAAGGCTTGCAAGATTAAGTCCTTAGGGTGACAAGGGCAAGACTACCCGAAGAACCAAAATGACATCTCCGGTGCCACTCATGGCCCACCATATCATTCTTGCCACTTGCCCCGGTCTAAATCTATTTATCAAACCCAGTTGATTACCATGCACCACGTGCCATCAACAATCACAACACATGATACTTCTCCAAAATAGGTTCAATATCTCATTAAGTCAATATTAATATTTGATAGTCCAAAATCATGTCATGTGCACGTAGCAGGTCTAAGCAATATACTACGACGGTTTAAGTATCCAATGTTGGCAACTTAATAATGTCCAACTACATATTCACAACTAGGGTGACAAGGGTTCATGGCACATAATTTAATTTATCAAGGTGTCATACTGCAATTTGGCATTTATCTAATTCCCAGAATTAATTAAAACAATTTCTAATTAATTTAGCATGCAATAATTTAAATTAAATTAATTTCAAAAATGGGATAAATATGGTCAAAGCATAACTTGCCTTCAAAAAGTACTTGGTCTTGGTCTTGAGCTAGCTCCTGGGTGAAAACTTCACCTTCTAAGCCTTCGGACACTTCAATGTTTACTCGTAACGTGTACAAATAGCAATAAATAATTAAACAGTAGATAAAAAGTGTCCAAAAATTCAAATAAAACTCATAAACAGAAAGAGCACATTTTTATAAATTTTTAGAAATTTAAATCGCCCAAATCGGAGTTAAAACTCAAAAGTTAAACTCGTTTAAAGTTTGAAAAATCAATTAAATAAATATAAATAAAGAAAACTCATGTCCAAAAATTAAATAAAATTCACCATTATGTAGAGCTCAATTTTATAAAAATTTAGAAATTGGAATCACCCAAATCGGAGTTAAAATGCAAAAGTTATAAGCGTTTGAAGTTTGTAAATTCAAATAAAAGAATAAATCAAATTAATTCATTTATTTTTCTATTGAAAAACCCGATTTATGACGTCAGCGTGGAAATTGAATTTTCACCGAATTATTTTTCTATTGAAAAATCTAATTATGACGTCAGCATTGCGTCATCCGGTCCATGGACTCGGTCCACAGTTCGGCTTCGGTCCACCGTGAACCCGGTCCACGGGGTGCACGTGTCACTGACACGCGGGACCCACTCGGGTGATGCCAGCGCTAACGTCAGCACGGCTCGACCGAGCGATCTGACACGCGGGCCCCACCGTGACGTTAGCGTGATGTCACGGGTGACACCACTGCACGTTGGACTGAGCCGCTGACACGCGGGCCCCACGCTGACGTAACACGTGACGTCAGCGACGACCGGGCGCGTCCGCGTGGACCGCGCCGGTTCGGCTCCCATGCACGTGGCACGATTTGGGCCGTTGGTTTGGAATCCAACGGTCCAGATCAGATCTAACCTCACTCGTTTGGAAATAACGCGGTCAATCTGGACCGTTCGATTTGAATCGGACGGCTGAGAACCGATCAGGTTTCACCTTGTCATAGGGGCGATGTGGCATGTCCCGGCGTGCGACGCTTGGCTCAATCTACACCGTTCGATCTTGATCGAACGGTTGAGATTGCATCTAACGCTACAACGCGGATTAACCTTAACCGTACGATCTAGATCTAACGGCTGAGATCCGACCATAGCACGGTGCAGTTTACGGCTACGTGGCTCAATCTAGAGCATCAGATCTAGATCCAATGGCTGATAACAGATCTAAAAATTAAAACGTGGAACTTACCCACAGGTGACGTGGACGAATCCTGGCCGTGCGATGAAGATCCAACGGCGGAGAAGCTTCGCGGGTTCGGCGATGGCTACGGCGGAGCTAGGTTGCCGGAGACGAAGACGATGACGAGCCCGACGGTGTTTTGGTGCAGATCCGGCGAGGTGAGTGGTACCCTCTGACACGTCTCATCACGACGGTTCCGGATCTAGGCTTGTTCACGGCGGAGGACGGCGGAAACGATGGCAAACAGCGAAAAACCACGGCGGGGCAGAGATCCAACTACGGCGAGCTCTCGCGGGCGAACGGCGGCGGCTTGAGCTCGGACACTTAGGGATACGGGTGCGCACGGAAGAGGAGACCACGACACGGGTGGCAACGCATTAAATAGTGGCCTCGGCGTCCGTGAAATCCGCGGAAACCGAGGCCCACTCGGCTGCGGCGGCGGAATCCGACGGGGATTCGGATTGGGCGAAGTGGCGCGATCCAACGGTCATGCGCGTTAGGGTTCGGTCCGGCACGAGTCGGGCTTGAGTCCGGTTTGAGTTAGACTCGAGTCTAACTCGGGTACGACCCGCTCGGGTATTTTCCATCGATTTAATATTTAAAATAATTTCTAGAAATTTAATTAATTCAAGAAAAATAGCAAAATAATCAGAAAAATTCTGGAAAATACTTTGAGACATTTTGGACTCAAATAAAATATTTCCAACAAAACTTTATTTGAAAATTTTAATTATTTAATTATCTCAAAAGGGAATAAATTCAAATTAAATCCAAATTAATTACAGAAAATTCCAAAAATTCTGAAAAATGCCAAATTTCATTTAAATATATGAAAAGCAAAAATTGGGATGTTACACATGCCGTACAATCCGAACGAAATTTTGGCAGCATAACCCCACTGTTCCCCGAATGCACGACCAGTTGATGTGCATCGGAGAACAACTAGGTTACGCTGCCGAAATTCCCGTGCGAATTATACGACATGTCATAAAAACTAGGCTTAACCATCCATTCCTAGGCTGTCCAAAATTGTGGACGATTCCAGAATAACAAAGCACACAACTTAATGTAAACCGTGTTGCTCCCGAACGGGTGACGTATAGGTTGGGTGACTTGTGTGTATAAAATAATTAAATTCGATACATATCACTTGTGTGTATGAAATGATTAAATGTTCATGGTATGAAAAGTTAAATTAACCCCTCGTCCAATGAAATAACAAAACATAAATAAAATAAGCAATAATTATATTAGGCTTCAACAATAAGGATATTAACATACAATGCTGCAAATATCAACGCCCTTTAATTCAACATGCTGCAAATATAATCTCCATTTAACTTATCATTCTTGTACCAGACTCATGGCATACTACCATTATGACTTCATGGCATACTAGCATCAAATGAACATACTAGCATCTAAAAGACTTACCCTAATTGAATCTAAAAGACTTACCACAATTATGACTTCATGGCATACTAGCATCACATTAACACACTAGCATCACATATACCCAATTGAATCCAAAAGACTTCGTGGCATATCCTAATTGAATCACATATACCCTAATTGAATTGAACAAACTTCATCGCATACCCTAATTGAATCGCATATACCCTAATTGAATCGAAAAAACATCATAGCATACCCTAATTGAATCATATATACCCTAATTGAATCCAAAAAACTTCAATACATACTTTAATTGAACTAGGGGTGGGCTCGGCGGGGCGGGGGGTGGGCGTGGGTGTGGCGTGGCTGGGTAGGGGCGCTCGATCGAGCGGTGCGGCCGATGCAGCGCGACGGGCCGGTGGCGCGGCTTTCGGCCGGGCGTGAAGCGAAGTCTTCTTGTGACAGTGCCTTGGCGCGAAAGCGGCGGCGGCGGCGCCGGCGCAGACGAAGCGGCGCGGTAGATGGCAGCGGCGGCGCAAGAGCGAAGCGCGCGTGTGTGGATCGAATAGCGTTTGGCCGGATGGGTTCACGCCAATAGGTCATGTAAGAACTATTAACGTCGGCCCGACCGACGAAAAAAGCGTCCACGTTGACCTGGCACTATTGTCGTCGGCCTAGCTGACAAAACTACCTCCAGCCGTTATTTCCGTCGGTCTAGCCGATGAAACTAAACAGTGGGCTCGGCTTGTGTCTTTTTTTTGTTATTTTTTGATATTATTTTCGTCGGCCTAGCCGACGATAATAGGTCTCCAAAAATTCAAAAAATACGCGGGTCGTTGGGCCAGCTATTGTCATTGGCTAAGCTGGCGAAAATAGTTCTCGGGCATATTAACGTCGGCTGAGACGATGAAAATAATTGTTATTTCATCAGTTTTGTGGAGGCTGACGAAAGAATAATTGTTATTTCGTCGGCTTGTTTTCGGCCGATGAAAATAAGTGTGGCAGTGGAAAACAAATCGTTTTCCGGTAGTGAGATGAGTCATCTTGTTTAAATTTTATAATAAATATATAAACTTAATTTACTTTATTTTAACGTACAAATTTTAGATTTGAGATGGAGTTAGGATCTTGAGCTCTGCTAAACAGGAACTTAAACATTTATCCAAAAAAAAAATCATATTTTCTATATACTGATATTACGTTGCAATGAAAGTTGATATACAGAATTTTACAATACCATTCTATAAAATTAAGATATAACTTCCTCTCTCATTCTCTCTCATAAAATATACTAGTTATATGCTCGTGCGTTGCTACGAAAAATAAAATTGATAACAAAAAATAAAGATTAAAAAATAAAAATAAAAAATATTTCATAAGATCAAACATCTATATTTAACGCTTCGTTTCTTGCAAAAGCTGGCTAATTAAAGCAACGCTTCGTTTCTTGCGTAGGGCAATTAACCAGGGCAATTAAGTAGGGCAATTAAGCAAGGCAATTAATACATCGCTTCGTTTCTTGCTTGGGGCAATTAAGCAGGGCAATTAAGTAAGGCAATTAAGCAAGGCAATTAATGCATCGCTTCGTTTCTTGCGTAGGGCAATTAAGCAGGGCAATTAAGTAGGACAATTAAGCAGGACAATTAAGCAGGGCAATTAATGTGACGTGGGAAGAAACTCTCACTTTATATAGTAGAGATACTAGTACATGAGATTAAAATTACAACTACAAAGAGTACTGAGGATGAGGGTTGTCGACACCGGACGGTAACCCCACCACTGGCTACATCCCTGCTCCCAACCTACTTTGCATGGTCGCTTCATTCGGTTTGATTCGAGGGCACGGTAGCTAATTCTTATGGTCCGTTTGAGACCCAAGAATATATGGTTTACGAAAATTTTGTTATATTATGCTTTCACCATCTAAATTTATTGATCTTATTTTTTTTAATAAATATATTAATGTTTGAATGCAAAATAATGTGATGTTCATTTTATACCCCTAATAAATATCCCGATTTACTTGATATTCTCTACATGCATATATTAAATGTATTACTTAGGGCGTGTTTAGATCCATGCAGCTAACAGTTAGCTGCTAAAAATTATCTAGAGTGGATCCAAACATTGCCAGCTAATAGATCAGCTAACAATTAGTTGGGCACCCAGCTAATTGTTATCTCATTAGTTAGCTAAACCAAGCTAATAGCAGCTAATAGGTAGCATTTAACCAAAATACCCTTCGCGTCTGCCATCAATAGCAGCTATTAGCAGGGGTATTCTGGATAATTGGTCAAACTAAACATCTATTAGCCACATATTAGCTGGCGAATCCAAACACTCTCTAGCTAATAGTTAGCTAGCTAATATTAGCTAGAAACTATTAGCCAGTTAACTATTAGTTGCTAATGGATCCAAATAGACCCTTAGAGATAATAATTAGAGGTAATTCAGTCATTTTGAATATCTTCTTGATCTATGTGCCAAAAGAAAATACACAAACTCAGATGAAAAGAGTATTGTTTTAGCGTATTGTTATAAAAGTTCCATTTTCCAAATAGGTTCCTAACACGAAAATTTAAGAAACGAACATGTAAGCTGGTCTCAGCTCAAAAGAGGCGGGGGTGCACTGGTGAAATTTTTTTAATAATCTATATTTTATTCGAAATTGCAAAAGTAAATGTTGTTTGGAAGAAATTACAGAATTATACGTCTATCGCATGTTCAACGAGCGATATAATATTGTCGCCAGTCAATCGGGCGACATGAGACCGCTCGTGTCTCTGTCGCCCGTTACACGGGCGATAGACCTATATCGCCGGATGAACGGGCGAGTGATTAAAAATCCCCCGATCAACAGGTGACATAAAGGGTGCGGGGTTTATGTCGCCCGATCAACGGACGACAAACTTATTTTATAAAGCGCCGCGCGCGCCCGGCCGGCAGAAGCGGCAGAAGAAGCGAGAAGAGGAGAAGAGAAAACAGAGAAGAGAGAAAAAAGAGAAGAGAGAAAAAAAAGAGAGAAGAAGAGAGGGGAGGGAAGAAAAGGAGAGCGCGATTTTTGAGTCTCTGCAGTTCATTTTCAGGTATTTTTTCGTTCTTTATTTTTTGTATTTGTAGATCTAGAAAATCTAGTTAGATGTAGATAAATTTAGCAAACCTAGTCCCTAGTTAGATGTAGTTCATCTAGTTAGATGTAGGTAGACATAGCAAATCTAGATGTAGTAAATCTAGTTAGATCTAGTTAGATGTAGGTATGAACTACTCGTTTTAAATTTTTTAGCAGTAAATTATGATTAAGTTGAAATGATTTTAGATCTAGGTTTTCTTGCGCTGATATATCGAATGTAGATGCTTTGGACGGATAGAAGTATTCATTTCTTAGGAATGTAGTTGGGTACATATAGCGAAAGTAGTTTGATGTACGTCGAATAGAAATTAATCGTAGAGAATGTAGTTAGAGTAGTTATTTAATTTTTTAGTAGTAGATTTAGCGAATGTAGATATTGTATACCGATACGAATATATCCATATATATATTCAATTCTTACGAATGTAGTATGGCAAAGATAGCGATTGTTACAAACCTAGATATGTATTGTTAGGAATGTAGTTAATTTTTGTACGAATAAATATGTATTTTTGTAGCATATAGATGTACCAAAGTTGGCAGTCATACTATTTTTTACAGAAAGTAATTAATTCGTGGGTGAATGAATGGATTTGCAGATATGGCAGAACGAGTTCTATTTAGAATATATTATGGCGAAGGGGTTGTAATGTATGGTTCGAAGGGTGCGGATCTAAGTAATTTCCAGTATGTGGACAGAAGTTTGAGTAGGGTCGAAGAGCGCACATTTTCTTCAGTGTTGAAGTGGTTGTATTATACTTTTCGGATGGAAGAAGAGAAGTGGCAGCTGAAGGTATTTTGCCTCTGTAGTATGCAGAACAATCCATTTTGTTGGGAGCTAGTTGAGTTGAAAGGAACCGCATTGTGGAGATCATATGTGAGGGGGACAGAGCAACGGGGATGGAACCCGGTGCTTTTAGTGCAAGCATATGGCCGGGATGTTGCCCCCCAGCAGCAGCCGAACGGTGGTGAGTGTAGCCAGGCTCAAAATGAGTTAAGTTTTGGTGACACCGAAATTGGGGGATCTAGTCGTGAGCAGTACATTCAGTCACGCAACGAGGACGCCATTTGCCAAAGTGGTGAACAATCTGAATTTGGACAAGTAGCGCGGGGACTAGTAGACGAAGGTGAGCAAATTGATGAAATAATAGTTAGGATGGAAGAGGAAGACCGTGAGTATGGCATAGCAGAAGTGGAAGACGACGACGAGTCGGATGAGGAAGATGGAGGTACGGAGCCGCCTGTGCCAGCCGAGTGGAGCACGCATCAATTTGAGAGGTTGGTTGTTAATGAAAGCAATGACATACGTTGGCAGTACAATGACAATGAGGTTAGGTCTGACAGTATGTACGCGACAAAGGAGGCTGTGCAGGATGCTGTGAAAGATTGGGCCTTATCATTAAGAAGAACTTTCAGGGTTAAGAAATCCACCCGGACCTGCTACGACGTGGTGTGTGAGATCCATGGGTGTCCGTGGAGAGTGCACGCGTACAAGCCGAAGTGGGGCACCCATTGGTTATGTTCGAAGGTTGAGCAAAGACAATTTGTATGATTGAGGAAACAATGATGGCTCACAGGAATCTGTCATCTGGGTTTGTCGCGAACATCATGTACGCAGAGATAGTGGAGAACCTGACTTATGAGCCCCGTGCTATTATTCGAGCTATCAAGAATAGATATCAGTACACAATTAGCTATGGGAAGGCATGGAGGGCGAAGCAGAAGGCCTTAGAAATGAGGTTTGGGAAGTTTGAAGACTCGTACCACAATCTGCCCGCACTGCTCAGTTGCATTCAGGGAAGAAATCCCAGCACTTACTATGATTATCAAGATTGTCTGTCAATCAAGTGGCCAACTAAAAGGCATCTGAGGAGAGTGTTCTTCGCATTCGGAGCTTGCATCAAGGCGTTCTATCACTGCCATCCATTGCTGTGCGTGGACGGCACATTCTTGACCGGGAAATACAAAGGGAAAATATTGACAGATGTGAGCGTTGATGGAAACAACCAGATTCTGCCTGTTGCATTCGCCTTTGTAGAAGCGAGAACTATGAGAGTTGGCTATGGTTCCTGCGGAACTTGAAGATGGGGTGGTCAAAACTCGTCAAGATGTGTGCGTGCTGCACGACAGGCATGCTGGTCTGCTTAGTGCGATCAACCAATTGCAAACAGGGGCAGAGGAGCCATTTCCAAGGCCTGACTTACAGAGCCGATAGTGCATGAGGCATTTGGGTGCAAATTTCTACAAGCAATTCAGGAACAAGGAACTCATGAACATGTTCAAAAGACTATGTAAGCAGAACCAAGAGAGCAAGTTCCGGACTCTGTGGAAAAATATCAATAAGCTGACAAGAAAACACAAAAAGGAGCAGGCGAACAAGTAGGCAGCGAAGGACACGATGAGGCGGAACCTCTTTCCCCCCTACCAACAGAAGATGACGCGACTAATCGTCGTCGAAGGCAAAGGCTGTGAAATCATGTGCTGAAAAATTGGCTTTGAACTGAAAAATTAACTTAGATTTGAATTTGCAAAATGTGTTTGTTCATGTGTTTTGACAATTTTACAAGAAACCAGTAAGTTTTGCATGTACAACGGACCAAGTTTTTGGGTCTGTCGTGAACGGCTTTTTGAGGATTGATTTCGCATGTACAATGTGATCGATTTTGTTGGTCCGTCAGAAACGATGTTTTCGCCGGAATGATTTCTTTTTGGAACCGAGAGTTTCACTTGTACAACGGACCGATTTTGTTGGTCCGTCGTGAATGGACTTTTTCTAAGGTTTTTGATTTTGGTCCGTTGTAAACGTGTTTTGCTCGGTTTGGATGTTTTGCAAGATTTGAAATGGTTTGAATTTGAGATTATGAAATTTGTGATGATTTCATGATACTTGTTTTGAAGTGGACTTTATGCAATACTCATGTGAGTAGTTGCATGGATTGACATTGAGTCAAGTCGTGGACTTGTGCTCGGATTTGTTTTGTGGTTTGTTCATGTGCGTATTGCTCAAGACGAATGTGGTCGATGACGGGACCGGAACTAGGTTCATGGAGGAACTGAGGTTCGGGACTAGGTTCAGGAGGAACCGAGGTCTTGGTGGTCAAGGATGTCATGCGGACGCTCGGGCTAAGAGAATGGTGCACATGAAGAATGGTTAGTCACGTGAGAATGGCAGGAGGTCATTCGCGTGCAAAGTGTTAGTCACGTGAGTATGGCAGGTGGCCATACGCGTGCAAAGTGTTAGTCACGTGAGTATGGTAGGGTTACCATACGCGTGCAAGAGTTGTACTCGGCCAGGTTGGGCCAAGTAGAGTTGTGTTGGATCCGGATTCCTTCTAGGAATAGGAATCGTATTCGTAACTCTTTGTGGGTTGGTGCTTTAAATAGGTGGGGTCTCTGTTGAAAGGCACCAAGTAGAGCTGAGCGAATCAAGCTTTGAGCTTGGTTTTAGGGATTGTACTCTTTTGATGAGATTATTTTAGACAAGAAATAAAGATCAATTCTTCCAAGATTTTTGCGAGCTACATTAAGAACGTCGCTACAGTATTTTCTGTTTTGGTTCTTGTTTGCATGCTTGTTCTAGTTCTAGATTGGTTTTTGTTCTTCAAGTTTTATCTTGATTTGATCCATCAAAAACCTCTCTAGGGTATTGATCTTGTGTTTCTCAAAGTCTAGTTGTTCAATCTTTTGTCGTTCTTGTTTAATCTTGAAGTTTTGATTAGATTGATTCTCGTCAAGTTCTGGATCAGCAAGCTTGCGAAGCTCATAACTTTTGATCCGTAAGTCCGATCGAGCTGATTCTTTTTGGGTTCGATTCGTATTGGAATCTAGTTTCTTGTGTCCAAATTTCAGATCGTTTCGTCGGTTGGATCTCCGGGAATTCTCGTTTTACCAAACCTCTGTCATTCTGTTTTTTTCGAAAACGAGGCAATTATTTGGTTCTGTTTTGGGGTGAACTTTTAATAGGTCAAGAATTTGGTTTTAGCTTCCGCACAATCATTCACCCCCCCTCTGATTGCTATATTCGTATACCTCGATCCTACAAGTGGTATCAGAGCAAGGTTTTTCTAATCTATCTTAATCGGTGATTAGATCAATGGATCATTATTCGACAAAACCTTGTGTGTTCAATGGTGTTGATTTTCAGTTTTGGAAGGCCAAGATGGAGGCGTTCATCCAAGCTCAGGGATTCGCAATTTGGGAGAAGGTCTACAAGCCATATGAAGTCCCTGCAAACGACAACGTCAACGACACCAATCGCACACACGTTGAAGCAAATAGCAAAGCGCGCAACTTGATCATCCAAGGCTTGGGACGCAGCGACTTTGATCGTGTGGTTCATCTTCGATCCGCATATGAGGTATGGAAATCTCTTTGTGATTACCATGAGGGTTCTAACACTGTCAAAGAGGTTCGCCAAGATATTTACAAAAAAGAATACATGCGTTTTGAGATGAAACCTAGTGAATCTGTAGATGACTTCTTTGCACGTTTTAATAAGATTCTTAGCAATTTGCGTGCTGTTGGAGTTAGCTTTGATGATGCTGCTAATGCTAGACAATTGCTTGGTGCTTTAGACATGTCTATTTGGGAGATGAAAGTTACATCCATTAGAGAATCCACTGTCATGAGTACACTTACTTTAGATGTTCTTTATTCTAAGTTGAAAACTCATGAATTAGATGTTTTTGCTAGAAAGAATGATCATAAATCAATTGCTTTGACATCTCAATCTAGCATATCTCATAATGGTGCTGCTTCAAGTTTTGCTCTATCCTTCTTGTCTTCACTAACCGATGAACAGATTGAGCAATTCCCAGAAGAAGACTTATCACTACTCTCTTCTCGCTTTAACAAAGCCTTGCAAAATGTGATAAAGAGAAAGAGAGGTGGTGGTGATCCTCCAAGATGCTATGAGTGTGGTGATCTCGATCATATTCATCCAAACTGTCCAAAACTTGCAAGTAAAGCATCAAGGGAGGAGAAGGACAACGACAGAAGAAAAGAGAAGAAGAAGTTCTCTCCAAGTGATAGAAAGAAGAAGAACTTCATCAACCGCAAAGTTGTCCATCGAGTTCTTTCCGCTCTTGAACAAGTCAATTTGAGCGATGTGAATTCGGAGAGCAGCGAGGATGATGCAACTCCAAGCAAGCATGAGTTGACGGGGTTGTGTCTCATGGCCAAAAGCAATGGCTTCACCGAGGGCGATCATGACTGACTTCAATGAGGTAGATCCTTCTTACGATGAATTAGCTATTGCTGTTGCTCGTCTTGGTAAATTGCTTGATAAACGTGATAAGAAAATTAAGAAACATGATTTTGTTGTGGAGTCATTGAATGCTGAAATTGCTAGACTTAAAACCTTGATTCCTGATGATGATGCTTGCAAATCATGTGACTTAATTTACAATGAGCTTACTTTGCTTAGGAAAGAACATGCTCTTCTGTTGCATCTAAATGAGAAAAATGATAAACATGTTAAACATGCTAGCTGTTCCACTGATGATTTGCATGGTTTAACTTCTTGTTCTAAATGCTCAACTCTTGAATTAAAATTAAAAGATGCAAATGCTAGGGTTTCTCAATTGACTGATGATCTGCTTACACATGAGGTTCTTTCATGCTCAACTTGTCGTAAGCAAAAAGGAAAAGTGAATGTTCCTTGCAATAATTGTTTAACTCTTTCTCGAAAAGTTGATTACTTGGACAAATCATTAGAACGTTTCACTAAAGGAAAGAAGAACCTAAACATGATTTTAGTTCAATCAAAAGTCAGCACTCATAACAAAGGTTTAGGTTTTGATTCTTATGCTCATCATAAATCACATGCTCCCACTGTTGTTAAAACACTTGACGGAGGAAAATTTGAAATTGTCAATGAGCCTAAGAAAACTGTCTTTAAGTCTCTTTGGAGTGTTATCTTCTACTATGATGAATGCAAATGTTGCTTCTACTTCTAAAGCCAAACATCCTGTTAAATACACTTGCACTCATTGTGGTAGAGATGGACATTTAGTAGATTTTTGCTTTAGACTAGCCAAACAACAAAAGAAAGAAAGAGCTAAGGCTAGGTCTAATTTCAGAAAGGCACGCTTTGCTTCTCACTACGTGCCTAGGGTGATGCAAGCACCTTTTGTTGCTAGAAACACGGAACAGGCAAATTTGATTTTGTGCATAAGATCGCTTGTGTTGTGCCTCTTGTTGTCCGTCGTGTGTCTCAAGATCGATTCCTAAACATCTTATTTCTAACCCGATCGAGACCTCGACACTTTCTGCTTCTATGTAGGCTTCTCACGAGGAGGGAGAACATGTGGCTAGTGAATTTCGGATGCTCACTTCATATGTTCAAAGGATAAGATTTGGTTCTCCTTCACTCGTGCATCTCATGTTGAAAGTGTTGCCTTTGGAGATGCTTCTTCCACTTCTTTTCGCAAAAGGCACTAGTTCAAATGATGCAGTACAAGTGCATATGTTCAGGGGAGAGTGTCTTTGTTCATAAAGATGATGATAATCTTTGTTGAGGACGAGAAATTAGAGGTTTACATGAGAGACTCTTCCCACGTGCTTGTGTGTGCTTGTTTTCAAGCTTCCCACGTGCTTCATATCAACAAGCGTTCAAGTGAACTTTCAGGTATCTCCATGGTACTCAAGATTTTGGCATTTGGCTTTCTGCTTCCTCATGGATTAGTTTAAGAGCTTTTTCTGATGTTGACTTTGGAGGATGTTGATTTGATTTGGTTCGTGCCACCTCTTGAGTAATCCCTTTTCTTGAGCATATTGATATTGGATTTCACTTTCTTAAAGATCATGTTGAAAAAAAATTGTGCTTCACCATGTGGATACTGAACATCAATTGGCAGACATTCTCACAAAACATTTGTCTTCTTCTCGTTTTGCTTTTATTCGGGGAGAACTTGGAATTGTTCATCCAATGGGATTGTTTTGAGGGGGAGTTTCTTTGCCAAGTTCTTTCACTTGATGAGCTCACTTTATCATATTTCTTTATATGTTATGTAATTGAGCTAATATATGATAATCTAATTGTCTCACTTGAACTAAAAATGACATTGTGGAATTCCCTGGACTGATTACCTATAGCTAAATACTCTGTGATATCTTACTCTTCTAGGCTTGATATTGAATCCTCTTGACAAATTTGGGCTATGAAGCAAGTGTGGTTTCAACTTTACTCTTTCATAAGACCTTTTAATCACTTTTGCATGTTTATAATCAAAGAAAAATGAAAAGAAAAGGGAATCAATAAAAAGGGGTTGTTAAAAGCAAAAACCTCAAGTTATGTGCTTCAGGTGCTTTCCCTAAAAGATAAGATGTATGCTTCAAGCATGCCATTCCCTCAAAGATAAGATGTATGCTTCAAGCATGCCACTCCTAGAAAATAAAAGAAGTATGCTTCAAGCATGCCACATGCAACTTATTGTTTAAAGATTAAATTGGTCTACTAGATTGGAGTTGAAACTACTTGCTCGCCCTAAGTTGTTAGTTGCTTCAATTTTTAAAGTCTTGCTTTTTCTGCTAAGATCTTGCTTAGTACTTGGCTATAGTTGACTAAATTGAGGTTGAGATGCATGTCATTCCCTAACTTGTTAAAATCACATCAAGATCATGTATTTTGCATATTATGTGATATATAAGGTTATATGATCGAATGAGCTCATCTTTTCCTATCTTGGCACTCCCTTGTTTCTCTTGGTGAAATCATTGTTTCAGGAAAAATTTTGAACCTGTTCTCTCTTTTACTCTTGATGAATCCATTGTCAAAGGGAGAAATTTGGAAATCTTTCTTTGAAAAGTTTAAAGAAAAAGGGAGAGTTGTATTTGGAAATTTGAGAATTTTGGGAGAAAGAATTTTTGAAATTTTTGGGCGCATTGCACATTCACACACATTTTCATTCTCAGGGGGAGATTTTGTTTTGCATTTTGGTCAAAGAGGGATTTCTGTGTTTTCTTACTTTGGTCTTTGATCCTTTGGATTTCAAAATCTTTGGTAAAGTGAATGCCAAATGATCAATTCTAAGTGGTGTTGCCAATGTTTTCATCAAGGGGGAGATTGTGAAATCATGTGCTGAAAAATTGGCTTTGAACTGAAAAATTAACTTAGATTTGAATTTGCAAAATGTGTTTGTTCATGTGTTTTGACAATTTTACAAGAAACCAGTAAGTTTTGCATGTACAACGGACCAAGTTTTTGGGTCATGCGTGAACGGCTTTTGAGGATTGATTTCGCATGTACAATGTGATCGATTTTGTTGGTCCGTCGTAAACGTGTTTTCGCCGGAATGATTTCTTTTTGGAACCGAGAGTTTCACTTGTACAACGGACCGATTTTGTTGG
The DNA here is from genome assembly GCA_036346355.1 of Rhipidocladum racemiflorum. Classification (NCBI taxonomy): domain Eukaryota; kingdom Viridiplantae; phylum Streptophyta; class Magnoliopsida; order Poales; family Poaceae; genus Rhipidocladum; species Rhipidocladum racemiflorum. The sequence continues at coordinate 79,914,283 of CM070577.1, forward strand.
TCCGTCGTGAATGGACTTTTTCTAAGGTTTTTGATTTTGGTCCGTTGTAAACGTGTTTTGCTCGGTTTGGATGTTTTGCAAGATTTGAAATGGTTTGAATTTGAGATTATGAAATTTGTGATGATTTCATGATACTTGTTTTGAAGTGGACTTTATGCAATACTCATGTGAGTAGTTGCATGGATTGACATTGAGTCAAGTCGTGGACTTGTGCTCGGATTTGTTTTGTGGTTTGTTCATGTGCAGGTATTGCTCGAAGACGAATGTGGTCGATGACGGGACCGGAACTAGGTTCATGGAGGAACTGAGGTTCGGGACTAGGTTCAGGAGGAACCGAGGTCTTGGTGGTCAAGGATGTCATGCGGGACGTTCGGGCTAAGAGAATGGTGCACATGAAGAATGGTTAGTCACGTGAGAATGGCAGGAGGTCATTCGCGTGCAAAGTGTTAGTCACGTGAGTATGGCAGGTGGCCATACGCGTGCAAAGTGTTAGTCACGTGAGTATGGTAGGGTTACCATACGCGTGCAAGAGTTGTACTCGGCCAGGTTGGGCCAAGTAGAGTTGTGTTGGATACGGATTCCTTCTAGGGAATAGGAATCGTATTCAGAACTCTTTGTGGGTTGGTGCTTTAAATAGGTGGGGGTCTACTGTTGAAAGGCACCAAGTAGAGCTGAGCGCATCAAGCTTTGAGCTTGGTTTTAGGGTTTGTACTCTTTTGATGAGAGTATTTTAGACAAGAAATAAAGATCAATTCTTCCAAGATTTTTGCGTGCTACAGTAACCACGTCACTACAGTATTTTCTGTTTTGGTTCTTGTTTGCATGCTTGTTCTAGTTCTAGATTGGTTTTTGTTCTTCAAGTTTTATCTTGATTTGATCCATCAAAAACCTCTCTAGGGTATTGATCTTGTGTTTCTCAAAGTCTAGTTGTTCAATCTTTTGTCGTTCTTGTTTAATCTTGAAGTTTTGATTAGATTGATTCTCGTCAAGTTCTGGATCAGCAAGCTTGCGAAGCTCATAACTTTTGATCCGTAAGTCCGATCGAGCTGATTCTTTTTGGGTTCGATTCGTATTGGAATCTAGTTTCTTGTGTCCAAATTTCAGATCGTTTCGTTGGTTGGATCTCCGGGAATTCTCGTTTTACCAAACCTCTGTCATTCTGTTTTTTTCGAAAACGAGGCAATTATTTGGTTCTGTTTTGGGGTGAACTTTTAATAGGTCAAGAATTTGGTTTTAGCTTCCGCACAATCATTCACCCCCCCTCTGATTGCTATATTCGTATACCTCGATCCTACAAGGCCAATCAAATGTTTCTCGGACTGGATCAAGCACGAACTGAAGGAAAAGTGGGAACTGTTACATGACACACATGGTGCCAGATACGGTGTGATGACCAATAACTTTGCAGAAGTTTACAACTGGGTAATGAGAGGGATGAGGTGTCTCCCATTGGAGGGAATTGTTGAGGGATTGCTGCGGGGCACAACCAAGTACTTCGTCGACAGACATCAAGCTGTTGAGATAGTCTTTGAGAGATGAGAAGCTCCTGTACTCCTCCATGATCAGTAAATACATGGAAGAGAAGAGTCAGACGGCGGCCAAGCATAGAGCTATAAAAGTTGGTGCACGAACACTGCGCTTCGAGGTGATCTGTAAGGATAAAGGACGGCGTGGAACCAACCAGAAGGTTGTCATCCAGGAGTGCATATTACAGGATCTTTGCAAATGCTCGTGTAACAAGCCCCACCTTTTGCACAAGCCGTGTTCTCATGTGATAGCCGCATGTGCTTTATTTGGAATGCAACCTGGTACCTATCTATTTGAATATTTCAGGAAGGAAAGGGTGATGACAACTTGGAGCGAGGAGCTTTATGGTTACGGTGTTGTGGGTTCTTTCACCACAACTCCTAGTGCTGATGAAAGGTTCTGGGTCCCAGATTTAAATGCAGGTAGATGGAAAGCAGGGCGTCGGAAGACAAGACGTATCAGAAATGATATGGATGAGTCAGAAGCTGGCAAGCGCGTGAAGAAATGTTCATTGTGCAAGGAAACATGACATACGTTCAAGAATTGCCATGCACAAAACGAAGAAGATGAAGGAGGAGATGGCAATCCGACGGTGGCGGGTGGATCGTCCTGTGCGAGGAGTGCTGCACGACGCCAACGTACCACATGAGAAGCAATTTAATCGCAATTTAATCGATGTGCTGTGTGTTGTGTGAACCCTGTGTGTAAGCCTGTTGCATGTGGCTGTGAGTGTTGTGCATTGAAAAATTATTGTAACTGTTTCATTATATTTATGATGCTTGAACAATTTTACGTGTGTGTTTGTTTGAACACATTGTTGAGAGACACCTATAGTATTCGGACGCTTTTCTTTCTATATGTTTTTCAATTGTAACTCAAAATTTTTGATTTACAGGTATGGCTGACCAGGCCGGAGATGAGGAGTGGCCCTTCGAGTTGCTAGATCGGGTCGTTGACGGTCGTCACCGTGCCCACTTCGCCACTGCTTTTCCAGAGGAGGGAGGCGATCCTGTGCAGCTTGGCGTCCTTCGACCGAGGACACCGCAGTACGGCTGGGAGATCGATCCTCGTTGGATCCCCAGGTAACATATTACAATTTATATTTCTTAATATGTTTGTGGTAGTATAGTTACTGGTGTTGTACTAATATAAATTACATGTTTTTTCTTTCGTAGGCTTTGAGCTTCAGGATTGCTGCCTTTCGCCCGGATGGTACAGGATGTGGGTCGCTGGTTCCCGTTCGACAGGTCCCTGATCACCGCTCTGGTGGATCGGTGGAGGCCGGAGACCCACACCTTCCACCTACCCGTCGGGGAGATGGCGATCACTCTGCAGGACGTGTCGTACCTGCTTGGCCTCCCGATCGCCGGCGACGCTATGGTGCCCTAGGACGTCGACCCTGCGTGGCGCGCGCAGCTACTTCAGCGGTTCGATGGTGTGCTACCACCACCTGGGTACCGTGGCTTCACCAGCACACACGGTCCTACGCTGCAGTGGCTTCAACAGTTCATGGTACGCAACTAGACTTTGAAAAAATAAGTGCTCTTCAATTACAGCTTAAAATAACATGTAATATGTGATCTTCTATTTTGCAGCCTTCGCAGATCGTCGAGCCGGCGGACGAGTATAGGGTCAGCCGCCACCTGGAGGCGTACCTGCTGTGGCTGTTCGGCTGGTGCTTGTTCACGAGCTCCCATGGGGATAGCATGGACATGCACCTTGTCCAGTTCGCGAGGGAGATAGCGGACGCACCCCTTGACGACGCATACTCACGGGGTTATTTGTACTCTGCGGCGCAAAGACGATCGGGCCCTCTGCGATGGGTGTACCCGGGTCAGCGATGAGTCGACCTTCGATGGATGCCTGCTGCTGGTACAGTTGTGGGCATACGAGAGGTTCTAGATCGGACGGCCCGACATCGACCTACGGCCTGTTGAGCCTATAGGTGATGGCGACGTCGACGGTCCGACCATGGGCACCATCTGGTGCCACCGACGGGTAAGATATTGCAACTGAAAGTTCGGTACTATTGCTTCAACATTTGTGAATACTAACGGTAATGTTCTGTTGTCACTGCAGCCTAGGTGGGCACACCGGACGGTGCGACAGGGCTACCCACAGTTCGTTGCGGCGTTCGACCACCTCACCGATGACCATATGCGCTGGACGTCGTACACTCAGGCACAGGTCCTGCTTCGTGTGACGGGCGGCGCCCTGTCGACCCTGTGCACGCAAGACGCGACGTACTGGCGCACACGGCGGTTCCTGGTGTTCGACGTCCAGGTCGAGGCCTACACTGTCCATCGAGTGATGAGGCAGTTCGGCCTACGACAGGAGTTCCCAGTGTCAGCCGGCTGTCTGCTCCCACACGCCGCCCACACGTAAGTTCCCTCGATCGATGTTCCATAATTACTATCTTGTGTTGCCATCTAATATTTGTACATTCATTTCTGATCCACAGCCAGACTAGGAAGGGGGTGCATGGGGACACCCCCTGGCACGTATGGATGGCGCCATGGATCGAGGAGTGGGTCGGAGCCCTCGAGGACGTCCATGCTGACGATGCATCGTACAACCTGGAGACGTACCAGGCGTACCGATAGTGGTTCACCTCTCGCACACGTGTGCGCCTGGTACGCGTCGACCCGGATCCTCCCAAGCATGTCCCCAGGCCGAGAGACACGTATCCCGCGCATACGGACGCGGCTCTGCACGCTGCGGTACGTTGTATCCGATATACGATTAACCATTTGATATCTGTGCTATCTAATTTGCGATGTTTTTTCCAGACTGACATGCTAGGCCGGTTCTACGAGGAGTCGTCGAGGATGCTCTCGCGATTGAGCGACGGCCTGCAGGTGAGCAGAGAGGACGTTGCCAGCTTGCTCGGTAGGTTTCGGGACGGCTCCGCACGCGCCCTCGAGTTGGCTGGATCAACCCTGCCTCGTGGTGTGGTCCCCGACGCGCCGCTCGGGCCAGGGAGGGGACCTGTGGCTGGTGCAGCCTTCCTCACCGGAGGTGCTTCTTCCTCACACCGTGGTGCAGCCTTCCACGCTGGAGGTGTGTGCTGCTTCATGTTTTGCATTCACTTTTCATGCTTTGCACTCACCAATTGACGGGTCTTAACATTTCTTCATTTCGTACAGGTGCTGGAGGTGCTAGAGGTGTCCATGCACCGTGGTTGCCGCCTGCTGCTGATGACTACGACGGGCGGGTTGATGATGATGAGGACTACAAGGACGACACCGTGTCGAGGTACCTCGTCGATCCACCCCCAGTTCAGCTTGGTACGCACAGCAGCAGTGGGTGCCACGACCGACGCAGTGGTAGACGACACCGCCACCACCACCACCCAGCCTGGGTTGTCGCAGTGGATGCCGCCACCTCCACCGACGTAGGTTGGACCGGCGCAGCAGCAAACACCCCCACCACCATTGGTGCAGGCTGACCCGCCACCTCCAACGAGACCACAGAGGGCCCACCGCCCGCCGACGCAGCTGACGTACTCCCGGAGTCAGATTCGGAGGAGGACTACACACCAGCGAGGAGGCGCCCCGAAGAGGGGCCGGCACTAGTTCCTTTTATGTTTCAATGTTCGTAGTTTTTTTTGTTGGAAGTTTCGACCATGGCGGTGATTGTTGGTACTATGTTATGTTTTACCATCTATTTTGTGTACTTTCTCATATTACGTGGTTCATTATATATTTCTGTCAGCTTCTCCAGCTTTTGTCATATCAGCTTTTCCAGCTTTTGTCATATCAGCTTTTCCAGCTTTTGTTATATCATCTTTTTCAGCTGCCTAAAGCTGCATGACCTAGCCTTCTAGCCGACTATGGGAGAGATTCCCTGTGTAAAGCTGTCGCCATAGCCAGGCTCATGTCCCATCACATGCAAAGCTGCAGAAGCATCCGATGCTCGCGGATTTGAACTTCTCTTAAGTCCGCCACTCTCTCCTTTGGCTGGCCCCTCACTAGCACTATAAAAACCGACCGAGGGACGGATATGTGCATCACACTGCCAAAACTACAATAAACTTTAGTCGACTTTTCACAAATTAGGCCACGATGTCGTTCTACCATCGCCTCTTTAGCAAGCAAAAATTAAGCCCCCGAAATACCCAGATGAGAGTAGCGTTGACACCCCAGTGCTGCTGGAGTTGCCCCGACCGAAATGCGACTACAACCTTCCGGTGAAGATGATGCAGTTTACGCACACAAATACGGCGGCCCGCACTCACTATTGTTGTGGCCACGGCTACGAGGTAAACCAATTGGTGTCAATACAAATTAGGGTAACACTACCAATTCATGCATCGTTCTTTGTTTTTTTAGCACAAGGGCCGGTGTTGCTTCTTCCAATGGATCGACGGGTCGGAACGATGTGACCACGAATTTGTCTACAATTGCCACGACGCCTACCCCACATCACCTGAGAACTTCATTCGGTGGGAGAGGCCGCCGGGATATGTCCCCTATATGGATCGACCAGAGTTAAGGGTCAGTGGGCAAGGGACGAACCAATCGGTGAGTTTCATGCGACATGCTCATGTTTCAGTCACAAAGTAGTCATTCTAAACCAGTTCATCGCATACAGGACTTTAAAAAGAAGCTTGCGAAATTGCTCAAGTCAAGGCAGGAACATCCTCCTGAAGGGCCACCCCAAAGCCCTAAACTGTGTGACCACGACCTGCAGGCAGTGGTTGACACCTACCACGAGGATCTAGCAGACCGAAGATTCTATCGGTACCCTTTGCCCGAGGATGAATGGTGCTACTACTTCAACTGGGTGGACCCGGAGATGTACCACCCACATCTCAAACTTCCCGTCTAGGATAACTGGGGAGAGCAACCCTCGCCGTGGTGCTACTACCTCCCAGAAAAGCCGGACCCCGAGTATGCACACGGTGTTCTTCAACCACCACAGTGGGCATACTGCATTGACTGCAGGGCACGCTTTCGGTTGTACAACAAGAAGCCCAACACACACCTCCTGCACCATATAGTGGAGTGCGAGCCGAAACAGAGGAGGCGTCTCGGCAAGTCTCCCGAAGGGCAAGAAGGTTCGTCCTCTCGAAGAGAAAGGGATAAGGGGAAGCAGCCGGCTGAGGTCTGCAGTACGCAACAAATCATTGACGCATTACGAAGACCATCCGGTACCCCGGGTGGTATTAACATAGGGGGCGCCAGAAATCGGGATGGCATGCCCATATGGGAGGGCAGAACTCCACAGAATGCACACAAACAAGTTACTTCTTATACCCCAGAGACGTATGGCATAGGCTACCCATTCGGCTGCAGCTGGGAGCACTGCGCACGGCCATGGAGCTCTTTCATAAGAGAGATTGAGCGATGTCCGAGAACAAATCGCACAAGATTGACAGGTGATGTTGAAAGTGCATCTAGGCCCTCAAATTGGTTTTGGTTGATTAATGACAAGCGATTAAAGAGACTAATGTCTTCAATGAGCTTATGAGCAGGTAAAAGGTTCAATGTGAGATCGTCTACATGCGATGGATACCCTCAAACAAGATTACGCGAGTAAAACGGCATTACGCTTGTATTTTCTATGTTTTGTGTCGTAGGAATGCCGTACTATTAAGAGAGATGCATCGTAAATGATCTAGGATAGTCTCTATGCTCAGATGAATGCTACTTCATTCTTGTTGAGACCCTAAATCACCGCGCATGCACCGGAATGTGTTTTTATCAAAGCTCAAGTCAGACATTCCGATATTACATCGGAAGTTCCGATGTGACCGGACATTCCGATGTGCATGCTTGCTTCAGTCCGATGCGTAGTAGATGCATCGGATGTTCCGATATTTTCGATCGGAAGTTCCGATATGTTGCTGATGCTTTCTAGGGTGCTCTCTGGAAATATCCGAAGTTCCGATATTTGACATCGGAAGTTCCGATGTGTTCAAACCTGAAAAAGGGAGCTCTCTGGAAATATCGGAAGTTCCGATATTTGACATCGGAAGTTCCGATATTTCACATCGGAAGTTCCGATGTGTTCAAACCTGAAAAAGGGAGCTCTCTGGGATTATCGGACACTCCGATATATTAGATCGGACATTCCGATGTTAAGTCGGAATTTCCGATATTTATATCGGACAGTCCGATATGGACTTAGAAGCATTTGTCGAGGAGTTTTTCTGGGAACATTGGACATTCCGATGTTGGTATCGGAAGTTCCGATGCACCTTTTTCGACAGTTGAAGTGCGCTCGAGTTCTGATTGTTTGCACATATCGGACATTCCGATGTTAACATCGGAAGTTCCGATATGCAGCTGAGTGGGTGTATAACGGCTAGTTTTTGCAAGAATCTATAAATACCCCACTCCTCTCTCATTTGAAAATGAGACACTCTTGTTGGCAGAACTCTAGAGCACCTTGAACACCTTCTAGCTTTCTATTGAGTCCTCCTCTTTGATCTTAGGGATCATCCAGAGAGTGAGGACAATAGTTGAGATCTAGAGTTTGAAGTGAAAAGCAAGTGTCATTCATCTCGAGCTTAAGAGTATTTCTCCAAGATCGTTCAACGGTGTATTTGTTTCTCTTGGAGGTTGAAGGACTCCTAGACGGCTAGGTGTCGATCACGAGCTCCCAAGGATTGTGGGACGCCGTGAGAAGTTTGTGAAGGCCGGCTCCGCCTCCGAAAGGAAAGGAACCAATAGTGGAACCAAGCCTCAAGTGTGACCGAGGTTTGGGAGGAAAGGGTTGGAAAAGACCCGGCTCTTTGGAGCCTCCTCAACGGAGACGTAGGATTCCCTCAAGAATCCGAACTCCGGGAACAAATTCGTGTCTTTACTTTACTTTACTTAAACTTGTTTCCTTATTTAGTTGATATAACGTTCTTAGATTGCTTTCCTAGTTAATTACTCTCAGTGATTAATTGTCCGTGTCTAAAGTCGATCGGACATTCTGAACTGGTATCGGAAGTTTCGATTATATCAGAAGTTCCGATACAATACCGGAAGTTCCGATACTCTTTCCGCTGCGACAAATTTAGTTTAAATTTTAAATTGCCTATGTAATATGCAACTTTCTCATCATTTCAGATGTAATATGTAGAAAATGTGGCGCGTCGTTCCCACTTTACGAACATAGGCGGAACGATCACTTGTTCCACCATGACAATCAGTGTAATCCGCACTTCTTCTAGCAATGTCGTCACTGCTATAATATCCTTGTAATATCATCTGAACTTCCGTTGTATCTGCCCTACTAAGGTTGAGTTTGCGTACAAAAGTTACTGGCTGCATCTACATGCTTTTCACAATGCTTGCAATGATTTAAACACTTTGGCTAAAGTTTTCTTGGGCTAAACTATTCATATAATGGCTAAATTACATCCAAACGAGATATTTTACGGGCTGCCGAAAGGGGTTAAAAGTTATCGTTGACAATAATACTTAGGGTTATTGCGACAGTCTATTTGGGTAGCAAAGAAAGGTGTAAATAACATATTTCTGTAGAATATGGTACTCCATATATCAAACGGCAAATCTGCTGTACTGTTGCAAAAAATTACATCCAAACGAGATATTTTACGGTCTGCCGAGAAGGGTTAAAAGTTATCGTTGACAATAATACTTAGGGTTATTGCGACAGTCTATTTGCGTAGCAAAGAAAGGTGTAAATAACATATTTCTGCAGAATATGGTACTCCATATATCAAACGGCAAATCTGCTGTACTGTTGCAAAAAATTACATCCAAACGAGATATTTTACGGGCTGCCGAAAGGGGTTAAAAGTTATCGTTGACAATAATACTTAGGGTTATTGCGACAATCTATTTGGGTAGCAAAGAAAGGTGTAAATAACATATTTCTGTAGAATATGGTACTCCATATATCAAACGGCAAATCTGCTGTACTGTTGCAAAAAATTACATCCAAACGAGATATTTTACGGTCTGCCGAGAAGGGTTAAAAGTTATCGTTGACAATAATACTTAGGGTTATTGCGACAGTCTATTTGCGTAGCAAAGAAAGGTGTAAATAACATATTTCTGCAGAATATGGTACTCCATATATCAAACGGCAAATCTGCTGTACTGTTGCAAAAAATTACATCCAAACGAGATATTTTAATTTGCCGAAAGGGGTTAAAAGTTATCGTTGACAATAATACTTAGGGTTATTGCGACAATCTATTTGGGTAGCAAAGAAAGGTGTAAATAACATATTTCTGCAGAATATGGTACTCCATATATCAAACGGCAAATCTGCTGTACTGTTGCAAAAAATTACATCCAAACGAGATATTTTACGGGCTGCCGAGAAGGGTTAAAAGTTATCGTTGACAATAATACTTAGGGTTATTGTGGCAGTCTATTTGCGTAGCAAAGAAAGGTGTAAATAACATATTTCTGCAGAATATGGTACTCCATATATCAAACGGTAAATCTGCTGTATTGTTGCAAAAAATTACATCCAAACGAGATATTTTACGGGCTGTTGAAAGGGGTTAAAAGTTATCGTTGACAATAATACTTAGGGTTATTGCGACAGTCTATATGCGTAGCAAAGAAAGGTGTAAATAACATATTTCTCCAGAATATGGTACTCCATATATCAAACCGCAAATCTGCTGTACTGTTGCAAAAAATTACATCCAAACGTGATATTTTAATTTCCGTGAAACATTGTAAATTTTATTGCATAGTCTGGATCCTTTACTTATATAGCTTAATATAAATTTAGAAATTTATTTCATTCCATTTGGACAATAATAAAACTAACAAAAATGTCAAAATTGGTCTGTGTCACCAATTCATTGGGCGACAAGCATTTATCGCCGATTCATCAGGCGACTTTTATACTATCGCCTATTTAAATGGCGACATTCCAGTGTCGCTCTCTCGTCACACTTGGTGGCACTCTTTCATCACACTTTTCTCCCTGTTCCTTTCCCCTCAAATTCAAAAAAGTGTTTTTTTTTTCAAATTCCCCTCCAAGTTTTTGAAAAAGAAGTATTTTTAACCATTTTTCAAAGTTTTGAATCAAATGTTTCGAACATAAAGTTTCTTTAATCAAAAGTTTTCGAACCAAAAGTTTCTTTCGTTGAAAGTTTTTGGAGTTAAAACTTTTCGGTTTGAAAATTTTGGGTTGAAACTTTCTGATTTGAGATTTTCTCTGATTTAAAATTTTTTGAGTTGAAACTTTCTGATTTGACATTTTTTTTATTTAAAATCTTCTTAGTTGAAAATTTTGGATTGATTTTTTCGAGTTGAAGCTTTCTATTAAAAATTTGCAAAGTTACAACTTTCTAATTTAAAATTTTTGTGTTAGAGAGGAAGGAAAAGGGGTGGTGGAAGTGAGTAGGGAAGAAGGAAGGAGGAAAGTTAGATGTGGACGGAAAAGGTGATTTATAACATCCTAGAATGATATCTTTGAATTTCTAAATTTAAGGTTAACTTCAAACTAGTCATTCCTTTTTTTATCTCTACTATTCTAAAGCAGCACTTGGTGGCAGTGGTTCGTTGTTCCCACGTCATTAATTGCCCTGCTTAATTGCCCTACGCAAGAAACGAAGCGTTGCTTTAATTAGCCAGCTTTCGCAAGAAACGAAGCGTTAAAGATAGATGTTTGATTTTGTGAAATAATTTTTTTTATTTTTAAATCTTTATTTTTCGTTATCAATTTTGTTTTTCGTAGCAACGCACGGGCATGTAACTAGTTTCACTAGTAGGAAAGAACTGAAAAGGATGGGATGCATCAAGTTTATTTTTTTAATCCAGCTTTCTACTTCTTCTTTTTGTTCTTAAATCAGATGGGGTGTATGAAGCTCCCAATCATCAGTTTCACCTCGCTGCCTTTTTCCCTTTCAAAGACAGTGAGCAAAGGAGGTAGAAAATGACTGGTATAGGTAAACTATACCCCACTTGCGTTCAGTGAAGTCGTTGTGAATCAAAATACTAAGAGTACTTCCCATTCATATTCATATTCCTTTTTTTGAGACGTTCATATTCCTGTTTCTACTCCTGAGCAGACTGCCGTTTCTTGTTCATCATCGTCGTCTTTTCTTTGCCGTAGGAAGAAGGGCCGGCCCAATTCGGTGGCTCGTTCAAAATGGGCCGGGATGTATGGACATGGCCCGGAAGGCATGGCCTATTATATTGAGACCAACTCGGCAGGCTGGTGAAAGGAAGGAATCTTTTTTGACAAATTCGGGCCGAATTTATCAAAATTTCTGAATAAAAAGAAAGTGAAATACTTGTACGTACTGCCGAGTTCCTTGATATTTCTTTTTTCTTTTTATTTTTATTTTAAAAAAATGTTTCTAGCTGATAACTGGATGACATATCAACAACATTGTGCCTCCCACGGACGTGTGTATTTTGGAGCCATGGCCGCCAAGAAAATTCAGTATGTTTCACCGGATTTGGATCTCCGTTTGGTCGGTTGCAAAATTCGGCAAATATTCCCTTTCCATTTGTTCATCAGCCCGTCGGTTCATTTTCTTCGTAGGGAAGCTGAACGAGACGTCGGTTCTTCCATCATATGACGAGATGATTCTTAGAACAATTGCTATTCTTCCCAGACGACTCCAACACACCAAAGTTGCACGAGGCCGAAAGGTTAGGAGTTTAACTGCTACAACATCGTATTAACTAGTTCTTCACTGGTTGGAAGTTGAAACACCTTTAATTTGTACTAGTATTGTATATTAAATTAAATTAAGAAACAATGTATTTAACCCAAAAATCTAGAATCTTTTTAAGTTGCTCCGATGTAGGTACATGTTCCGATCACAGATAGTAGTTGTTGTTTATGACATAGTTATAGTTAAACTTTTGAAATTTTAACTATTAATATATTTTTAAATATTTAAATTAAATATATGAAAATCGTGTAAATTTGTCTTAAAAAATATTTTTAAAATATTATAAGTTTATTAGGCTTTATAAATAGGCTACATCGATGTCGAAGAGACTCCGAAATCCAAAGCCTAGAGCCCTAGCTTCCTTCACTCCAGTGGTCGTCCTCGTGGTCGGTGCCATCCCAAGCCCAAAGCCCTACCCTCCCCGGTGTCGTCGGAGATGTCGTCGTCGTTACGCAGCGCGGTGAGCCGGGCAGTCGAGCCGGCGGCCGCAGCGGCGTCGCCCGTGCCGTTAAGGGCTACGCCGACGCCGTCGCGGACATCCTCCACGACCGCAATGTTGCTGAGGAGGTAGCCTTTTACATTCACACACACACACAAACACACACAAAATCCTCACCCTTGGAGCATTCAATGATTCTCGAGTAGAGGTGGGCACTTGGGCGGGCTCTTTTGGGCCGGCATGAAGCATGATGGGATGGCACGGTGCAAAGCACGGCACGGCACGGTTTCGTCTTGCGGCCGGCCAAGACGTTAATCAGAAGATCGGCGCGCCGCCCGGGAACCAGGCACGACGGGCAGCACGGCACGGCACGAACGGGCACGAAATCACGGATTAAGGCCTAAAAGTTGGCAGATATTGTTAATTCAGGGCATCTTCAAGCATTACATTTATGTTTGATATTTTGTTGATGTAATTAGTCTCTTATGTAATTAAAATAGGTAGTTTAGTAGTAGTGATTTGTTTTATTTCTTTGTTCGTCACAATAGTAAAAATGGGTTGGGCTTGGGCCGGCACGGCACGGCACGAAGCAGACACGAAGCGCAAATGGGCTGGGCTTGGGCTCGCCAAAGGTGAGTCGGGCCGGCACGGCCCGGCACGGTGGGCACGGTGGGCCGTCGTGGCATGGCACGGTTTCAGCCCGAAGCACGATGGGCCCGGGCCGGGCCGGCACGGCACGACGCCCACCTCTATTCTCGAGTGGCATTTTCTACACAGAGCGAGTCAAGGACTTTGTGTATCGGTGGCAGATCAAATACAAGTCTGGAAATGAGATAGTCTACCATTTTTAGGCTTGGTTTTGATCATGGTGATTCTGGATATGTGACATTTGGAGCCTTTTAGAGTGGATTTAGTTGCAGATTAGGTTTGCAAATTTCAAGGTTCACGTCTATCTCCTTTTGCGTTTACAAATTAAGCGACTTCGTGTTGGAACATTTTGTCTGTGGGGAACATGGTCTGAAGGATTCTGAAGATCATGGTTCTGGTGAATTGAATACTTCAAAACCACCATTGGTGAGTTTGTGTGTTTCATGTCCATGTTTGTTTGTTTCATCTAGTCATTTTGAGAAGACATTGATTTTAGTTAAGTCTTTTGACTTTTATACACACTGTAGTTATCTTTTGAACTTTCTCGAGTTCATATATTCTTTTTAAACTGAACTGTCGGGAGCAGGCTTTGTTTTATGATGCTGATATTGGAGGAGCACCTACGAGCTTCAATGATGTATTCCAACAAAGCACTTGAAGGTATTACGCTGTCCATGGTAAGTTAGCCCAACCATGCTGTCCTGGCTACATATAATCTATTTCAGCCGGTTTAAATTTTTCTGAAACCAGTTCATACTTTCAATTCTATAATGCTATTGTTTGTTTACTTGGATTGATGCTAAGCAGTACTAATCTTTTCTATACTCAGTTTCTTGAAGCTCCTTCTGAGGAAGAAGTTTCACTTCTTTTGGAAATTTTTGGGTCATTTTGCTTCTGAAATCACCTGCTAATATTTTTTTTTCTTATGTTGTTTTTTAATATAGATAAACTATTATCAACTTGCAGAGTGCTTTGTTCAATGTTATTAAGTGAGTTCCTGAATACAAGATTCAAAACTATTGCTATCCTTCACTTATTTTGGACTTTATGACATCAGACTCATGATATCTTTTGTTGTTAATGTGGTAATTACCCATTTAAATCTTATGATGACGAAAAAACAGAAACTTTATACACCATGTGGATTTGTTATTTCATTATCTTGTGCCAAGTTTGCAATTGGGTTTACCATTCAAATATAACACTACATGTTCGTTATGTTCTATTCTTCCACTGTTACATGCACTTAACCGTTATGAGAGGTTCTTCTATGCTCTTCCTTCTAGTACAAGTTGCACAAATCTTGAAGCAAACGAAGGGGTAAGTAATCACCATCTACCCTTCATTCATACTTTAATAGTTGTGCAACTTTTAAAAGGAAGAGCATAGAAGCACCTCTCAACCGTTATTTAGTAAAGGTATTCAATAGTAATTTATTGTGCATATAGTTTTTCTGAGCATTCTGTACAATCTCAGCTACTTGATGGTCAACGCAAATCTCTGTTGGATCTTATCTGATCAGTGAATGTTTTGTAATTTACTAAATTTACCGTTGCAACTAATGTTGGTTTTACAGCCTATGTCTTACTGGAGGGAAAGAAGTCAATGAGGCAATCATGAACAATGTACAAGACTTGGCCAAGGCATTTTTGAGTTACAAAGATGACCCCTGGTACGTTTCTGGTTGCCTTTAATCACTATTTTTTTTTAGAAAAAGTCACCACGTCAATTTTAGGCTACATTTGTTACGGAATCTTCAACATAAATGGTACCTGATAGTTCTTGCTTGGTCTGTTACTTATGTGGTTTGTACATATCATTACATAATTGTCACACCATACATGGCTACAGGCACATTCCCTCGAACAGAGTCTTGTGGATCCATCAAATTAAATAAAAATTTGATTTTTATGAAGATATTTAGGTGAACCTAGAGTAGCCATGCTAGACCCTTATGATTGACTGTGCTGACTCCCAGCTTCAACGCTATGCGGTGTACGTGTTCCTTAACAACAATGTAGAAACCTAAGAAACTGTTTCTTAAGAAAAAAATATAGCTATTTTCTAGCAGTTCATATTTTTTTGAAACACTTTCTAAGATGCATATTCTCATATAATTGTTTGGTGAAAAACTGATGTTGATGCACATATTGCTAAACCCTGTAGATCGGAAAATGTGTCCAATGATGCATTGTATCTGTATGAACAGGTGAAGCGTGAAGAGCTGCTTGAATATACCCAGAGTGTCATTTCAGGACTTCAGAGAAATGCTGATATTACGAGGTTATGCTTAATCTGCTAATTAGCTGTCCTGAGTTTTTATCTCCACAATCTGCAATTTGTTTTCAATTATGAGAGTTAGCTTGTAGCTTAACTACACGGAGCAGAAAAATTGTCAAATTGTGTTTCTCTGGCAAGTAATAAGACCTCAAGACTCAAGTACAAACTAATCACACATGAAGGTCTCTATCAAACCTTGAAAATATCAAATACTGTTGATCAACGTTAGAAACATTTGTGCATTCCTCTAGCACCATGATCCCCAAATACCCTTTAGAGAGAGATACGTGGTGCTTTTATGCATATTAGCTTCTTACTTTTCAGCTTATATTTAATTTCAGGATAGATGCTGAAACCTTTGAGTTGTGGAGAAAACTAGATGAGAAGGAGAAATCACGACCTCAATCAACTGAGGATCTAGATAAATCATCAGAGAATATTGCTTTTGCCAATACCGAGGTACTACCTAGTCATATATATTTGACTTTTGCTTGCTTGCTTGTTTTATCATAGTTTGTTGACTTGATTTGAGCTCAGTGGCTAGATGTGTGAGAGGTTTCTTTGATTTGGCTTTGCAGAGTTGGGAATTCATTTTGTATCAGTGGCATTTGTGGCTTTATAGTTGATTGCTTCCAAATGCAAATATTTCACACAAAGTTTCCAATTGATTTTGACCCCCATAAATCTATGGCTCTGCTACTCCATCTGCTCAAAAATATATCTCATTCTGGACATTGACCTGGTCTCCCATATGTAAGTTTGGCCATCATGTTTTTATAATAATATATTAGCATAAAAGTATAAAGATAATATATTATGAAATGCAACTTCATGAAAAATTATGGTATCATTTTCACATGATCAGTCTAAATAGTTTTAGTTTTGCACATATTAATGGTTAACGTTAGGAAAGTTTTACTGCATGCATTCTAAAACATCATATATTTCGGAAAAGACAGTATATTTTAGTCTAGCTAGATGTTCATTCTTATGGTATACCAGAAAGGTCCTACCTGAAAACTAGTAGAACTAACTCTAAATTGATTATGAGCATTTGCGTGTTCCCCCTTACTGTACATGCATGATGAATCTATTTACTCTGATTAATATTTCGTAGTTTTTGTTAATCTCTTTTATCATGTTCTAGTGATGCTTTTGTTTTTTTAAGGCTCTTAAAGAAGATAACCGTGTTCTCTGCTTTTCTTCAGGCTTTAAAAGAAGCACTTACTGAAGCCCGTTTGTGCTCGAGTGGAAGAACTTCTACTGAAGAAGAAGTCAATTACTCCTGGGGACTCCCTGGAGATCCATTCTCAGAAGGCATGCTTGTGTTTTATCATTATAAGCTTTCAATGTTGAGTTATGAATTATGATCCCTTATATCCCTTAAATTGTTACTGTGGTAGTCCCTTTAGAATGTAATTGCAGGTTAGCAATCCTAGCCAAGCATTGGGGGTTGGGGATTACTGAGTACACCTTCAGAACTTTCTTTAGTTGTCATATGTTTGCAATTGCTGACAGTTTAGCAGCACCCCTTCCTTAAATGGCAAGGTTATGCATTGATAGTTTCCTACATGTATCTTCACTAATCTGCTTAGATTCTTACTTCTTTGGAAACCTGGACTTCAAATCTCTGTATAAGAACTGTAACCATAGGATTATAGGAATATGCATTTCCATGCTGATGCTTTTCTTTGCTATGCTGGTTCTACTTTTCATGAGATAGTCGGCAGACTTAAAAAGAATGTTTGGCGTAAGTAGGATTTGTGTGGTTCAAAATGGCGCGTTACTTGTCTTTTGGTGACTGTGATGATTACCATGTAAGCTTATTAGCTTTAACTTCAAGTAATTATTTTAGTAGCCTTATCATGAATTCTGTTTAGACCTGCAAATAACAATGCTTGCAAAATCTTGCAGGTCGATAAACTAAAAGTCCTGGCAGATTCCCTTGCTAATTCATCCTCCAAGGCAGAACAGCTTATTTTGGACCACAGGTTTTGCTTCTGATATTATTTTTTCTTTATGAAATATTTTGTTATGTAATTATGTTACTTATTCATTCTCATTTGTCAATAGCATCCAGTACAGATTTATGCTCCATTTGGTTGGAAATTCCTGCTTTACTATCTTCCCTTTTTCGTTGTGGCCTTGGCTGAAGATTTCATTGAAAATATTGAAGTTTACCATTCCACACGATAAAAAGTTATAATATTCAAAGTTCAAACTTACTCCGATATTTGCATTAACATTGTAATGTGTACCATGCTCTGAAGTCTTAACAGATGTGTTCTCAGAACTGCCCTGTTTTTTTAACTGGTTTCTGGGGGTATTAAACTTACTGAACAGTTATATGTTTTACAATTAAAACCAGCACTTGAGAACTTGTAGTTGACTAGTTGTCAATGTATCAATTCGCTGATTGTATTAAGTTTTTTCTTTTCTTTTTTTTGCTATTTTTGTTGCCTTGTCGTGAAGTTATATCTTTGTGTGGCTTCGTTTTATTTTGGTTTATAATTTTCTAGACTCATCTTTCTTTGTACATTTGAAATAATCAAATCATAGTGCCACAAGTTTTAGTTGAGATTTTTTTTTTAAATTTTTTTTTGTTCTTATACAAGGTGGCAGAAAGAAGATGCTCTGAACTATCGTGTTAAAGAGAATGAAGTGAGTGCCGGTATGTATGAGTGGAATACATTGGTGCAATTTTGAGACTTTAATAGCAAATCAATAGAAATGTGTGCCGATTTGGAACTGACGACTCTCACTGGGATTTCATAGGAAACTCTACATCCGATGATAGTGGATGTTTGCTTTCCTCCAAAACTCGGACATAATTCCTGTGTTCCAAATAGGATCAACTTGTCATTTTTCATCTACTACCTACCTGCAAATATGTCCAATGCCTTGTGTCTGTCCACCTATATCTCTACTATATAAAGTGAGAGTTTCTTCCCAAGTCATTTCATCAAAATTACAAGTTCTGCCATTCTTTAATTACCCACCTCTTTAATTAACCACTCCAGGTGTGGATGGAAGACAGCACACAAGACCATTATTTAATTACCCACCTCTTTAATTAATTAACCACTCCAGACGCAAGAAACGAAGCGTCAGAACGCTTCATTTACATAGAAATATAGAAATACTGCTTCAATAGTGTCCTACTGTATAAGGTATTATTTGCACAACATATTTTCTTGTTTCATGTTATCGTAATAGCAGGACAGCCGTTCAAAATGTAGATACCGTTGCAACGCACGGGCACCTTACTAGTCTGTAGTTATAGGAAGGTTGTTATGCATGTTCAATGTGGAGTCTGTAGATCATACATTTCAAACTGTATTATGTCAACTCTCCGTTGCACATCATTTCATGTTTGCATACATGTGCTACAAAACAAATATGCATATGGTTAAGTTCTTTGTTCTGTCTTCCACCCTGCCAATGCTGTAATTAAATGTGTTATGCTTATTTTTTTTTTCTTTTTATGCCCTGACAAAGGAGTTGCTTGCTGAGATTACTGAAATGGAGAAGCAAAGAGATGAACTTGAGGCTCAGTTGAAAAAGGTACCGCTTTCCTTGATGTATGATTCCTAGAAGATATATTGTAGTCTCATCGCTGGTTTTAATTACATGCACATCTTATTTGTTAACCTAATCTCAACCCAGAATGCCAGACATATATTGTTTATTTTTTTCGAAAATAATGGCAGGAGCTCTACCGATTCATTAAAAGGAGAAAATGGTGCCTTACAGACGGTCCCCAGGACCAAACGGAAGAAAAGAAACCCCAGTCAAAAGGAACACAAAAGCACTCCTGGAAGAGGCCCTAACAACAGAAAAACGAAAAAACTCTGAACGCTAACCCACTTTTCGCGCTAGGTGAAACGCCGTGAACTCTTGGGTGATTCTCTGAACCACCTCAAGTCCTGTAGCATACAGCTCATTGAATATGCGGGCATTCCGTTCCTTCCAAATGTTCCAGAAGAAAAAGATGAGTAGCCCATCCAAATCTCTGCGTATCTGATTAGGGAAGAGCGCGTGCAGCCTTTGCCACCAGAAGCTATAGGTCGAGTTGGGTCTTGTGTTTGTAGAGGGAGATGCAGGGAACTTAGCCTGTGAGAAAGCAGCGCCCAAACCTGCTTAGCAAAGGAGCAAGAGATCATGAGGTGTTGTCCCGTCTCCTCTTCTGAACCGCATAGACAACAGATCGATTTAATGAGGCCATCCTCTCAAAGTGAGGTTGTCTGCCGTAAGGATCCTATTTTGCGTATGAAAGGCGAAGAACTTACATTTGTTAAGAGTTTTTGATTTCCAGATTAACTGATAATTTTGATCCACTAAGGATCCCTGGAATTGAAAACGATACGCCGATTTTGCTGAATATTGTCCATCTGAGGTCCATCTCCAGGTTATGTCATCTTGACCCTCTGGATTTAAACTCACATCTTGCAAAAGTTGCCAGAGATTTAGGAACTCCTGTATCTGTGTCTCCGTTGAAATGCTTCTCAACGAGGCCATCCACTTGTTGTTAGTAAGCTCCTCATGCACTATCTTATTTTTCCTTCGAACCAACTGGAAACATTGGGGTGCGATGTTCCTAGGTGACATGCCATGAAGCCAATTTGATGTCCAGAACTTTGCTATTTTTCCATTACCCAGGGTGATGGAAGTGCACACATTGAAGAGTGCCATATCAACATCTGTACAAGGAACCGGCAGGCCCTTCCATACCCTATTTGGATCTTTCCATTGGTACCATAGCCATCTCAACCTGAGCGCCCTACCAAAGGCTTCAAGGTGCTTGACTCCTAGCCCTCCTAGATTTTTTGGTCTGCAAGTCTTTTTCCAATTGACAAGACAATGTCCTGCATTGCAGCTTAACTGCCCTCTCCATAAGAAATTCCTATGTGCTTTATCAATTTTCTTGATAGCCCAAGGTGCACCTGTAAACACTGTAAGATGGTAGATTGGTATGGTCCCTAACACCGCATCGACTAGCACTAGTCTTCCTACTTTGGATAGAAGCGGTCCTTTCCATCCTGCTAGTCTATTTTCCACCTTTTCTATGAGGGGCTGCCAGTCCCCTTTGTTTAGCCCTGTGGGTCGTAGTGGAAGTCCCAAATAACTAGCAGGAAAGGTTTTTTGCGCCACTGGGAACTCCTGGAGAATCTGTTGCAAGTCTAATCCTTCACATCTAATAGGGAAAACCTCTGTTTTCAGCATATTTACCCTGAGCCCTGTTGCTTGACCAAAGACTTTGAGGAGTCCGGCCAGTAACCTGATCTCATCCACATTGGGATTTAGAAACAAAGCTACATCATCCGCATACATCGAAGTACAAAGATGACACGATCTTTGCCCAATGGTATAAAACAACTGTCTCTGCGCTGCTGCATTAATGAGTCGTTGCAACGGCTCTAAAGCCAGGATGAAGAGCATGGGTGAGAGCGGATCCCCCTGCCATAAACCCCTCCTGTGTATCACCTTTTCTCCTGGAACTCCATTCAGCTGGATTCTGGAAGATGTTGCTGCAAGAGTTTGGGCTACCCAGTTTCGCCATCTTTGACCAAAACCAAAAAAGGAGAGAGCCTCCAGCAGAAATTCCCAACTCACGGAATCGAACGCCTTAGAAATGTCCAACTTGACAAAAAGAGACGGTGTTCGCTTGTGATATAGGTCTGCAACTAAATTTTTTGCTAAAAGGAAACTATCATGAATTGACCTACTCCTGATGAAGGCATTTTGGTTGGCTGAGACTAGAGATTGCAGCAAAGGTGCCAACCTGTTCGCTAGGAGCTTGGATAAAATCCTTCCCACACTGTGGATTAGACTAATTGGTCTATAGTCCCCTACTGTCGCGCAAACCTGCTTCTTTGGGAGTAACACTATATGGGCCGAATTGAGGAGGTGGAGTCTCCCTCCCTTTTGGTTGTAAAAATCTGTTACTACTGCGAAAAGATCGTCCTTGATAATGTTCCAACATTTTTTGTAAAACAACCCTGTGAACCCATCTGGCCCTGGCGCTTTTTCTGAAGGCATTGAACAAATCACCTCCTTAAGTTCCTGTAAAGTAAACTGTTGTTCCAAAGCTTGAAGACCCACACTGGGGTGCTCCAAAAGCGTCCAATTTAAGGAGTAGTCTCTCTTTTGTGAGGTCCCGAGTAGCCTACTGAAGTGCGCAAAGATTTCTTGATGCATTCCTTGATTCTCCAAGATCAGGCCTTGTTCAGATTGTAGGGAGGTAACATATTTATTGCGCCTACGTGTGATTGCTCTGATGTGGAAAAATTTTGAATTGGCGTCTCCTTCCCTGAGAAAATTTAGTCTGGCTGCTTGTTTTAGCCTCATCCTCTGTATTGCTGCCAACCCCAACAACCTTATCTTTAGAAGCTTCTGTAAATCCCTTTCTTGAAAAGAAAGAAGCCTTCCCTCCTGAGCTCTGTCAAACTGACAGATAATTTCTCCTGCTATGGCCATCTGTAGTCGGACATCCCCTGTGATATTACGACTCCACATACGTAACGCTTTGGCTATTCTGCAATGTTTTATATGGAAACGTTTGAACACCTCAGTGGACCACACCTGTTTATTCCAAGCCGATTGCACCACCTGCAAGAAGCCTGGCAGATTTGGCCAGAAGGATTCAAAGCAGAAAGAATGAATTTTCACAGCAGTCTGATTGGATAGCAATAGGGGACTGTGATCAGAAATTGAAGAGGAGAGTGCCTGCAAGATCCCCGATGGGTACAGAAGTTCCCAATCCTTGGAGGCAAAGAACCTGTCAATTCTCGTTTGGGTGGGATTGGCCGTTCTGCTACTCCAGGTGAATTGCCTACCAACAAGCTCAATTTCTTTTAGTTGAGTTGTGTCGAGCGTGCTCCTAAAAGCTTGCATGAGACGCCTGTTTAGATTGCCTGTGTTTTTGTCTCCTGATCGGTAGATCATGTTGAAATCACCCATGACTAACCACTCCGAGCGCAGAACCCCCTGTAGCTGTCTTAGCTCTTGCAAAAAAAACAATTTGTCAACTTCTGTTTACGGGCCATAAACCCCCGTGCAAGCCCAGGAGGTTCCAGTTTTGTTATCTTTTATTACTACCGACAACGTGAAATTTGTGCAGCTTGTTTGAAAGAGGGAGAACCTCGTATCCGAACAAGCCAGGAGTATTCCTCCTTTTGTTCCTGTTGCTGGAAGAAAAGCAAAATCCTGTTCAAACTGAGGCCCCAGGATCTCCTTCACTAAAATTGGAGTAAGCTGCTGAAGCTTCGTCTCCTGCAGGCAAACAATAGTTGGCTTTGTTTCCTTGACTAACTGCTTCACAACTGCCCTTCTTGCCGGTGCATTGAGGCCCCTAACGTTCCAACATAATATACGACAATCAGCCATCCAAAATAACCTGCGCCTGCATGTACATTAGCACACAGCCAACCATCGAGTTGCACTGGCAAAACAAGACCTGTTTAGGAGGAAGGTTTCTGGGACCCTGGCGCGACTGAAAACTACTCCTGCGAAGAACAGTGAATAGGCCGCACAGAGCCCTTAGCCAAGGATTGAACAGCCAACTACATCCCACACTAGCAAAAGGACTACAACGACCACTTTTGGACAACATACCCCAAACCCACTGCAGCCTGTCAACGAACACAAAAGTAAGACACGGCCCTACAGGCCTAGCAGCTACCGACAAGCACAGGGGGTTATCTAGCAACACAAACAGCCTAATAAACATTAGGCTGGTTGGACCTCCCATGAGGCCACTCCTATCACCACTGTAAGATCAAATGAGTCTTGGATCCCTGCCAACTGAGCAAACGCCTGAAGGACCTCTTGAGAAAGCGGCTTGTTGAACATTGCCTTGTATCTTTGCAAATCATTTTCATCCAGTTTTGAATGCCCTGTGGCTATGCCGAGTTTCTTTGCCAACAGCTGTTGCGCCCTTTCTGTTGCAGAAAGTTTTGGCACTGTCTTGTTTTCTAGCCTGGAACTCCTGCGCTGAAAGGTCAGGCGGTGGGGCTTACAGGTTAGGCTCTGGCTGGGCGTTCCTGGCAGCACCGGCTTTGGCAAATTCATTTTTGCCAGTTGAAGGAAATCTTCAGCATCCCTGGGCTATTGCAATTGTTGTTTCACATCCACCCGATTTTCCTTGTTTCCCAAGATATGCTCCTCCTGCATAGGGTCTAGCCTTGAAGTATCTAGGTCCATTCCGCTAAGAACCTTTGACAACTGGAGCTCAACAACCTCCTGCGCCCTGCCTTGAGACAATGCCGGCGCCAGGGAAGTGCTGCAGATACCCCCCGGGTTCATAGTGCAGTGGTTAGAGTGATCCTCAAAGGATGATCTCCTAACCGGAGATCTAGTCCTCTCCCTGGATAAGACGTCTCCCTTCTTAGCTTGCATCTGTCCAAGCTCCTGAGTGACAGTACTATGCCTCCTGGAATTGCCTGCACCTAAGTTCCTGGACCTTGCATTCCGGTCATTCTGTCTTCCTTGCCTGCTTGGAAAGAAAGATCTGCCTCGATTCCCAGACGGAGGAACATCCCAGCCGGAAGCCCTTCTCCTCCCCGGGTCATCCGGTGGGGATCTATCCCTCACGAAACTGCAGCCGGCTCTGTATTGTTCCTCGAGAGGCCTTAGTACCATCAACCGCCCCAGAGTCCAGGGATATAAAAGCCTACGCGGCCAATCTTCAAGCGAGGACGCAGGGGACAACTCACCACTCACATCGTTATGACCCGGACTAAAGTTGGCGGCGGGAGACCAGCTTTCAACCGGCGGGTCAAAGTCCAACACCTGAGTTAGATGAATGATCGTCTTGTAGGTGAGCAAGGTCGGCGGAGCTCTCTGTTCAGGAAAGTGACCAGAAGCTGGGTCTGCTGCGTACAAATCTTGCACTCGAAGGCTACCTGTTTTCGGAATCGTGTTGAGGTCCTCTGTCCAAAGCCAGAGGCAAAAACAAGCAGACTCATTTTCATTGGCTGGCTCCACCGGATCAGGTAGCACTATCCCAGCCCCACTGAGAAGCGCTGTTGCTGCCTGAGACGTCCAAGCGTGATGCGGAATGCCTTCAATACAGATTCTGGCTTTAAACCTGTGCCGAGCAGCCTCTCCCCCGGCAAAACGAGACCAGGAGAGAACCAAGAAATCAAAGTCATCTGCTGTGAACCTTGGAGCTGCCAGAAGTTCAGACTTCAGTTCAAAAGAACTACAGCGCACGAAAAAAGACTTGTCAGAGGTGGCCTTGACATTGAAGTCCTCCAAGTTGACGAGGTAGCGCTCCGCCAAGTAGCGCTGAATCTGTCGGACATTTGTCACAAAATCTCCCAGGACCAGCACTTGAACTGCGAACCTGTTGTAGTCCCTTTCTGCCTTCAGAACATCTGGCGTGGACGTGATGCAGGCACGAACACGTACTGGCCGGCGCTCAGGGTCGCCCGGCCTGAACGGAGGGGCCTGCAATTGGGAGAGAATCGGCCACGGTGCCTCTGCTGCCGAGGCAACACTGCCAGGGAAAACAGCAGGGCTCTTGGTTCGTCTAGGACACCACCTAGCTTTATGCCCAGAAGAATTGCACAACAAGCAGCGAGGAGGATCTCGGCAGGAAGACACGAAGTGGTCTCGTGCTAGGCAGCGGAAACACCTCCCCTTGGATCGAGCTTTAAAGAGCGAAGCTATCTGGGTCTCAACTTTCCTGGTAGGTGCGCAGTTAAGGCGATTTTCAATTCTCCCTTGCCTCCAGAAGTGCTTCCTCTTAACTTCTGTCCAACCTGCACTTGGATGCAACAGCGGGGAAGGACCGAGAACGCCAGCTTTGGGAGGAGCCCGAAGACAGATCTGCGGATCTTTTGCTGCAAATTGGGACTCCTTCTCTGACCGCACTTCAGAATTCACCTTAGACTCGGGCGCCTGACGGACCTGCTTTGGGACGTTACTCCCTGCCTGCTGAAGATGACACGCAGCTAGGGTCAATGAAGCCGAAGGAAGGACGGTAGGTGGAGCTGAAGACCTACGGGGACTTGGCGCAGGGGGAGCGAGTCCGGAATGAACTCCTCATCATCTTCGGAACTCCAGGAGAGGCGACCTGGAGAGGGGAGAAAAAGTCGGTCGCCCAGATCTGGCAGACCCAACTCGACGGGGACTAGCTCACGGGGAGGAGGGGAAACTTTAGGTGGGGGGCTTAGTGGGCGGGTTGGGGCAGCGGCGTGCGGAGAGGACTGTGGGTGTAGGGGAGAGCTGGTGTGGCGGGCGGTCGGCGAGGGCGGCGGCGAGCGGAGTGGGGGGGGCTCATCGCGACACAGCTTGCCGTGCTACATATATTGTTTATGACAACTAGTTGTTTGAACAACCAACACATCTATTGGTCTAATTACGATGATCCATTGGTAAGCTTAAGCTATGGCTAATCGGGGCTGGGATAAGATGCAATAGAGGAGTTAAATTACCTAGGTGTATACAGCCAGTAACATCAAATTGGGCAAACACAAATCTTCCATCTGCTAATTACACCTGCTCGAGGCATTGCACAATCACACTAGTGTGATTGTGATGTGTTGTTTCTCTAATACACTCTGAAATTTCTGATTTTAACGCCCCATACCATCCTCAGAAGGTTTCTTTGAATTATTTTCTTTTGTGAAGATATTTCTCTTTTGCGGGTCCTTATATCACTAAATGCTGCTGCTGGGCAGCTCAAGGAACCAGGGAAGAGAGGGACAATTTGATGAAGCAAACAATCAGATCATATTTAATTTAAAAACAAAGGTGCTGATACTTTCTTGTTTGTGACAGATTCAAATTTAATTGAAGTATATTTGACAAGAACTCAACGTTATTGTTCTTCCCCCTGTCATACTGTTAAGCAGCTTGCTGTTTTAAATTTCTTTTCAACATATTTGTTACTCAATGAAATACCCCAAAATTCTCAAATTTGATTTAAATTAGACTTTATTTGCATTTTATGATTTTTCTGAATTTTTTTGGATTTTTTTCCGAATTTATTTGGATTCATTTGAGCTGTTTTCGTTTTCTTGCTGTTTTTGGCAAGTTTCGCCGCCAGGGCGCTTTCTTTTTTTGGCGTTGCCGCTTTCTCCTCGCGCCTGCGCCCTACCGCTCGGCCGCCTCGCGCCCTCACCCACGCCCGCCCGTGTTGCCGCCTCCGCGCTCGCGCGCTTCGCGCCAAGGGGCTGATGCACTGCGGTATCGCCCTCGCTGCGCTCGCCATGGCGTAGCCGAGCCGCCCGTGACCTCGCGTCCCCTCACCGCCCTAGCCCCTTAGGGCACTCCACCTTACGCCGCTGCCTGCGCCGCGCTTGCCCCGAGCCCCGCGCAGCCGTCCCGTCCCGTCGCCGCAGCACTGCCCGATCTCCTCCGCAATCATGGGGCCGACGACCTCCCAAGCTCTCCCGGGCTATTTAAACCTCCTCCAGCCTCGCCTTCGTGCTCTCCGAGCTCGCCGCCTCCTCCTCTCTCATTTCCCCTCTCTCTCACGCCCTCCCGCGCTCTCCCGTAGCCACCCCGTGAGCGTCTTCTTCATCTCCGGCCGCACGCCGTCGTCGGCCCGTTTCGCCGCCGCTCGGCCTCCCCCGAGCCGTGCCCTAGCACTGGGGTGAGTCCTCCTCCCTTTCCCCCAAGCCCTGCGCCCCTCCCGTGCCCTAAATCTCGTTTGTCCCATCTTCTTCCCCGCCTCCGGCGTCCCGCTCGGCCTCGCGCCGTCTGCTCCGGCCACGCCCCCCCGTGAAGCTGACCAGGCGACCCCACCTGTCAGCCCCGCCTCGCCCCCAGCCCCCATGGCCCACCTGCCAGCCCCTTGCTCCCTCTCTCTGCGCCCCGGCCCCACGCGTCAGCCCCGCTCTCTCTCCCTCTCTCGCGGTCCTGCGCCGCTCGCCTGTCGAGCGACTTTGGCGTGGACGACGGCCACCTCCAGCCTTCGCTTTCGCGGGTCAAAATAGGTTTTGGCGCGGCCCGAAGAAACAAAGCCTTTTTCCATTTCCTTTTTCGGATTTTATTTCAGAAATCCATTTTTTTATTCATTTTTAATATCCAAAAATGCCCCAAAAATACCCAAAAATCCCAAAAAATCCAAAAATAGCCCAAAATACATATTCCGAACCCTTTCGAGCCACTGAGTTCAAAAATGACCTCCGTTTCGCCAAACTAAGTTTCCAAAATTCCGAAAACACCCCTCCGACCCATTTCCGGCTTATTTTCTCTTTCGGTTTTCTCTTTTCTTTTCTCTTCTTTCTTTTTGTATTATTTATTGTTTATCTTATGGTGATTGTTTACGCTAGAACCGACGTCCGAGCAGTACCAACTTCAAGAACAGACACAGGAGCAGGAGCAGTACTTGGAACTGTGAGGACCAAATATGGAAGCCGAATACGACTACACCAACTCCGAACTAGGGAACCCCTCCGCCTCGCAAGGCAAGCCATACTCCATTGATCATGTTGAACCTAATGTTTCCTAGAATAATTCATAGTTATTTTCTACCGCATTATTTCCGAACTATATGTTGAAATATCACAAAGTCGGTATATTCGAATGACATGATAGCTAGACAACGCCAAAAAGGCTCATGGAACTTCCTTGAAAAATATTGAACCCCAATAATCCGTTGTAACCCTAGAAAATCACTATTGTCAGTATTTGGCTAGATATTTCTAGTATAGTTAATTAGTCCATTTTAAAGAAAACATGAAATGTCGATGGAACTGGATTTGGAATGTTTATGAAACGCTATGTCAGGGGATGATATTGGGCTAACCACCGCGTGGGTGTTAGTCTGATCCCCGGCCGAGGACTAATACCAAGGTATGAACGGATGGTGGTACTTTGGATACCAGGGGCTGTGGAACGTAATGGTTTGGTCTATGACGAAGTAAGGACTTACAATCTTGGGCAAAGTAAATAACTTAAGAAATCGTTCAACCACAGGTTGGGCCGGTCAACTTCGTTGGCTTGACTCAACGTAGCTCGGTACATTGTACTTTCCCCGGAATACCTATAGGAGCAGGGTTACCTTCCCAGTATGGGAGATGGTCCGCGGTTATGGGGGTGGAACGGAAATGTGCACAAGAAAAGTGTGGCATTACGGGTTCACAACGGTAGGTGTCCACAGTAAGCGAGATCGCGAACTCCACTCTGTCCAGTGGGGACCCCGGGTTAATGTGGACCGAAACTCTACCGGATAGGGGCTAAAGGGGAAAGATCCAACGAAAAGCTATGATAACCTCGATCCGGCCGCATGCATAAAAGTTGCATGTTAATCGCGTGGCATTAACGATCGTGGAATCTTGTGGGTAAAGCTGAACACCTATGCAGAGTGAATTAAATGGTATTCGAATACACCGTGCTTCCGGTAAATGAAGCTGAGTTAAAATGGGGTGAATCCCGAACCTAAGCTCAAGTAGTTTTTGATTAACAAGTATGGAAGGAGATAACTTTGAAAACCCCCTTTATTCATATTATTATGGTTTATGTTTTAAACATGAAATGTCAAATATTATCAAAACTTGCATACACCAAATGAGACATATGGGTATCCTTGTTATCCTTTGCATATGGTAATCAGGCTTCACTGTGTGGCTTGTTGAGTACGTTGTAGTACTCACTCTTGCTTAATTAACCCATTTTAGAGTATCAAGATGCTAGAGAGTTCCAAGAAGTCGTAGATGGCGACACTGTGTGGTTTTAGTCTCGATCTTCGCTCAAACTACCTGTGGAGTGCTTTTGTGATGTAAACACTATAATTTGTGCTTGCCGCGCTATTGTAAACTCTGGTCGTTAGGCCTTACTTTACTTAAAACTGTTGCATTTGGATGTTAACCTGGTGATGTACATTTGGTTCCCTACGGTTAATCTTCCTGGGTAGCCGTAGTGGTAATTAAGCGGCCTCCCTGAAAAGGGCGGTCCGTCACAAGTGGTATCAGAGCCTAGGTTTGACCGTAGATTGAGACCCTTGATTGGCTTAAGGATCTTTTACAGAAAATTAGTTAAACTTATAAACAAAATGAGTTGTGAAAAATATAAGTATTATTGCTGTCCTCTTCTGCCTCTTTCTACCTCAACCTTCTTAGAGTTCTTATTTCCGATTTTGTTTTAATATTTCCCATTTCTTAACTTACTTCAAATTTCGCGTTGATCGCAGATGGTTCATCGTACCTACCCGGATCCAAGTGTTTTCGGAGGATGGGCCGATCTACTTTGGAGGATGATGCAGCAAGTAGGAGCAGGAGATGAGCACCGCCCTGAGTTTCATACACAAGAAATGCTCCGGGACGAACTTCGTTGTCAATGAATGGCATGGGTCGAACTGCCGCCCCTACCACTCCGCCCAGGTGTCCCTCGACGATTTGTGGGAAGACGACTCTACGAGTCCGCGGCGATTCAGGATGCCGCCCGCCAAGCAGTGCACTATTTTCGAAGCCACTTCGAAAGGGAGCTTGATGACACCCAGTTTCAGCTGATTCCCCAGATTTGTGACGAGTCCCAAAGCATTGGCATCTCCTTCCCTCTTGATGAGGCGGACCCAAGGATCGAGGAGACTTCTAACTATGTGCTGCTGATGGAACGCCAGTACAACCGCGCGCTTCGGGAGAACAAGGAACAACATGAGCACCTCCATCAAATGTGGGATTTGGTGGACCAACAGGAGGTTCTGCTGAACCAGCTCCAAGCCCAGGTGGACCAACTGGTTAACCAGATAATGCAGAGTGATCTTATGCAACAGCCAGTCGGACCCCCGGAAGAAGAGCCCTCGGTGGACGGACCTTCAATGATAATCGACGACCCGCCGCCCCCAGATGTCACCATGGAGGATGAGGAAGACCCCGAAGAACGCTTCTTCTATGGCCCCGATGGAGGATGGAACCCCTAGACTGCCAAGATCGTTAAGATTTGATGCCACCCCTTTTATGTAATAGAACTATTTGTTTTGGTATTGTAATATAGGTGGTACCCTACCTTAAACGGTATGGTGTACAACCTATGGCTTGTAAGACAAACTATGATCCCTACCCTCGTACCTTGATTTCAGTAATGTATCAGGATTTAACCCTACCTAGCTCAAAGTATTCTCCCTCCCTTTTCATCTAAGCCCTCATCTATTCATTCTAACCTTATCTAGAAATCTTAACTCCCACTTACCTTTCACTTCCCTTAAAACACTGTTGCAGGCCGAAAAGATCATCTGAAACAACAATGGTGAGACCCAATTTAAGAGGAAACAATAGTGAGGAGGGCAACTCCAACGCTGAACAAACCAGCTTGGCTCAAGTAATGGCCTTGATGGAACGAAACCGATATGAGGCAGAAAAACATCAAACCCAGCTCATGGAAAGAGTCCTAGAACAACTAGCAGCAAGACCTCAAGGACCCCCGCAGGGAAACCACAACGGACAAGAAGGCCACATTGGAGGAACCAAGTGGTCAGATTTCCAGAAATCTCGACCACCTATCTTTGCAACACCAACAGAACCCCTAGCCGCAGACGATTGGATCCGCGACATAAAAAGGAAACTAGATACCATCCAATGCTCAGACAAGGAGCAAGTGTTGTTTGCCTCACACCAGCTTCAAGGACAAGCCGCAGCCTGGTGGATGAACTATCAAGCCACCAAGAACGAGCAAGATATCCCATGGATCGAATTCGAGGAAGCATTTCGTAAAGCTCACATCCCGGCAGGACTGATGGCTTCCAAAAGAAGAGAGTTCCTAGCCCTCCGGCAGGGAGGTCGAACCGTTATGGAGTACCTTCAGCAATTCAACAAATTAGCTCGCTACGCACCAACTGAGGTGGACACTGAAGCAAAGAAGATGGAACGGTTCTCTGAAGGATTACAGAAGAACCTAAAGTTCCATATCGCAGCCCTAGAATTTAGGGACCTGTCCACGATGGTCGACAAGTTAATGATGATAGAAGAAGCCAGAAATGACTTGGAAGGCACCCGGAAGAGGAGAGCTCAGCAGATAAGATTTTAGGCCCCCAACCAACCCAGAGGAAGAGCTCCAGCTCCTATACCCGGATTCCCTTCTAAAAGATAAGCAGTAGGAGGATTTCGACCCGTTCCTGCTCAAAGCCAGCCTGGAGTAGTAAAATGCTTCAAGTGTGGTGGAAACCATTACTCCAATAACTGCACCAAGAGGACTACGGGTTGTTATCACTGTGGTCAGGAGGGACACTTCAAACAGAACTGCCCGAGAAAGAATCAGCCCGCCGAGGTGGACAAATCACAAGTGTGAAAAGATGAGAAAGTTGCCTAGAGGGGAGGGGTGAATAGGCAATTTAAAAAATAAACTAAATTTGTCGCAGCGGAAAGAGTATCGGAACTTCCGGTGTTGGATCGGAACTTCCGATTTAATCGGAACTTCCGATACCAATTCGGAAAGTCCGATCGACTTTTGACACGAACAATTAACGACTGAAAACAATGAACTTGAGAAGCAATCTGAGAGTGTTAGATCAAAGTAATAAGGAAACCAGCTTAAGTAAAGTAAATGCAATGACACGGATTTGTTCCCGGAGTTCGGATTCTTGAGGGAATCCTACGTCTCCATTGAGGAGGCTCCAAAGAGCCGGGTCTTTTCCAACCCTTTCCTCCCAAACCTCGATCACACTTGAGGCTTGGTTCCACTATTGGTTCCTTTCCTTTCGGAGGCGGAGCCGGCCTTCACAAACTTCTCATGGCGTCCCACAATCCTTGGGAGCTCGTGAGCGACCCCTAACCGTCTAGGAGTCCTTCAACCTCCAAGAGAAACAAATGCACCGTTGATCGATCTTGGAGGAACACTCTAATGCTCGAGATGAATGACACTTGCTTTTCGCTTCACACTCTAGATCTCAACTATTGTCCTCACTCTCTAGATGATCCCTAAGATCAAAAAGGACTCAATAGAAAGCTAGAAGGTGCTCAAGAAGCTTTAGAGTTCTGCCAACATGAGTGTGTAACCCTCAAATGAGAGAGGAGTGGGGTATTTATAGATTCTTGCAAAAACTAGCCGTTATACACCCACTCAGCTGCATATCGGAACTTCCGATGTCAACATCGGAATGTCCGATATGTGCAAACAATCAGAACTCGAGCGCACTTCAACGTCGAAAAAAGGTGCATCGGAACTTCCGATGTCATCATCGGAACTTCCGATGTTCCCAGAAAAACACCTTGATAAATGCTTCTAAGTCCATATCGGACTGTCCGATATAAGCATCGGAACTTCCGACTAAACATCGGAATGTCCGATCTAATATATCGGAATGTCCGATAATTCCAGAGAGCTCCCTTTTTCAGGTTTGAACACATCGGAACTTCCGATGTCAAATATCGGAACTTCCGATATTTACAGAGAGCACCCTAGAAAGCTTCAATAACGTATCGAAACTTCCGATCGAAAATATCGGAACTTCCGATACATGTTCCACGCACCAGACTAAAGCAAGCATGCACATCGGAATGTCCGGTCACATCGGAACTTCCGATGTAATATCGGAATGTCCGACTTGAACTTTGATAAAAACACATTCCGGTGCATGCGCGGCGACTTAGGGTCTCAACAAGAATTAAAGTAACATTCATCTGAGCATAGAGACTATCCTAGATCATTTACGATGCATCCCTCTTAATAGTACGGCATTCCTACGACTCAAAACATAGAAAATAGGAATACAATGCCGTTTTACTCGATTAAATTCGTTTGAGGGTATCCTTCGCATGTAGAAGATCTCACATTGAACCTTTTACCTGCTCATAAGCTCATTGAAGACATTAGTCTCTTTAATCGGTTGTCATTAATCAACCAAAACCAATTTGGGGGCCTAGATGCACTTTCAAAGTGACAGCAGCTTCGGTAAACCATCAACCAGCAACCTACCGACCGCAACCACAGCAATAGGGGATACTGCAAGGCAGAGCACCCGCCAGAAGCGAAGGGAGCTCCAACCCGAACAACTCCAGAAACTTCCAAGGCAGGATCAACCACATGTCAGCTGAGGATGCTGCAGCCGCCACCGACGTGATTATC
Source organism: Rhipidocladum racemiflorum (assembly GCA_036346355.1). Classification (NCBI taxonomy): domain Eukaryota; kingdom Viridiplantae; phylum Streptophyta; class Magnoliopsida; order Poales; family Poaceae; genus Rhipidocladum; species Rhipidocladum racemiflorum. The sequence continues at coordinate 79,947,801 of CM070577.1, forward strand.
GGTAAATTTCGAGTCCAATCTCAGATAGCTTTGATATTATTTGATCCTGGAGCAACGCACTCTTTTATTTCAATGGCTTTTGCATGCAAGCATGGTTTTCCGTATTTTCCGTTACAAAACCCTTGTGCGTTTCAAACGCCGGGCAATAGATTAATGGCTCGATATAAGAGCGAGAAGTTAGAAATAGTACTCCAAGGAGTTAAGTTTACAGCTGAGCTGTTGCTATTAGAGATAAACAGACTGGACGTCATCCTGGGAATGGATTGGCTGTCTAAACATAAAGCAACATTGGATTGTGAAAAGAAGTTGGTAATAGTTATCAACAATGAAGGGCAATGGGTAACTGTAAGGACCAACCCCGATTTAGAAAAGGGCAAAGGAAGAAGCCTTAATGCCATAACCCCAACCATAGACCAAGTACCCATTGTTCGGGAATACCCAGACGTTTTCCCAGAAGAATTACCAGGAAGACCCCCAGACAGGAACATAGAGTTAACCATAGAACTGGCACCAGAAACAGTACCAGTCACCAAGCGCCAATACCCAATGTCGGCAATGGAATTAAGAGAACTCAAGAAGCAACTGGACGAATTATTAGAGAAGGAATTTATCCGATCAAGCATATCACCATGGTCCTTTCCAGTCCTATTTGTCCCTAAGAAGGATGGAGGCGTAAGACTCTGCGTGGATTATAGAGCGCTGAACGCCGCAACTATAAAGAATAAGTATCCCTTACCTCGAATCGACGACTTATTCGATCAACTCAAGGGAGCTAAGATTTTCTCGAAGATAGATTTAAGGACCGGATACTATCAGCTGAAAGTCAGAGAACAGGACAGAGAAAAGACAGCGTTTACCACCAGATACGGACTGTACGAGTTCACAGTAGTTCCATTCAGACTCAAAAACGCCCCAGCTTATTTTATGAACTTGATGAATCAAGTATGCATGGACTATCTAGACCGATTCATCGTAGTGTTTCTAGATGACATACTGGTTTACTCAAAAACAGAAGAAGAACATCAAGAACATCTACACCTGATTCTAGGAAGACTCAGGGAACATCAATTGTATGCCAAGTTCTCCAAGTGTGACTTTTGGATGAAAGAAATTGCATTTCTGGGACACATCATCACCGAAGAAGGAGTGAAAGTGGATCCAACAAAGATAGAAGCAGTGATGGAATGGAAGCAACCCACGACAGTAAGGGAAATCAGAAGTTTCCTAGGATTAGCTGGATATTACAGAAGATTTATTGAAGGTTTTTCCAAAATTTCCAAACCTCTAACCCAGCTTCTCAAAAAGGATAAGCCTTACCGATGGACAAAAGAGTGTGAGAAGAGTTTCCAGACTTTGAAGGCGAAATTAACCTCAGCACCAGTACTTGTACTTCCTGACCCAAGCAGGGAGTTTCAAATTTACTGCGACGCATCAAAGCAAGGATTAGGTTATGTTCTGATGCAAGACGGGAAAGTAATTGCTTATGCTTCTCGACAATTAAGACCACATGAAGAGAATTACCCAACTCACGACATGGAATTAGCTTCAGTAGTGCATGCGCTTAAGATCTAGAGGCATTACTTATTGGGAAATCACTGCGACGTATTCACAGATCACAAGAGCTTGAAGTATGTGTTTACTCAACCAAACCTGAATATCAGACAAAGAAGGTGGTTAGAACTAATCAATGACTTCGACTTAGAGATACAATACCACCCCGGAAAGGCTAATGTAGTAGCAGACGCATTAAGTAGGAAGTCATGCCACCACATAGCCATGACAACAGACATCTCACAACAACTACAATTTGAAATGGAACGTCTGAACCTACAGATAGTGGAGAAAGGATTTTTAGCTTCCATTACAATTCAGTCAGACCTACTCAGTCAAATTAAAACAGCTCAACAAGAAGATGAAGAAATCCAGCAGTATCGCAAAGAAATGAGTATAAACGGACCTTCGGAATTCTCGGAAGATGGACAAGGCATATTACGATTCCGTGATCGTGTATGTGTTCCCAATAATAAAGATATAAGAGGATTGATTTTGACAGAAGCTCACTCATCTCAACTCACCATACACCCAGGCAGTACGAAGATGTACAATGATTTGAATGAATATTAGTGGAAAGGCATGAAGAAAGAGATAGCCGAACACATACTGTGTTGTGACGTGTGCCGTAAGGTTAAGATCGATCATCAGAAAACCACTGGAATGTTACAACCCCTACCGATCCCTGAATGGAAGTGGGATGAAATCGGAATGGACTTTATTACAGGACTACCTAAAGCACAACAAGGATTTGATTCCATATGGGTATTAATTGACAGATTGACTAAAGTAGCACATTTCATACCAGTCAAGCAGACCTATGGCAAGGATAAGCTAGCAGAGCTATACCTAACACAGATAGTCAGATTGCATGGAATTCCCAAAAAGATTGTGTCAGACCGAGGAGCCCAATTCACCTCAAAATTCTGGAAGAGTCTACATGAAGCCATGGGAACAGACCTGAACTTCAGTACAACGTATCACCCACAGACAGATGGACAGACAAAAAGAGTCAACCAAATACTGAAAGATATGTTGAGAGCCTGTGCCCTGACATACGGAGCATCTTGGGTCACTTGTTTACCATTTGCAGAGTTTTCCTACAATAACAGTTATCAGGCCAGTTTACAAATGGCACCATTTGAAGCACTTTATGGAAGAAAATGTAGGACCCCACTAAACTGGACTGAGGTGGGAGAAAATCAATTATTAGGGCCACAGATTGTACATGATGCAGAAGCCCATGTCAGGATCATCAGAGAAAACTTGAAGATAGCACAAGGACGACAAAAGAACTATGCAGACATAAGGCGGAAGGATATCAGTTATCAAGTTGGAGATTTCGTGTATCTGAAAGTAACACCATTCAAACCCGTGCATAGGTTTCAGATTAAAGGAAAATTGGCACCAAGAAATGTTGGGCTGTCGGGACCCGAATCTGCAAATCCGGACCCTCTGTGTATTCAGCACTAGTCCAGGAACGCGCTAGTGCACACAGTCTTAACATCGGTAAATATCACAATCATACCACTCGATACTAATAAAGTACTTTAATTAGATAATCAAACTGGTTGCTTGACCTTAAGGTCAAGTTACAAATATACGCCTCGCAGGGCGAAACTTAATAAGAGAGAAATAATAGTAGCGGAAAAATAAGATAACATCATGGCGCCATCCAGTATACCACAGGCAACTGACTGGGCTCGCTCCCTAGCTAGACGGTTCCTCTGGAAGCTCCTCCTCCAAAGCTGGTGTAGACTCTTCTTCAACTGGTGTTGTATTGTGGCAAGGGTAAGTATTTGGTACTCAGCAAGTCAATCACAGAATGCAACTAATATACTACATGCATGGCTTGGTACAAAGGAGTAACTCAAGGTGTATTTGCAGTAAAACAGCATTTGACAAGAAGCATAAGTAGATTCGAAAGCAGTAGAAACAAATATAAGATCAATAACTTTTCAAGGAGTTTAGTAAACATCTTTCCCATTCCTAATCCACATTTCCATCAACATCATTATTAAACCAAACCCAACCTTTCAAGTCCAAGTTATTTTCAATAAAGTCTAACCCTTGACTGTAATTCCCGAGCGATGTCCAATACCGCGGACACGGCTATTCGAATAGATTTTACACTCTGCAGAGGTTATGCACTTTACCCACAAGATACAGTCAAACACCACAAAGGAGAGTTCCCGAAACAAAGTCTTTCGAAAACTTTTAACAGCACAAGTGGTCCTCTCCGGTGTTGCACACTAACCCTTCCCTTAGCAAAGGCGAAGTTTAGGTCAAACCACCGTTAGATGGGTACTGGCACAGCACCAGACGCTCCCCATACAACTACACAAACGGTGTAGTTGACACCCAGAGGTCCCACAAGTAAGTTATTGGTAACTTAATCAACTAGGTCCGTCCCATTACGGACAAGTGGTTGCACGCTTGACTCAGTTCAAAGGCTTGCAAGGTTAAGTCCTTAGGGTGACCAGGGCAAGACTACCCAAAGAACCAAACCAACATTCCTGGTGCCACAACTGGCCCACCTGATCATTCTTGCCACATGCCCTGGTCAAATCTATTTATCAAAGCCTCAGTTGATTACCATGCACCACGTGCCATCAACATCACATGATACCTTTCCAAAACAGGTTCAATATATCATTAAGTCAATATTAACATTTGATTGTCCAAAATCATGTCATGAGCATGTAGCAGGTCTAAGCAATATACTACAACGGTCTAAATTCCCATGTTGGCAATTTAATAATGTCCAACTAGTAAACCACAACTAGGGTGACAAGGGGGTCATGGCACATATTTAATTAACCAAGGTGTCATACAGCAATTAGGCATTTATCTAATTCCCCAGAATTAAATAAAGTATTTTCTAATTAAACTAGCATGCAATAGTTTTAAATCGAAATAATTTGAAATTGGGATCAACATGGTCAAAGCACAACTTGCCTTCAAAAAGTACTTGCTCTTGGTCCTGAGCTGGCTCCTGGGTCAATACTTCTCCTTCGAATCCTTCCGGCATTCAACGTCTACTCGTAACGCGTGCAAATAGCAACAAATGAATAAAACAGTAGACAAAAAGTGTCCAAACATCCAAATAAAGTACATAAACAGAGAGAACATAATTTTATGAATTTTTAGAAATTGGAATCGTCAAATTCAGAGTTTAAACGCGAAAGTTATAGCATTTTGAAGTTTAAATAATCAATTAAATAATAATACAGAGAAAAACTTTAGTCCAAAAATTAAATAAAATTCATCATTAGGTAGATCTCAATTTTATACAAATTTAGAAATTTGAATCACTCAAATCGGAGTTAAAATGCAAAAGTTATAAGCATTTGAAGTTTGAATCAAATTTGAATTCAATAATTCGGATTAATAAATCATTTTCTTTTTCGGAAATTCATTTATTGCGTCAGCAGGGACACGTGTCAGCCCCTGATTGGGCGGCTGACGTCAACCGGTCCATGGACGTGGTCAATGGTTTGGCTCGGGTCTACCGTGGACCCAGTCCACAGCTCCGTGAGATCGGCGGTGGGACCGGGGGTAGCGTCATTCTGGCGTCGGCGAGGACTCAACCGCCATCGGCAGGTGGGACCCACTGGTGACGTCATTGGTGACGTCACTGATGTGTGGGCCTGCCTTGTCAGCGGCTGGGTTCACGCGCGCACGGCGTGGCTGACAGGTGGGCCCTCGGACACGCGGGCCCCGCGTGTCAGAGACACGCTCCCACGCGCGGCTGACCGCGACGGTCAGACTTCCAGCCACATGGCGTGATCTCGGCCGTTGATTCGAAAATCAACGGCCCAGATTGGATCTGGTGACGCACGTTTGGGGTGAACGTGGCCAATCTGGACCGTTGGATCTAGATCCAACGGTTGAGATCCAATCTAACGCGTATAACGCTGCTAACGCTAACCGTACGATCTAGATCTAACGGCTGAGATTGGATCTGGGGTTTGGAACAGGATCTCACCGGCGGAACGACGTGGCATGATCTGGACCGTGCGATTGTGATCCGATGGTTGAGGGAGCTCGAGTCCCGGCGATGGCGCGGCGATCGATGCCGATCGCCGAGCCGGGACGGTGACACGCAACGGCTGCCGGCGCGCGCTCCGGCGAGGTGAGTTCTCCCTTCGGGTGCGCCTCGTCGCGGGGAGTTCGAATTTGGGGTCGTCGGCGGCGGAGGACGGCGGGCGGCGGCGGGAACAACGAAGAACCGCGGCGGTGCTTCACGCAACTACGGCGAGCAATCGTGGGTGCGACGGTGCACTACGGGCGGCGGCTAGGGCAATGGCTGCGCGGGGTCAAGGCGGTCCTCGAGGTGCGACCCGGGCATTAAATACCCTCGGCGTCCGCGCGGAAAACGGAAACCTAGGCCCACACGGCGGCGGGCGCGGCGGCGGAGTCCGTTTCGGACTCGGTGGAGACGACGACGGGCGACCGTCCACGTGGCGCGATCAACGGCCACGATCGCACGGGCGGAACCGGATCCGGCCCGGTCACGGCTCGAACCGGTGCGGTCCAATCCGGACCGTTGGATCCCGATCCAACGGTCGGGATCGAGTAGGGTTAGGATTGGGTTCGGTCGAGTCAGCTGGCTCGGGTCGGACTCGAGTCCGACTCGGGTTCCGACTCGGTCGGATGAACAGTACTCGACCCGATTGATTTTTCCAGCGATTTAATAATTCAATTAATTCCCAGAAATTCATTTAATTCATTAAATATAGTAAAATACTCAGAAAAATTCCAGAAAAATTCTGGAAAATATTTTGGAACATTTTGGACTTAAATAAAATATTTCCAACAATATTTTATTTGCAAAGTCAAATTCTTTAATTATTTCAAAATGGAATAAATTCAAATAAATTCCAGAAAATTCCAAAAATTCACCAAAGTGCCAAATCACACATGAATTTAAGAAAAGCAAAATTTTGGGGTGTTACAAACCTCCCCTTAATGTAATCTCGTCCCCGAGATTCAGGGCTTTCTAAAGAAATAGGTTCGGAAACTCTTTCTTCAAATCCTCTTTGCGCTCTCAAGTTGCTTCACTCTCCGCGTGGTTGCTCCATTGAACTCTGCAGAAACGGGTTGACTTGTTCCTCGTCTCTCGATCCATGGTGTCCAGAATCTTCACGGGGTGCTCCTTGTAAGTCAGATCCTCTTGTAACTCGATTGATTCAAGCGGTGTCTGTTCCTCAGGTACTCGGAGACACTTCTTCAGCTGGGACACGTGGAACACGTCATGCACTCCTGCTAATGATCGTTGTAACTCTAGATGGTAAGCAACTTCACCTCTGCGGCTGAGAACCTTGAATGGTCCAACATATCTCGGCGCGAGTTTTCCTTTGGCATGGAATCTCTTAACTCCCCTAAGAGGTGTAACTCTGAGATACACAAAATCTTCTGGTTCAAAACTCAGGTCTCGGCGACGGTTGTTAGCATAACTCTTCTGTCGCGATTGGGCTATCTTTAATCTCTCCCTGATCATGGCAATCTGTCCTTCGGCTTCTTGAAGAATATCCGGCCCAAAGACACGGCGTTCACCTGTCTCATTCCAGTTCAACAGTGTCCGACAGGGTCGACCATATAGTGCTTCAAATGGTGATATTTGCAAACTTGCTTGGTAACTGTTGTTGTAGCTGAACTCGGCGTACGGCAGACTTCTATCCCAAGAGGTAGCATAAGCTAAAGCACAAGCTCGTAGCATGTCCTCTAGAATCAGATTAACTCTTTCTGTTTGCCCATCCGTCTGTGGATGATAAGCTGTACTGAAGTTCAAACGGGTTCCCATGGCTTCATGCAGCTTATTCCAGAACCTCGAGGTAAATTGGGTACCTCTGTCCGATACGATCTTCTTTGGCACTCCGTGCAAACAAACGATCTTGGTCATATACAATTCAGCTAACTTATCTCCCGAATAAGTGGTCTTCACTGGAATAAAGTGGGCAACCTTAGTCAAGCGGTCCACTATAACCCATATGGAATCATATCCTCCTTGAGTTTTCGGCAAACCGGTAATGAAGTCCATTCCGATTTCCTCCCACTTCCACTCAGGTATCTTCAACGGCTGTAGCAATCCTGTTGGTCTCTGATGCATTGCCTTGACTCTCTGGCATATGTCGCACAGCGTAACATGCTCGGCAACTTCATGCTTCATGTTCGGCCACCAGAATCTTTCTTTCAAATCCTGATACATCTTGGCACTTCCAGGATGAATTGAATACTTAGAGTCATGGGCTTCTTCTAGAATCAGCTGCTTCAGTTCCTTCTTGTTCGGCACACAAATTCGATCCTTCATCCATAACGTGCCTTGTTCATCCAACTTGAAGTCCTCTGCCTTGCCTTCATCCATGTTGGACTTAATCCTGCGGATCTTGTCATCATCCTCCTGTCCTTCTCGGATCTGATCCTCCAGGGTGGGCTTCACTTCCAATGCGGCCAAGAATCCTTCTGGTACGACTTCAATCTGCATTCTATGGAAATCCTCACATAGTTCATCCTGACTTGTGGCTAGCAACATGTTCACGGTATGGCTTTTCCGACTCAGGGCATCGGCAACTACGTTGGCCTTCCCGGGATGGTAATGGATTCCAACATTGTAGTCCTTGATCAACTCTAACCATCTCCTCTGCCTCATGTTCAGGTCTGATTGGGTGAAGATGTACTTAAGACTCTTATGGTCCGTGTATACTTCACATCTGTTTCCAATTAAATAGTGACGCCATAATTTCAAAGCATGCACTACGACAGCTAGCTCTAGGTCATGCGTTGGATAATTCTCCTCATGCGGCTTCAACTGCCTCGATGCATAAGCGATGACCTTTCCATTCTGCATCAGCACACATCCAAGTCCTTGGCGCGATGCATCAAAATAAATATCGAAGTTCTGATTGACGTCCGGTAAAACCAACACCGGGGCTGAGGTCAATCGCTTCTTTAGTTCTTGAAAACCTTTCTCGCACTCTGGCGTCCATGCAAACTTCTTCTCCTTCTTCAGCAATTGCGTAAAAGGTTTCGCAATTGTTGAAAAGCCTTCAATGAAACGGCGGTAGTAACCTGCCATTCCAAGAAAACTCCGGATCTGGGTCACGGTCTTCGGCTGCTCCCAATGTAACACAGCTTCTACCTTGCTTGGATCTACGGCGACTCCTTCTGCGGTCATTACATGTCCAAAGAATTCCACCTTGTCCTTCCAAAAATCACACTTATTGAACTTGGCGAAGAGTTGCTGTTCCCTTAGCTTTTTCAAAACTCGCCTCAAGTGCTCTGCATGTTCATCCTCTGTCTTGGAGTAGATTAAGATATCGTCTATGAACACAACAACAAACTTGTCCAAATATTCCATGAACACCTTATTCATCATATTCATGAAATATGCTGGCGCATTTGTCAGACCAAAGGACATACCAGTAAACTCGTAATGTCTATATCTTGACGAGAATGCGTTCTTCGGAATATCCTCTGATCGGATCTTCAACTGGTGGTATCCCGATTTCAGATCAATTTTGGAGAAAACTCCGGCTCCTCTTAACTGATCAAACAGATCATCGATCCTCGGTAGTGGGTACTTATTCTTCACGGTGACTTCATTGAGTGCACGGTAGTCAATGCACATCCTGAAACTCCCGTCCTTCTTCTTGACAAACAAAACTGGCGCTCCCCACGGCGATGAACTCGGTCTGATAAATCCTTTCTCCATCAACTCTTCTAGCTGTTTCTTCATCTCTACCAATTCTTCGGTGGACATCCGATAAGGTCTCTTTGCTATCGTATTGTGCAGTACAAGCTCTATCACAAACTCTATGTCCCTGTCTGGCGGCATACCAGGTAAATCTTCAGGAAAAACATCTGGATACTCATTTACCACTGAGACATCTTCTATGCTAATTGCCTTGGTACTGTTAACCATCAACTGTCCATCTCTAACGGTGGTAGCTTGAAATTCCACTTTTCTTCCACACGGGCTCTCAACTGAGATAGTCCTTCGACCACAATCCAAAACGGCCTTGTGCTTGGATAACCAATCCATTCCCAAAATAACATCTAAGGTCTGGGTCTCCAAAATAATAAGGTTCGCTAGGAACTCTATCCCATCTATTAGTATTCTCACCTCAGAACATCCTACTTTCGTTCGGAGTTCGGAACCAGGGGTTTGAACCAAAAGCATGCATTTAAGTCTTGCAATCTCCAAATCATTTTTAGCAGCAAAGCCTTGAGAAACAAACGAATGCGAAGCTCCAGAATCAAACAAAACTATTGTAGGTACTGAGTTGACTAGTAACTTACCCAGTACGACGCCCGTGGCATTCTGAAGTGCATCTGCGGTGACATGGTTGACTCGGCCTCTCACCACGCGATGCGGGGTGCCGCTTCCTGATCTTTGGCGTCCTAGCTGGTGTGGATCCCAGATTGAAACGAACTGGGGTCACTCCTGTTGTCTTCTTAGGACAACTGTTGGCAAAGTGCCCTGGCTCGTTGCAGTTGTAGCAACGTCTCACTGTTCCTTGTTATTTGCACGAGCGGCGTTTCGGTGGTCTTTGAGGTTTGATAGTTCTGATTGACGGGTCTTGGTGCTAGTGACGGTGTCCTTGTAGCATTCTGCGGTTGGAATCTGAAAAACTGATTTGGCGCAACCCTCAAACGTTGCTGCGCTCCCTGACGCGATCCCTGATGCTGCATCCTGCGCTTCCTGTTCTCATCCAGTTCCTTGCGCTTGTCCTCAAGAATAAGTGCTTTATTCACCAATTCTTGGAAATCTAGAAAGGTGTGGGTGATCAGTCCCACCTGTAGTCCAGAGTTAAGTCCCTTCATGAAACGAGACTGTCTGGCTTTATCTGTCGCTACGTCTTCAGGTGCGTAACGTGCAAGCTGTGTGAACTTGTTCAGGTATTCGCCCACCGGCTGATTACCCTGCTTCAGTGCTCTGAACTCCTCCTTCTTGAGGTCCATGATTCCTTCTGGCACATGATACTGGCGAAATGCAGCTGCAAACTCCTCCCAAGTGATGTCCCATGGATTCTCCTGCGTAGCGCAGAAGTTCTCCCACCATTCGGCGGCTGTTCTTTCCAACTGATGAGAAGCGTAGAGTACCTTCTCATTTCCCATGCATTGAGCAATGTGTAGCTTCCTCTCAATTGACCTTAACCAATCATCGGCTTCCAACGGATTGGCATTCCCAGAAAAAGTGGGTGGATGAGTCCTCATAAACTCTGACAGTCTTGTATTCTGGCGTTGTCCCTGATTGACTTGATTAGCAGTAGCCTGAGCAGTGACGTTTTGCATCTGTTGCATCATAGCATGCATCAACTGAGTCTGAGCAGCAAGAAAAGCTCCAAAATTCTGCATATCAACTGGCGGTGCTGGTGCTCCATCATTGGGGTTTCCAGCTGGGCGAGAACCACTTCCATTGCCTCCAAGGTTTCCACGAGTGTTCACCATCTGTGGTTTGCTCCAGGTTTTAGAGACGAGAGGGAAACAAGAATAAACAAGTAATATGGAACTATGCGGGGCGAAGGGTGTAACTCAAGTCCAACTTTATTATTTAATTAATAATAACTTGGTATGGTTGCTTACAATGCCTAGGGGCCTTGCAACACATACTGCACACTCAGCAAGCAATGAAAATCCAAATCAAACTAACACTGGAGTTTAACGCCTAAAGGGTGACTCTTTATTCTATGACGCGACTCGACGAAGGAGTCTCACTACAACACCTACGCTCACTCATCGAGAAAACCTCCATGGCCTGGGTACGGGTGCTACGGCATAGGCGCAAAACAATCGCCATGCCCTGCAACTGTGTCAACTGTGGTAGTCGAAGAAGCGGTGTCCTCCTCAAGCTCTGGCTCTTCCGGATCTGGCTCGTGTAGCTCGAGTACTAGCTCCGGCTCTGGTGCGTACAACGCCGTCTCTAACTCTCCAATCCTGTGCAGAAGATGTGACACATACTCCTGAGTCTCCCGCCATCTGTTCTTCTCTGCAGTGATCTCCTTGCGGCCTTCTGTAGCTCCTTGCTCGTATCATCAAGTACATCCTCTTGGGCGACAACAAGTCATGCCAATTGTGTGATCACGGCGTTCTCATCCTGAATCATCTTCGGGTCGAGAAGGTTATTGCTGCACGGATGATAGCGGTACTCTGCTCCCTCCAGCTCGCTGGCGTAGATGCGGGCGACGTGTCGCATTGCTCGTCGTGATACCTCCTGAATTCCCATCTGCATTATCGACCTCCTGGCGGTGCAGTATATTGGACGATTGCCCTTGCCCTTCTTCCTGGCATGTACCGTGATCTTCACGTCACAAGCCTTAATCAGTCCCGCTTGTCTGATGATGTTCACTTGGTATTGCGGCTTCTCAAATCCTTCGAGAAACTGCATCATACGCCAAAGTTCTGCGGCGTGACCAACCTCAAGATCGACGTAGTTGATCTCTCCTTCCATCTGTCAAAGGATACTTGTGTAAGAACGCAGCACTTTAAAACCAATGTGGAAGACGAAAGAACTCAGCAAGGGGTATGAACAAGAATGAAAGGGGTAAGTCGAGAATTCATTCATTATCTTGGCAAATTTTATCTTTAGAAAATAGGTTTTATCCTCACTACGACTATTCTAACTATGGGTTGAGCCTACGGTCAGTATGGCTCTGATACCACCTCTGTCGGGACCCGAATCTGCAAATCCGGACCCTCTGTGTATTCAGCACTAGTCCAGGAACGCGCTAGTGCACACAGTCTTAACATCGGTAAATATCACAATCATACCACTCGATACTAATAAAGTACTTTAATTAGATAATCAAACTGGTTGCTTGACCTTAAGGTCAAGTTACAAATATACGCCTCGCAGGGCGAAACTTAATAAGAGAGAAATAATAGCAGCGGAAAAATAAGATAACATCGTGGCGCCATCCAGTATACCACAGGCAACTGACTGGGCTCGCTCCCTAGCTAGACGGTTCCTCTGGAAGCTCCTCCTCCAAAGCTGGTGTAGACTCTTCTTCAACTGGTGTTGTATTGTGGCAAGGGTGAGTACTTGGTACTCAGCAAGTCATGCACAGAATGCAACTAATATACTACATGCATGGCTTGGTACAAAGGAGTAACTCAAGGTGTATTTGCAGTAAAACAGCATTTGACAAGTAGAATAAGTATATTCGAAAGCAGTAGAAACAAATATAAGATCAATAACTTTTCAAGGAGTTTAGTAAACATCTTTCCCATTCCTAATCCACATTTCCATCAACATCATTATTAAACCAAACCCAACCTTTCAAGTCCAAGTTATTTTCAATAAAGTCTAACCCTTGACTGTAATTCCCGAGCGATGTCCAATACCGCGGACACGGCTATTCGAATAGATTTTACACTCTGCAGAGGTTATGCACTTTACCCACAAGATACAGTCAAACACCACAAAGGCGAGTTCCCGTAACAAAGTCTTTCGGAAACTTTTAACAGCACAAGTGGTCCTCTCCGGTGTTGCACACTAACCCTTCCCTTAGCAAAGGCGAAGTTTAGGTCAAACCACCATTAGATGGGTACCTGGCCGCAGCCCCGGTACGCTCCCCCATACAACTACACAAACGGTGTAGTTGACACCCAGAGGTCCCACAAGTAAGTTATTGGTAACTTAATCAACTAGGTCCGTCCCATTACGGACAAGTGGTTGCACGCTTGACTCAGTTCAAAGGCTTGCAAGGTTAAGTCCTTAAGGTGAGCAGGGCAAGACTATCCGAAGAACCAAACCAACATTCCCGGTGCCACAACTGGCCCACCTGATCATTCTTGCCACATGGCCCGGTCAAATCTATTTATCAAAGCCCCAGTTGATTACCATGCACCACATGCCATCAACATCACATGATACCTTTCCAAAACAGGTTCAATATATCATTAAGTTAATATTAACATTTGATTGTCCAAAATCATGTCATGAGCACGTAGCAGGTCTAAGCAATATACTACAACGGTCTAAGTTCCCATGTTGGCAATTTAATAATGTCCAACTAGTAAACCACAACTAGGGTGACAAGGGGGTCATGGCACATATTTAATTAACCAAGGTGTCATACAGCAATTAGGCATTTATCTAATTCCCCAGAATTAAATAAAGTATTTTCTAATTAAACTAGCATGCAATAGTTTTAAATCGAAATAATTTGAAATTGGGATCGACATGGTCAAAGCACAACTTGCCTTCAAAAAGTGCTGCTTTGGTCCTGAGCTGGCTCCTGGGTCAATACTTCTCCTTCGAATCCTTCCGGCACTTCAACGTCTACTCGTAACGCGTGCAAATAGCAACAAATGAATAAAACAGTAGACAAAAAGTGTCCAAACATCCAAATAAAGTTCATAAACAGAGAGAACATAATTTTATGAATTTTTAGAAACTGGAATCGTCAAATTCGGAGTTTAAACGCGAAAGTTATAGCATTTTGAAGTTTAAATAATCAATTAAATAATAATACAGAGAAAAACTTTAGTCCAAAAATTAAATAAAATTCATCATTAGGTAGATCTCAATTTTATACAAATTTAAAAATTTGAATCACTCAAATCGGAGTTAAAATGCAAAAGTTATAAGCATTTGAAGTTTGAATCAAATTTGAATTCAATAATTTGGATTAATAAATCATTTTCTTTTTCGGAAATTCATTTATTGCGTCAGCAGGGACACGTGTCAGCCCCTGATTGGGCGGCTGACATCAGCCGGTCCATGGACGTGGTCCATGGTTTGGCTCGGGTCTCTGTGGACCCGATCCACGGCTCCGTGAGGCGGCAGGTGGGACCCACTAGGGTGGCGTCATTCTTGGCGTCGGCCGGGGACTCGACCGCCATCGGCAGGTGGGACCCGCGGTGACCTAATTGGTGGCGCCAGCGGCGTGTGGGCTGCCATGTCGGTGGTCGGGTTCACGCAGCGCCGCGGCGTGGTCGACAGTGGGCCCTCGACACGCGGGCCGCGTGTCGAGACACGCTCCGCGGCTGGCGCGACGGTCAGACTTCCAGCCACGTGGCGCGATCTCGGCCATTGATTCGAAAATCAACGGCCCAGATTGGATCTGGTGATGCACGTTTGGGGTGAACGTGGCCAATCTGGACCGTTGGATCTAGATCCAACTGTTGAGATCCAATCTAATGCGTATAACGCTGCTAACGCTAACCGTACGATCTATATCTAATGGCTGAGATTGGATCTGGGGTTTGGAACGGGATCTCACCGGCGGAACGACATGGCGTGATCTGGACCGTGCGATTGTGATCCGACGGCTGAGGGAGCTCGAGTCCCGGCGATGGCGTCTTGACAGTCTTGTGGCCGAGCCGGGACGGCGACACGGGCAATGGCGTTTCGGGCGCGCTCTGGCGAGGTGAGTTCTCCCTTCGGGTGCGCCTCGTCGCGGGGAGTTCGAATTTGGGGTCGTCGGCGGCGGAGGACGGCGGGCGGCGGCGGGAACAACGAAGAACCGCGGCGGTGCTTCACGCAACTACGGCGAGCAATCGCGGGCGCGACGGTGCACTACGGGCGGCGGCGGCTAGGGCAATGGCTGCGCGGGGTCAAGGCGGTCCTCGAGGTGCGACCCGGGCATTAAATACCCTCGGCGTCCGCGCGGAAAACGGAAACCTAGGCCCACACGGCGGCGGGCGCGGCGGCGGAGTCCGTTTCGGACTCGGTGGAGACGACGACGGGCGACCGTCCACGTGGCGCGATCAACGGCCACGATCGCACGGGCGGAACCGGATCCGGCCCGGTCACGGCTCGAACCGGTGCGGTCCAATCCGGACCGTTGGATCCCGATCCAACGGTCGGGATCGAGTAGGGTTAGGATTGGGTTCGGTCGAGTCAGCTGGCTCGGGTCAGACTCGAGTCCGACTCTGGTTCCGACTCGGTTGGATGAACAGTACTCGACCCGATTGATTTTTCCAGCGATTTAATAATTCAATTAATTCCTAGAAATTCATTTAATTCATTAAATATAGTAAAATACTCAGAAAAATTCCAGAAAAATTCTAGAAAATATTTTGGACTTAAATAAAATATTTCCAACAAAATTTTATTTGCAAAGTCAAATTCTTTAATTATTTCAAAATGGAATAGATTCAAATAAATTGCAAATAAATCCAAATAAATTCCAGAAAATTCCAAAAATTCACCAAAGTGCCAAATCACACATGAATTTAAGAAAAGCAAAATTTTGGGGTGTTACATGGGCCATACAAGATCATAAGCCGAATTGGAGAAGTAGCCTACAAACTGCAGTTAAGTCCTGAATTGTCACGAGTACACATTGTTTTCCATGTGTCACAATTAAGGAAATGTCTTCGACAACCCACAGAACAAGTACCGTTAGAAGAAATCCGCCTACAGAATGATCTGACCTATACAGAGGAACCAGTCAGAATTATTGAGACAGTTGAAAGGAAACTTCGAAACAAAGATGTCAGAGTATGCCGAGTACTGTGGAAGAATCACACGCTTACAGAAACCACATGGGAAAAGGAGTCGGAATTGCAGCAGAATTTTCCCAACCTCTTTCCCCAGGCGGAATGAATCTCGGGGATGAGATTTATTTTAAGGGGGGTAGGTTGAAATACCCCAAAATTCTCAAATTTGATTTAAATTAGACTTTATTTGCATTTTATGATTTTTCTGAATTTTTTTGGATTTTTTTTCGAATTTATTTGGATTCATTTGAGCTGTTTTCGTTTTCTTGACGTTTTTGGCAAGTTTCGCCGCCAGGGCGCTTTCTTTTTTTGGCGTTGCCGCTTTCTCCTCGCGCCTGCGCCCTGCCGCTCGGCCACCTCTCGCCCTCGCGCCGCCAGCGTTCGCCGCCTCCGCGCGCGCGCCGCGCCACGATCTTGGCCGATGCACTATGCATCGTCCTCGCTGCGCCTCTGCCATGGCAGAGCTGAGCCGCCCGTGACCTCGCGTCCTCGCCGACCTCGTCCCACCTCGCGCCGCTGCCAAGGCCGCTTCGAGCCTCGCAGCCTGCCCTGTCGATCCGTCGCAAAGATCGCCTCGATCTCCTCCGCAATCATGGGGCCGACGACCTCCCAAGCTCTCCCGGGCTATTTAAACCTCCTCCAGCCTCGCCTTCGTGCTCTCCGAGCTCGCCGCCTCCTCCTCTCTCATTTCCCCTCTCTCTCACGCCCTCCCGCGCTCTCCCGTAGCCACCCCGCGAGCGTCTTCTTCATCTCCGGCCGCACGCCGTCGCCGGCCCGTTCCGCCGCCGCTCGGCCTCCCCCGAGCTGTGCCCTAGCACTGGGGTGAGTCCTCCTCCCTTTCCCCCAAGCCCTGCGCCCCTCCCGTGCCCTAAATCTCGTTTGCCCCATCTTCTTCCCCGCCTCAAGCGTCACTCGGCCTTGCGCTTGCGTCTGCTCGGCCACGCCCCGTGAAGCCGACGGCGACCCGCTGTCGGCCCGCCTCGCCCCGACCCCATGGCCCTGCCCGACCCCTTGCTCCCTCTCTCTGCGCCCCGGCCCCACGCGTCAGCCCCGCTCTCTCTCCCTCTCTCGCGGTCACTTGCCGCTTGGCACTTGTTAGGGCGGCTGGCCGTGAACCAGTGACCAATGACCTCCCAGCGCCTTTCGCGTTCGCGGGCCAAAATAGGTTTTGGCGCAGCCCGAAGAAACAAAGCCCTTTTTCCATTTCATTTTTCGGATTTTATTTCAGAAATCCATTTTTTTTATTCATTTTTAATATCCAGAAATGCCCCAAAAATACCCAAAAATCCCAGAAAATCCAAAAATACCAAAAAATACATATTCCGAACCCTTTCGAGCCACTGAGTTCAAAAATGACCTCCGTTTCGCCAAACTAAGTTTCCAAAATTCCGAAAACACCCCTCCGACCCATTTCCGGCTTATTTTCTCTTTCGGTTTTCTCTTTTCTTTTCTCTTCTTTCTTTTTGTATTATTTATTGTTTATCTTATGGTGATTGTTTACGCTAGAACCGACGTCCGAGCAGTACCAACTTCAAGAACAGACACAGGAGCAGGAGCAGTACTTGGAACCGGAGCCGGACCAGCGTGAAGCCGAATACGACTACACCAACTCCGAACTAGGGAACCCCTCCGCCTCGCAAGGCAAGCCATACTCCATTGATCATGTTGAACCTAATGTTTCCTAGAATAATTCATAGTTATTTTCTACCGCATTATTTCCGAACTATATGTTGAAATATCACAAAGTCGGTATATTCGAATGACATGATAGCTAGATAACGCCAAAAAGGCTCATGGAACTTCCTTGAAAAATATTGAACCCCAATAATCCGTTGTAACCCTAGAAAATCACTATTGTCAGTATTTGGCTAGATATTTCTAGTATAGTTAATTAGTCCATTTTAAAGAAAACATGAAATGTCGATGGAACTGGATTTGGAATGTTTATGAAACGTTGCGGTCTGGGGGACAGTATTGGGCTAACCACCGCGTGGGTGTTAGTCTGATCCCCGGCCGAGGACTAATACCAAGGTATGAACGGATGGTGGTACTTTGGATACCAGGGGCTGTGGAACGTAATGGTTTGGTCTATGACGAAGTAAGGACTTACAACCTTGGGCAATGTAAATAACTTAAGAAATCGTTCAATCACAGGTTGGGCCGGTCAACTTCGTTGGCTTGACTTAACGTAGCTCGGTACATTGTACTTTCCCCGGAATACCTATAGGAGCAGGGTTACCTTCCCGGTATGGGAGATGGTCCGCGGTTATGGGGGTGGAACGGAAATGTGCACAAGAAAAGTGTGGCATTACGGGTTCACAACGGTAGGTGTCCACAGTAAGCGGGATCGCGAACTCCACTCTGGCCAGTGGGGACCCCGGGTTAATGTGGACCGAAACTCTACCGGATAGGGGCTAAAGGGGAAAGATCCAACGAAAAGCTATGATAACCTCGATCCGGCCGCATGCATAAAAGTTGCATGTTAATCGCGTGGCATTAACGATCGTGGAATCTTGTGGGTAAAGCTGAACACCTCTGCAGAGTGAATTAAATGGTATTCGAATACGCCGTGCTTCCGGTAAATGAAGCTGAGTTAAAATGGGGTGAATCCCGAACCTAAGCTCAAGTAGTTTTTGATTAACAAGTATGGAATGAGATAACTTTGAAAACCCCCTTTATTCATATTATTATGGTTTATGTTTTAAACATGAAATGTCAAATATTATCAAAACTTGCATACACCAAATGAGACATATGGCTATCCTTGTTATCCTTTGCATATGGTAATCAGGCTTCACTGTGTGGCTTGTTGAGTACGTTGTAGTACTCACTCTTGCTTAATTAACCCATTTTAGAGTATCAAGATGCTGGAGAGTTCCAAGAAGTCGTAGATGGCGACACTGTGTGGTTTTAGTCTCGATCTTCGCTCAAACTGCCTGTGGAGTGCTTTTGTGATGTAAACACTATAATTTGTGCTTGCCGCGCTATTGTAAACTCTGGTCGTTAGGCCTTACTTTACTTAAAACTGTTGCATTTGGATGTTAACCTGGTGATGTACATTTGGTTCCCTACGGTTAATCTTCCTGGGTAGCCGTAGTGGTAATTAAGCGGCCTCCCTGAAAAGGGCGGTCCGTCACACTCAAGATGGTGTTTGGCTCGTTTTCTTTCCACATCAACTTAGGAGGATGACGTCTCGAAATCGCCTCATGTAATGTGGAAGCCAATGTAGTCAAGACCTGGATCAAATTCCTTGAGGATACCTGGCAGCTACAGTCCTCATACAATGAAAAGAAGGAAAATTGAAAACATCGTATGTGACAATAATTCCTGTACAGTCCTCTTATTGCTTCTTTTACATGCTACTTCTCTTTTTCATGTAGCAGTTAGACTTATAGTTAGAAAACTGTTCCACTATGCAATCTATTGTGGATGAACTTACGTGCTGACCTGTTTCACCCTTTTGTAATATGTTATTGTGTTCTCAGTGATGAGTTGGGGAGATGTGTGAGTAATTTTCTGAAGTTGACCAAACATCACCTTTTGGCATTCAAAGTAAGTCGATTCTTGTTTATCGTAGCATCCAGGCACTAGTATACGTGTCTCCATTCGTTACATCTCATCTGCGAGTTTTGTATTTATCAGGAAGTTGTACTAAGCCCGTCGATTGAGAGTATCCAAACATATGTGGATAACTAGGCGGTCTTGAACTTAAGGTACATCAGTTTCTTTTTGTTATCTATTTCTATTTCATGTACTCGAAGTGTGCAATTGATTTCATAATTAGGATTTGGACTTTTCTTGTAGGGAAGAGACTAGAGAACATGAAGATGACGAAGCATCTCACGAAGCATCTCAGAAGGCAAACGCACGTAAATGCCTTGAGGAGGATATTTGGAAACTGAAAAGAAAGTTCTACACCGCCACTTAGCTTAAGCTTGAATTTACAAATTTCAAGTGCTATTTTTCTTTTACCAGTTGATTTCTTGCACGTGCTTTCGCATTTCTCTTGCATGATATTATTGAACATGCTTGAAGCAGGCTCCAAAATGATATGGTCATTTGTCAGACAAATCATTCCATATTTTTCTTTAGTTTTACAGCTTCTAAACATGTTCAGCTTTTCCTAGGAAAATAGATGTAACTGGCTGATGTTAGTAATGATATTTTCAGATCATAAATGCTTTCAGCATCGCCAATCACATAACGAAGTTGTCTTATTTTGAGCAAGGGGCTAATTTCAGGTACTATCGGCTGTTCTCTCCTTGATGTAAGATAGTGGCCACACTATCAGAAGAAGCTAAGTCTTCCTCTTCAGAAAAGGTGTTTGTGCATAAATAGCTCAAGTAAGCACTGACACCGCTCTTTTCTAAGCTTCTGTAATGCTAGAAGGATTTCTTTTCATGCTTTATGTTACTTTCTGTGGTTCATGTTACTTTCTATGGTTTAATGTTATCTTTTATGTTACTTTTATAATTCATGTTATCCTTTAAATTTGCATCCATGTGATCTTTACTAGTTGAATTTGGAACACCCAACTTCACATATTTATTCAGGAGAGATGACCCAGAGGTCAACAACCTAATTGCTGAGATTGAGAAAACGAGGGAAGCATTTGAATCTATAGAAAGGCCAATACTAAGCATAGAAGCCCACAAATCGAAACTACCTGATCGAAACTACCTGAGGAGAGATCTGAATTGAGCCCGTCGCCTATTCAAGCACCTGCTACCCCTAACGCCGCCCATGTTGACTCTCCAAAATCTCCCATGAAGGCCGAGCTGTTAGAAAATAATCTAAGTGCTAAATCATCTAGCCTAAGTCATGATCACTAACTTGAATGCGGAAATAAATCATTAGGACTAACCCGGTGTAGATGAAGCCATTATCAATTGCTCGGTGATGCTCTTGATGTGTTGGTGGAGAAGAAGCAGTGGGGAAGAAGATCACCGTGAACCTCATGGTGACGGCGGTAGTCTTCGTTAGACCGTGCGCAAAAACCTAGATCGGAAGGTATCTTAGGAGAGTAGTAAGCTCAAGAACAAATCAAAAGTGAGTTCCGGGTGCTCTCCTTTCTTTTCTCGCGCAGGCCAACGGGACCAACACCCATCCTTTTATTTTGTATGCTCCCGATTAAAGCGTCGTTAGTGGCTATTAGATCCGAAATTTTCGGAATTAGTTGGTTGACTGAGATCACCACTAACATTCTCCCACTTGATCGAAAGGCCAATAGCATAAGTTCATACTGAACAGAACAACACACTAAGATAAAGTATTACAGCGGTTAATAAAGTCACCGCTGAAACCCCAGTATCTATAGTGTACAATTCTATCTTAATGGAATAATCACTTACTCTTAATGGGAGTTTGGTTTTACTCTTATGGTCCTTATTTCCAGAATCAGAAGCTTTCTAATAAACCCATGCCGGCAACATGCTCTCGTAAGAGACTGGGTGGTAAGCCTTTAGTGATCGGATCCGCAAGCATAAACTTGGTGCTTATATGCTTGACATTAATTGTCTGATCCTGAATTCTATCTTTCACAACATGATACTTAATGTCAATGTGTTTGGCAGCACCACTTGACTTGTTGTTACTTGAATAGAAAACTGCGGCCTTATTATCGCAGTACACTATTAGTGGTTTAGATATACTGTCAACCACTCTTAGTCCGGGAATAAAGTTCTTAAGCCATACAGCCTGCCCAGTAGCCTCATAACATGCCACAAACTCAGCCTGCATCGTTGATGATGCAGTAAGAGATTGTTTGGAGCTTTTCCACGAAATGACTCCTCCCGCAAGTGTGAAGATATAACTTGATGTGGATATCTTAGTATCTACATAACCTGCAAAGTCAGCGTCTGAATAACCCACAACCTCAAGGTCATCAGACTTCTTATATGTGAGCATGAAATGCTTAGTGACTTGCAAATAACGCAAGACTTTCTTAACGGCTTTCCAGTGGTCCAACCCTGGATTTGATTGGTATCTGCCAAGCATCCCGGTTACAAATGCTAAATCAGGGCGAGTACAGACTTGAGCATACATAATGCTTCCGACAGCTGAAGCATAAGGAATCCCCTTCATCTGATCAGTTTCTAATTGATTCCTTGGACATTGGAATGTTCCAAATTTATCGCCCTTTACAATAGGAGCAGGCATGACAGAGCAGTTATGCATATTATATCTCTTAAGCACTCTGTCAATGTATGCCTTTTGGGATAAGCCTAATATCCCTTTGGACTTATCTCGGTGAATCTCAATGCCCAGAACATAAGAGGCATCACCAAGATCCTTCATGTCAAAATTAGCTGAAATAAATCTTTTGGTCTCATACAGCATATCCATATCGCTGCTAGCCAATAAGATATCATCCACATAAAGTACTAAAATAGTGAATTTGCTCCCCCTTAATCTTAATGTATATGCAATTGTCCACATCATTTTCTTTGAAACCGAAATTTCTTATGGTCTCATCGAACTTAAGATACCATTGTCTAGACGCCTGCTTTAGTTCATAGATGGATTTCTTAAGTCTGCATCCCATATGTTCCTTGCCTTCCATGACAAAACCTTCCGGTTGAGCCATGAAAACATCCTCATGCAAGTCACCATTAAGGAATGCAGTTTTGACATCCATCTGATGTAGCTCTAAATCATAATGAGCAACAAGCGTCATGACAATTCTTAGCGAATCTTTCTTTAAGACGGGAGAGAAAGTATCAATATAATCTATCCCTTCTCTTTGTGTAAACCCTTTTGCTACAAGCCTTGCCTTGAATCTTTCGACATTTCCCTTGGAGTCATGCTTAGTTTTGTAGACCCATTTACACCCTACTGTTTTGACTCCATCAGAAATTTCTACCAGATCCTAGACGTCATTAATGCTCATAGACTTTATTTCATCCTGCATGGCCTCAAGCCACTTGGATGAATCCTTAGACACCATAGCCTCCTTAAAAGATGTAGGATCATCTACCTTCCCTATGTCGCATACATCTTCATTCATGTATACAACATAATCATTAGGGATGGCTGATCTTCTTTCCCGCTGTGATCTCCTTAGTGGTTCATTAGTTGTAACAGGAGGTTGTTGAGGCTCATCGTTAGGTGTTGTACTGTTGATAGCTGAATCCTCAGATAGGAGTTCAACTCCAGGATTCTCAGCTGGAGGTATAACTATATGAGGTAAAGGAACGATAGTCTCTTGGATTATCGGCAATGGTACATAAGTCCGAAACTCTTCAAGATCTACTTTCCTAGCCTCTGAGCTCCCACTGATTTCATCATTCTCTAAGAACACAGCATGGCGGGTTTCCACAAACTTAGTGATATGATTTGGACAATAAAACCGATATCCTTTAGATCTTTCAGGATATCCAATAAAATGGCAACTTATTGTCTTAGGATCCAATTTTCCAAGATGTGGATTAAAGACTTTAGCTTCAGCAGGACAACCCCACACACGTAAATACTTTAGACTCGGTTTCCTTCCAGTCCACAATTCATAAGGGGTCTTAGGGACTGATTTACTGGGAACCCGATTTAATATGTGTGCGGCTGTCTTTAATGCTTCCATCCACAGACTAACTAGTAAACTGGAGCAACTCATCATGCTACGCACCATATCCATAAGGGTGCGATTGCGCCTTTCTGCTACTCCATTTTGTTGAGGTTCACCAGGTGTGGAATATTGTGCTACTATGCCATTTTCTGAAAGGAACTTAGCGAATGGACCGGGAATTTGTCCATAAGGAGCATGTCTCCCATAATATTCTCCTCCACGATCTGATCTCACTACTTTAATCTTTAAATAGAGCTGATTTTCTACTTCAGCCTTAAAGATTTTGAATTTATCGAGTGATTCAGATCGATCGCGAATGGGGAAAAATATAACCATAACGGGAGAAGTCGTTAGTGAACGTGATAAAGGAGTTATACCCATCAACTGAAGTCACATGAAAAGGTCCACATATTTCAGTGTGGATTAATTCTAAAATTCATATGCTTCGTGAGGCTCCTTTCTTAATTTGTTTTACATATTTCCCTTTAATGCAATCAATACAATGATCTGAGTCAGAGAAGTCTAGAGGTTGGAGTATCTCTTCCTTAATGAGACGTTCCATTCTCCCCTTTGAAATGTGGCCCAAACGACAGTGCCACAATTTCGATGAAGTCTCATCACTTAGACTTCTCTTCCGCTTACTAGTAGCATCACACACATTCATCGATACATGAGATTCAGAGAGATGAATCATATAGAGCTTGTCTTGTTGAATTGCGACATTATATTCTCCCTAGAATGATTTTTTTTTGTTCCTCCTGGACGCACATGGCAATCAATTCGCTCATAGTCCACTTCTCCTTTCTGAGTGCTGAGTGTCATAATTGATCATGAAAGGACCAAACTCAGTAGAAGGGAATTCATAATGAAGTGGACTAGAAACCTTTAGAGATTTCCATGCCATGCCCTTAAGTTTTGCAGCCATATCTGTCATACCATGATATGCTCTCTTAGGCCACTTGAGTCATCGTACTTGGAGGTGAGCATCCTCATAATTAAGTACTGGCACATACTTTTGAGGAGCCCTTAAACTGCTCCTTGACTGAGTGCAAGTACTGCTTAGCGTTGTCGAATTCAGGGATTGCTCCCCTTATTCCAACAGATATGGTGCTCTTCATTATCATCAAGGACATGCGATTGGACCGCTCCCACTTCTTCGCTGTTAAGTCATAGAGTGTTTTTTTTTATTGAAACTCTCATCATCAGCGGCAGGAGCTATTGGAGCGTTCTCACGTAATGCATAGTCCAAGTCCATAATTCCAAGAACGATTTGCAATTTTTCTTTCTAAGAGGGGAAGTTAGTTCTAGAGAGTTGTTTAATGCCATTTAAAGTATTGACAATGTTGGACGTATTCATTATTGAATAAATATATATATACATATATGAATAAGGTAATGTCTGGCATGAAATTAACCCTACGTTGGTCTGATTAATAACATGCTAATGACGAGAAATTTAATAGTTCTAATTCGCATCACCGTTGGGCAGAAACGAAAAAGAACTAAATTAA
Organism: Rhipidocladum racemiflorum; assembly: GCA_036346355.1. Classification (NCBI taxonomy): domain Eukaryota; kingdom Viridiplantae; phylum Streptophyta; class Magnoliopsida; order Poales; family Poaceae; genus Rhipidocladum; species Rhipidocladum racemiflorum. The sequence continues at coordinate 79,972,875 of CM070577.1, forward strand.
CTTATGGGTAACACATGGTCATAAACAACGTTGGTCAGATATAATCATGGTTATAACATAATCCCAGTTTTAATTTAAATAGGTATGATACATAGTTATAATCAACTTTGGTCAGAATATAACTATGATCACAAATTAATCCCAAACACTATTAAATCTCCAATCAATATTTCTCGTTGGTTCCATATTAATCAGAGACAATATTAAAAAAAAATCGTAAAATAAAATTAATGGACACATTAATTAACTTGCTCAAAATTAATCATTAAACATAATAATAATCCCCGGGTAAAAATAATATTTGAACAACATTTGCTGAATAAGGCATAATAAGCAAATATTGAAGTGAGATAAATAATAGTCATCACATTAATTTATTGGCCCAGAAGATTAATCATAAAATTACTTTTATAATTCATGTTATCCTTTAAATTTGCATCCATGTGATCTTTACTAGTTGAATTTGGAACACCCAACTTCACATATTTATTCAGGAGAGATGACCCAGAGGTCAACAACCTAATTGCTGAGATTGAGAAAACGAGGGAAGCATTTGAATCTATAGAAAGGCCAATACTAAGCATAGAAGCCCACAAATCGAAACTACCTGAGGAGAGATCTGAATTGAGCCCGTCGCCTATTCAAGCACCTGCTACCCCTAACGCCGCCCATGTTGACTCTCCAAAATCTCCCATGAAGGCCGAGCAGCAGCTGGATCCTGATGCCGAGCTTGCAAACCTGAGAGCAGTGGTTGGGAAAGACGAGAAAGATTACTCGGGTGAGGAGATCAGCGGGTGGTAGTTTGATGAGCTCGAAGAGGAGAGCTGAAGGCTGACATATTATCCGAATCAAGCAACAAAAAACTACCGACATGTATGATTCCAGTTCTGGCGCGCCCGAGAAGTAGAACTGTGCACAGTTGGATGATGCACATAAACGTCGTTGGTGATTGTGTTGTCGCTCTATGTGGACATGCAGATTGAACTGTGTAACCCTGGCAAGACATTTCCTATTTGTTCGTTCTTGCCATGAACATATTGCATTTTACATGTATAATTTGTTGGATGTATTGGGGGTGGTCCAAAATACCGTTTGCTGCAATCGGTTGAAATTGAACGTGGAAACTACAATCATTGATTGTATTGATTGTATACAAAGGATCTTTTCGTAATTCTGAAGGATATATTCATAATTAAGAGGAATGGAGGTGCTTTTTCGCAAAAACGGGAGGCAGGACATGTGGAGAGGCTCTCCTTGCGGGAAGTCTCCCGATTATAATAGGTTGGATATTTTCGTAATTCGGAAGAACCTATTCGTAATTTAGAGGAATGGAGGGGCTTTTTCGAAAAATGGGAGGGAGGACATGCGGAGAGGCTCTCCTTGCGGGAAGTCTCCCGGTTATAATAGGTTGAGTATGTGAGGCAGCGAGCAAAGCGATGATATAGATTTCGCTGGAAGAGCTCCCTGCTTTCTTATTGCATTGTATTAATGGTTCAAACTTCAAAAGAATAAAGAAAGGAAAATAATGTACATCTGATTATAACAATTTCGCTGGAAGAGCTCCCTGCTTTCTTATTGCACTGTATTAATAGTTCAAACTTCAAAAGAATAAAGAAAGGAAAATAATGTACATCTGATTATAACAATTTAGCGGCAATTTAGTAACATGATCTCATAAAAACTAAATGAAAACAAAAAAAAAACAAAAAATCAAACGACTACTACAAAGGATTTTTTCGTAATTTGGAAAGACCTATTCATAATTTAGAGGAATGGAGGGGCTTTTTCGCAAAAATGGGAGGGAGGACATGTGGAGAGACTCCTTGCGGGAAGTCTCCCGATTATAATAGGTTGGATCTTTTCGTAATCCGGAAGGACCTTTTTGTAATTTAGAGGAATCGAGGGGCTTTTTCGCAAAAACGGGAGGGAGGACATGTGGAGAGGCTCTCCTTGTGGGAAGTCCCCCGGTTATAATAGGTTGAGTATGTGAGGCAGCGAGCAAAGCGGTGATATAGATTTCGCTGGAAGAGCTCCCTACTTTCTTATTGCATTGTATTAATAGTTCAAACTTCAAAAGAATAAAGAAAGGAAAATAATGTACATCTGATTATAACAATTTAGCGGCCATTCAGTAACATGATCTCATAAAAAATGAAAACAAAAAAAAGAAAATAATGTACATCTGATTATAACAATTTCGCTGGAAGAGCTCCCTGCTTTCTTATTGCACTATATTAATAGTTCAAACTTCAAAAGAATAAAGAAAGGAAAATAATGTACATCTGATTATAACAATTTAGCGGCAATTTAGAAACATGATCTCATAAAAACTAAATGAAAAGCAAAAAAATCAAATGACTACTAAAAAGGATCTTTTCGTAATTCGGAAGGACCTATTCATAATTTAGAGGAATGGAGGGGCTTTTTCGCAAAAATGGGAGGGAGGACATGTGGAGAGACTCCTTGCGGGAAGTCTCCCAATTATAATAGGTTGGATCTTTTCGTAATCCGGAAGGATCTTTTCATAATTTAGAGGAATGGAGGGGCTTTTTCACAAAAACGGGAGGGAGGACATGTGGAGAGGCTCTCCTTGCGGGAAGTCTCCCGGTTATAATCGGTTGAGTATGTGAGGCAGCGAGCAAAGCGGTGATATAGATTTCGCAGGAAGAGCTCCCTGCTTTCTTATTGCATTGTATTAATAGTTCAAATTTCAAAAGAATAAAGAAAGGAAAATAAGGTACATCTGATTATAACAATTTAGCGGCAATTCAGTAACATGATCTCATAAAAACTAAATGAAAACAAAAAAAAAGAAAATAATGTACATCTGATTATAACAATTTCGCTGGAAGAGCTCCCTGCTTTCTTATTGCACTGTATTAATAGTTCAAACTTCAAAAGAATAAAGAAAGGAAAATAATGTACTTCTGATTATAACAATTTAGCGGCAATTTAGTAACATGATGTCATAAAAACTAAATGAAAACCAAAAAAAATCAAACGACTACTACAAAGGATCTTTTCGTAATTCGGAAGGACTTATTCATAATTTAGAGGAATGGAGGGGCTTTTTCGCAAAAATGGGAGGGAGGACATGTGGAGAGACTCCTTGCGGGAAGTCTCCTGATTATAATAGGTTGGATCTTTTCGTAATCCGGAAGGATCTTTTCGTAATTTAGAGGAATGGAGGGGCTTTTTCACAAAAACGGGAGGGAGGACATGTGGAGAGGCTCTCCTTGCGGGAAGTCTCCCAGTTATAATCGGTTGAGTATGTGAGGCAGCGAGCAAAGAGGTGATATAGATTTCGCTGGAAGAGCTCCCTGCTTTCTTATTGCATTGTATTAATAGTTCAAATTTCAAAAGAATAAAGAAACGAAAATAATGTACATCTGATTATAACATTTAGCGGCAATTCAGTAACATGATCTCATAAAAACTAAAAGAAAAAAAAAGGAAAATAATGTACATCTGATTATAACAATTTCGCTGGAAGAGCTCCCTGCTTTCTTATTGCACTTTATTAATAGTTCAAACTTCAAAAGAATAAAGAAAGGAAAATAATGTACATCTGATTATAACAATTTAGCGGCAATTTAGTAACATGATGACGAGTGCACATACCATGGGTACCCCCATCAGCCCGGGACCACGAACGGGCTGACCTCCTTGAAAGCCCAGTTCTGGCGAAAGGCCCGTAGGCCGTAAAGAGTGGGCCTGGCCCCTGTTTAGAACCAGCCCCTGGTGGCCGATGGAGTCCGACCTTTTAGGTCAGAGCACGCGGTCGGCCAACTCCACCAGCGCTCGAGGCGACAGGACCCGCGCTGGCGTCAGGACAACTGCCCTGCGTACGCGACGTCCCCTGACGTCCGTACCAGGGTAGGCGGCCCCTTCCCGAGAATGTCAGAGGACCCGCCAAAGTCAAGCCCCAGTCCCGTCATCCTGACACACCACGGAGGAGGGCGCCCCTTCCCGAGGCCAAGCTGAGGTCAAACACCATTTAATCGCCGTAGCTGACGGTTGTACAGAACGGTGCGTCACTCTGTCAGCCCGGCCGAAGACCACTTGCCGCAGGACTACCAACCCAGCGTAGGGTTGGGTGAGGCCGGTCGGACGACAAGACAGAAGACCAGACTCCAAGGCGTACAGTACCCCTTCCTTTTTCTCTCCAAACTCCCATGTAACCTACTGCCTCCGAGTATATAAGGAGAAGCAGGGCTCCGGGGGAGGGAAAAAAACGAACGAACAAGCAAGCAACCCAGCGAAAACCAATCGAGCACAAGGGAGATTGATCCATCAAACCCTTGTAACCCTTGGTTCATCTCACGAATACAATACATCCCAATGGCCCGAACTGGAGTAGGGACATTCGGCTCGAACCAGTATAAACCCCTGACTTCCTGAGTCAACCATTCGAGGAGAGGGAGCGCGCGACCCCCACTAACAAAAAATTTGTATTGCCGGTGCACGAAACACCGACAGTTGGCGCGCCAGGTTGGGGCTTCGCGCGTCATCAACGCTTCCATCTTTGGATTCCCACCACTTTCGTCCTCGATGGCTTCTGCCTCGCGCATCGACGGCGCACCAGCGCCGAGGGGCTGGATCCGCTTCGGCACCCTCGGCTTCATCGCTACGGCAGCAGGAGAGCTCGTGCTCGTCCCCGCCGCAATTCGCGACCAGGTCTTCTCCGGGAGCCTGGGCGCAGTCGCCGATATCCTCGGCAACCTCCGCCTCGAGGCCCCGGCGCGGGTCACGGAGGCGGGCTTACCACATACCGGCGTCGCCTCGGGTGATGCTGCGTACGAGTCGCGACCGACGATGGTTTCGCCATCCATGGGCTCCCGGCTCGTGGCCATGACCGGCTACATGCCAACTTCCCTCCATGACCTGCTGGGGGACTCCTCCAGCCGCAGTTCCAGCTCCGACAGGGAGTATCCCCCGCGCAGGACATTCTCCCGCGAGTGCAACATGGCGGGCGCGACGGAGCCATCCGCCACACCCGCAACTCCCGGAACCCTCCTCCCACGCGTCGAAGTGCGGGGGGATGGGTCCCGGCGGGAGTACGACGCGGGCTTCCAGACTCGCCTTGCCGACCTCCAGCGTCAGCGTGAGGAGCTAGACGCCCGCAAGGCTGAACTCGACAAACTCCAGGGCGACCTGGAGCGACGTCAGCCTGAGCCACCGCTGGTCTCTGGCGCGCGCGCACGCGTGCGCCAGGTCCATCACCAGCTGGCCGAGGGGACGGACGATCTCCCGTTCTTCCCCCACGCCAACCAAAACATCGCCGCGGTAGCAATGCTGCTCCGCAGGCTGCCTGAGCCGACGGACGTAGACGCCAAGGCCACATACTAGAACCTTCGGGGGCTGGTGGAATGTGCTGTCGTCCAGCACGCCCAGGGTTTCGGTTCCCGATGCTCAGGTACGGCCTCGGGTCACCCAGGCCATTCCCCTTCGCGGGGTAATCAGACCCCGGCCGCGACGGCTCCGCATCACGAGCTTCCCCAGGCATCGCGCACCCCGGTGCACCACCGCCTGGGGGACAACCATGACCTTCATGCCACCCTCGAGGCGCGGAGGAGAGTTGCCGACACGGCGCCATCATCACAGGTTGCGGATAGCGGGTGTAACACCCCAAAATTTTGCTTTTCTTAAATTCATGTGTGATTTGGCACTTTGGTGAATTTTTGGAATTTTTTGGAATTTATTTGGATTTATTTGGAATTTATTTGAATTTATTCCATTTTGAAATAATTAAAGAATTTAATTTTGCAAATAAAATTTTGTTGGAAATATTTTATTTGAGTCCCAAATACCCTAAAATATTTTCCAGAATTTTTCCGAATTTTTCAGTATTTTGCTATTTTTAATGAATTAAATGAATTACTGGAAAATATTTTAATTAATAAATCGCTGGAAAATCAAACCGAGTCGATTCTTGTTCATCCGCCAGAGGCAGAGTCGGACTCGAGTTCGAGTCCGACCCGAAGTCACGTGACTCGGCCAGAACTCACTCGGCCGAAGCCTTAATCGCGTGATGGTTGGATCTTGATCCAACGGCCACGATTGAGCCACGCCACCGAGCCCGAGCCCGACCGAGGCGGCCCGGCTCGCCGAGTCCGACCGGACCCAATCTCGCGCACGGTTGGATCTCGATCCAGCGGTGGCGCGTGCCACGTCACCCCTGTCAGACGCCGCCGGACTCCGCCGCCGCAACGGAGAGGACCTCGGATTCCGCGCGTTTCACGGACGCCGAGGGCCCTATTTATTGCGCCGCCACCCGTGTCGGGATCGCCGCTTCATTGCGCACCCGTAGCCCTAGACAACGTTGCCTGAGCCGCCGCCGTTGAGCCACAATCGCTCGCCGGAGTTGCCTCTTCCCTCCGCCGTGGTTCTTTGCCGATTGCGGCCATCTCCGTCGTCCTCCGCCGCCGTTGAGGTCAGATCTGGAACCGGGAGACCAAGCCGCGTCGGAAGGGACCTTTCGCATCGCCGGAGCACGCTCGAAGCGCCGTTGCCGTGGTCGTCGTCCCCAACTCCGACAAGCCAGCGCCGCCGTGGACCATCGACGGACTTCAAGCTCCCCCAGCCGTCGGATCTTCATCCAAGGGCCCAGATTTCGCCACGTCATCTCACGGTGAGATTTCGTCCAAAATCCCAGATCCAATCTCGACCGTTGGATCTAGATCCAACGGTCCAGATCAACCGTGTTCACCCCAAGCGCGTGAGTCCAGATCCAATCTGGACCGTTGATTTTCAAATCAACGGTCGAGATCTAGCCACGTGTCCGGATGGTCGACCGTCGCGTCGCTGCCGCCCATGCGCTGGCGCGGTGGACGCCGACACGCGGGCCCGTGATGTCGGCCCGCCAAACCGCACCATGACGCCACGCCGACGCCATGGCGGGCTCAAGATGTCACGGGCCGTCCCAAATGAGCGCCGACGCCAAGAATGACGCCACGGGTCCCACTGCCGCTGTGGCCGAGTCCCGCCGACGCAAGAAGTGACGCCACCCGAGGGGGACCCACCGCCGCTGACAAAGAAGCCGTGGACCGAGACCACGGTAGACACGAGCCGGCGTGGACCAAGTCCATGGACCGGTGACGTCGACCAACCAATCAGGGGATGCCACGTGTCCAGGTTGACGCAATAAATGATTTTCAGAAAAAGAAAATGATTTAATAATTCGGTTTAATAATTGATTTGAATTTCAAAACTTCAAACGCTTATAACTTTTGCGTTTCAACTCCGATTTGAGTGATTCAAATTTCTAAATTTGTATAAAATTGAGATCTACCTAAATATGAATTTTATTTAATTTTTGGACTAAAGTTTTTCTCTGTAAAATTATTTAATTGATTATTTAAACTTTAAATAATCATAACTTTTGCGTTTTAACTCCAAATTTGACGATTCCAGTTTCTAAAAATTCATAAAATTATGTTCTCTCTGTTTATGGATTTTATTTGGATGTTTGGACACTTTTTGCCTATTGTTTATTCGTGTATTTGCTATTTGCACGCTTTACGAGTAGACGTTGAAGTGCCGGAAGGATTCGAGGGAGAAGTATTGACTCAGGATCCAACTCAAGACCAAGAACAAGTACTTTTTGAAGGCAAGTTGTGCTTTGACCATGTTGATCCTATTTCGAAATCTATTTTGATTTAACCTATTGCATGCTAGTTCAATTAGAAAATACTTTATTTAAATATGGGGGATTAGATAAATACCAATTTGCTGTATGACACCTTGATTATTTAAATATGTGCCATGACCCCTTGTCACCCTAGTTGTGGTTTACTAGTTGGACATTATTAAATTGCCAACATGGGTTTTAGACCGTTGTAGTATATTGCTTAGACCTGCTACGTGCTCATGACATGATTTTGGACAATCAAATGCTAATATTGACTTAATGATATATTGAACCTGTTTTGGAAAGGTATCATGTGATGTTGATGGCACGTGGTGCATGGTAATCAACTGGGGTTTGATAAATAGTTTTCGACAGGGGCATGTGGCAAGAGTAATCAGGTGGGCCAGTTGTGGCATTGGGGATGTTGATTTGGTTCTTCGGGTAGTCTTGCCCTGGTCACCCTAAGGACTTAACCTTGCAAGCCTTTGAACTGGGTCTAACGTGCAACCACATGTCTGTAATGGGACGGACCTAGTTGACTAAGTTGCTGATAACGCACTGTGGGACCTCGGAGGTCAACTACACCCTTTGTGTAAGTTATGCGGGGAGCGTCTGGGTGAGGCCAGTACTCCATCTAACGGTTGATTGGCCTAAACTTCGCCTTAGCTAAGGGAAGGGTTAGTGTGCAATAACCGGGGAGGACCACTTGTATTGTTAGAAGTTTCCGAAAGACTTTGTTACGGGAACTCGCCTTTGTGGTGTTTGACTGTATCTTGTGGGTAAAGTGCATAACCTCTGCAGAGTGTAGAATCTATTCGAATAGCCATGTCCGCGGTATTGGACATCGCTCGGGAATTACAGTCAAGGGTTAGATTTTCTCAAAAAATAACTTGGATCTGAAAGGTTGGATTGGAATAATAATGATGTTGGTGGAAATGTGGATTAGGATGGGAAAGATGTTTACTAAACTCCTTGAAAAGTTATCTATGCTATACTTGTTTCTACTGCTTTCGAATCTACTTATGTTACTTGTCAAATGCTGTTTACTGCAAATATACCTTGAGCTATTCCTTTGTACCAAGCCATGCATATAGTATATTAGCTTTGCATTACGTGCATGACTTGCTGAGTACCAAGTACTCACCCTTGCCACAATACAACACCAGTTGAAGAGGAGACTACACCAGCTTTGGAGGAGGAGCTCCAAGAGGATCCGTCTACTTAGGGAGCGAGCCCAGTCAGTTGCCTGTGGTATACTGGATGGCGCCACGAAGTTAATTGATTTTCCGCTGCTATTATTTCTCTCTTAATAAGTTTCGCCTTGCGAGGCGTATATTTGTAACTTGGCCATAAGGTCAAGTAACCAGTTTGGTTATTTAAATAAAAGTACTTTGTTAGTATCGAATGGTATGATTGTGATATTTACCGATGTTAAGACTGTGTGCACTAGCGCGTTCCTGGACTAGTGTTGAATACACAGAGGGTCCGGATTTGCAAATTCGGGGTCCCGACAGCGGGCGGCGCGACCGCAGCGATCCGGGACCCGATGGCCCCGAACCGCAGGCGTTCACCCGCGCCATCCGCAACGCCGATTTCCCGGCCAGATTCCGGGCCCCGGCCAACATAGCCAAGTACACAGGGGCCAAAAACCCGAGTGTTTGGCTGGAGGATTACGGACTCGCCTACCGGGCAGGGGGAGCGACGGATGATTTCTTTGTCATCCAGTACCTCCCCATCTACCTCGCAGATTCTGCCTGGGCCTGGCTCGACTACCTGCCCGCCGACACCATCGGGAGCTGGGCCGACCTGACGAACCTCTTTGTCGGGAACTTCCCGGGCACGTATAAACGCCCTGGCAACTCCTGGGATTTGAAGAGCTGCAAGCAGCAACCGGGGGAGACCCTCCGGGACTACATTCGCCGCTTCTCCCAGTAGTGCAACGAGCTCCCCGACATCCGTGACGTCGATGTCGTCGGGGCATTCATCTACGGCACCACCTGCGAGGCTCTGGTCCACAAGTTGGGCTGCGCGAAGCCCCGGACCACCAAGGAGCTCCTCGACATCGCCACTAACCACGCCTCCGGTGAGGAGGCCGTGGGGGCCATCTTCGAACGGAAGGTGACCCGCAAAGTGTCTGGCTCCGAGGCCGGCACCCCTTTCGACCGCTCCGACAAGAAGAAACGGAAGGGGAAGCAAGGCCATGAAGGTCGCATGGTCGCCGCTGTCGACCGCCCTGCCAAGCAGCAGGCTTGGCAGACGCTCGACCGTTTCGAGAGGTTGATGGATAGTCCGTGCCCGAACCACGACTATCCCGTCAAACACAAGTACCGGGACTGCGAAGTCCTGAAGCGGTTTCTCTCCGGGAACCCCACGACGTCGTGGGGCAAGGGGAAGAAGCGCGACCCGGCGCCCAACGCCAGGGCGAAGGTTGACGAGACGACCGACGAGTTTTCGCAACTCGACGGTTGCCTCGTGATCTTCGGTGGGGCGGAGTGCTACGCCGACAAGCGTCGGTTGAAGCTCGCCCACCGTGAAGTCCACACGGCGACCCCCGCCATGCCTAGCTACCTGAGGTGGTCGGAGTGCCCGATCGCCTTCGATCGGACCGACCACCCCGACCACGTCCCGCACCCAGGGCGATACCCGCTCGTCGTCGACCCCATCGTGGGACGAAACACCTGACCAAGGTGCTTATGGATGGCGGCAATGGTCTCAACATCATGTATGTTGAGACCCTGGACGCCCTGGGGGTCCCACGCTCTGCCCTCCGGCCGAGCAAGGCGCCTTTCCACGGCGTCATTCCAGGCCAACAGGCCCATCCGCTCGGGCAACTTCTGCACCGAGAGCCTTACTTTTGAGGTCGTGGATTTTCCCAGCTCCTACCACGCCATCTTGGGGAGGCCGTGCTACGCGAAGTTCATGGCGGTCCCCAACTACACCTACCTCAAGCTGAAGATGCCGGGGCCACAGGGCGTCATCACCATGGCCGCGTCCTTTCAGCTCACTTACAACTGCGAGCAGAGCAGTTGTGAGCTAGACTCAACGGTCGTCACTTCCGCTGAGCTCGCCCGTCTCCAGGAAAGGCCCCCCGAGTCTGCCCCCGATTCCAGCAAGTCGGGGTCGAGTTCCTTCATGTCCGCGGAGGACACGAAGGAGGTCGCGGTCGATCTCGAGGATTCCGCCAAGACTGTACGGATCGGGGCCGCCCTCCCTGCCAAATAGGAAAGCGCTCTCGTCGACTTCCTCCGAGCAAACCGAGACGTCATCGCCTGGAGACCCTCGGACATGCTGGGAGTTCCGAAGGAAGCCGCCGAGCACTCCCTCAATATCCGACCGGGCTCCAGACCGGTCGCCCAACGCCTGCGCCGCTTCGACGAAGAAAAGCGCCGGGCCATTGGGGAAGAGATCGCCAAACTTTTGGCCGCTGGCTTTGTAAGGGAGGTACGTCACCCCGAGTGGCTCGCCAATCCCGTTCTTGTAAAGAAAAAGTCAGGGCAATGGAGAATGTGTGTTGACTACACGAGCCTCAACAAGGCCTGTCCGAAGGACCCGTTCCCATTGCCTCGTATCGACCAAGTTGTAGATTCCACCGCCGGGTGTGAGTCCCTTTCCTTTTTGGACGCCTACTCGGGCTACCACCAGATCAAGATGAAGGAGTCCGACCAGCTCGCGACCTCCTTCATCACTCCGTATGGCTCGTACTGTTACGTCACGATGCCCTTTGGTCTGAAGAACGCGGGCGCAACATACCAGCGATGTATGCAAGCGTGTTTTTCCGACCAAATAGGCCGTAACATCGAGGCCTACGTCGACGACATCGTTGTCAAAACCAAGAAGGCCGATGACCTTGTCACCGACCTGGAGGAAACTTTTGCGAACCTTCGGCGGTTTCGCATAAAGCTCAACCCCGAGAAGTGTGTCTTCGGGGTCCCGAAGGGAAAGTTGCTCGGCTTCATCGTCTCCGAGCGCGGCATCGAAGCCAACCGCGATAAGATCTCTGCCATCATGAGGATGGGGCCGATCAACGATCTGAAGGGGGTCCAGAGGCTGATGGGGTGTCTCGCGGCTCTGAGCCGCTTTGTGTCCCGCCTCGGCGAGCGCGGGATGCCACTCTACAAGCTGATGAAGAAATCCGACCGCTTTTGCTGGACCCAAGAAGCTCAGGAAGCTCTCAGTCGACTGAAGGAGTTTCTGACTTCGCCTCTGGTATTGGTCGCCCTAGAACCGCAGGAGCCGTTGCTCCTCTACATTGCCGCCATAACCCAGGTCGTCAGCGCAGCGCTTGTCGTGGAGCGAGCGGAAGAAGGCCGCGTCTTCAAGGTGCAGAGGCCGGTCTACTTCGTCAACGAAGTACTCTCCGAAACAAAGGTTCGGTACCCTCAGGTATAGAAGCTATTATATTCGGTGCTCATCACAAAGAGGAAGCTGGTCCACTACTTCGACCGGCACCCCGTCTCCGTGGTGACCTCGTTACCTCTCGGAGAAATAGTCCACAACCGCGACGCCACCGGAAGGATCGCCAAGTGGGCTCTTGAGCTCAATGGCCTCGACATATCGTACGTCCCTAGGACGGCGATCAAGTCGCAGGTCTTGGCTGACTTCGTCGCCGAGTGGACTGAAGCGCAAGTCCCGCCGATCGTCGAGGACCCCGAGTGCTGGACAATGTACTTCGACGGGTCCTACACCAAGAACGGGGCTGGTGCGGGGGTCGTCATTGTCTCCCCTCTCGGCAACAAGCTTCTGTACGCCATCCGACTGCTTTTCGACGCCACCAACAATGTCGCCGAATACGAGGCCCTCGTCAATGGCCTTCGGATTGCCGCCGACCTCGACGCTCGGCGGCTCTACATCCCCGGCGATTCCAAGCTGGTCGTTGACCAAGTTATGAAGGCCACGGAGCCTTGCGACGCCCGTATGGCGGCCTACTGCTTGGAGGTCCGCAAGCTCGAGGAGAGGTTCAAAGGATTCGAGCTTCACCATAGCTACCGACGCTACAATGGAGAAGCCGACTCCCTCGCCAACCTCGCCTCCAGCAAAGGCCTGGTCCCTCCCAGAGTCTTCGTCTCCGACCTCCATAAGCCATCCATCCGGTTGGATCCGACCGCTGAGGACACAGCCGACCACCCAAAAGCGGATGCTTCGACCGACCTTCGATCGGACGCGCACCCGCCTGGGTCCGACCCTAGTGTGCTGAACGTCGAGTCCGACTGGAGGCAACCCTTCATCGACTGGTTGACAAACGGATCACTCCCCGCCGACTCCACCGAGGCTCAGCGCCTCGCTCGGCGGGCCAAGTCCTTTGTCCTGGTCGACAACACCCTCTACAAGAGGAGCTCCTCCAGGATCCTCCAGAAGTGCATCCCGGCCGACCAAGGAAGACACCTGTTGGTCGACATCCACGGCGGGGTTTGCGGACATCATGCCGCACCACGGTCCCTGGTGGGGAAAGCCTTCCGACAAGGCTTCTACTGGCCGACCGCTGTGGCGGACGCAACGCAAATTGTCCGCACTTGCGAAGGATGCCAGTTCTTCGCCAGGCAAACGCACCTCCTGGCACAAGTCCTGCAGACGATCCCTATCACGTGGCCCTTTGCGTTCTGGGGGCTCGATCTGGTCAGACCCTTCAGAAAGGCGCCCAGAGGCTTCACTCATTTGCTCGTCGCCATGGACAAGTTCACGAAGTGGATAGAAGCCAAACCACTGGTGACCATTACTTCCGCGCAGGCGGCAGGCTTCTTCCGCGACATTGTCTACCGCTTCGGAGTTCTGAACTCCATCATCACCGACAATGGAACGCAGTTCACGGGGAAGGAGTTCCTCGAATTCTGCGACGACTTCAACATCCGGGTCGACTGGGCAGCGGTTGCACACCCCCGTGCCAACGGTCAGGCCGAGCGGGCGAACGGCATGATTCTCCAAGGGCTCAAGCCGCGAATCTTCAGTCGACTGAAGAAATTCGCGGGACGGTGGGCAACCGAGCTGCCCCCCGTTCTCTGGAGCCTGTGGACCACGCCAACACGGTCGACCGGATTCACGCCATTTTTCCTGGTGTTCGGAGCGAAGGCCGTCCTCCCGATTGACCTCGAGTACGGTGCCCCAAGAGTACAAAACTACGATAGCGCGCGGGGTCGGAGTCGCAACAGGACGACCTTGACCAACTCGACGAAGCACGAGATGTCACCGTCCTACAGTCGGCCAAGTACCAGCAGACACTACGCCGGTACCACAGTCGACTGGTTCGCGGCCGGTCGTTCGAAGTCGGCGACTTAGTGCTGCGCCAAGTCCAGTCCACGAAGGACAGGCATAAGCTCTCCCCGCCCTGGGAGGGCCCTTTCACAGTCGCGGAGGTCCTCCGACCCGGCACCTTTCGTCTCAAGGACGCCGAAGGCAACCTCATTGCGAATGCGTGGAACATAGAGAAGCTGAGAAGGTTTTATCCTTAGCAGACCTCCCTTCTCCTTGTACCACTCAAGAAATCTATGAACCAAGAAATCACAGCGGTTGGTCATCCGACCGAGTGACCCGCGCCCCAGCAGCGGGGGTCCTGAAATAGTGCCCTACGGGTCACAGAAACTACGTGTACAAAAGCGACCAACAGTTGGTCGGAGTAACCCTTCTCTCGCACAAGCTCGCGCTAATGCTGCCTCAGACCTACGCTTGACCCGTTGCGGTCCCTAAAGGCTATGGTCGTCGAAGCGCGCATCCCGCAAGAGCAAGCCCATGAAAAAGAAGAAAAACCGGCAAGCAGAAGAGGGAAGCAGAACGAGCAACTCCTTTATTTATTCATTTACATAGAGGGGCGCCAGCCCCACCAGCAGAAGCCGCCCACCCAGATCGGAGCCTCCCGTCACCCACGGCGGTACTCCTCCAGGTGTGCGCCGATCCAGCCAAACGACGCATGGCGCTGCTCGGTCAGCGCCTCGGTCAGCGGCACCCTCACCTCCCGAAGGCGAGGGGCAACCGCGATGAGGGCGTCAACCTGCCCCGCGTCCCCAACCACGGCGCCGGCCTCGACCTCCGCCACGACTTGCCGCCAAGCTTCCTCAGCGCTCACATAGGGTTGCCTAAGGAGATGAGTAAAGCGATCCGCCATTGTGCGTGAGAGGAGCTTGGCTAGCGAGTTCTGGTGAAGCTCACGAAGACGCCGGCGCATCTCCTCTTATACCCCGCGGTACGGAAGACGAAGCGTGTCAAGTAATGGCAAGGAGCGGGAGCCAAAGCGTCCGACAGTAGTTCCAACCACGGCGTGGCCCTCCAAGAGAGTTAAGACAGCCTTATCCCGAAAACCCTTTTTTCTGTATTTCACACGTCTCCTCACCCCGAGCTCAAAGTGGTACGCAACGACTGCACCTCCAGTCCCCGCGCACCACTCGGGGGCTACTTATGACCGCACGGGTCGGTGACCTAGGTCGATAACTCGACCGACCAAACGGTCTTCCTCGCGGTAACCTCTTCAACCCAAGCGCTGCGGCCTACGCCCCTGCGGCTACGGCTTCGAAGCAGCACTTCGCGGAAGAAAGAAATTACCCGAACAAGGAAGGCTAAGGCCAACTGAAGGCATTTCGACTTAGGTCAGCAACCTGTCCGACCGAACGGTCTTCCACGCGGTAACCTCTTCAACCCAAGTGCTACGGCCTACGCCCCTGCGGCTACGGCATCGAAGTAGCACTTCGCGGAAGAAAGAAATTACCCGAGCGAGGAAGGCCGAGGCCGGTCAGGAGCATTTCGACTTAGGTCAGCAATCCGACCGAACGAACGGGCACTTCGCGGAAGAAAGAAGTTACCCGAAACAGGCAGGCCGACGCCGGTCGGAACCACCCTTTCTCTGCGAAGTGAGCGCTCTAAGTCCTAGTCTCATCCCGTGTTTTCCTCGGATGTGATCGACACAACACCTACGCTTTCGGGATGCCCTGCGGGTCCTGTGGCTACGGTCGTAAAAATGTCCATCGCATAAAAGAAACACGAGATGAGCGAACGGAAACTTAAAGTGGCCCAGCAGGCCGGATTCATTAGCGACGCATTGTTCATTACATGTACTTCAAAAAAACACACAACAAAAAAAAAACTAATCGTCTCCTTCTCGGCGGAGGATACTCTGCGGCGAGATCCAATCGGCAATCTCCCGGGCGTACGAGTCGACCTGGGCCACAAACCCGTCGACTTCTTCGTCGCTCCGGTTCGTGGCAACACCGCTCCCAACCGTCTCGAGGTCGATGCCGTCGTAGTAGGAGACGACATTAACCAGTGCCGAGGAAGCGCTGAGCATCGCCGCCTCCCGCACCGAGGCTTCGACGTGCTCCGGAACCCCCTCCAGCAGGACAGAAAGGGAGCTTGGGCTCGGGGTAAGCCCCAACAGCCGGTCGCAGATAGCCTGGCTGACCCTCCAAAGGGTCGCCAGCTCGACCGTCGCGTCGGCCGCCTCCCTCTCCGCTCTCTGTTGGGCCGACAAGGCGAAGTCCCGCGACATGAGAACCTCGTCCCGCTGCTCCGACGCCAGCCGCCGTGACTCCAGGACGCCGTTGAGGTTCCCCTGCAGCTCTGTAAGGGAAAAACCGCATCAGAGGACGCCTACCCCAATTCCCACGAAAGGGTCGGCTAACTCACCAGCCAGGGAAGCCTCCCTGGCGCGGAGATCCCCTTCAGCCTTAGCGCGTGCCTCCCGGTCAGACGCTGCACGATCAGCGAGCGCCCTCGCCGACGCAAGCCCCACCCGAGCGAGGTTTCGCTTGGCGCGCAATTGGTCGGCCTCCCTCCGAGTCGACTCACATGCATCCTGGAAGAGGACGGCCTCCGCCCGAGCGGACTCCTCTGCGCTAACCGCTGAAGCTTTAGCTCTCTCGGCCTCCGCCAGGGACGACCTGGCCTCCCCCACCTCGCCGCTCAACGACTGTGCTAGCCGCTGAGCCTCCCACAGGGCTTCAGTAACTTTGCCAGCCGCTGACCGACGGCGGTGGCCTTCTCTCGCCCGGCGACAAGCGCCCCCTGGGTGTCGCGCAGCTCTTCCTCCACGGCATCCCTCTGACTGTGCATACATCGGAGGAAGACTGACTTCTTCGACGCCCGGGATTGCAGACGCTGCAAGAAATCACCTGTCCGGTCAATCACAGCTCCGTTCAAGGAATACCAAGGACAAGCCTCTTTTAGCCTTACCGATCCGGCCGGGCGGGCCTCTTGGATGATATAATTCATCGCCTTGGAGGAAGACTCGAGAGCAAGGAGAAGATCCTTACGGATCCGACCGATCTCATTCTCGACCTTCCTCTCACTCTCCTCCAGAGCCTTCCAGTCGCGGAGCTCCGCCACATCGTCCAAGACGAACGACGGTTCTCCGGACGGGCCGCTGCCCGGCCAGGTCAGCACGGCGAGCTCCGGCCGCGCTGTCCCGGCATCCTGCCCTTCCGGAGCGTCCCCGACGACCCGTCGTGGGGCCTCTTGCGACGGTCGACCTGCCCCAACCGGCGGTTGCCCCGGCGGTGGGGGCGGCAGGACTTCCAGCGGAACTCCCTCGGCCGGCGTCAGGGTGGGCAGCAGACCCAGCGGAACTCCCTCGGCCGGCGTCAGGGTGGGCAGCAGATCCAGCGGAACTCCCTTGACCGGCATCGCGGTGGGCGCCGGACCCAGCGGTCCCCCGCCGGCGGCACCGCCCCCTCTCCCGCCGACCCCACCACGGGGACCGTGCCCGCGGGGCCCCCGCTCCGGACAGTCGTCGGCGCGGACCCCGCCGGCGGGGGCGAAGAAACGCGACTCCTCGCTCCCGAGGTGGGGCTCAGCACCATCCCCGTGCTTGAGTGGCCCCTGCACGCAACAACCAGTCGGGAACCGCGCGAGGAAACCTAAGCAAAGGGCCAGTCAGAGGGCGGACGAGACACTTACCGCGTCGAGCGGATGTGCAATGCCTGACGCGCCCTTTTTGCCGGACCCCTGCGTGGGGGCGTAGGGGCTCTCCGTCTTCTCAGAAGGAACCCCGAGCTTGGGGCGTCCTCCTGAGGCTCGAGCCCACCGACCCCTTGGTCGGAACCCGCATCAGAGTCGCCCGAGTCACCCCCGGCGCTCTCGCTACCCTCGCTCGAGGTCGGCTCCTCGTCGCTGTCTTCTAGGGTCGTGTCGGAGACCTCCTCGCCTCGCGCGGCCCGGGCCACGCGCTCCTCTTTCTTCCGCGCCACCGCAGCTTTCTTCTCCTCCCTCCGCGCACGGCGAGCTGCATCGCGCTGATCCGCGATGGCGCACGCCGCGGCCCTCGCCTCTTTTTCTCCCGGCAGAAGGGCCCAGGAGATCATGCCGTCGAGTCCCTGCGAAAGCACGCTCGGATAAGCGGAGAGAAGAGCAAGGGAAAAAGAGTCAAAAAGGTAGAGATCGCCCGACCTACCAGGTCAGGTGTCGCCCACGCGGACCACCGCAGACACACAGGAAAGAGGCTCCGACCCCGGGAGCTCCGTCTCGGACGACCTCATGGGGTCGGACGCCCCGGTGTACCTGAACATGGGGTGCGCTCGATCCTTGAAGGGTTGGACGCGCCTCTCCATGAACGCGCAGATGACCACCTCGCCCGTCAAGCCCCGCGCCTTCAGACCCCCGATCCGCTCGATGATTACCTCTACCTTCCTTTTGTCTCTCGCGTTAGGACCCTAACCCCAGTGGGGACCCGGCTCTGGCAGTCTGCCGGTGAAGGCTGGGGCGCTGTTGCCAGGGTTCTGAACATAGAACCATTTGGTATGCCACCCCCGGTTCGATGACAGCAGCTTCACGTCGATGTAGCCCGCCTTGCAGCCACCGCGCAGTTGGATGGCAAGGCCGCCCAGGGGAGCGGCCGCGTCAGACGGCGACCGCGCGAAGAAGAAGTGCCTCTAGAGCCCCCAGTGGGGTTCGATCCCCAAGAAGGCCTCGCACAGCGTGATGAAGATCGCGATGTGGAGGACGCCGTTCAGGTTCAAGTGGTGCAATTCCCCCCGGTAGAAGTGGAGGGGGAGGCCGAACCCGCGCTCGAAGAAGGAGGCAAGTGCGACGATCTCCCCGCCGCCCGGCGTAGGGATTGCGGCCCCCACCGGCACTCTCCACCCCGACTCATCCATCGAAGGAAGGAACCCCTTCCTCTCCAGCCCGAGGATGCGGCCGGCCGCCGGCGAGCACAGAGGCCACGACATCACCAAAACCGGCGAGGAGGCGAGGCGAGAAGTGAGGAAGCGAGGAGCTTTTTTCTTCTGTTTTTCTCTCTTTTGCAGAAAGCACGAGCGAATGTGCCCCTCCACGCGCCTCCCTCGCTCTCTCTTATAGGCACCGGGTGGGAACGGACGCCTCTTCGCGCCAACCGGCGCCCCTTCACGCGAACCAACGCATCCGCCGATCGTTCGCCTGTCACCTCGGCCACTACCCTAGTAACGTGCCACAATTCATTTAATTTCCACTGAGCATTAAATGCTCTGACAGGACAAGCCGCCTCGCGCCGCACGCCACGCAGCCCCGCGGACTCCGCCGGGCATAACGGGCCAAGGCGCCCCGAAAAAAGGTATGAACAGCCCATTGGGCCGCCCGGCCTTGGGGCAGCGGACCGCCTTCAGGCTCGCACCCGAGGCCTGGCACCGTGCTGAGGGTTACAAAGGCCAAGTCCGGGCCGATCGAATGAAAGCCGCCAAAGACGTAAAAGCGAGCGAGGCGGACCAGGGTGAGCTCCCAGAGGGCCTCCAGTTGGGTCGGCGGACGACCCAATCACCCTGTCTCGCATCCGAGACCATACCTCGCACTCTCCCGCGGAACTCATCGATGAGTGGCGGCCAGCCGCGCTCCGGGTCGACGGACGACCCGGCAGCCCGATACGGGATCGAGTAAGGAAAGGTTCTCATGGAGCGCCCCACAGTGGGCCGGACGCCCGCGCCGGGATTCACGTCCGCTTGGAAACGGTCCCCCTCGAGGGAGATCGCCAAGGTTCCACTCGGATTGCCCGTCAGTAGCTCGCACGAGCACGGCGTTCAAACCGACGAAGGTAAACGAGCGTTCTCTCACCCGACTCTAGGTCCCTGGCAGTGGCCGGAGTCGGCGGATAAACCCGGCCGGCTCTCAGGCCGCTCGGGGGCTCAGGGACTACACCCACCGGGTGCGCTCGCTTGCCGGGCCCTTCGGCGACCAGTTAACGAGGCAAGGCTGCGCGGCCGAACCCACCGACCTCCGGTCGGTGGGCCGCATCGAGGTGAACCCCGGCGGCTCTCCGAGGCTTGGGGGCTGGGGCTACACCCACCGGGTGCGCTCGCCTTGCCGAGCCCTCGGCCGGCGTGGCCGGCAGGCGGCGGCCGGCCAGGACTCGCCGACCTCTGGGTCGGCCAGCCTTCCGGCCAGGGTAAACCCCGGCCGGCTCTGGACCAGCTCGGGGGCTCAAGAGCTACACTGCCGGTGCGCTTGCCTTGCCGGGCCCTCGGCAGACGTAGCGTCTGAGCGGTGCGCCCCCCGACCTTGCCGGCCTCCGCGGCGGGCCACCTACGACCGGGCTAACCCCTGGCCGGCTCTCAGGCCCGCTTTCGGAGGCTGGGAGCTACACCCGCAGTGCGCTCGCGCCTGTCGCCAGACGAAGCAGTTTCTGGCAGGCTACCCCGACCGGATCTTATCGATCGAACCCGACACTGCGTCGACCTCGTCAAACCCCCGACCGGCTCTCCGACCCGAACGGGGGCTCGGGGGCTACTGACGAGTGCACATACCATGGGTACCCCCATCAGCCCGGGACCACGAACGGGCTGACCTCCTTGAAAGCCCAGTTCTGGCGAAAGGCCCGTAGGCCGTAAAGAGTGGGCCTGGCCCCTGTTCAGAACCAGCCCCTGGTGGCCGGCGGATTCCGACCTCTTAGGTTGGAGCACGCGGTCGGCCAACTCCACCAGCGCTCGAGGCGACAGGACTCACAAGGCCAAAGTTAATCGCTTCACAGACGCGACGTCCCTTGGCGTCTGTACCAGGGTAGGCGGCCCCTTCCCGAGAATGTCAGAGGACCCGCCAAAGTCAAGCCCCAGTCCCGTCATCCTGACACACCACAGAGGAGGGCGCCCCTTCCCGAGGCCAAGCTGAGGTCAAACACCATTTAATCGCCGGAGCTGACGGTTGTACAGAACGGTGCGTCACTCTGTCAGCCCGGCCGAAGACCACTTGCCGCAGGACTACCAACCCAGCGTAGGGTTGGGCGGAGGCCGGTCGGACGACAAGACAGAAGACCAGACTCCAAGGCGTACAGTACCCCTTCCTTTTTCTCTCCAAACTCCCATGTAACCTGCTGCCTCCGAGTATATAAGGAGAAGCAGGGCTCCGGGGGAGGGAAAAAAATGAACGAACAAGCAAGCAACCCAACGAAAACCAATCGATCACAAGGGAGATCGATCCATCGAACCCCTGTCTCGCCTGTAACCCTTGGTTCGTCTCACGAATACAATACATCCAAACGGCCCGAACTGGAGTAGGGACATTCAGCCCGAACCAGTATAAACCCCTGACTTCGTGAGTCAACCATTCAAGGAGAGGGAGCGCGCGACCCCCACTAACCAAAAATTCGTATTGCCGGTGCACGAAACACCGACACATGATGTCATAAAAACTAAATGAAAACCAAAAAAAATCAAACGACTACTACAAAGGATCTTTTCGTAATTCGGAAGGACCTATTCATAATTTAGAGGAATGGAGGGGCTTTTTCGCAAAAATGGGAGGGAGGACATGTGGAGAGACTCCTTGCGGGAAGTCTCCCGATTATAATAGGTTGGATCTTTTCGTAATCCGGAAGGATCTTTTCGTAATTTAGAGGAATGGAGGGGCTTTTTCACAAAAATGGGAGGGAGGACATGTGGAGAGGCTCTCCTTGCGGGAAGTCTCCCGGTTATAATAGGTTGAGTATGTGAGGCAGCGAGCAAAGCGGTGATATAGATTTCGCTGGAAGAGCTCCCTGCTTTCTTATTGCATTGTATTAATAGTTCAAACTTCAAAGGAATACAGAAAGGAAAATAATGTACATCTGATTATAACAATTTAGCGGCAATTCAGTAACATGATCTCACAAAAACTAAATGAAAACCAAAAAAAAAAAAAATCTAAAGACTACAGCATTGGGAGTAGAACCCACGACCTTCTGATCCGAAGTCAGACGCGCTAATCCACTGCGCTATGCGGTCTTATCTGACAAGAAGCGTACCACTATTATACTGATAGGGCTCTCTTAATTTATGAGGAAACAAACACAAGCGTAGAATCTGCGCTAGTCTACCACCAAGGATTACGATTTGCTGAGACGTGTGTGAAGAAGGGAGCAGGCAACAACTTACCAACATGGCCTCCATTTTATCTCATGTGAAACGAAATGCTGAATGATCACTGCCTCCTGATACCTTGCCCACCTGCCCTTACGTGAGCTATATATGCTTTGACCTTGCAACAACTTGTTAATACGGGGCCTAGACAAATCAGGGGCATACATGCATATGTAATTACGCACGAGGCCAGCTACACGCCACATTATCAACTGATTGATCAGTCGTGATGCTAATGTGTTGAACAATCGTGCCAACAGCCGATGCATCCTGTTCCGATGGTTTGGCTGTGTTTTTGTACTTAACAATCATAATAGGGCAAGTTGTAAAAAAAAAAAATCATAATAGGTCATGCCTTAATTAATTATGCATGATGATTGAAATTGCATTGGATTGTTCTTTGACTTGTGCTCTGTTTGGTGATCTTTCCTATATGTCGTCATTTTCATATTCTTATCTTCTGAATTGTTGGCGATAGAGGGTCTCACTAGCACAATAAATGAACTTGTTCGAGAAAAAACTCATAAACCACTGACGCACTAATCTTGGCATACATACATGACTCAAGAGCCACCCATATATGGACCTAACTTGAGATCAACTGTTGATAATCCTCACACAAATTCTAAGCAGCAATCCACTAATAATGTGGCTCTTTTCATGTTCGATTTGGGATTTTACACCAGCACCAGCTATCCAAAAAAAAGTCATCAGCATTGCAGTCTCTCTCTCTCTCTCTCTCTCTCTCTCTCTCTCTCTCTCTCTCTCTTTAATTGAAGAAGAAGAGTAGTTCAACTTTCCGATTTCTCTAGTACTTGCACTACAACTACTACCTCCCACTTGTGTCATGGTAAGTATATAAAAGTGGACTATCTAGGACCTCATCATCGTTAATTATTCGAATTTTAGTTTTAAATTGTTCTGTGCAATGAGTTTGTTTTAGGAGCAAGGCTTGTTTGATTTTTCGGTCTTCGTATGCATTGTTGATCAATAAATAAATTATAATGGAAAAAGGAAATAGCAGAGCGTCTGTTCTCAAGCTTGCCTGCATCAGGCTCATTACCCGTTCCTTGTCTCATCTGAAGATCATATGCTTAAGCAAAAGGGAAAAATAAGCATTAGCTTTTAGTAATTTCTTTGACAACTCAACTTTACCTTCTATGCACGCATGTTTTTGTTGGATGTTAAAAATTAACATATGCTGATATGCGTGGCTCAAAACTTCTAGCAAACAGCTCCTCAAGTTTTTCTGAAGCGAAATTCTAATTTTTAGAATCTGCTGATGAGTTCCGCCCAGGGTTCACAAAACCGTTGAAAACTGGTTGAAAACAATCGTATAGAGCGAGCTCGACAGCTAAAACCGGTCCGTAAACCGATCAAATTCAAAAATTCAGAAAAATTTATGCGACGCAAAACCGGTCGGTTTTTGGTCAAAATTGACCGATATTGGGTTAAAATTGTGTGGAAGTGCCGTAGTAGTCAGCACCCACAAATTGCCCGGTTGATTTTCGGTCAAGACCGGTTGGTTTTCGATTTTTGAAATTTTTTTAATTTTTTTTGAATTCTTAACCCTTTGGTTTCTGACGATTTTCGAGTGGTTTTCTATTTGATATTTTCGATTTTTGAATTTCGGTTTTTGAGCGGTTTTTTAGGTATCGGTTTGGTTAACCCTGGTTCCACCCACTAAATCATATATTTCACCAATGCATATACTATATTTTGCTTAATTCGTGAACGCATTCGATCTGAACGAGTCCTTAGTTAAGTTTATCTGAGCACATGCAAATTAAATTGTTCAGATCTAAACTGTTGAAGTGGTGATCCTAATTTTGAAAATAAGTGCCGTGATTTGCATCAAAGGAAGCATCAAGTTATTCACAAAACAATATGCAGTTTTTATATGGAAGAATATGGTAATTTTAATACCATTGGAGGGCTATATATGGCATTTCAATATTCACAGTAAGCCATGTGGATACACCAATATTATAAAAAAATGTACTTTTCATGTGATTGAAAACAAATATACTATTAATATTAAATCAAGCCAAACCATACTGTCGGTGTTTCGGGCACCGGCTAGTGAATTTGTATAGGTCGACGGGGGTGCACGCTCCCTCTCCTCGAACGGCTTGACTCGGGTGAGCACAAGATGTATACTGGTTCGGGCAGAACGTCCTACTCCAGTTCGTGTGAGTTGGATATCGTATTGATTCTCCTTTCTCGTTCGTCCCTTTACACGCTTGCCCCTCCCGCCTTTATATAGGCGAGGTGGGAGGTTACACTGTTGGTTTGGAAAAAAGAGGAAAAAACTGTGCTCTCGGTCGTCCGAAAGTGGCGGGCTGATGGGATCGCCGCTGCCTCTCGCCTCGCCGCTGTCGCCGTAGTTGCCGCGCCGCTCGTAGTAAATGCGAGGGTCGGGAACTTGTGCCACTGCGTCATCGTCATTATGGCTGGCATTTAATGCGCCCGATACGCAATAAATGCCGTCGCTTCTCCGGGATATCGGAGACCAGGTCGTGGTTTCGGACCTTACCCGGCGGTCGTAACTTCGGGCCTTGATCGGCCTGGGTCGGCCCGTGCGTCTTTTTGGGCCGCTGAGGATACCCATGGTGCGGGTACTCGTCACATACATTGTCAGTAAATTATGGTTAAGCTATCAACCCAACTGTTCCTTAAAAATTCATCTTAGAGAAATTTTATGGTGTATTATACTAGTAGTATATAGTACGTACGTAGTAGAAATCAGATCTAACCGTTGATTTGATAAGGATATTTCTACTACTTTACTACTGAAGAAAGTATAAATAAATTTTAGTTAATCTGATTTATTAGATAAAAAACGAACAATTCATATTAAATTTAGTGTATTTTAATCGGAAAAGCTCTAATTCAAATTATCAAACTTGTGTGTCGACCAGAGGAAACTACAACAGCATATTTTAAAATGTTGGAACCGACGGCAGCCCGCACTACAAGGAATACTCGCATTGAATAAAAGCACACAAGAGATACGTGGAATTGTTAACAAGGTTCGGCAATGCCAACTCCCTGGCAGCCGAACAGCGTTGGCTCCATCCATATGAAAATTTTCTTTTTCATAATTAGGATTACAAGAGGTCGGTTGCATAATTTATACTTCGGCTATTTGACTCGGACTCAGTCCGTTCGTTTCAGTTTCTAGATAGCTTCTGCATTAAAAACAAACAAATTATTTACCGAACGGAAGGATTCTAGACAGCTTCTCTAAGAATCAAAGCTAATTTCTATATAGAATCATAATCTGGCTGAAACCTGATTCTCACTGATTCTTTCTGATTCTCATCGGCATGGTCCGGAACCTAGAAATTGTAGCCGATTCGATCCAATTCGCCTATAATCAAAAACAACTTCTTCCATAATCCACAATCCAAAAACTAAAACAAACTGGACCTCAATAGCCCGTAATACACACCACAAAACTCGAAGCTCCTTCAATGGCTTCGATCACGCATGTTAATTAGCCTTGTAATCTCCAGCAAATACAACCAAATACTTCTCCAGATCTGGCCAATACAGGACCTACTGAATCAATTTCTGCCGTGAAGCCAGTTTCAGTTAACTCATTCTCAAGCTTGTCCTGTAGAAGAGGCCGGACAGGTGCACACCGGCCTCTCGGAGCTACGCCTCTTGCCCATATATGTCTCCGGGTTGTCTCCGGTCATCAATTTCATCTCCGGCAAGGTCTTTGTGAAGTTAAAGCCGGCCGTAAGGATTATTTCCGGCGAAATCGTCTTTACCTGGGGTGGCGTTTCTCCTGATCTGGCGATGAACTCTACTAGGAGCAGTTCAATTAGTCCAGAAGGGTATCTATGTAATTTTTGTTATTCTCCGGTACTGTTTTGTAAGGCTGGTGCTTTGTAACGTTTGCTCTTTAATCTCTACTATATAAAGTGAGAGTTTCTTCCCACGTCACATTAATTGCTCTGCTTAATTGCCCTACTTAATTGCCCTACTTTATTGCCCTACACAAGAAACGAAGAGTTGCTTTAATTAGCCAGCTTTTGCAAGAAACGAAGCGTTAAAGATAGATGCTTGATCTTATGAAATAGTATTTTTTATTTTTTAATCTTTATTTTTCGTTATCAATTTTGTTTTTCGTAGCAACGCACGGGCATATAACTATTATCAATATAAGGCGATGTTTATCCTTCCAAAAAAATGCCAAACTAATTAAGAATTCAACAAATTAAGGCTAACCAGCCAAGCAAGCAAGCAAGCAACACACAACAAAACAGTACACCAGGATTAACATAGGCTTAATTTAGTCGGTAACAACTCCAAACTCAACAAATTAAGGCTAACCACCCTAGCAAGCAAGAAAGAGACTTACACGAACAAAACAATACATTAGGATGAACTTACATAGGCTTTAGTCTTTGTAAAAAAAACATAGGCTTTAGTCGGTAACAACTCTATGGGAGGTACTGGATTTTCTTTTTGCCGCCCCAATTACAAAATTTGACGGTCCAGGCCAAGAAAGATAGAAAAATATATCAAGAAACTATAGAATATATATATTGAGAGTGGTTAGTGACAGAATTGCCCTTCCAATTCATATAGACAAGCGTCCCAACGCCCTATAAAACACTCCTTACGGCATCAGGTCATGCATGCATACAGACAAGGAGCTGTAAAACAACAAAGGAGCTGTAAAACAACAAAAGCAGCGTGAGCTCTGATCCTGCTATGAACCGCTGCTCCTGCTTCACCCCGGCGCTCGCCGTCGTGGTGGCCGCGCTTCTCTCGGCCACCACGGTGGGCGCCAGCTGCCTGGACGTCGGCTTCTACGACAGGACGTGCCCGACCGCCGAGACCCTGGTGCAGAATACCGTGGCCGCCGCATTCAGGAACAACTCCGGCGTCGCTCCGGCCTTGATCCGCATGCACTTCCACGACTGCTTTGTCAAAGTAAGTATAGTGGCGCACAATCACTGAGATTTTAGGGGCACGAAACGAGATTTAAAATGGAGGCCCTTCTAATTATTATTATTATTATTATAATAATAATAATAATAATAATAATAATAATAATAATATAAGTGTTACCAATAAACACTTAAGGTGTATCCAAAAAAATATTCATATCAAGTAACAAGTAAAGCAAGAAATACATATTACAGTATTACCTTAAAAGTTTCTTCTAACATGTCTAGATGTTTCATTTCTCAAGTACCAAATCAGCAAATCTATCATAAAGTCTGTTATATACAATATATACTAATAGTCTAATACTAGTACATGTAGTACAGAGGTAGGACCTATGGTTTGGAGGGGCCCAGAGCGGCTGCCCCGCTCGCTCCCCTCAGGGCCTGCGCTGCGCACAATGATATATATATCCACAAAGTATAGTTTCTGACTTTCAAGTCTATTGTAATATACTCATAGAACCTTCTACAAATTTCTTTTTTTTTTTAAATTAAAAAAAAATCCATACACACTATTTTTATGTGTTCCATCCGAATACCAAAAAACTATATTGATAGCCCATGTTTAGACGTTATTTTGTTTAACGACATTTTTTTTGTGACGGGAGGGAGTAACCGAGTAAGTACATAAATCCCTCTGGCTGTGTCACACTCTGACTTCTTACGTATGTGTTTGTAGGGCTGCGACGGCTCGGTCCTGATCGACTCGACGGCGAACAACACCGCGGAGAAAGAGGCGCCTCCCAACAAGCCCAGCCTCCGCTTCTTCGAAGTGATCGACGCCGCCAAGGCGGCCGTCGAGGCCCAGTGCCCCGGGATCGTCTCCTGCGCTGACATCCTCGCCTTCGCGGCGCGGGACAGCGTTGCGCTGGCCGGCGGCCTCAGCTACCAGGTGCCTGCCGGGCGCCGCGACGGCCGTGTATCCATTGACACGGAAACCGTCAGCCTGCCTCCGCCGACGTCCAACGCCTCCGAGCTGGTCACCAAGTTCGCCGCCAAGAATCTCACCGTCGAGGACATAGTCGTCCTCTCCGGCGCACACACTATCGGCGTGTCTCACTGCGCCGGCTTCTTCGAACGGCTCTACAACTTCACCAACACAACCGACGGAGTAATTAACAACACATAGAAAATATATCAAAGTGTAATTCTTGATTATTTTGTTTAATGTGTAGTTAATCTTACTTAACCTGTGTCGTGATGAACCAACAGATTGATCCGGCATTGAGCAAGGCGTATGCGTTCTTGCTCCAGAACATCTGCCCGCCGAACACCAACCTGACCTTCTCGAACACGACGACGTTCATGGACATCATGACGCCGACCAAGTTCGACAATAGGTACTACGTCGGCCTGACGAACAACCTGGGGTTGTTCCAGTCGGACGCGGCCCTCCTGACCAACTCGACGATGAAGGCGCTTGTTGATTCGTTCGTGCGCAGCGAGGCGACTTTTCAGAGCAGGTTCGTCAGGTCCATGCTCAAGATGGGGCAGATCATCGAGCTGTCGGGGACGCAGGGCGAGATCAGGCGCAACTGCAGGGTCATCAACCCTACCAGCGTTCATCATCCCTTGACCAGAGGTTCTTCAGGATTCACCGAGGTGGCTGCAATCTAGCTGTTAGTACCAGATGTGTGCTGTGCAGTGTGCATGATGTCTAGTGTGATGCAATAACTAACGATCGTTAGTTACCTACCTGATGTTGCTTGTTAGAAGAACAAAGAGGCACCGCATCTTGTTCTATGTTGCCTACCTGATGTGTTGATGTGTTGGTTTGATCGTCTGTGCTGCTGTGCATTTGTGAGCTTTCAAGGAAGTGAATCAGTGCCAAATATTTTTGTTCTTGCAAACATGTGAGGTTCATCTGATTAGCAAAATAAAAATAACAATTGAGCGACTATGTATTTTTTTAACCAAATAACTATATACTGCCTATACGTGTGGACAAATTGATTTATATACTCCTTACAAAATGTCAATGACAAGCAGGCCGAACCATCATATGCAATTCAGGTGGCCTTGCCGGCATTGGAAAAAAAATATGTTCCTGTGCAAAGCATATTCCTTTCTTATCCAAATCTGCCCGGTGTCGGGAGCCGCCCAGACCGTCCTCGGGTTATTGAATGCTCGGTCACCCACATCGGATTTGGAGACTAGCAACGGATCGCCGATGGCGCTCACAATGCTAGCACCCAAGCCCAAATGAGACAACCGTGAGACCATTTGAATAACTCGACAACAATCTCGGTATTCCCCCGGTATGCGACCCGAAGCTCGCTCAGGATCGCCCCGCATACCGGTTTCTATTGCCATATCAACTCAATTTGCATAAAGGGGGCAATGAACTCAAAACCCCACAACCGGACACGCAACGCGGAAGCACAACCAACCACGCTAACACAAGCACAAAGACGAAACTAGACAACCACACACTAAAACAACTCAACTAGCACACTAGGAGCAAAACAAACTCAAGACGAGACAGTAAGATAAACAAAGTTCAAAATTTCGGCGGCAACATTGCAGCACTAAAGCAACAAGGACAGCAGCAGCAATATAGATACATGATATGAAATAGAAGCAACATACTAAACAAGTTATAAGCATCACAACACATTCATGACTCGACAACCGAAATAGTCTAAGTGTTTAAACATCACACGACATGGTTTGGAAGCTAACTATACAACAAAAGTAATTTCAACCAACACATTAACAAAATGAAGCATCTCCGGAAGTGTCCTGCCCCTGAACACTCCCGGACGTTTACCACGCCGAGTTAGCCTCTACTCGGTGCCCCGTCCGGTCACCGAGAGGTAATATGGACAGAACTCACAACCGTCGGTGTCCTCACTTGAAAACCACAAAGCAGAAACATGAGTACAAAAGGTACTCGAAGGACTTACCCGTGGTCCATATATGACCGACTCGAAGGAATATGCATTTGGATGTAGCAAGGAATAAGCTTAAGGTAAAACTGCGAAAAAGCTTAACTTTGTTGCATAATGACATTCCACTACTCCATTCACAAATTTTATAGCACTTATGGACAGCACCTATTACTAGAGTGAAATCTGAAACTAAACATTTAAAGTAGAGCAAGTAACATCATGAACAAGTATAATCATCAACATACCAACTAGCTTCAAGTTTAACTTGTTACTACTTGAAATGTCGGATGATACAAGCGTGCTCATATCCGAGAGCGCGGCAGTTCGAATCACTTTCTCAACCCTGCAGGGGATCATCAATTGCACGACATGTGCCACAAGGGAACCTCATGTCAACCCTCCTCCCATCCATCCATATACGTTGAGCCATCTTCATGCGGTTCGAGCACCTAGCACCCCCTCGAGCGGCCCAAGCCTCGCTTGGCCCTCGAGAGTCGGTCTAAGCCTCGCACTCACCCACGTCCAACCGCATGAGGGCATGACCCATCGAAACAGTATGCGACGAAAGAATGGCTAACCGTACCATTATATCGGGCATGCGATCAACAAGGTGTGCTCGATCAACATGGCAACAACGGATCGGTCCTTAACCGACACAGGCGAGACTACAACATTTGAGTCTCCACACCCAAATGATCCAACTCTCTCGCCCGGTCTCAAATTCAACATTCCAGAACATAACCATAACCATTGCAGCCCAACATTTGTGAAGTAAATAATCTCAAGCGATGGAACCCTCCATCACTTGGCCCATGCCCGACAACTAAGCAAAACTAAGCATGGACACAATATAATACCCATAATCTAGCTCCAAAGGAGGTGTTCAACAAATATCAAAGGGTGTATGCGTAGCAATTTGGTTCTAATACCATTCCCACAATTCAACTCCTAATGCATGATTTAATCATCCAATAAGCAATTGATTCACTAAAATAAAATTACATATAAGGTTGAATATGCTTAGGTGCTTGCCTTGAGCTTCCGCCGGATTTTCAACAAGAATTTGCTCCTCAAACCCCTCCTCGGCCACGGCCATGTCACCCTCCGCGTGATCGTTCTCTACACGATAACAATGCATATGGAATGAGATGCATGCAATGCATATGAGATGGAATAACAAATGAAGACTCTCCAAAAATGCAAGCATTCAACAAACCAAAATGAGAATACAACATTAACACTCCACATTAATAGCCAAGCACTACTTTGAAATGCTCATCTCTATTCCAACCAAATCCTAACCTTAGTAGCAACTCTAAACTTCAAGATAGCAACTTCCAAGAGCATAACTATTGCTCCATGAATCCAATTCAAGCAAGCAAGTACATTTTCACAATCTACACGAAGTTCCCTACAACTTTCTAGGAAAAATTAAATCTTAATTCAACACCTAAAAGGTCCTAAAATTCAGTTCAAGTTATAGGCATCAACTTTCAGAATTTCAGGACAGCATGTAATTTAAATGAGCATATCCTTTAATCCACTCAACCAAAATGAGCCCTCCTAGTTTATAATTACACACAAGGACAATACCTACAGATACCTCTACCCCTAATTGACCAACAATCAGTTTAGCTTGCCCAAAAACCGAAAAGAACAACACTCTGCACAATTGCAACCAATCTGGACAGATTTCACTAAATTCATCATAACTTCCTAACCACTTCACCAAATTGAGCAAACTCGGATTCTAAACGATCATAATACATAGACCTACGACTTAGCTTCGGCCAATTAACCATCAACTGCATTGAGTGCTCCCAGTTTGGCCAGGAACAGAGAGCAATCTCAGTGTTCCAAATCTTCAGAGTTTCAGACAGTTAGTCATTCAAATGAGTGTAACTTCTTAATCCCTCAACCAAACTGAGTGTTCACAGTTTCTAATTGAGCATAAGGACCTTACCTATAAATAACACTGCCCCCAACTGATCATCTACTAGTTTAACCCTCCCAAAACCGAGTGGAACAGCAGCTCTGTACGATTTGATCCAACTCAGGACAGTCTGTACCAAATTGGTCATAACTTTCAGATGGATTAACAAAATCGAACGATTCTAGTTGGAAATGAAATATAATTCGATTATCTACAACTAATTCTTCAGACGTCCAGAGAGATGAAGCTTCTAAATTGCTCAAAAAGACGAAAAACAACAGCTCTGAAATCTGCTCGAAAATCAGAACTTTGCTCCAAACCCAAGAACATGGGTTTCCCTCCAAAACTTTCTCCAAATCTAACCTAGGGCGCCCAAAACAGCAGGAGGAGACCATCTAGGACTAGATCTAGCCATGGGGGAAGGGCTCACCTTTGCCTCCCTCAAGGAGGAGCCATGGGGAGAAGGAGGAGGAGCTTGGTTGGGGCTGCTGCAGGTGTAGGAGCTGATGGGGGAGCTGCAGCAACTTGGAGGAGATGGGGAGGAGCTTCAAGGTGCTGCCATGGAGGTGGTTCTCCCCAAGAGGAGCTGGCCAGGACCTTGCTTGGGGCTGCACGGTTGGAGGAGAGGTTTTGGGGCAGCATGGTTGGGGAGAAAAATGAAATGGGTGGCTGTTGTTTTTGTGTATTAAACTACTGCTATTTGGTGCCCACTAGCCACACACAAGGCCACACACAAGGAGACAAAGTGCTAGGGTTAAGTCCCCATCCAAATTCAGCATTGGATTAAATCTTGAGGCCATGATTTAGATTAGCACATGATGTTGGATTGGCAAGAAAACTTGACCACTTTATCAGGGAAAGTTCCTAGTTTTAAACCAACTAACACGCTCATTCTAGACCATTACAGATCTCCCACTATGAGGCTCTAAACTTTGATGAAAACCACATTTGCAGTCTAGAATTTTCTAGCTCTAAACTTTTGGTTAAGCTAGGGATACTCCTAAGTGGCAGTTTAGGTTATGCACGGGAGCTAGGATCCGATCTCGAATGTGGCTAAAGATTGGCTTGTTTTAACGCTAGGCGCATTAGTCAAGTTCGAAGTCGGGGCCTTGAAACCCAACCCCTTAACTTCAGGCTGTAAACACACTAGTACAGGAATATACATCACAATCTGTTCTTTTTCGTTATCACTGTCGATTTTGGTGGCGACACAAAGACCAACGACAGTGATAAGTAGGCCCTATCATAGTCGGTTCTCACCCGGCAGTAATAATAAACCATCACTGTCAGTTCTTAACAAAAACCAACTGTGATGATATGTTTATTAGTGTCGATTCTTAAATAGAACTGACAGTGATAACAGATTATCACATTCGGTTTTTGTTTAGAACCGACACTGATAATATGCCTAGTGTCAGTTCTCAAATAGAACCGACTGCTGTCGTGTCCCGGAAACCGCCCAAGAATTCAGTTTCGGACAAAGATTGAATATCACCTGCTTACATCAACAAATGACAGCGAAAGAATGTCAGATATGTAATTATGGCTAATTTAAAAGAGATTAAAAGAAAATTTTAGGCCACCGGCCTAAAATTTGAATTACGAACCATCACTTGAAATCAAAACCCGCAGGAAAAGCTTGAGTGCGACTGTGACCCTAAAAGCCAAAACTGCCGTAATCAAGGGTATCCAAGCGACGATCTTCATCCTCATTCTCTGAATAATTGTCAACAAACAACATTGAGTACACGTATGTACTCGCAAGACTGTAGTGTATGAAAATAAATATATATGTGCAGGTTAGTCCAAAGGGATCAAGCTTCTACACTAAGTTTATTTTCGGCATAAAGCAGATTTTATTCGTAATAGAGTAATACATAAAACAATTTTGGAATTGTAAAGAGCACTTTAGTAAGAAAGTAATTAACAGTATATAAAGCATTTGTACATCAATTCATAACCAATCCAACAAGTATATTGCAACCAACTCATCGCGATACCATTAATCCAACTTTTCATATCAACGATCCAACTCGTTGTACCAACACATTTTTTCCTTTCAAAGTGTTTGCAAAACCAAAACCAAAAATTACTATAATTGAAATTATGTCCCAAGCTGCTCATGACTGTGAGTAGGGGTGGCAATGGGGACCCGTTCCCCGATACCCGGCGGGGAATTCCTCTATTAGGGGACGGGTATGGGATGAAATTGTCCCCCGCGGGGATGGAAACAGGGAAAATTATTCCCCCGTCGGGGATGGCGGGGACGGGGACGGGGAACTTTTTTCCCTGCGGGGATCCGGTTGGGGATTCGAATTTAGTTTAGTCCAGTTTAGTTGTTAGATTGAAAACATATTATCTTGCCCATCATATTCACATTTTCATAAATGGGACAACATAATCTTCAATGAATGCATGCATTCTTTTTTTCCTTGCCTGTTGATATGATTTTAGAGTTCAAATGGTTATACGAGCTCTTCTCTTGTGTGAAATTTTCGCGGAGATGGGGCCCCGACGGGGCCCCGATACCCGAACGGGGATGGGGACGGGGGGATTTTATCCCCCGAGACAGGGAATGGGGACGGGGACGGAGAAAATTTCCGTTCGAGGGGACGGGGACGAGGAGGCACTCCCCGGCGGGGAATGCCCCCGTTGCCACCCCTAACTGTGAGCACAACTTATTAGTTAGATTTATATCTCTGTAGAGAGTGTACCCTTTACCCACATGACATATTCTAGCAATCATGTCAACCATGCCACGCGATACACAAGTACCGTTTTGCTAGGCTATGACGAAACTTTTCGACTAGCTAGAGCCCAACCTTGCATTAGCTCGATGTACGACCATCCTTGCTATGGCGGCAGAAGTCACTAGTCCGTACAATTTAGTACTCACGATGGTCCCACTAGCCATCGTCCTCGTTCTCCCCATAGCAAGGTATACCGTTGTAGTGGAATGCTTTGGTCCTAGTGCCTCGGTGAAGGGAGCACCTAGAACGACACCGGTCCATCGGTTCATCCATACTACTCGGCCTACCAACATGCAAGGTTTAAACTCCAACTAATTTACTAAGTCGAGGCTATCCCATAACTAGCACGTGGTTGCGCAATTTAACTCAGTTGATAGCATCAATGTGGGGGCTCCGATCATTGCAACAGTCGTCAGAGTACTTACTATTATGTTGGACTAGAATTAACGCAACCCATCAGTATCTTGATTACTAGTCATAAGACCGTACTCGAATTGAGTCCAATCAATCGGCTAGTCATGACTGTGACTCTGCGCCAACCGTTTGAAACTGACCCGAGCTTCTCACAGTTATGTGTCCAGTGCTAGTTCCCTAGATCAGTAGCCTAGCACCACACATGTTACAATAAGTTGCATCAGCTTACTCATATGGATAATAAGGACATAATATAACACACTGGTATGATTATAGCGTTTTCATTACAAGCGAACCAGTTTGCTCATTGGCTACAAAATCTAAATACAACAAAATAAAATCTACAATGGCCCCGAACCCATAGGCAACCGACTGGGGAGTAACCCAGATAGCAGTCTCAGAAGTCGTCAGGCCCCGCGGCGTCGAACTCGTCGTTGATCCCATCGTCATTACCTTCAGTGCCGTCTTCTATGCATGTTGAATATTTTTAAGAGAAAACGGTGAGTACACATTTGTACTCGCAAGACTTTAGTGTTTGCAAGTAATAATAAATGCAGGTTATGACAATAAAGTGGTTCCTAAATAGGTTTAGTTTGCACTAAAGCTAATTTTATTTGCAATAGAATAGTAAGTTCAACATTGCCAAGTTAAAAGATT
Source organism: Rhipidocladum racemiflorum (assembly GCA_036346355.1). Taxonomy (NCBI): domain Eukaryota; kingdom Viridiplantae; phylum Streptophyta; class Magnoliopsida; order Poales; family Poaceae; genus Rhipidocladum; species Rhipidocladum racemiflorum. The sequence goes on from CM070577.1 coordinate 80,008,390, forward strand.
AATTGAAATGAACGACAGCTATTTCGTGAATAGCTGTAAGAAAAGACATTTATAATGTAAACAAGTGATCATCTGAAATCTCAGGATAACCCAACCATTGCATGCCAACCACCAAACCATTAATCCCAATTTCTAAATCACAAGCCAGAATCTGGCCAAGCTCAATTCCCAAACTAATCAACCCATTTTCCAAAGTACCTTCAATGACCCAAAACCAAACGCTGTACTTGATAATATTTTCCAAGTTGCTCTTGACCGTGAGCATGGCTAGTCAATTAGATTTATTCTCTGCAGAGATTGTACACTTTAACCACATGACACATTCTAGCAATCATGTCCGCCATGCCACGCGATGCTCACCGTATCTGTTTTGCTAGACTGTGACTCAACCATTCCATTCATCAGAGTTAACCTTGTACTAGCCCAGTGATGTTTATCCTTGCTATGTGTGGAAGCAACCGTGATGGTTTACACCCCATCTTGTTCTCCCAGACCAGTTGGAAGTCCGGCCCGTACATAAGTACTAACGATGGTTTACACCCCATCGCGCCCTTCTAACCCCGAACACTCAGTACCAACGATGGTTTATGCCCCATCGTGTCCTTTACCCCATAGCAATGCATTCACTGTTGTACCTGCATGCTCCCAACCCGATATCCTCGAATGATATCTATCCTCGATATCATTTGTACTTTTCGAACCATTGTAGCACAAGCTCGGACCCTCAACTACTGTACTAGATTGAGGCTGTCCCATACTAGCCATTGTCGTTGTACTGATTGACTCAGTGGATAATATCAAGTTTAGTCCTTAATTGACTCGGGTGGGATCTGTCGGGACCCAAATTTGCAAATCCGGACCCTCTGTGTATTCAGCACTAGTCCAGGAACGCGCTAGTGCACACAGTCTTAACATCGGTAAATATCACAATCATACCACTCGATACTAACAAAGTACTTTAATTAAATAGTCAAACTGGTTGCTCGACCTTATGGTCAAGTTACAATTATACGCCATGCAGGGCGAAACTTATTAAGAGAGAAATAATAGCAGCGGAAAATAAAATAACTTCGTGGCGCCATCCAGTATACCACAGGCAACTGACTGGGCTCGCTCCCTAAGTAGACGGTTCCTCTTGGAGCTCCTCTTCCAAAGCTGGTGTAATCTCCTCTTCAGCTGGTGTTGTATTGTGGCAAGGGTGAGTACTTGGTACTCAGCAAGTCATGCACAGAATGCAAACTAATATACTACATGCATGGCTTAATACAAAGGAATAGCTCAGGGTATGTTTGCAGTAAAACAGCATTTGATAAGTAGCATAAGTAGATTCGAAAGCAATAGAAGCAAGTATAAGATCAATAACTTTTCCAGGAGTTTTAATCAACATCTTTCCTATTCCTAATCCACATTTCCATCGACATCATTATTTAACCAAGCCCAACCTTTCAAGTCCAAGTTATTTTCAAGAAAGTCTAACCCTTGACTGTAATTCCCGAGCGATGTCCAATACCGCGGACACGGCTATTCGAATAGATTTTACACTCTGCAGAGGTTATGCACTTTACCCACAAGATACAGTCAAACACCACAAAGGCGAGTTCCCGTAACAAAGTCTTTCGGAAACTTCTAACAATACAAGTGGTCCTCCCCGGTTGTTGCACACTAACCCTTCCCTTAGCTAAGGCGAAGTTTAGGCCAACCAACCGTTAGATGGGTACCTAGCCGCAGCCCCGGTACGCTCCCCCGTACAACTTACACAAAGGGTGTAGTTGACATCCTGAGGTCCCACAGGTACGTTATTAGCAACTTATTCAACTAGGTCCGTCCCATTACAGACATGTGGTTGCACGTTTGACCCAGTTCAAAGGCTTGCAAGGTTAAGTCCATAGGGTGACCAGGGCAAGACTCCCCGAAGAACCAACACAACGTTCCCGGTGCCACAACTGGCCCACCTGATCATTCTTGCCACATGCCCCAATCAAAAGCTATTTATCAAACCCCAGTTGATTACCATGCACCACGTGCCATCAACATCACAACACATGAAACCTTTCCAAAACAGGTTCAATATATCATTAAGTCAACGTTAACATTTGATTGTCCAAAATCATGTCACGAGCACGTAGCAGGTCTAAGCAATCTACTACAACGGTCTAAATTCCCACGTTGGCAATTTAGTAATGTTCAACTTAGTAAACCACAACTAGGGTGACAAGGGTCATGGCACATATTTAATTAACCAAGGTGTCATACAGCAATTAGGCATTTATCTAATTTCCCGGAATTAAATAAAGTATTTTCTAATTGAACTAGCATGCAATACATTGAATCAAAATAGATTTCAAAATGGGAGCAACATGGTCAAAGAACAACTTGCCTTCAAAAAGTACTTGCTCTTGGTCCTGAGCTGGCTCCTGGGTCAATACTTCTCCTTCGAATCCTTCCGGCACTTCAACGCCTACTCGTAACGCGTGCAAATAGCAACAAATGAATAAAACAGTAGACAAAAATTGTCCAAACATCCAAATAAAGTTCATAAGCAGAGAGAACATAATTTTATGAATTTCTAGAAACTAGAATCGTCAAATTCGGAGTTCAAATGAAAAAGATACAAGCATTTAAAGTTTAAATAATCAATTAAATAATAATACAGAGAAAAACTTTAGTCCAAAAATTAAATAAAATTCACCATTAGGTAGATCTCAATTTTATACAAATTTAGAAATTTGAATCACTCAAATCGGAGTTGAAACGCAAAAGTTATAAGCGTTTGAAATTTGAATCAAAACCTGAAATCATTATTTCGAATTAATAAATCATTTTCTTTTTCGGAAATTAATTATTGCATCAGCAAGGACACGAGTCGGTCTCTGATTGGTCCGCTGACGTTAGCCGGTTCATGGACGTGGTCCATGGTTTGGCTCGGGTCTACCGTGGACCTGGTCCACGGCTCACGTATGACCGACAGGTGGGACCCATGGGGGTGACGTCAAAGCCGACGTCAGCGGGGCTCGGCCGCACGGGCTGACAGGTGGGACCCATCGGTGACGTCGTGGGTGACGTCACGGTGCGGTCGCTGACACGCGGGCCCGACGTGTCAGTGACCCACGCACGCTGCGTGGCGCGCGATTCGACTCCCTGGGCACGTGGCACGATCCGGGCCGTTGATTTGAAAATCAACGGTCCCGATCGGATCTGATGACGCACGTTTGGGGTGAACGTGGTCAATCCGGACCATTGGATCTAAATCCAACGGTTGAGATTGGATCTTGGAATCGCACGTGGTTCTCACCATGGGATGACGTGGCGCAATCCGGGATGTCGGATCTTGATCGGACGGTCCACGGAGCTCGCGGGGTCCGGTGATGGCGCGGCGAGGCTTGGGTATCGGAGACGAAGACGGCGACCTCCCGCGCGGCGTTTCCGAGGGTCTCCGGCGAGATGAAGTGCGCGCCCAGGTTCGCCTCGTCGCGAGGATCCCAGATCTGGCCACGAGAGCGGCGGAGGACGGCGGCGGAACAAAGCAAAAACCGTGGCGGAGAAGAGAGCTACTACGGCGAGCGATTGCGGCTAAGCGGCGGCGGCTAGGGCTCGGCGGGCTAGGGTTTCGGGTGTGCACGGAAAAGGGCAACCTTGGGCGATGTCCCACGCATTAAATAACCCCGGGATGCGCGCACAAATCGGAACCCTAACGGAACACGGCGGCTACGCGGCGGAGGAATACGGCTCGGATTCGGCGGGGACGACGACGGAGAGCCATCCACGTGGCGCGATCGACGGTCACGATCGCGCGGGCGCGATCGGATCCGGCCCGGTTTCGGCTCGAACCGATGCGGTCCAATCCGGACCGTTGGATCCCGATCCAACGGTCGGGATCGAGTAGGGTTAGGATTGGGTTCGGTCGAGTCAGTTGGCTCGAGTCGGACTCGAGTCCGACTCGGGTTCTGACTCGGTCGGATGAACAGTACTCGACCCGATTGATTTTCCAGCGATTTAATATTCAAAATAATTTCCAAAAATTCATTTAATTCAAGAAAAATAGCAAAATACCCAGAAAAATTCCAGAAAAATTCTGGAAAATATTTTGGGACATTTTGGACTCAAATAAAATATTTCCAACAAATTTTTATTTGCAAAGTTAAATTCTTTAATTATTTCACAATGGAATAAATTCAAATAAATTCCAAATAAATCCAAACAAATTCCAGAAAATTCCAAAAATTCACCAAAGTGCCAAATCACACATTAATTTAAGAAAAGCAAAATTTTGGGGTGTTACAAACCTCCCCCCTTAACAGAATCTCGTCCCCGAGATTTAGGGCTTACTAAAGAATAGGTTCGAAAACTCTTTCTTCAAATCCTCTTCGCGCTCCCAAGTCGCTTCACTCTCCGCGTGGTTGCTCCATTGAACTCTGCAGAAACGGGTTGACTTGTTTCTCGTCTCTCGGTCCATTGTGTCCAGAATCTTCACGGGGTGCTCCTTGTAGGTCAGATCTTCTTGCAGCTCAATTGACTCTAGCGGTGTCTGCTCCTCAGGTACTCGGAGACACTTCTTCAGCTGGGACACGTGGAACACGTCATGCACTCCTGCTAGTGATTGCGGTAACTCTAGCTGATAAGCGACTTCACCTCTGCGGCTGAGAACCTTGAATGGTCCGACATATCTCGGCGTGAGTTTTCCTTTAGCATGGAATCTCTTAACTCCTCTGAGCGGTGTGACTCTGAGATACACGAAATCTTCTGGTTCAAAACTCAGGTCTCGGCGACGGTTGTCAGCATAATTCTTCTGTCGCGATTGGGCAATCTTTAATCTCTCCCTGATCATGGCAATCTGTTCTTCGGCTTCTTGAAGAATATCTGGTCCAAAGACACGGCTTTCACCTGTCTCATTCCAGTTCAACGGTGTCCGACAGGGTCGAGCATATAGTGCTTCAAATGGTGACATTTGCAAACTTGCTTGGTAACTGTTGTTGTAGCTGAACTCGGCGTACGGCAGACTTTTATCCCAAGAGGTAGCATAAGCCAATGCACACGCTCTTAACATATCCTCCAGAATCTGATTGACTCTTTCAGTCTGACCATCCGTCTGTGGATGATAAGCTGTACTGAAGTTCAAACGGGTTCCCATAACTTCATGCAGTTTATTCCAGAATCTTGAGGTAAATTGGGTACCTGCATGCGATACAATCCTCTTTGGCACTCCGTGCAAGCAGACAATCTGGTCATATACAACTCGCTAACTTATCTCCCGAGTAAGTGGTCTTCACAGGGATAAAATGGGCCACCTTAGTCAAGCGATCCACTATAACCCATATAGAATCATATCCTCCTTGAGTCTTAGGCAAACCGGTAATGAAATCCATTCCGATTTCCTCCCACTTCCACTCAGGTATCTTCAACGGCTGTAGCAATCCTGCTGGTCTCTGATGCATTGCCTTGACTCTCTGGCATATGTCTTGCAATCAACATGCTCGGCAACTTCACGCTTCATGTTCGGCCACCAGAATCTTTCTTTTAAATCCTGATACATCTTGGCACTTCCAGGATGAATGGAATACTTTGAGTCATGGGCTTCTCCCAGAATCAACTGCTTCAGCTCCTTCTTGTTCTGCTCACAAATGCGATCTTTCATCCATAATGTGCCTTGCTCATCCAACTTGAAGTCCTCTGCCTTGCCTTTATCCATGTTGGACTTAATCCTGCGGATCTTGTCATCATCCTCCTGTCCTTCTCGGATCTGATCTTCCAGGGTAGGCTTCACTTCCAATACGGCTAAGAATCCTTCTGGTACCACTTCAATCTGCATTCTCTGGAAATCCTCACATAGCTCATCCTGACTTGTGGCAAGCAACATGTTCACCGTATGGCTTTTCCGATTCAGAGCATCGGCAACTACGTTAGCCTTTCCTGGATGGTAATTGTAACATCCCAAAATTTTGCTTTTCTTAAATTCATGTGTGATTTGGCACCTTGGTGAATTTTTGGAATTTTCTGGAATTTATTTGGATTTATTTGGAATTTATTTGAATTTATTCCATTTTGAAATAATTAAAGAATTTAAATTTGCAAATAAATTTTTGTTGGAAATATTTTATTTGAGTCCAAAATGATCCAAAATATTTTCCTAATTTTTCTCGAATTTTTCGAGTCATTTGCTATTTTTAATGAATTAAATGAATTATCGAATTATTTTAAATATTAAATCGCTGGAAAATCCAACTCGGTCAAGCATCGTTCATCCGACCGAGTCGGACTCGAGTCCGACCCGAGCCAGTTGGCTCAACCAAACCAGCTCCCAACCCTAAGCGATCCCGACCGTTGGATCAAGATCCAACGGCTGAGATCCGCCTCGAGCTCCGACCGAGCCGCGGTCCGGACGGACCGGCCGCGCGATCGTGGCGTTGGTTGTGCCACGCGGACGGCCACGATTTCATCGTCTCCGCCGAGTCCGAAGCTGGACTCCGCCGCCGTCCGCCGTGGGAGAGCTAGGTCTCCGCCGCGACGGACGCCGAGGCTATTTAATGCCCGGGGCATACCCCGAGGATCGCCATCCCACGCCGGTTCCGAAACCCTAGCTCGCGCCGCTAGGATCCCCACCGTCTCGCCGTTATTGCTCGCCGGAGTTGGAAGTCTCTGTTCCGCCGCGATTAAACGCCGATATTGCTGCCGTCGCCGCCCTCCGCCATCAAGCCCAGATCCGGATTCCCCAAGACGAGACGCGTCGAGTACCTCACTTCGCCGGAGCGCGCGTAAACGCCGACGGCAAGGTCGTGCCCCCGTCTCCGGTCAAGCGGCCGCCGCGCGCCATCACCGCCCTCGAAGCTCGGCACCGTTGGATCCAGATCGGACGGCAACGGTGAGTTCACGTGTTTCCCAAACCCTAGAAACCCGATTAGATCTGGACCGTTGGATCAAGATCCAACGGTTCACAATCGCCACGTGCTGTAGCAGTGCGATTATAGGATTAGATCTGGACCGTCCGATCTAGATCGAACGGCCCACGAGCATCGAGTAGTTTCAACGTGTTCAACCCTGGATCCAATCCGCGCCGTTGATTTTCAAACCAACGGACGAGATTGCGCCACGTGTCGGGAAGTTGGACCGACGCGGTCAGCGTCGTACGCGTGTGAGCGCGTGTCCCTGACACGCGGGCCCCGCATGTCAGAGGGCCCACACGCCACCGTGTTAGCGTGAGACCGATCGACGGTGGGTCCCACATGTCGATCCACGTGAGCCGTGGACCGAGTCCACCGTGGACCCGAGCCGAGCGTGGACCAAGCCCATGGGCGCTGACGCAGCAGGCCAATCAGGAGCTGCCACGTGTCCATGCTGACGCAATAATTAATTTCCGAAAAAGAAAATGATTTATTAATTCGAATAATGATTTCAAATTTAGATTCAAACTTCAAACGCTTATAACTTTTGCGTTTCAACTCCGATTTGAGCGATTCAAATTTCTAAATTTGTATAAAATTAAGATCTACCTAAATATGAATTTTATTTAATTTTTGGACTAAAGTTTTTCTCTGTAATATTATTTAATTGATTATTTAAACTTTAAATAATCATAACTTTTATGCTTTTAACTCCAAATTTGATTTATTCCAGTTTCTAAAAATCCAGAAAATTATGTTCTCTCTGTTTATGGATTTTATTTGGAGTTTTGGGATCTTTTTGCATAGTGTTTATTTGTGTATTTGCTATTTGCACGCTTTACGAGTAGACGTTGAAGTGCCGGAAGGATTCAAAGGAGAAGTGTTGACTCAGGATCCAACTCAAGACCAAGAGCAAGTGCTTTTTGAAGGCAAGTTGTGCTTTGACCATGTTGATCCCATTTTGAAATCTATTTTGATTTAAACTATTGCATGCTAGTTCAATTAGAAGGATACTTTGTTTAAAACCTGGGGGTTAGATAAATACCAATTTGATATATGACACCTTGATTACTTAAGTATGTGCCATGACCCTTTGTCACCCTAGTTGTGGTTTACTAGTTGGACATTATTAAATTGCCAACATGGGTTTAGATCGTTGTAGTATCTTTGCTTAGACACGCTACGTGCTCATGACATGATTTTGGATAATCAAATGCTAATATTGAATTAATGATATATTGAACCTGTTTTGGAAAAGTATCATGTGATGTTGATGGCACGTGGTGCATGGTAATCAATCGGGGTTTGATAAACAGATTTCGATCGGGGCATGTGGCAAGAGTAATCAGGTGGGCCATTGTGGCATTGGGGATGTTGATTTGGTTTTTCGGGTAGTCTTGCCCTGGTCACTCTAAGGACTTAACCTTGCAAGCCTTTGAACTGGTCATACTTGCAACCACATGGCTGGAATGGGACGGCCCTAGTTGACTAAGTCGCTAAGGACTCACTTGTGGAGCCTCAGGGTGTCGATTACACCTTTTGTGTGATTGTACGGAGCGTATCGTGGTCGTGGCCAGGTACCCATCTAACGGTGTGTTGGTCCCATACTTCGCCTTGGCTAAGGGAAGGGATGGTGTAGAGCACGAACCAGGAGAGGACCACTGTGTTGTTTGAGGCTTCCGAAAGGCTTTGTTATGATCGCTCATTCGCATACTCTTGTATGGCGATTCACTACCGACGTGGTGAGTGGATTGTATCTTGTGGGTAAAGTGCATAACCTCTGCAGAGTGTAGAATCTATTTGAATAGCCGAGTCCACGGTGATCGACAATGCTCGGAATTACAGTCAAGGGTTAGATTTTACGAAAATAACTTGGATTTGAAAAGTTGGGTTGGTTTAACAAAGAAGATGATGGAAATATGGTTTAGGATGGGGAAAAATGTTATTTAAACTTTTTGAAAAGTTATTTATGCTTTACTTGTTTTTACCGCTTTCGAATCTACTTATATTACTTGTCAAATGTTTTACATAAATATACCTTAAGCTATTCCTTTGTACCAAGCCATGCATATAGTATATTAGCTTGCATTCTGTGCATGACTTGTCGAGTACCAAGTACTCACCCTTGCCTCAACACAATACCGCTTGAAGAGGAGACTACGCCAGCTTGGAGGAGGAACTCCAAGAGGACCCGTCTACTTAGGGATGCGAGCCCGGTCGGTTGCCTGTGGTATCGGATGGCGCCACGAAGTTTATTTGATTTTTCCGCTGCTGTTATTTCCCTTTTAATAAGTTTCGCCTTGCCAGGCATATATTTGTAACTTGGCCATAAGGTCAAGTAACCAGTTTGGTTATTTAAATAAAGTACTTTGATAGTATCGTTTGGTATGATTGTGATATATACCGATGTTAAGATCTGTGTGCACTAGCGCTGCTCCTCGACTAGTGCCGAATACACAGAGGGTCGGATTTGCAAATTCGGGTCCCGACAGAGGTGGTATCGAGCCATACTTGACTGTAGGCTCAACCCTAAGCTAGAATGGTCGTAGTGAGGATAAAACCTATTTTCTAAAGCTAAAAATTTGTGAAGACAAGAAATGACATCTCGACTTATCCCCTTCTCTCTTTTCTCGTCTCTTGCTAAAATTTTTCCTTACCTTGTCACAATTCAAAAATTCCGAGTTCTTACGTAAAGCACTCTTGTGACAGATGGAGGAAGAGTTCAACTACGTTGATCTAGGAGTTGGTCACGCCGCAGAACTTTGGCACATGCTACAAACTCTCGGAGATTTTGAGAAGCCCCAATACCAAGTGGAAGTGATCAGCAAGCGAGGATTGATCAAGGCTTGTGACGTGAGGATTGAGGTACTGCCAGGAAGAGGGGCCTGTGCAATCGCTCGATACTGACCTTTGCTAGAAGATCTACAATGCAGATGGGTATCCAAGAAGTTTCACGACGAGCAATGCGGCACATTACGATATCCACGCCAGAGAGTTGGAAAGCACGGTGTTCCGTTACCATCCGCGCAGCGATAACCTTCTTGACCCGGCGATTCAGGATGAGGATGCCACGATTACGCTTGGCACGATTTGTCGTCGCCAGGAGGATGTACTAGATAATACAAGCAAGGAGCTACGAAGGCCCGCAAGGAGATCACGACAGAGAAGAACAGATGGCGGGAAGCTCAAGAGTATGTGGCACATCTTCTCACGAAGGATTGACGAGTTGGAGATGACTTTGTACGGACTGCACTCCAGAGCCTGCATTGAGCTACACGAGCCAGATCCAGAGGAGTCGATCTCGATGAGGACACCGCTTCTTCGACTACCACAGATGACATAGTCGCTGGACATGGCGATCAAGCCGCGCCTATGCCGCAAAGATCCGCACCCAGGCCGTGGAGGTTTTCTCGATGAGTGAGCATAGGTTCTATAGTGAGACTCCTTCGCCGAGTCGCGTCATAGAATAAAGAGTTACCCTTTAGGCGTTATATTCCAGAGTTAGTTCGATTTGGATTTGCTTTGGTTGCTGAGTGTGCAGTATGTGTTGCAAGGCCCTTAGGCATTGTAAGCAGCCATACCAAGTTATTAATAATAAAGATGGACCTTAAAGTTACCCCTTTCGCCCGCATAAGTTCCATATTACTTGTCTATTCTTGTTTCCCTCTCATCTCTAAACCTAGAGCAAATCGACAGATGGTAACCACCCGTGGAAACTTTGGAAGCAATGGGAGTGGATCTCGCCCAGCAGAAAACCCTAATGATGGAGCACCAGCACCGCCACTGGATATGCAGAATTTCGGAGCATTTCTTGCTGCCTGCACTCGATTGATGCATGCTATGATGCAACAAATGCAACACGCCATCGCTGTGATCCACTGCTAATCAAGTTAATCAGGGACCACGCCAGAATACAAGGCTGTCAGAGTTCATGAGGACTCACCCACCCACTTTCTCTGGGAATGCCAATCCATTGGAGGCCGACGATTGGTTAAGATCAATCGAGAGGAAGCTGCACATAGCTCAATGCATAGGGAATGAGAAGGTACTCTACGCTTCTCATCAGTTGGAAGGAACAGCCGCCGAATGGTGGGAGAACTTCTGTGCCACGCAGGAGAACCCTCAAGATATCACTTGGGAGGAGTTCACAGCTGCATTCCGACAGTATCACGTGCCTGAAGGAATTATGGACCTTAAGAAGGAGGAGTTCAGAGCACTGAAGCAAGGTAATCAGCCAGTGGCCGACTACCTGAACAAGTTCACACAGCTAGCACGCTACGCACCTGAGGATGTAGCGACAGATAAATCCAGACAGTCTCGCTTTATGAAGGGACTTAACGCAGGATTGCAAGACTTAGATGCATGCTTTTAGTTCAAACCCCTGGTTCCGAACTCCGAACGAAAGTAGGATGTTCCGGGGTGAGAATACTAATAGATGGAATAGAATTCCTAGCAAACCTTATAATTTTGGAGACCCAGACCTTAGATGTTATATTGGGAATGGATTGGTTATCCAAGCACAAGGCTGTATTGGATTGTGGACGAAGGACTATCTCAGTTGAGAGCCCGTGTGGGAAGAAAGTGGAATTTCAAGCCACTGATTAGAGATGGACGATTGATGGTTAACGATACCAAGGCAATCAGCATAGAGGATGTCGAGTGAATGAGTACCCGATGTTTTTCCGAAGATCTACGGTATGCCGCCAGACAAATGACATAGAGTTTGTGATAGAGCTTGTACTGCACAGCACCGATAGCAAAGAGACCCTATCGGATGTCTACCGAGGAGTTGGTAGAAATGAAGAAACAACTAGAGGAGTTAATGGAGAAAGGATTTATCGAGACCAAGTTCGTCGCCGTGGGAGCACCGCTTTGTTTGTCAAGAAGAAGGGCGGGAGTTTCAGGATGTGCATTGACTACCGTGCACTCAATGAAGTCACCGTGAAGAATAAGTATCCGCTACCCAGGATTGATGATTTGTTTGATCAGTTAAGAGGAGCCGGAGTTTTCTCCAAGATTGATCTGAGATCGGGATACCATCAGTCGAAGATCCGATCAGAAGATATTCAAGAAGCGCATTCTCGTCAAGATATGGACATTACGAGTTTACTGCTATGTCCTTTGGATCGATTTAACGCGCCCTTATTTCATGAATATGATGAATAAGGTGTTCATGGAATATTTGGACAAGTTTGTCGTCGTGTTCATAGACGATATCCTGGTCTACTCCAAGACAGAGGATGAACATGCCGAACACTTGAGGCGAGTTTTGGAAAAGTGAGGAACAGCAACTTTTCGCCAAGTTCACAAGTGTGATTTTTGGAAGGACAAGGTGGAGTTTCTTGGACATGTAATGACTGCGGAAGGAGTCGCCAGAGATCCAAGCAAAGTAGAAGCTGTGTTACATTGGGCGCACCAAGATCGTGACCCGATTCGGAGTTTCCTTGGAATGGCAGGATATTACCGCTGCTTTCATCGAAGGCTTTTCGACAATTGCGAAACCTCTTACGCAATTGCTTTGAAGAAGGAAAAGAAGTTTGCATGGACGCTAATGTGAGAAAGGATTTCAGAGCTGAAGAAGCGATTGACATCGGCACCGTGTTAGTTCTACGGATGTTGCTCAAAGCTTCGATATTTATTGTGACGATCGCGCCAAGGACTTGGATGTGCCGATGCAGAATGGAAAGGTCGCCGCTATGCATCAAGGCGCTTGAGGCCGCATGAGGAAAATTATCCGACACATGACACGGAGTTAGCCGTAGTAGTGCATGCTTTGAAGATATGGCGTCACTATCTGATTGGAAACAGATGTGAGGTATATACGGATCATAAGAGCCTTAAGTACATATTCACCCAGTCGGATCTGAATATGAGGCAGAGGAGATGGTTAGAGTTAATCAAGGACTATAATGTTGGAATCCATTACCATCCCGGGAAGGCCAATGTAGTAGCCGATGCTCTGAGTCGGAAAAGCCATACCGTGAGTACGTTGCTAGCCACGAGTCAGGATGAGTTATGTGAGGATTTTCAAAAGATGAAGATTGAGGTTGTACCTAGCGGATTCTTGGCCGCATTGGAAGTAAAGCCTACCCTAGAGGATCAGATCCGAGAAGGACAGAAGGATGATGACAAGATCCGTAGGATTAAGTCCAAAAAGGAGGAAGGCAAGGCAGAGGACTTCAAATTGGATGAACAAGGCACGTTGTGGATGAAGGATCGGATTTGTGTGCCTGACAAGGAGGAGTTAAAGCGACTGATTTTGGAGGAAGCCCATGACTCCAAGTACTCAATTCATCCTGGAAGCGCCAAGATGTATCAGGATCTGAAGGAGAGATTCTGGTGGCCAAGTATGAAACGTGAAGTTGCCGAGCATGTTGCATTGTGCGACGTATGCCAGAGAGTCAAGGCAATGCATCAGAAACCAGCAGGATTGCTACAGCCGCTGAAAATACCTGAGTGGAAGTGGGAGGAAATCGGAATGGATTTCATTACCGGTTTGCCGAAGACTCAAGGAGGTTATGACTCCATATGGGTTATAGTGGATCGCCTGACTAAAGTAGCCCATTTTATCCCCGTGAAGACCACTTACTCGGGAGATAAATTAGCAGAATTATACATGATCAGGATTGTCTGTTTGCACGGAGTGCCAAAGAGGATTGTATCGGACAGAGGTACCCAATTTACCTCAAGGTTCTGGAATAAGTTGCATGAGGCCATGGGAACCCGTTTAAACTTCAAGATGCCTTATCATCCATGACGGATGGACAGACCGAAAGAGTCAACCAGATTTTGGAGGATATGCTAAGAGCTTGTGCATTAGCTTATGCTACCTCTTGGGATAAGAGTTTGCCGTATGCCGAGTTCGATTACAACAATAGTTATCAGGCTAGTTTGAGATGTCACCTTTTGAGGCCTTTGTATGGTCGACGTCGGACACCATTGAATTGGAATGAGACCGTGGCGCCGTGTCTTTGGGCCTGATATTCTTCAAGAGGTCAAGAGCGGATCGCCATGATTAGGGAAAGGTTGAAGATAGCCCAATCTCGAGAGAAGAGTTATCTTGACAATCGTCGCGAGATTTGAGTTTTGAACGAGAAGACTTTGTATACCTCGAGTTACGCCTCTCGGGAGTTAAGAGGTTCCATGCCAAAGGGAAACTCGCACCCTGCTATGTTGGACCATTTAAGATTTTGAGTCGCAGAGGCATTTGCTTATCACCGGAGTTGCCACGATCGTTAGCAGGGGTACATGATGTATTCCATGTGTCCTGGATTGAAGAAATGTCTCCGAGTTCCTAAGGAAATGCACACCGCTAGAGTCAATTGAGTTGCATGAGGATTTGACTTATAAGGAACATCCTGTGAGGATTCTAGACACAATGGATCGAGAAACTAGAAACAAGTTAACCCAAGTCAGAGTTCTGGAGCAACCATGAAGAAAGTGAAGCGACTTGGGAGCGCGAAGAGGATTTGAAGAAAGAATTTCCAAACCTATTCCTTTAGTAAGCCTCAATCTCGGGGACGAGATTCTATTAAGGGGGGGAGGTTTGTAACATCCCAAAATTTTGCTTTTCTTAAATTCATGTGTGATTTGGCACCTTGGTGAATTTTTGGAATTTTCTGGAATTTATTTGGATTTATTTGGAATTTATTTGAATTTATTCCATTTTGAAATAATTAAAGAATTTAAATTTGCAAATAAATTTTTGTTGGAAATATTTTATTTGAGTCCAAAATGATCCAAAATATTTTCCAGAATTTTTCTGGAATTTTTCTGAGTCATTTGCTATTTTTAATGAATTAAATGAATTACTGGGAATTATTTTAAATATTAAATCGCTGGAAAATCCAACTCGGGTCAAGTACTGTTCATCCGACCGAGTCGGACTCGAGTCCGACCCGAGCCAGTTGGCTCAACCAAACCAGCTCCCAACCCTAAGCGATCCCGACCGTTGGATCAAGATCCAACGGCTGAGATCCGCCCGACTCCGACCCGAGCCGTGTCCGGACCGGACCCGGTCGCGCCGCGCGATCGTGGCGCGTTGGTTGTGCCACGTGGGACGGCCACGATTTCATCGCTCCGCCGAGTCCGAAGCTGGACTCCGCCGCGCCGCCGCCGTGGAGAGCTAGGTCTCCGTTTTACGCACGACGCCGAGGCTTATTTAATGCCCGGGCATACCGAGGATCGCCATCCCACGCCGTTCGGAAACCTAGCTCGCGCCGCTTAGGATCCCCACCGTCTCGTTATTGCTCGCCGGAGTTGGAAGTCTGTTCGCCGCGATTAAACGCCGATATTGCCGCCGTCCGTCCGCCCTCCGCCATCAAGCCCGCATCCGGATTCCCCAAGGCGAGACGCGTTCCGAGTACCTCACTTCGCCGGAGCGCCGAAACGCCGACGGCAAGGTCGCTGCCCCTGCCTCCGGTCAAGCCGCCGCGTGCCATCACCGCCCTCGAGCCGTGCACCGTTGGATCGGATCGGACGGCAGCGGTGAGTTCACGTGTTTCCCAAACCCTAGAAACCCGATTAGATCCGGGCCGTTGGATCAAGATCCAACGGCCACAATCGCCACGCGTCCGTAGCAAAGGCGATTATAGGATTAGATCCGACCGTCCGATCTAGATCGAACGGCCCCACGAGCATCGAGTAGTTTCAATGTGTTCAACTCCTGGATCCAATCCGCGCCGCTGATTTTCAAACCAACTGACGAGATTGCGCCACGTGTCGGGAAGTTGACCGACGCGGTCGGCCAGACGCTGGCGTGTGAGCGTGTCCGCGACTCGACACGGGCCCCGCATGTCGAGGGCCCACACGCCGCCCGTGTTAGCGTGAGACCCGCGATCGACGGGGTGGGTCCCACATGTCGGGCCACGTGAGCCGTGGACCGAGTCCACCGTGGACCCGAGCCGAGCGTGGACCAAGCCCATGGACTGACGCCGCCAGGCCAATCAGAGCTGCCACGTGTCCATGCCGACGCAATAATTAATTTCCGAAAAGAAAATTATTTATTAATTCGAATAATGATTTCAAATTTAGATTCAAACTTCAAACGCTTATAACTTTTGCGTTTCAACTCCGATTTGAGCGATTCAAATTTCTAAATTTGTATAAAATTAAGATCTACCTAAATATGAATTTTATTTAATTTTGGACTAAAGTTTTTCTCTGTAATATTATTTAATTGATTATTTAAACTTTAAATAATCATAACTTTTATGCTTTAACTCCAAATTTGACGATTCCAGTTTCTAAAAATCCAGAAAATTATGTTCTCTCTGTTTATGGATTTTATTTGGAGTTTTGGGATCTTTTTGCATAGTGTTTATTTGTGTATTTGCTATTTGCACGCTTTTACGAGTAGACGTTGAAGTGCCTAAGGATTCGAAGGAGAAGTGTTGACTCAGGATCCAACTCAAGACCAAGAGCAAGTGCTTTTTGAAGGCAAGTTGTGCTTTGACCATGTTGATCCCATTTTGAAATCTATTTTGATTTAAACTATTGCATGCTAGTTCAATTAGAAGGATACTTTGTTTAAAACCTGGGGGTTAGATAAATACCAATTTGATATATGACACCTTGATTACTTAAGTATGTGCCATGACCCTTTGTCACCCTAGTTGTGGTTTACTAGTTGGACATTATTAAATTGCCAACATGGGTTTAGATCGTTGTAGTATACTGCTTAGACCTGCTACGTGCTCATGACATGATTTTGGATAATCAAATGCTAATATTGAATTAATGATATATTGAACCTGTTTTGGAAAAGTATCATGTGATGTTGATGGCACGTGGTGCATGGTAATCAACTGGGGTTTGATAAACAGATTTCGACTGGGGCATGTGGCAAGAGTAATCAGTGGGCGGTTGTGGCATTGGGGATGTTGATTTGGTTTTTCGTAGTCTTGCCCTGGTCACTCTAAGGACTTAACCTTGCAAGCCTTTGAACTGGTCATACTTGCAACCACATGGCTGGAATGGGACGGCCCTAGTTGACTAAGTCGCTAAGGACTCACTTGTGGAGCCTCAGGTGTCGATTACACCTTTTGTGTGATTGTACGGGGAGCGTATCGTGGTCGTGGCCAGGTACCCATCTAACGGTGTGTTGGTCCCATACTTCGCCTTGGCTAAGGGAAGGGATGGTGTAGAGCACGAACGGAGAGGACCACCTGTGTTGTTTGAGGCTTAGAAGGCTTTGTTATGATCGCTCATTCGCATACTCTTGTATGGCGATTCACTACCGACGTGGTGAGTGGATTGTATCTTGTGGGTAAAGTGCATAACCTCTGCAGAGTGTAGAATCTATTTGAATAGCCGAGTCCACTGTGATCGACAATGCTCGGGAATTACAGTCAAGGGTTAGATTTTCTGAAAATAACTTGGATTTGAAAAGTTGGGTTGGTTTAACAAAGAAGATGATGGAAATATGGTTTAGGATGGGGAAAAATGTTATTTAAACTTTTTGAAAAGTTATTTATGCTTTACTTGTTTTTACTGCTTTCGAATCTACTTATATTACTTGTCAAATGTTGTTTACATAAATATACCTTAAGCTATTCCTTTGTACCAAGCCATGCATATAGTATATTAGCTTGCATTCTGTGCATGACTTGCTGAGTACCAAGTACTCACCCTTGCCTCAACACAATACCAGTTGAAGAGGAGACTACGCCAGTTTCGGAGGAGGAACTCCAAGAGGACCCGTCTACTTAGGGATGCGAGCCCAGTCAGTTGCCTGTGGTATACTGGATGGCGCCACGAAGTTTATTTGATTTTTCCGCTGCTGTTATTTCCCTTTTAATAAGTTTCGCCTTGCCAGGCATATATTTGTAACTTGGCCATAAGGTCAAGTAACCAGTTTGGTTATTTAAATAAAGTACTTTGATAGTATCGTTTGGTATGATTGTGATATATACCGATGTTAAGACTGTGTGCACTAGCGCGTTCCTGGACTAGTGCTGAATACACAGAGGGTCCGGATTTGCAAATTCGGGGTCCCGACAGTAATGGATTCCAACATTATAATCTTTGATCAACTCTAACCATCTCCTCTACCTCATGTTCAGGTCTGATTGGATGAAGATATACTTAAGACTCTTATGGTCCGTGTATACTTCACATCTGTTTCCAATTAAATAATGACGCCACAACTTCAGAGCATGCACTACGGCAGCTAGCTCTAAGTCATGCGTTGGATAATTCTCCTCATGCGGCCTCAACTGCCTTGATGCATAAGCGACGACCTTTCCATTCTGCATCAGCACACATCCAAGTCCTTGGCGCGATGCGTCACAATAAATATCAAAGCTTTGATTGACGTCCGGTAGGACTAACACGATCTTGATGTCAATCGCCTCTTCAATTCTTGAAAACCTTTCTCGCACTCTGGCGTCCATGCAAACTTCTTCTCCTTTTTCAGCAATTGCGTAAGAGGTTTCGCAATTGTCGAAAAGCCTTCAATGAAACGGCGGTAGTAACCTGCCATTCCAAGGAAACTTCGGATCTGGGTCACGGTCTTTGGCTGCTCCCAATGTAACACAGTTTCTACCTTGCTTTGATCAACGGCGACTCCTTCTGCGGTCATTACATGTCCGAGGAACTCCACCTTGTCCTTCCAAAAATCACACTTACTGAACTTGGCGAAGAGCTGCTGTTCCCTTAGCTTTTCCAAAACTCGCCTCAAGTGCTCTGCATGTTCATCCTCTGTCTTGGAGTAGACTAAGATATCATCTATAAACACAACGACAAACTTGTCCAAATACTCCATGAACACCTTATTCATCATATTCATGAAATATGCTGGCGCATTCGTCAAACCAAAGGACATAACTGTAAACTCGTAATGTCCATATCTTGACGAGAATGCGGTCTTCGGAATATCTTCCGATCGGATCTTCAGTTGGTGGTACCCCGATCTCAGATCAATCTTGGAGAAAACTCCGGCTCCTCTCAGCTGATCAAACAAATCATCAATCCTGGGTAGTGGGTATTTGTTCTTCACAGTAACTTCATTGAGTGCACGGTAATCAATGCACATCCTGAAACTCCCGTCCTTCTTCTTGACGAACAAAACTGGTGCTCCCCACGGCGACGAACTCGGTCTGATAAATCCTTTCTCCATTAACTCTTTAAGCTGCTTCTTCATCTCTACCAACTCCTCGGTGGACATCCGATAACGTCTCTTTGCTATCGGTGCTGTACCAGGTACAAGCTCTATCACAAACTCTATGTCCTTGTCTGGCGGCATACCAGGTAGATCTTCAGGAAAAACATCTGGGGTACTCATTCACTACTGAGACATCTTCTATGCTGATTGCCATGGTGCTGTTAACCATCAACTGTCCATCTCTAACGGCGGTAGCTTGAAATTCCACTTTCTTTCCACACGGGCTCTCAACTGAGATAGTCCTTCGTCCACAATCCAATACGGCCTTGTGCTTGGATAACCAATCCATTCCCAAAATAACATCTAAGGTCTGGGTCTCCAAAATAATAAGGTTCGCTAGGAACTCTATCCCATCTATTAGTATTCTTACCCGGGAACATCCTACTTTCGTTCGGAGTTCGGAACCAGGGGTTTGAACTAAAAGCATGCATTTAAGTCTTGCAATCTCCAAATCATTTTTAGCAGCAAAGCCTTGTGAAACAAACGAATGCGAAGCTCCAGAATCAAACAAAATCAAGCAGTCTTGAGTTGATAAGTAACTTACCCGATACAACATCCGTGGCATTCGAAGTGCATCTGCGGTGATATGGTTGACTCGGCCTCTCACCACGATGCAGGGTGCCGCCCTGGCTGTCTTTGTCCCTCGGTTTGCTCCTGGTGCTGGCATCCTGGCTGGTGTGGATCCCAGATTTAAGCGGACTGGGGTCACTCCTGCTGTCTTCTTAGGACAACTGTTGGCAAAGTGCCCTGGCTCGTTGCAATTGTAGCAGCGTCTCACTTTCCCTTGTTATTTGCACAGGCGGCGTTTCGGTGGGGTGGGTCCGATAGTTCGATTGACGGGTCTTGGTGCTGGTGACGGTGTCCTGGTTGCATTCTGCGGCTGGAATCTGAAAAACTGATTTGGCGCAACCCTCAAACGTTGCTGTGCTCCCTAACGCGATCCCTGATGCTGCATCCTGCGCTTCCTGTTCTCATCCAGTTCCTTGCGCTTGTCCTCAAGAATAAGCGCCTTATTCACCAGCTCACGGAAATGCGGAAAGGTGTGGGTGATCAGTCCCACCTGTAGTCCTGAGTTAAGTCCCTTCATAAAGCGAGACTGTCTGGCTTTATCTATTGCTACGTCTTCAGGTGCGTAACGTGCAAGCTTTGTGAACTTGTTCAGGTATTCGGCCACCGGCTGATTACCCTGCTTCAGTGCTCTGAACTCCTCCTTCTTGAGGTCCATGATTCCTTCTGGCACATGATCTTGGTGAAATGCAGTTTGTAAACTCCTCCCAAGTGATGTCCGTGGATTCTCTGCGTAGCGCAGGTTCTCCCACCATTCGTAATTTGTTCCTTCCAACTGATGAGAAGCGTAGAGTACCTTCTCATTTCCCATGCATTGAGCAATGTGTAGCTTCCTCTCAATTGACCTTAACCAGTCATCGGCTTCCAACGGGTTAGCATTCCCGGAGAAAGTGGGTGGATGAGTCCTCATGAACTCTAACAGTCTTGTATTCTGGCGTTGTCCCTGATTGACTTGATTAGCAGTGGCCTGAGCGGTAACATGCTGCATCTGTTGCATCATGGCATGCATCAACTGAGTCTGAGCAGCGAGAAAAGCTCCGAAATTCTGCATATCAACTGGCGGTGCTGGTGCTCCATCATTGGGGTTTTCTGCTGGGCGAGAACCACTTCCATTGCCTCTAAGGTTTCCGCGGGTGTTCACCATCTGTCGATTGCTCCAAGTTTTTAGAGACGAGAGGGAAACAAGAATAGACAAGTAATATGGAACTATGCGGGGCGAAGGGTGTAACTCAAAATCCAACTTTATTATTAATAATAGTAATAACTTGGTATGGTTGCTTACAATGCCTAGGGGCCTTGCAACACATACTGCACACTCAGCAAGCAATGAAAATCCAAATCCAACTAACACTAGAGTTTAACGCCTAAAGGGTGACTCTTTATTCTATGACACGACTCGACGAAGGAGTCTCACTACAACACCTATGCTCACTCATCGAGAAAACCTCCACGGCACAGATGCAGGTGCCCGGCATAGGCGCGAAACGATCGCCATGCCCTGCAACTGTGTCAACTGTGGTAGTAGAAGAAGCGGTGTCCTCCTCAAGCTCTGGCTCTTCCGGATCTGGCTCGTGTAGCTCGAGTACAGGCTCCGGCTCTGGTGCGTACAACGCCGTCTCTAACTCTCCAATCCTGTGCAGAAGATGTGACACATACTCCTGAGTCTCCCGCCATCTGTTCTTCTCTGCGGTGATCTCCTTGCGGGCATTCTTTAGCTCCTTGCTCGTATCATCAAGTACATCCTCCTGGGCGACCACAAGTCGTGCCAATTGTGTGATCACGGCGTTCTCATCCTGAATCATCTTCGGGTCGAGAAGGTTATTGCTGCGCGGATGATAACGGAACACCGTGCCCTTAACTCTCTGGCGTAGATGCGGGCAATGTGCCGCATTGCTCGTCGCGACACCTCCTGGATACCCATCTGCATTGTAGACCTCCTGGCAGTGCAATGTATCGGGCGATTGCCCGGGCCCTTCTTCCTGGCAGGTACCACAATCTTCACGTCACAAGCCTTGATCAGTCCTGCTTGTCTGATTACATCCACTTGGTATTTTGGCTTCTCAAAACCTCCGAGAGTCTGCAGCATACTCCAAAGTTCTGCGGCGTGACCAACCTCAAGATCGACGTAGTTGATCTCTCCTTCCATCTGTCAAAGGATACTTGCGTAAGAACGCAGCACTTTAAAACCAATGTGAAAGACAAAAAGAACTCAGCAAGGGGTATGAACAAGAAAGAAAATGGTAAGTCGAGAATTTATTCATTATCTTGGCAAATTTTATCTTTTAGAAAATAGGTTTTATCCTCACTACGACCATTCTAACTATGGGTGAGCCTACAGTCAGTATGGCTCTGATACCACCTCTGTCGGGACCCGAATTTGCAAATTCGGACCCTCTGTGTATTCAGCACTAGTCCAGGAACGCGCTAGTGCACACAGTCTTAATATCGGTAAATATCACAATCATACCACTCGATACTAACAAAGTACTTTAATTAAATAGTCAAACTGGTTGCTCGACCTTATGGTCAAGTTACAATTATACGCCACGCAGGGCGAAGCTTATTAAGAGAGAAATAATAGTAGCGGAAAATAAAATAACTTCGTGGCGCCATCCAGTATACCACAGGCAACTGACTGGGCTCGCTCCCTAAGTAGACGGTTCCTCTTGGAGCTCCTCTTCCAAAGCTGGTGTAGTCTCCTCTTCAACTGGTGTTGTATTGTGGCAAGGGTGAGTACTTGGTACTCAGTAAGTCATGCACAGAATGCAAACTAATATACTACATGCATGGCTTAATACAATGGAATAGCTCAGGGTATGTTTGCAGTAAAACAGCATTTGACAAGTAGCATAAGTAGATTTGAAAGCAATAGAAGCAAGTATAAGATCAATAACTTTTCCAGGAGTTTTAATCAACATCTTTCCCATTCCTAATCCACATTTCCATCGACATCATTATTTAACCAAGCCCAACCTTTCAAGTCCAAGTTATTTTCAAGAAAGTCTAACCCTTGACTGTAATTCCCGAGCGATGCCAATACCGCGGACACGGCTATTCGAATAGATTTTACACTCTGCAGAGGTTATGCACTTTACCCACAAGATACAGTCAAACACCACAAAGGCGAGTTCCCGTAACAAAGTCTTTCGGAAACTTCTAACAATACAAGTGGTCCTCCCCGGTTGTTGCACACTAACCCTTCCCTTAGCTAAGGCGAAGTTTAGGCCAACCAACCGTTAGATGGGTACCTGGCCGCAGCCCCGCTACGCTCCCCCGTACAACTTACACAAAGGGTGTAGTTGACATCCTGAGGTCCCACAGGTACGTTATTAGCAACTTATTCAACTAGGTCCGTCCCATTACAGACATGTGGTTGCACGTTTGACCAAGTTCAAAGGCTTGCAAGGTTAAGTCCATAGGGTGACCAGGGCAAGACTACCCGAAGAACCAACACAACGTTCCCGGTGCCACAACTGGCCCACCTGATCATTCTTGCCACATGCCCCGATCAAAAGCTTTTTATCAAACCCCAGTTGATTACCATGCACCACGTGCCATCAACATCACAACACATGATACCTTTCCAAAACAGGTTCAATATATCATTAAGTCAACGTTAACATTTGATTGTCCAAAATCATGTCACGAGCACGTAGCAGATCTAAGCAATATACTACAACGTTCTAAATTCCCACGTTAGCAATTTAGTAATGTCCAACTTAGTAAACCACAACTAGGGTGACAAGGGTCATGGCACATATTTAATTAACCAAGGTGTCATACAGCAATTAGGCATTTATCTAATTTCCCGGAATTAAATAAAGTATTTTCTAATTGAACTAGCATGCAATACATTGAATCAAAATAGATTTCAAAATGGGAGCAACATGGTCAAAGCACAACTTGCCTTCAAAAAGTACTTGCTCTTGGTCCTGAGCTGGCTCCCGGGTCAATACTTCTCCTTCGAATCCTTCCAGCACTTCAACGTCTACTCGTAACGCGTGCAAATAGCAACAAATGAATAAAACAGTAGACAAAAGTGTCCAAACATCCAAATAAAGTTTATAAACAGAGAGAACATAATTTTATGAATTTTTAGAAACTGGAATCGTCAAATTCGGAGTTCAAATGAAAAAGATACAAGCATTTAAAATTTAAATAATCAATTAAATAATAATACAGAGAAAAACTTTAGTCCAAAAATTAAATAAAATTCACCATTAGGTAGATCTCAATTTTATACAAATTTAGAAATTTGAATCACTCAAATCAGAGTTGAAACGCAAAAGTTATAAGCGTTTGAAGTTTGAATCAAAATTTGAAATCATTATTTCGAATTAATAAATCATTTTCTTTTTCGGAAATTAATTATTGCGTCAGCAAGGACACGTGTCGGTCTCTGATTGGTCCGCTGACATCAGCCGGTTCATGGACGTGGTCCATGGTTTGGCTCGGGTCTACCGTGGACCTGATCCACGGCTCACGTATGACCGACAGGTGGGACCCATGGGGGTGACGTCATCGCCGACGTCAGCGTGGCTCGGCGCCGCGGGTGACAGTGGGACCCACCGGTGGCGTCGTGGGTGGCGTCCGCGGTCGCGATCGGCCGACGCGGGCCTGGCGTGTCGATGACTCCACGACGCGCGTGGGCTCGGCGGTTCAGCTCCCTGGGCACGTGGCACGATCCGGGCCGTTGATTTGAAAATCAACGGTCCCGATCGGATCTGATGACGCACGTTTGGGGTGAACGTGGTCAATCCGGACCGTTGGATCTAAATCCAACGGTTGAGATTGGATCTGGGAATCGCACGTGGTTCTCACCTTGGGATGACGTGGCGCAATCCGGGACGTCGGATCTTGATTGGACGGTCCACGGAGCTCGCGGGGTCCGGTGATGGCGCGGCGAGGCTTGGGTATCGGAGACGAAGATGGCGACCTCCCGCGCGGTGTTTCCGAGGGTCTCCGGCGAGATGAAGTGCACGCCCAGGTTCGCCTCGTCGCGAGGATCCCATATCTGGCCACGAGAGCGGCGGAGGACGGAACAAAGCAAAAACCGTGGCGGAGAAGAGAGCTACTATCGGGACCCGAATTTGCAAATCCGGACCCTCTGTGTATTCAGCACTAGTCCAGGAACGCGCTAGTGCACACAGTCTTAACATCGGTAAATATCACAATCATACCACTCGTTACTAATAAAGTACTTGTTCTTGGTCTTGAGATGGATCCTGAGTCAATACTTCTCCTTCGAATCCCTCCGGCACTTCAACGTCTACTCGTAAAGCGTGCAAATAGCAATACACGAATAAATAATAGGCAAAAAGTATCCAAACACC
Organism: Rhipidocladum racemiflorum; assembly: GCA_036346355.1. Lineage (NCBI taxonomy): Eukaryota > Viridiplantae > Streptophyta > Magnoliopsida > Poales > Poaceae > Rhipidocladum > Rhipidocladum racemiflorum. The sequence continues at coordinate 80,033,328 of CM070577.1, forward strand.
AAATAAAATCCATAAACAGAGAGAACATAATTTTATGAATTTTTGGGAACTAGAATCGTCAAATTCGGAGTTAAAATGCAAAAGTTATAATTATTTAAAGTTTAAATAATCAATTAAATAATATTACAGAGAAAAAATTTAGTCCAAAAATTAAATAAAATTCATAATTAGGTAGATCTCAATTTTATACAAATTTAGAAATTTGAATCACTTAAATCGGAGTTGAAACGCAAAAGTTATAAGCGTTTGAAGTTTGAAACAAAATCTGAAATCATTATTTCAAATTAATAAATCATTTTCTTTTTCGGAAATTAATTATTGCGTCAGCGAGGACACGTGGCAGTCTCTGATTGGCCTACTGACGTCAGCCGGTTCATGGACGTGGTCCATGGTTTGGCTCGGGTCTACTGTGGACTCAGCTCACGGCTCGTGGTCACTAACATGTGGGTCCCACCTGTCAGCGCTGGGTCTCACGCACGCGTGGCCGCGGCTGACGCGTGGGCCCTCTGACACGCGAGTCCCGCGTGTCAGAGACACGCTTTCCACGCGCGTGAGCGCGGCTAGGCACACGTGGCACAATCTCGGTCGTTGATTTGAAAATCAACGGCCCAGATTAGATCTGGTTATCACGCGTTTGGGTTAACGCGGTCAATCCACGCTGTTGAATCCAGATCTAATGGTCCAAAATGGATCCGACCCCTACCACTAGATCTAATCTTCACCGTTCGATCCCGATCTAACGGTTAGGATCTAACCTAGCTCTAACGGCGTTAGGGCGCACGTGGAACTCACCGTGGCAGTCGGATCCGGATCGGACGGCGGAGAAAGCTCGAAGTCGACGATGGCGGCGCGGCGGAGCTGGTTCACCGAGGTCGGGGAAGGCGACCAACGCGATGGCTTTCTGGGGCTGCTCCGGCGAAGTGAAAGGCTCCCTCGGGTGCGCCTTGGTCGGACGGTTCCGGAACCGGGCTCAGACGCGGCGGAGGATGGCGGACAGTGGCGAGGCGAGACAAAAACCGTGGCGGCGCTTCACGCAACTACGGCGAGCGATTCCGGCGAACCTACAGCGGCTAGAGCTCGGTGGGTTAGGGCAAAAAGTGCGCGGGGTCACGGCGGACCTCGGGGTACCACCCGGTACTTAAATGCCCTCGGCATGCGCGCACGGGACGGAGCCCTAGTCCCACACGGCGGCGGAATCCGGCGGCGATTCGGACGGAGACGACGATGACGTGGCGCAACGCGGGCCGTTGGATCGAGATCCAACGGTCGGCGTCTTGAGGCTCGGGCGCCGCGGCTCGAGTGTCGTGGCCGGATCTCGATCGTTGGATCTTGATCCAATGGTCGAGGGGTTAGGACTCGGGCGACTTGGTTCGGCCGGCCGTGGCGGTCGGACTCAAACTCAAGTCTGACTCGGGCTCGGTCGCTTAAACAGTAACCGACCCGGATTGATTTTCCAGCGATTTAATATTCAAATTAATTTCCAGAAATTCATATAATTCATTAAAAATAGCAAAAGACTCAGAAAAATTCCAGAAAAATTCTGGAAAATACCTTGGGGCATTTTGGACTCAAATAAAATATTTCCAACAAAATTTTATTTGCAAAGTTTAATTCTTTAATTAATTCAAAATGGAATAAATTCAAATAAATTCCAAATAAATCCGAATAAATTCCAGAAAATTCCAAAAATTCACCAAAGTGCCAAATCACACATAAATTTAAGAAAAGCAAAATTTTGGGGTGTTACAAACCTCACCCCCTTAACAGAATCTCGTCCCCGAGATTCAGGGCTAACTAAGGAATAGGTTCGGAAACTCTTTCTTCAAATCCTCCTCTCGTTCCCAAGTTGTTTCACTCTCCGCGTGGTTGCTCCACTGAACTCTACAGAAGCGGGTTGACTTATTTCTAGTCTCCCGATCCATAGTGTCCAAAATTTTCACGAGATGCTCCTTGTAAGTCAAATCTTCTTGCAACTCAATTGACTCTAGCGGTGTCTGTTCCTCAGGTACTCGAAGACACTTCTTTAGCTGGGACACATGGAACATGTCATGTACTCCTGCTAACGACTGCGGCAACTCCAGCTGGTAAGCAACTTCGCCTCTGCGGCTCAAAATCTTAAATGGTCCAACATAACGGGGTGCAAGTTTCCCTTTGGCATGGAACCTCTTAACTCCCCTGAGAGGCGTAACTCTGAGGTATACAAAGTCTTCTGGTTCAAAACTCAAATCCGGCGACGATTGTCGGCATAACTCTTACATCGGGATTGGGCTATCTTCAACCTTTCCCTAATCATGGCAATCTGCTCTTGACTTCTTGAAGAATATCAGGCCGAAGACACGGCGTTCGCGGTCTCATTCGATTTAATGGCGTCAGGCAAGGTCGACCATCTGATGCCTCAAAAGGTGACATCTGTAAACTAGCCTGATAACTATTATTGTAACTGAACTCGGCATACGGCAAACTCTTATCCCAAGAGGTAGCATAAGCCAATGCACATGCTCTTAGCATATCCTCCAGAATCTGATTGACTCTCTCGGTCTGTCCATCCGTCTGTGGATGATAGGCTGTACTAAAGTTCAAACGGGTTCCCATGGCTTCATGTAGCTTATTCCAGAACCTCAAGGTAAATTGGGTACCTCTATCCGATACAATCCTTTTTGGCACTCCGTGCAAACAGACGATCCTGATCATATACAACTCTGCTATCTTATCCCCCGAGTAAGTTGTCTTCACAGGAATAAAATGGGCTACTTTGGTCAAGCGATCCACTATAACCCATATGGAGTCATAACCCCCTTGAGTCTTGGGTAAACCGGTGATGAAATCCATTCCAATTTCCTCCCACTTCCACTCAGGTATCTTCAGCGGCTGCAACAATCCTGCTGGTCTCTGATGCATTGCCTTGACTCTCTGGCATACGTCGCACAATGCAACATGCTCGGCAACTTCACGCTTCATGCTCGGCCACCAGAATCTCTCCTTCAAGTCTTGATACATCTTGGCACTTCCAGGATGAATTGAATACTTGGAGTCATGGGCTTCCTCCAAAATCAGTTGCTTTAATTCCTTCTTGTTCGGCACGCAAATGCGATCCCTCATCCATAACGTGCCCTGCTCATCTAGCTTGAAGTCCTTTGCCTTGTCTTCCTCCATTTTGGACTTAATCCTGCGGATCTTGTCATCATCCTTCTGCTCTTCCCGAATCTGATCTTCTAGGGTAGGCTTTACCTCCAGTGCGGCCAAGAATCCACTAGGTACCACCTCAATCTTCATTCTCTGAAATTCCTGGCATAGCTCATCCTGATTCGTGGCTATCAACATATTCACGGTATGGCTTTTTCGACTCAAGGCATCGGCCACCACATTAGCCTTTCCGGGATGATAATGGATTCCGACATTGTAATCCTTAATCAACTCCAACCATCTCCTTTGCCTCATATTCAGATCCATTGGGTGAATATGTACTTAAAACTCTTATGATCCGTGTACACTTCACATCTGTTCTCGATCAGATAGTGACGCCATATCTTCAAGGCATGCACTACGGCAGCTAACTCTAGGTCATGTGTCGGGTAATTCTCCTCATGCGGCCTCAACTGCCTTGATGCATAGGCAACAACCTTTCCGTTCTGCATCAACACACATCCCAGTCCTTGGCGTGATGCATCACAATAGATATCAAATCTTTGATTGACGTCCGTGAGAACCAACACTGGTGCTGATGTCAATCTCGTCTTCAGTTCTTGGAATCCCTTCTCGCACTCTGGCGTCCATGCAAACTTCTTCTCCTTTTTCAGCAATTGCGTAAGAGGTCTCGCAATTGTTGAAAAGCCTTCAATGAAGCGGCGGTAGTAACCTGCCATTCCAAGGAAACTCGGATGCTGGTCACAGTCTTGTTGCTCCCAATGTAACACAGCTTCTACTTTACTTGGATCAACGGCGACTCCTTCTGCTGTCATTACATGTCCGAGGAATTCCACCTTGTCCTTCCAAAAATCACACTTACTGAACTTGGCGAAGAGTTGCTGTTCTCTCAACTTTTCCAAAACTCGCCTCAAGTGTTCGGCATGTTCATCCTCTGTCTTGGAGTAGATTAGAATATCATCTATGAACACTACAACAAACTTGTCCAAATATTCCATGAACACCTTATTCATCATATTCATGAAATATGCTGGTGCATTTGTCAGACCAAAGGACATAACAGTAAACTCGTAATGTCCATATCTCGACGAAAATGCGGTCTTCGGAATATCCTCCGATCGGATCTTCAACTGATGGTATCCCGATCTCAGATCAATCTTGGAGAAAACTCCGGCTCCTCTCAGCTGGTCAAACAAATCATCAATCCTGGGTAGCGGATACTTATTCTTCACGGTGACTTCATTGAGTGCACGGTAGTCAATGCACATCCTGAAACTCCCGTCCTTCTTCTTGATGAACAAAACTGGTGCTCCCCACGGCGACGAACTCGGTCTGATAAATCCTTTCTCCATTAACTCTTCAAGTTGTTTCTTCATCTCTATCAATTCCTCAGTGGACATCCGATAGGGTCTCTTTATTATCGGTGTTGTACCAGGTACAAGCTCTATCACAAACTCTATGTCCCTGTCTGGCGGCATACCAGGTAGATTTTCAGAAAAAACATCTGGGTACTCATTCACTACTGAGACATCCTCTATGCTGATTGCTTTGGTACTGTTAACCATCAACTGTCCATCTCTAACGGCAGTAGCTTGAAATTCTACTTTGTTTCCACACGGGCTCTCAACTGAGATGGTCCTTCGTCCACAATCCAATATGGCCTTGTGCTTGGACAACCAATCCATTCCCAATATAACATCTAAGGTCTGGGTCTCCAAAATAATAAGGTTCGCTAGGAACTCTATCCCATCTATTAGTATTCTCACCCCAGAACATCCTACTTTCGTTCGGAGTTCGGAACCAGGGGTTTGAACTAAAAGCATGCATTTAAGTCTTGCAATCTCCAAATCATTTTTAGCAGCAAAGCCTTGTGAAACAAACGAATGCGAAGCTCCAGAATCAAACAAAACTATCGCAGGTACTGAGTTAACAAGTAACTTACCCAGTATGACGTCCGTAGCATTCTGCAGTGCATCTGCGGTGACATGGTTGACTCGGCCTCTCACCTGATGCAGGTGTGGCTCTGTGTCTTTGGCGTCCGAGCTGGTGTGGATCCCAGTTTGAAGCGGAGGGGTGTCACTCCTGGTGTCTTCTTTGGGCAGCTGTTGGCAAAGTGTCTGGCTCGTTGCGATTGTAGCGGCGTCTCACTTGTTCCTTGTTGGCTGCACTGGAGTGGCGTTTCTAGCTGGGTGAAGAGTGCAGTAGTTACGATTGGCGGGTGTTGGTGCTTGGTGACGGTGTCTGGATGCATTCTGTATTGGAATCTAAAAAATTGATTTGGTGCAACTTTGAGTCTTTGTGCGTTCCTGGCGTGATCCTGTTTGTTGCATCCTGCGCTTCTGTTCTCATCCAGTTCCTTGCGCTTGTCCTCAAGAATAAGCGTCTTATTCACCAACTCTTGGAAATCTGGAAAGGTGTGGGTGATCAATCCCACCTGCAATCCTGAGTTAAGTCCCTTCATGAAACGAGCCTGTCTGGCTTTATCTGTCGCTACATCCTCAGGTGCGTAGCGTGCTAGCTGTGTGAACTGTTCGGGTATTGACCAGCTGGTGATTACCTTGCTTGATGCTCTGAACTCCTCCTTCTTGAGGTCCATGATTCCTTCAAGCACGTGATCTTGTGGAATGCATTTGTGAACTCTTCCCAAGTGATGTCACGAGGGTTCACTTGCGTGGCACGAAGTTCTCCCACCATTCGTAATTGTTCCTTCCAACTGATGAGAAGCGTAGAGTACCTTCTCATTTCCTATGCATTGTGCTATGTGTAGCTTCCTCTCAATTGACCTTAACCAATCGTCAGCCTCCAACGGATTGGCATTCCCAGAAAAAGTGGGTGGATGAGTCCTCATGAATTACGATCTGGTATTACGGCGTTGTCCCCGATTAACTTGATTAGCGATGGCCTGGCGATGGCGTGTTGCATCTGTTGCATCATGGCATGCATCAACTGAGTCTGAGCAGCAAGAAATGCTCCAAAATTCTGCATGTCTAGTGGCGGTGCTGGTGCTCCATCATTGGGGTTTTCTGCTGGGCGAGAACCACTCCCATTGCCTCCAAGGTTTCCGCGGGTGTTTACCATCTGTCGATTGCTCCAAGGTTCAGAGACGAGAGGGAAACTGGAATAGATGAGTAATATGGAACTTATGCGGGGTGAAAGGTGTAACTTAAAGTCCAACTTTATTATTTTAATCAATAGTAACTTGGTATGGTTGCTTACAATGCCTAGGGGCCTTGCAACACATACTGCACACTCAGCAAGCAATGAAAATCCAAATCGAACTAACACTGGAGTCTAACGCCTAAAGGGTGACTCTTTATTCTATGACGCGACTCGGCGAAGGAGTCTCACTATAGAACCTACGCTCACTCATCGAGAAAACCTCCACGGCCTGAATACGGCGCTGCGGCATAAGCGCGAAAGCGATTGCCATGTCCGGCAAGCTGTGTCATCTGTGGTAGTTGAAGAAGCGATGTCCTCCTCAAGCTCCGGCTCCTCGGGTGCAGCTCGTGCAGCTCGAGCATTGGCTCACGGCTGCAGTGCGTACAATGCCGTCTCTAACTCTCCAATCCTTTGCAGAAGGTGTGACACATACTCTCGAGCTTCCCGCCATCTGTTCTTCTCCGTCGTGATCTCCTTGCGGGCCTTCTGTAGCTCCTTGCTTGTATCATCGAGTACATCCTCCTGGGTGACAACAAGTCGTGCCAACTGTGTAACCATGGCATTCTCATCCTGAATCGCCTTCGGGTCAAGAAGGTTATTGCTGCGCGGATGATAACGAAACACCGTGCTCTCCAACTCTCTGGCGTAGATACGGGTAATGTGCCGCATTGCTCGTCGTGACACCTCTTGGATATCCATCTGCATTGTAGACCTCCTGGCAGTGCAGTGTATCGGGCGATTGCCTGGGCCCTTCTTCCTAGCAGGTACCACAATCTTCACGTCACAAGCCTTGATCAATCCTGCTTGTCTGATCACTTCCACTTGGTATTGTGGCTTCTCAAAATCTCCGAGAGTCTGTAGCATACGCCAAAGTTCCGCGGCGTGACCAACCTCCAGATCGACGTAGTTGAACTCTCCCTCCATCTGTCACAAGAGTGCTCACGTAAGAACTCGAAAATTTTAAATCGTGACAAGGTAAGGAAAAATTCAGCAAGAGACAAGAAAAGAGAGAATGGGATAAGTCGAGATGTCATTTCTTGTCTTGACAAATTTTATCTTTTTAGAAAATAGGTTTTATCTTCACTACGACCATTCTAGCTAGGGTTGAGCCTACGGTCAACCTGGCTCTGATACCACCTCTGTCGGGACCCGAATTTGCAAATCCGGACCCTCTGTGTATTCAGCACTAGTCCAGGAACGCGCTAGTGCACACAGTCTTAACATCGGTAAATATCACAATCATACCACTCGATACTAATAAAGTACTTTAATTAAATAGTCAAACTGGTTGCTCGACCTTATGGTCAAGTTACAAATATACGCCACGCAGGGCCAAACTTATTAAGAGAGAAATAATAGCAGCGGAAAATAAGATAACATCGTGGCGCCATCCAGTATACCACAGGCAACTGACTGGGCTCGCTCCCTATGTAGACGGTTCCTCTTGGAGCTCCTCCTCCAAAGCTGGTGTAGTCTCCTCTTCAACTGGTGTTGTATTGTGGCAAGGGTGAGTACTTGGTACTCAGCAAGTCATGCACAGAATGCAGCTAATATACTACATGCATGGCTTAATACAAAGGAGTGGCTCAAGGTATTTTTGAAGTAAACAACATTTAACAAGTATCATAAGTAGATTCGAAAGCAGTAGTAACAAGTAAAGCATAGAGAACTTTTCAAGGAGTTTAGTAAACATCTTTCCCATTGAAAGGACCGGGATGTCGGCCTAGAGGGGGGGGTGAATAGGCGATTACAAAATTATACCCAATTAAAATTAAACAAACAGAGATAATGCGGAAGCGAAGGGTATAATTAAGTTTTGCAACTTAAACAATTTAGCCCGAGACAATTAACTCGAAGTCTCCGGATATTTAGTCCGGATACTCCGGGTTATCCGGATACTCCGGATCAATGTACCGGATACTCCGGATGATCCGGATAGTTCGGATAAAATACCGGATACTCCGAGTTGAGTGTCTCGGCCAAGAATTCAAGATATGAGCAATCTAGAAGCAATCCACTTGAACAAGAAGTAAGTAAATCCTACCAAGAACCTATATCAAGTGGAGAACGGGAGCCAAGCACAAAAACAAGATAGATCGGGGCTCCTAAATAAATCAACCCTATACAATCAACTCAATCACACATATAGGAATGAATTCAAGCAAGTAATGAAAGAGATGAAACCGAAATGAAGATGGAGACACGAAGATTTTATCCCGAAGTTCGGATCCTTGAGGGGATCCGACGTCTCCGTTGAGGCGGCTCAGTCACACTTGAGCCGGGGTCTCTTTCAACCCTCTTCCTCCCGGTGTTGCACAATGCACTCGTTGGTCTTCACTTCTTTGATTCCTTTCCTTGCGGAGGCGGAATCGGACCTTCACAAACCTTCGATGGCCTTCCACACAAAGCTTGGAAGCTCACTGGCAACTCCTAGCCGTCTAGGAGACCTCAACCTCCAAGAGCAACAAATGCTCCCGAAGAACTCACTTAGAGTCCACCTCAAGTGCTCAACACACTAATCACACTCAATCCGATCACTACCCACTCTCACACCCAAACCTTCACTCAAAAGGGATCACTAAGATCTAGGGTTAGAGGGGCTTTTGGGAGCTCAAGATCACTAAGAATAACACCTCAAAGCACCAAGGAACCAGCTCCACTCCTCAAATCAATCTTCAATCCAAACACCTCTCTCCGCTACCCAACCCTTCACAAAAGGGGATCACTAAGATCTAAGGAGTAGGGAGGAGTATTGGGGGCTCAAACACTCACAAAGAATACCTCAAATACCCAGCAAAACATCCCCCAACGGCTCCTTTGAAGTGGGCAAGAAGGGGGCTTTAAATAGAGGAACCCCAAAAACTAGCCGTTTGGACCGAACTGGTCAACCCGGAGACTCCGGATAATTAACCCGGACACTCCGGATCATCCGGACACTCCGGATTGTCGGATCTCGGATAACCCGGAGACTCGGGTTAAATGTCCGGATACTCTGGATCTCGAGCGACACTTTCAGCGGCCGACTAAAGCGGGCATAACTTTTGATCCGGACTCCGATTTGGCCAGTCGGACTTTTCGGAAAGCTAATAACGAGGGCTACACAACTAACAAGGTCTCACTACCCAAATCCCAAAGGATAAAATCAGATTGCACAAAGAATCCACAAGGAGACCTCAAATTCTCACTTTCCGGCACCACCAACACTTCTAACCCTCACACCAACCCACCTACACTTAGGTGAACAAAGTGTGACTTGGGTTACTTAACCTTAGACAAGGATAGACCACTTTGAGCACTTGAGACTTATCTAAGTGATTTCAACGATTGCATCCCTCTTAATAATGCGGCAATCCTTAGACTCAAATTTAACACAAAATCTAAGTCTTACACTAAGCTTACATGCCGACTTCTTAGGATGCACGGTGCATGATGGCGCTTCCACAAAGATTGATGGCGCCCTTTGTCTTGTCAACCTCGGCGATTCACCTCATGAGACTCTCGTCCTCTCGACCTTGACCTCGATCATCACCAAGGCGATCCTCACGCCAAGTCGTTCTTGACTTAGTCCTCAGCTCTTGGTGACACCGCCGTCTTATTTGACTTTGACTCGCTTGTCATCCTTCAAACCATCTTGGTCATCATACACACAGCTTTGGGACCTAACTCTTGTCAAAGCACTCAGCAAACATATTAGTCCCACAAGCTTAAAAGATATATTGAATAAATTGATAATAACAAGTGTTTCATATCAAGAAGCACAATATGAATGGAAACACTTGACAATAGAAATATTCTCTGCTAAGTGCATTATGATGAATATATGATTGATCTAACTGCACTAGAGAGATAATTGCCAATATAAAGAATCAATTAAATCATGGCAAGGACCACAGACTTGCTTAAATAAAGCACATGATAGAATATACACGAATTACACATGTGCAAACAATATTTGGAATGAGAGTAAATAATGTGATCCAATTCTAGATTAAACTTCACTAAGAGAGGTGCATTAGAAGATACACATCTAAGACATGTATGCACCAAGTCAATATGAAGCAATGAAGTTTAACTCTAGTTAACACAATCATATTAAAAACAAAGCACATAATGAACTCAAATGAATATATATATGCACAAGCAATTATGACAAGAATCAATGTGCACATATGAAATCAACAAGTTACTTAGAGTTCAATATGCAATTGCTAAAGAGGAATGCAATGACAAATATGGAAGGAATACCGATATTGCATACCTCATTTTTGCTTAACCATCCCAATTGATTTTCCTCTAAAATAGATGAGACTAATATTCAACTAGTCAATAAACATGTTAGTCTCATAACAATATAAAAATATTAGAGGTTTGTCATTTGTTAAGCACTAAGTTAATATTTATACAATTACATTGATTGATATTACATGCGTTTGTCATTAATCGTTTGTCATTAATCACCAAAACAACATAAGTGCTTAGACGCACTTTCACCCATCCTAATCCACATTTCCATTAACGTCATTCGTAAACCAAACCCAACCTTTCAAGTCCAAGTTATTTTTTTGAGAAAATCTAACCCTTGACTGTAATTCCCGAGTGATGTCCAATACCGCGGACACGGTTATTCGAATAGATTATACACTCTGCAGAGGTTATGCACTTTACCCACAAGATACAGTCAAACACCACAAAGGCGAGTTCTCGTAACAAAGTCTTTCGGAAACTTCTAACAATACAAGTGGTCCTCCCCGGTTATTGCACACTAACCCTTCCCTTAGCGAAGGCGAAGTTTAGGCCAATCAACCGTTAGATGTGTACTTGGCCGCAGCCCCGGTACGCTCCCCCGTACAACTTACACAAAGGGTGTAGTTGACACCCTGAGGTCCCACAGGTACGTTATTAGCAACTTAGTCAACTAGGTCCGTCCCATTACAGACATGTGGTTGCAAGATTGACTCAGTTCAAAGGCTTGCAAGGTGAAGTCCTTAGGGTGACCAGGGCAAGACTACCCAAAGAACCAAAACATCATTCCCAATGCCACAACTGGCCCACCTGATCATTCTTGCCACATGCCCCGGTCAAAAGCTATTTATCAAACCCCAGTTGATTACCATGCACCACGTGCCTTCAACATCACATGATACCTTCCCAAAACAGGTTCAATATATCATTAAGTTAATATTAACATTTGATTATCCAAAATCATGTCATGAGTACGTAGCAGGTCTAAGTCATATACTACAATGATATAAAATCCCATGTTGGCAATTTATTAATGTCCAACTAATAATCCACAACTAGGGTGACAAGGGGTCATGGCACATATTTAAGTAATCAAGGTGTCATACAGCAAATTGGCATTTATCTAATTTCCCAAAATCAAGTAAAGTATTTTCTAATTGAACTAGCATGCAATAAGTTAAATCAAAATAGGTTTCAAAATAGGATCAACATGGTCAAAGCATAACTTGCCTTCAAAAAGTACTTGTTCTTGGTCTTGAGTTGGATCCTGAGTCAATACTTCTCCTTCGAATCCCTCCAGCACTTCAACGTCTACTCGTAAAGCGTGCAAATAGCAATACACGAATAAACAATAGGCAAAAAGTGTCCAAACACCAAATAAAATCCATAAACAAAGAGAATATAATTTTATGAATTTTTAGGAACTAGAATCGTCAAATTCGGAGTTAAAATGCAAAAGTTATAATTATTTAAAGTTTAAATAATCAATTAAATAATATTACAGAGAAAAACTTTAGTCCAAAAATTAAATAAAATTCATAATTTGGTAGATCTCAATTTTATACAAATTTAGAAATTTGAATCACTTAAATCGGAGTTGAAACGCAAAAGTTATAAGCGTTTGAAGTTTGAAACAAAATCTGAAATCATTATTTCAAATTAATAAATCATTTTCTTTTTCGGAAATTAATTATTGCGTCAGCGAGGACACGTGGCAGTCTTTGATTGGCCTACTGACGTCAGTCGGTTCATGGACGTGGTCCATGGTTTGGCTCGGGTCTACTGTAGACTCGGCTCACGGCTCGTGGTCACTGACATGTGGGTCCCACCTGTCAGCGCTGGGTCTCACGCACGCGTGGCCGCGGCTGACGCGTGGGCCCTCTGACACGCGGGTCCCGCATGTCAGAGACACGCTTTCCACGCGCGTGAGCGCGGCTAGGCACACGTGGCACAATCTCGGTCGTTGATTTGAAAATCAACGGCCCAGATTAGATCTGGTTATCACGCGTTTGGGTTAACGCGGTCGATCCACGCCGTTGGATCCAGATCTAACGGTCCAAAATGGATCCGACCCCTACCACTAGATCTAATCTTCACCGTTCGATCCCGATCTAACGGTTAGGATCTAACCTAGCTCTAACGGCGTTAGGGCGCACGTGGAACTCACCGTGGCAGTCGGATCCGGATCGGACGGCGGAGAAAGCTCGAAGTCGACGATGGCGGCGCGGCGGAGCTGGTTCACCGAGGTCGGGGAAGGCGACCAACGCGACGGCTTTCTAGGGCTGCTCCGGCGAAGTGAAAGGCTCCCTCGGGTGCGCCTTGGTCGGACGGTTCCGGAACCGGGCTCAGACGCGGCGGAGGATGGCGGACAGTGGCGAGGCGAGACAAAAACCGTGGCGGCGCTTCACGCAACTACGGCGAGCGATTCCGGCGAACCTACAGCGGCTAGAGCTCGGTGGGTTAGGGCAAAAAGTGCGCGGGGTCACGGCGGACCTCGGGGTACCACTCGGTACTTAAATGCCCTCGGCATGCGCGCACGGGATAGAGCCCTAGTCCCACACGGCGGCGGAATCCGGCGGCGATTCGGACGGAGACGACGATGACGTGGCGCAACGCGGGCCGTTGGATCGAGATCCAACGGTCGGCGTCTTGAGGCTTCGGGCGCCGCGGCTTTCGAGTGACGTGGCCGGATCTCGATCGTTGGATCTTGATCCAATGGTCGAGGGGTTAGGACTCGGGCGACTTGGTTCGGCCCGACCGTGGCCCGGGTCGGACTCAAACTCAAGTCTGACTCGGGCTCGGTCGCTTAAACAAGAATAAACCGGATTGATTTTCCAGCGATTTAATATTCAAATTAATTTCCAGAAATTCATATAATTAATTAAAAATAGCAAAAGACTCAGAAAAATTCCAGAAAAATTCTGGAAAATACCTTGGGGCATTTTGGACTCAAATAAAATATTTCCAACAAAATTTTATTTGCAAAGTTTAATTCTTTAATTAATTCAAAATGGAATAAATTCAAATAAATTCCAAATAAATCCGAATAAATTCCAGAAAATTCCAAAAATTCACCGAAGTGCCAAATCACACATAAATTTAAGAAAAGAAAAATTTTGGGGTGTTACAGCTACTACGGCGAGCGATTGCGGCTAAGCGGCGGCGGCTAGGGCTCGGCGGGCTAGGGTTTCGGGTGCGCACGGAAAAGGGCAACCTCGGGCGATGTCCCACGCATTAAATAACCCCGGGATGCGCGCACTAATCGGAACCCTAACGGAACACGGCGGCTACGCGGCGGAGGAATCCGGCTCGGATTCGACGGGGACGACGATGGAGAGCCGTCCACGTGGCGCGATCGACGGTCACGATCGCGCGGGCGCGATCGGATCCGGCCCGGTTTCGGCTCGAACCGATACGGTCCAATCCGGACCGTTGGATCCCGATCCAACGGTCGGGATCGAGTAGGGTTAGGATTGGGTTCGGTCGAGTCAGTTGGCTCGGGTCGGACTCGTGTCCGACTCGGGTTCCGACTCGGTCGGATGGACAGTACTCGACCCGATTGATTTTCCAGCGATTTAATATTCAAAATAATTTCCAGAAATTCATTTAATTCAAGAAAAATAGCAAAATACCCAAAAAAATTCCAGAAAAATTCTGGAAAATATTTTGGGACATTTTGGACTCAAATAAAATATTTCCAACAAATTTTTATTTGCAAAGTTAAATTCTTTAATTATTTCACAATGGAATAAATTCAAATAAATTCCAAATAAATCCAAACAAATTCCAGAAAATTCCAAAAATTCACCAAAGTGCCAAATCACACATGAATTTAAGAAAAGCAAAATTTTGGGGTGTTACAGGGTCCTCCAAAATTCCACACCAAACCGTGCAAGTCCGTCCCTTGCACTAATCATAACCCACGTGCAAGTCCATCCCTTGCACCGTACAAGTCCATCCCTTGCACCGTACAAGTCCATCCCTTGTACACCAAATCCAAAAATTCCAAATCAAACCAACACCGTACAAGCCCATCCCTTGTACGACCTCCCGTAAATCACAATATCCATCTAACCCACATCGTATCTCACCCGCGTCAGAAACATAGATTTTCCATTTCTGCCCAGGTGTGAGACCCCGGATCAGCTATCCGAAATCTCCTGTGTATTTCCGTAGTAGTCCCAGATCAGTAGCTAGTACACACAGTCACAGTGATACTTCATTGCCGAACATAACGAAAATTGTAACATTAATATTCAAGTATGGGCCACATGGCCACTTATTACAATACTAGGTCCGAGACCGGAGACACTAAAGCGGAAGCAAAAGAAAACGACAACAGGCGAACACCAAAACGCCACAGGCGACGACTAGAAACGCAACTAGTTATCCTGGCAATCCTCTTCGAAGTCTTCAGCGTAGAACTCGCCCTCCTCAGCTGCGTCTTGAAAGTTCTCTGATGATGACAAGTTGATGTAGCACGTGAGTACAAAAGTACTCAGCAAGTCGGGGAAAGTATGATCATGTGGGGCTTTCCAAAGGAAGCTTAATAGGGTTCATTTGCATAAAGCCACAGTTTGTTAAACCATACTTAAGTAATAAGTTTCACAAAGCAACTTTTAACAATTCTTTTTAATAATTGAATTATTTAATATTGCAGTGAGGTTCTACCCACCATCACTAATATAAAGGCTCTATCCGCCAACTATTAAAGATCAGGGTTAATCATGTGACTTCATCCGTCAAGTATAAAACAGGTTCTATCCACCTGGTTGGCTCTATCCGCCAAACAACATATGAGAGTTCTAACCACTCCTGAATCCCAAAACAAAACACTTTTCAGTTTTTAAAAACCAAAATCAAAGTCTACCAATATGAAAGCATTATTTGCTTTGCCTTTGACCGTAGGCACAGCTATTCGAATAGTTTTAACTCTACAGAGGTGTACAACTTTACCCACAAGACATGATCAACTCTTAATGCCAAGCTATTAACACACTTCCTTTGGTGTGCCGGCAGAGAGATCATGACAAGGCCGTTACAATGTATCTATCTAACTCGACCCACCCGCTGAGGTTTCACCGCTGTTAGGGTTCCATTCGCTCAGTACAGAAGCCCCCTCTTGCGCCGTGTGAGAAAAACGACATTGCCTCTATCCGGCACTCACATTCCACCGAGTGGTGAGTCTAAATTAGGCTTCTACAAATTAGTTGGCCAGGTCGTACCATTATAGACATGTGGTAGTACGGTTATGCTTAGAATGGACAATCACAAGCGTCGGTCCTTAAATGACTTGGGGCGGTACTTGCACAACACAACTAGTGCTCCATCCGCACCCACCCGACAATCCAATCCGCCCAAGTCCAAACCATTTTCCCTTTTCTTTTATTTTAGAAAAACAGTACTAACGTCATAATAATAATTTCCAAATCACACTTGAAATCATTCTTTTTGAGTAATCCCACCCATGGGTTGTTTTCATCGGAAAAAGGTCCTAAGCAATTCTACCGTACTATGTAACAAAGGATACCATATAAGCATAAGCATGGTATAAACAATGTTCTAGGGTTACAAGTAACATGGATGTCGATAGCAAAGGCGGTAATTACAATTGGGATTACCTAAGTACTTATATTTGACATATGGTTATCAACATAGCATGCAAGTGATAAAACATTTAAAACATGTTTAAAAATGTAGGTTCAATATGCATCAAAGGGACTTGCCTTCTATCGCGAGAAGGTCATCGTACGCGGGAAGTCCGGCGGCGGGGTCGGCAGTCGCGTCGGAATCCTCGGCTACGCGCAAATCGAGGCAATAAATAAATAACAGAAAATAAATAAAATCTAAAAATTACAAAAATAATACTGGCAGGTAGATCTTGATTTTAGATGAATTTAGAAATTTGAATGGAGTCAAACGGAGTTCGGACGAAGAAGATATGAGCATCCGAAGTTTGAATTTCGAAAAATAGGAAAACCGGGAATATTCCCTGGAATATGCCTTTGTTGACTGTTCTGAATTTTGACTTTGACTTGTCTCTATGGAAGTTGGGCCCCACATGTCATACACATGGGGTCTTCTTCAAGCTTGCTCATGCCATGGCCATGGCTAGGAGAGAGAGGAGCTTGGGGAAAAGGTGGCCACGGCCGTGGCGTGGCCGGCAGCCGAGAGCGAGGAGGCGCGGGCTGAGCAGGCGAGCGCGAGGCAGCGTGGCGGCGGCGGTGGCGGCCAGCCGGCCGGCCGAACAGCACGGGCCCGCACGCACATGCATAGAGGCCACCCAAAGAACAGAGAGCCCAAAAGCCTAATAAAACCTGATTTCCCCCCCA
Source organism: Rhipidocladum racemiflorum (assembly GCA_036346355.1). Classification (NCBI taxonomy): domain Eukaryota; kingdom Viridiplantae; phylum Streptophyta; class Magnoliopsida; order Poales; family Poaceae; genus Rhipidocladum; species Rhipidocladum racemiflorum. Next base: position 80,050,205 of record CM070577.1, read on the forward strand.
TTTTTGCACGGATTTGACCCAAATAAAAGCATGGATCACGTAGATAACACCCTTAGGAACACATAGGAGGAAAGAATTGGATTGAATCTCACCGGAGGCGATGAATTCGGCGACGAACGGAGATCCGGCCAAACCTAGAAAAATGCGAAATTCGTCTCCAAATCACGAGGGATCCTAAAATTGATTGTTGGGTTAGACTCTAGACTCAATCACGGTCACAAGCAATCAAGTGGCACGAAGAATAACCCATCGTGGAGAGATCTACAACCAAGAACGCGAAGAACACCGAAAACGGCGACCCAACTTCGGTTTTCTCGATCTCACGGGCGCAAGAGTGGAAGAGGCCAAAGGAGACTCATACCACCGGGACGGGGGTTCTTATACGAAGAGAATGGGAGTGGAAACACGCGGATTGGAGTTGAAATGGCCGAATTATGGGCATTTAATTGCATTTCGGTTTTTCATTAATGCGGCCGTTTCCGGCGAGATTAGTGGCTAATGAAGGTAAGGAATGGCAAGAGATCGTCGATACGAATCCAACGGAACCGGCGCTTCGCGATTTGGAGTTGAAAGGAGGGAGTTGTGAGCAAAGGAATCAAACCCTAGCCATGGAAGACTTGATGAAGCTCCCCTCTGTTCTTGCCTTGGCTGGAGGTAGAAGATGAGTACTGTTCATGCCACGTGGCGCTCCCCCATTGGCCCTCCTTTACGCGAATGAACTGCCCTAGAGAAAAATTAAATGGCCTAAAAATTCCGGAAAAATTCCTAGAACCATTTTGGAATATTTGGGACACAATTGAAGTGGTTTTGGGATTTTTGGAGCATTTTTGGACTCGGGTGAAATTTCGGGTACCAGCGGGAACTGGAAAATTCGATTTTTCGACCGGAGGGGAATTAAATCCCGAATTTGGATAGAAATGGATGCCAGGTTAATATAAACACCAAAGAAACTCCAATTTTTGAATTTAATTTATTTAAATTAGGTTTTTCTCCAGAAGGCGAAAATGAGGATGTTACACCAGGTATCCAATTTAGAGTTTTCAAACTCTGATTCCAAACCCAACCATTAATCCAATACAAAAGTAGAGTACTTAGTTGGAATACTTGAAAATTGATTCCTAATTCTAAATTTAATTTTTCTACAGCTTGGCTAAGCATATGCAACATATTAAACAGTTATATCCCTTTAACATCTATTAAAATGTTTAAAAAAGTTGTAAGGTCAACATGTTGGGGAACGCGGTATGCTACACTAGCACAAATTAAAATTTCTATCGCAAACCAGAAAAGCTACTCGCAAGAAGGGGATCATAGATCTATTACCAATAAACGCGTAGTTGCGGAATCCTTCGCACGTCGTTGTAGTGGATCGTTCTCGGCGTGGATCGTCCTCGCCGCGTATCGTCCTCGCCATGGATCGTCCTTGCCACGCCGCAATAGCAGCAGCGTCACCACAGCAGTCCACACGTCCGGGGATGGAACGCCGTGCGTCGGTTTGCAAGCACCGGGTCGCTCGGCAGAGGCAACGAGAGGAGGTGGCTAGGGTTTCTGGCGAAACACCTCTAAACCGCACGAAAGTTTGTTCTGCGTCTATCCTCCTCCCCTCCTTATATAGTCACGAGGTGAAACCCTAGGCAGTCAGGGCCCATCTACGCGCTAAGCCCACGAGGTCCATTAATTACGGATCCAATCCGAATTAATGCGTCCTAGCCCGTTAAGTGTGTGACCCTGTAGGTTCATGTACATTTGGACATGGATTCGAAAAACCCTTTTCTAATCCAATAGTCGGTAGCGGCTCCTTGCAGAGCATGCCAACTCCCAAACGCATATGATTAAAGTACTGATGTAATAATCCCTTTGCCAAACTATATGAAGATTGAACTCAAGGCGAGAAGCATGTCATCCTTTGACAGTTCAATCCATCTCTCGTATCCGTGATATATTAATAAGTTGTGATTGACTTCTCAATCACGGCATGGCCATGCACTTCCTTAATCATATCACACGATTGGCCTAGACATATATCTCCATTACATTGGAGTGTCAAATTCCATCTTGACTACTCACTTCCCTCTGCATGTTTCATAGTAAACATGAAAGCTACCTTTATAACTATCGGTTAGGAAATAGTGTTTGGTAACCCCAAGGTAAACTATTACACATGTAGGGAACATGACAATCTCAGGTCTAAGGATCATACATCTACTATGTATGAGATACACTGATGACACATAAGAATGTAACATTCTCGCAGTGTCCCATTGTGGGTCTATCTAACACATGTTCTTCAACATGCGTCCACAATGTATTGATGATATCTCCATATCCCATGATCTATGAAACATGATCATCGAACAATACATGTGCTGATCTATTTATCGTTGTCCTATACGATGATATCCGATTAGAGATATTTATCAAATTATATCAATAAGTAAAGAGCTTCATAAACAAGTCACACACTTGTTGATCAAAATAATGATATACATTCATTGGACCAATAATCATATTATTATTCATAGACATATTCATGTTACAATCATCCATATGACTGCCTCAAGGGCATAACACTAACAATCTCCCACTTGCACTTGAGTCAATCAATTAAGTATCTAATACCAATAGACCTCGTGTGCGCCTCATGCTTAGGCTGTGGCAGTGGCTTTGTCAACGGATCAGCCACATTGGCTTCCGTATGTACTTTGCATATTTTCACGTCACCTCTATCCACAATTTCGCGAATAAGGTGAAAGCGTCGGAGTATATGTTTGGACTTCTGATGTGATCTAGGCTCTTTTGCTTGTGCAATGGCACCACTATTATCGCAATAGATGTCCATTGGACTAGAGGCACTAGCGACCACACCAAGCTCTGAGATAAACTTCTTTATCCATACAGCTTCTTTTGCGGCATCTGAAGCCGCAATGTACTCCGCTTCTGTCATGGAGTCACCCACCGTGCTTTGCCTGGAACTCTTCCAGCTTACTGCTCCTCCATTTAGTGTAAAAACAAAATCGGATTGTGATCGAAAATCATCTTTGTCAGTTTGGAAGCTTGCATCGGTGTAACCTTTTACAACCAGTTCTTCCTCACCTCCAAAGACTAGGAACATACCCTTAGTTCTTCTCAAGTACTTTAGGATGTTTTTCACGGCTATCCAATGACCATCACCGGGATCCGCTTGGTATCTACTTGTGACACTTAGAGCATATGAGACATCTGGCGCGTCTGAGATCATGGCATACATGATAGATCCAATAGCCGAAGCATATGGAATCTTGCTCATCCTCGTCTCGCTCATCGGTTGTCGAAGGACACCGATTCTTATAGGCCCGATGCCATGTGACATTGGCATGAAACCCCTCTTAGATTCTTGCATATTGAACCTTTTCAATACTTTGTCAATGTATGTTTCCTGGCTTAATCCAATCATCCTTTTTGATCTATCTCTATAGATCTTTATGCCCAAGATATAACATGCTTCTCCCAAGTCCTTCATTGAGAAACTCCTTTTCAACGAAGTCTTAACGTCTTCAAGCATAGGAATATCATTCCCGATCAATAATATGTCATCCACATACAAGATCAGAAACACAAGTGTGCTCCCACTAGCCTTCTTATAAACACAAGGCTCTTCTTCGTTTTTGATAAAGCCAAATCCTTTGACCACTTCATCAAAACGAATGTTCCAACTCCGAGATGCTTGCTTTAACCCATAAATGGATCTTTGAAGCTTGCATATCTTTTTAGCATTTTTAGGATCAACAAAACCCTTAGGTTGTATCATGTATACATCGTTAGATAGATTCCCATTAAGGAAAGCTATCTTGACGTCCATCTGCCATATTTCATAATCGATATGCAGCAATTGCTAAAATGATCCGGACAGACTTGAGCATGGCTACCGGTGAAAAAGTTTCATCATAGTCAATTCCTTGAACTTGTTTGAAACCCTTTGCCACCAACCGTTCCTTATAGATCTGAACATTTCCATCTACGTCTGTCTTCTTCTTGAAAATCCATTTGCATTCTATGGTTTTTACACCATCAGGAGGATCGACCAAGTTCCAAACTTGATTGTCATGCATGGATTGAATTTCGGATCTCATGGCTCCAAGCCATTTTTCAGAGTTTGGGTCCATTATCGCTTCTTTGTAAGTCGTGGGCTCATCTTTGTCCAACAATAATATGTCATGTCCATATCTTATGGGTTCATGATGCGGCCTCACGACCTCACGTAGAGTGGTGTCTCTTCCACAGGTTGTACAACACTTTGTACATCTTGTGAAGGTTCAGTGGTAGCTTGAACATATTCATGCGATTCTCGAATTTCATCGAGATGCACATCACTCCCATTGATTTCTTTGGAAAGAAACTCTTTCTCCAAAAAGACACCATTTCGAGCAACAAAAACTTTGTTCTCGTTTCTTTTGTAAAAGTAATATCCTTTTGTTTCTTTAGGATACCCCACAAAGAAGCATTTTTTTGATTTAGGTGCGAGTTTATCTGATTGCAAACGTTTTACATAAGCCTCGCATCCCTATATCTTGAGAAATGACAACATGGGACTTCACCGTGTCCATATCTCATATGGTGTCTTCTCAACGGAATTTGATGGGACCCTATTTAAGGTGAACGCAACTGTCTCTAGAACGAACCCCCAGAAGGATAATGGCAGATCTATTTGGCTCACCATTGACTGAACCATATCCAATAAAGTTCGATTCCGTCGTTCGGATATGCCATTCCATTGAGGCGTTCCTGGCGGAGTAAGTTGTGGAACGATTCCACATTGCTTTAGATGATCACCAAACTCTTGGCTCAAGTATTCACCACCACGATCTAATCGTAAGTGTTTTATTGATTTGCCAAGTTGATTTCGTACTTTGTTCTGAAACTCTTTGAACCTTTCAATGGTTTCAGACTTATGCCTCATTAAATAGATATATCCATATCTACTAAAGTCATCAGTAAAAGTTACAAAGTACTGAAACCCACCTCTAGCAATCGAGCTCATTGGTCCACATACATCTGTATGTACTAGGGCCAACAATTCACTCGCCCTCTCACTAAAACCTGTGAAAGGGGTTTTTGTCATCTTGCCAAATAAACAAGACTCACATGTTTCAAATGATTCAAAATCAAATGAGGTGAGAAGTCCATCACCATGAAGCTTCTTCATGCGCTTCTCATTTATGTGACCCAAGCGATAATGCCATAAAAATGTAGGGTTCAAATTATTTGGTCGAGGCCTTTTGACATTCATGTTATAGACATGTTTTTCTTTGAGTTCAAGGACGTATAACCCATCCACCATGGGACAACGACCATAATACATATCATTCAAAAATATTAAACAAACAAAGTTCTTTATTCTGAATTCATAACCTTCATGTTCCAAACAGGAAGATGAAATAATGTTTCTACTCAAAGATGGAACAAAATAACAATTATTAAGTTCTAAAACTAATCCTGAAGGCAAATGCAATGGGTAGGTGCCAACGGCAAGACCAACAACTCTTGCTTTATTCCCCACGCGAATATCCACTTCTCCTTTTGCCAAGTCTCTACTCTTTGTCAGCCCCTGCATCGAATTGCAAATGTGAGCAACCGATCCGGTATCATATACCCAAGAGCTGGAATAAGAAGTAGCAAGATTAATTTCTATAACATTAATACCTGAAGTGGAAGTCACACTCCCATTCTTTTATCAGCCAGTACTTCTCATGATTCTGTTTCCAATGTCTGACTTCTTGCAATAGAAGCACTTTGGGTTTCGGGTTGAGGGCCGACTTTGAGCTTCGAAGCTTAGTTTTGAGGCTCGTGATCTCATATTGAGCCTTGCCCTTGCCCTTTCCCCAAGCCTTGGCTTTCTTCTTTTGAAGGCGGTTGTCTTGAACCATCATCACATGATTGGGTTTCTTCTTAATGCTTTCTTGGCAGCCTTGAGCATCCCATGTAGCTCAGTCAGGCTCTTCTCCATGCTATTCATATGAAAATTCATAATGAATGGCTCATAGCTCTGAGGCGAGGTGGAGAATTACGTTTGTAGCGGACCAACGCTAAGGGAAACTCAAGCTTTTCCAATCTCCCAATGTAGCCAATCATCTTGATTACATGTGGGCTGACCTGGTTGCCTTGACCCGACTTACAAGTAAACAGAAACTTTGAGATACCATACCTCTCAGCCCTTGCTTGATTCCCAAACATGCCCTTCAAGCCCACAATCATATTGTAAGCATCCTGGTCCTCATATTGCTTTTGCAGCTCAGAGTCCATGGTGACAAGCATGAGACAGCTGACCTCTACAGAGGCATTAACATGTTTTTCATAATCAGCCTTCAAATTTTGAGGAGAATTTTCGGCTGGTTCATCAGGAATCGGACTCTCTAGAACATATTCTTTCTTTTCATGTTTGAGAACAATTCTCAAGTTGCGATACCAATCCACAAAATTTGTTCCATTTAGTTTTTCTCTTTCCAAAACCGATCTCAAAGCAAAACCATGTGCAACAGTAGGAGCAGCAGGTGGTGCCATTGAACTACAACAAAAACATGCAAAGTTTCTAAGCACTATGTTTCTATAATACTTTTATTAAACATTTTAACAAAAGAAACTCCTATCATGCGCCCCCTTTATGGACACATGGTGAGTATTCAAGATCCATATTCATCAAACACTAGTGAGCTTTGGCATCACTGCTAGAAATCTATTGACATAGGTAAACAACATCTTTGCTAATTACATCTTATGTAACTCTTGTTGGTTGAGCATGAAAAAAAGTAATGAATGCCTCCGTCAACTTGAGTCATGGCCAGGTCAACTCGCCCCTAGGGCTCACATGAGGGAGGGAGCACTTCCCGTTTCCGGGTGCCAATTAAGAAACCTAGCCTCATGTGTGTTTTCCTAGACACCAATCGTCTTGTATCCGTTCCTTCATTATTGAAATCATATTCCAACCACTTATGTCCTTAAGCCCAAAACCGTTTTGATAGTTTAGTTAAATCAACCATTGTTATGCGCGATGTGTCCAACACATCCCTATCATATATTAAGATAGTCATTGATATACTACTTTGGCAGTCATATTAATAATGATCTAAATTCTTGATAGGTGCAACAATTGGATGGACAAGTGTGATTTAAAATTTTAACTATAGGGATGAACAATATCTACTATGAACATGGCATCACATGCAATGAGTATAAAGAAAATAGCAAGGATTAAACATGCATTCACATATAATCAAATTAAGATGTGAAATAGTATGGCCCTTAGCATTAGGATCTCCATCATCATGCTTGATTGTTCACCTTGCCATCATGCTTGATGCCACCATCTTCATCATTGTAGATGCAACTCCTTACAACTTTGATAATGAATATTACATGAGGGTTTGAAACATCACAAGTCAACACGTAGGTCGTTATACATTTTAGATTGAAATAGCCTTATGGCTTGACACGGCACGCAGGCCATGTAAATATTACATGCATCACATACACATAGGCCATATTATTTCACACAACATCCTGCAAAAACGAGTTAAACGAAATAGATTCTACGACAGTGGGGTCCAGGGGCAGCGCCCCTGGTGGTGATCAGAGATATTTATCGAATTATATCAATAAGTAAAGAGCTTCATAAACAAGTCACACACTTGTTGATCAAAACAATGATATACATTCATTGGACCAATAATCATATTATTATTCATAAACATAGTCATGTTACAATCATCCATATGACTGCCTCAAGGGCATAACACTAACACAACAAGGTTCTCAATTCAAATGTAATTGGGGTAATCTTTCAGAATCAGGTATAGCTACCACTTTCCCGCAATTTAGAATTTTACAAATTAAATGGCATGCATAATAGTTTTGAACAACTAAAATTAAGCTTTGCAATTATCGGATCAGCATGGTCAGGAGTGCTTGCCTGTTTGCTCTTCTCCGACTGTGTCCTCGGGAATGTAGTCGGGGTTCTCATCGGCTGCCTCTGACACGTCAGTGTCTACGCGAGCGAATAATAAAAGAAACAACGAAAAGAACGAATAAGATCAAGCAAAATAGAGCCACCAAGGCACTAAAGCAATTGCTAAACTAATGTATCGGGTGAAGAATAATTAAGTTGGACGAGACCTACCTTTTCCACAAAGCCCGGTAATATCGGCGTGCACAAGCCAGTAGCACCGCCCTTAGGCCGGCAGTACCGGCTGACCAACCTAGTAGTGTCGGAGCCAAAAAGGGTGGCTCTCTGTAAAATAACTACCGGCATTGTAGCTGCAGTACTGCCGCCCAAATGGTAGTACCGGCCCTATAACATCAATAGTACCGGCCTCAAGTGAAATTAGGGTTTTGCAAAATGGGATTTTGCGCAAACAGAGTCGAGACTTCGAGACGATTGCATGTCAAGGTTCGACGCTAGGGACCCATTCATGCAAGTTTCGCTAAGTTTCGAGTTTGTTTAACCCGAATTTCACTTTTATACCCTCAGAAACCCAAATTCCCGTCAAATTTTGATTTTCGACCCGAATAAAAATCAAACTTGATTCTTTTTGCGGAAATCAAACTCCAATGGTATCGAACATATTCTAGAGTCATTTTCTCGGCTTTTAGAGCTAGGGTTTTGAGAGTGGACTCCAAAACTCAAGAAATTGACTTTTTTAGTGAATCAACCTGACAAAAGACTTATCAGGGTTTTCGGATTGATTTATTTGAGCTTAAATAATCCTTCTAGACCCCACCTAAGTCTAGAATCCCAACTAAACCCTAACCCACCAATTGAAACTTGGTTTTCTAGGGTTAAATCAAAAAGGAGAAAAGGAGGGAAAAGAGAAGAACTAGGGTTTGAGGTCCAAATCTCAACGGATTGATCTAGGGTTCACTCTACACTCTTATTGAGCTCACTTGGGGCCTAGGAGGGCTACTCCACCACCTTGGCTTGCTCCAATTGGGCTCTAGGCCGCCGGAGAAGAAGAAGAGAGGAAGTGTGATTGAGGGAGAGTTAGAAAGGGTGAGGAATGGAGACAGGGAGCTCATGAGAGAGTGAGGGAGAGTGAGGAAGTGAGCTAGAGGGAGTGAGGGAGTCGGCTGGGGTATATGAAGGCAAGACGAAGAAGAATCGAGAAAGGGGAGAGGTGGCAACGAAGCACAATCGCCGGTATGGGCACTGGTGCCCGACTCAGCCGGTAGTACCGCTCCCAAAGGGGCAGTAGTGCTGCTATTCCGACAGTACCAGCCATAAGCCAGCGGTACTACCGCACCAACTGCAAATTTTTTTGAATCTTCGCGCAATTGCTCTTAATTTTAAGATTTCTTCTGAAGAGCTCTTGGATTAGGTTTTAGGATGCCAAAGGAGGGTTAAAGGCTTTGGTTACTAAAGGATTCTAACCAAAACAAAATTTAGGGTTTCGGGGCAAAATCGTTCGAAATGATTTGAACGATTCCACCCTGGCACGATTAACACCAAATTAAGAACCAAATGACAAACAGGCACTAAGAAGCACTTAATTAGCTAATTACATACTCAGGGCATTACAATCAAGTTCGGTCCTTAGGTTGACTCAGGCGAGAATCTCCCCTATCTACGCGCAAGTACACCCCTTGCAGCACAAGTCTATCTCTTGTATTGTACAAGTACGTCCCTTGTACGGTACAAGTCAATCCCTTATACATACAGTTATACCATAACTCGCCCATGTCTAAATCATAAGTTTTATTTTCATTTTTACTAACATATCAGTATCCTTTACCATCATATCCAACCTTTTTTAATTTTCTAATAAGACTCAAGAATATCATCCTACCCTTATATAAAGTATGGCTAAGTGTAAGCATTTAATATTCAATTATACCCATGTTTCATTTCATAGAAAGATTAATCCTAGCCTATGTTTCAACAAAGGTCTCATGTCAATATGATTGAGGAAATCTCGCAATTTAGGAATACAACTACCACTTCCCACAACATAGCAACTTTACGGAAATTACATGCATGCCTAAGAGTTTGACAAACAAAATAGATAATGTAAAATACAGTAGGATCAATATGATCAAAGGAGGGTTCTTGCCTTGCTTGTTGATTTCAATCATGAAGTTAGAGTCGGCAGCCCGGACTTTGGAACGTCGGAGTCTACATGTGATTTGCGCAAGGTAATAACAAGAAGCAAAGGAAGTCAAATAGTATCAAAGTTGAAATGCAATACAAAAATAGGTTGCTCTAAATTTTATAAAGATTCAGGATTTAGTTTTATGATTTATGGAGGTTATCTGCTATGCTTATGGAGGAAGAAATTTCAAATTCTAATTAGGCATGGTGAATATTGTTTTGTTTTAAAGTTTTATATGCAATATTAGTTGTTTAGTGTTGGAATTGGAAATTTTAAACATTGTCAGCGTTTTCGGCCGATAGGATATCACCCGAGGGGAGAAAGTGAGTTCGATAGGGGTGCTTTTATGGGTGGAACTCCCGGGAGACCCTCTCGAGGGATCCCAACGATCGGAGGCTGAGGCGCACACGCTCAGCGCCAGAGGGCGAAGAGAAGAAGAGGCGAACAACGCGAGCGAGGAGAAGAACGGGCCACTCCTCGATGTACCCAGGTTCGGGCCCCCGGAGAGGGTAACAGCCCTACGTCCTACTAGGTCGTTGTTAATATGTGTAGAAATGGTTACAAGGGTTCTTCCTTCCTAGCCAGCCGTCCCCCTCAACCATGCACCCATGATCCCTTATATAGACGGGCTAGGCTCGGGTAGGTGAGAGGGAAACATCATGCTGATCTAAAAATCGTTAATACACATGTCACTTCAATCTTGTCTCCCAGCCTCATTCTTTGTGCGGCCGCCTGTTCCCGTCCAGTCCGCCTGCAGCAGACGTTAGGCGTTAGAGGGATGGGTCGTCCTTGCATTAAATGGCCTTGACATAGCGTGTTAGGGGGAGGAGGCTTCGGGGTGAAGCCTCCGTCTCCGCCTCTTGGTCGTTCGCCTGCTCGCTTGGCCGCCACGTGGGATGGCGCCCGGCGAGTGGGGCTTGCTCGCCCGGCCGCCACTAGGGCCGGCGCCTAGCGAGTTGGGCTTGCTTGCCCGCCTGCTCGTCGGGCCAACTGCCTTGACTATGGCGGAGAGGGTACCCCCGATGTAAAGTACGCCGACAGTATCCTCCGGGCCCATCTCGGAACGCGCGTCAGTTGCTTTGTGAACCTTAGTAAATGCCACCGCGTTTCGGGATAGAGCCAGATCCTCAGGGTAACTCAACCGCCTTAGTCTCCCCAACTTCCGTCGTTTCTTCTTGGGACATGAAACATCGTGTCCCTTTGCAGCCCTCGCGAACCGTTGGCGCGAAAGGTATATATACGTACGCATCCTCATGCCCAGCGATTTCACGTCTTTTCAAACACCCGCGCTGTGACACTACGGTATGGTGTGACATTATAAAATGTGAAATTAGAGAATAAAACCTTACGGCTTGAGGTTTACTCGTGTTTTTGGGCTTCCGGGGGAGTTTGGGCCTAGCGGGAGGTATTTGGGCCTTAGGGGGATGAAGTGGGCCGAAGGTGGGGGAAGTTTTGGGCCGTTTGGTGGAACTTTTGGGCAGCAAGGGCTGCTGCCCACACCCCAAGTGCCAGCCCCTCCCCACTTGGGCGCCCCACCCCCTCCTCTTCAAACCCTAGCCTCTACCCCCACAACCCATGTGCCTCCTCCTCCACATCCCCTCCCCTTGCGCCACCACCATCACCCATCCCTCCCCACCACCCCTAGCTGCCCCTAGGGGGGTTCTCCACCTCACCACCCCGCAGATCCGTCCATTGGAGCGCTTCGCGACTAGGATATCCGGTGGATTTGGAGCGAGGAAGGAGATCGCGCAAACCGGGAGGAGATCCGTTGGGTTTTCGTTCGTCGGGCGAAGGTATGGACACGGGGATCCTTGGGGTTGGTCTAGGATCTGTTCTAAGGGTTAATATCATGTTTTTAGATCAATTGGTGGCATTGTAATTGGGTAGATTAGATGAAATCTAGAGTTTGCCACGTTCTCTATTTCGGGCAGCATGAGCAGTCGACATAGGGTTTGGGTTTTCGCCAATTTAGAATCGGAATTTGGTCATCCACCTGTTGAAGAAGTTGTAGGTAACTTCAATAAATTTCAGTGGGTATAAAGAACATCCAATTCCGCTCAGCCGTTTGAAAGTTATGCTCGTTTTACCGAACGTATTAAAAACTGTGACGTGATTGGAACAGATCACGGTATTCTGTAGATTAAACCACATTAGATTCCGAATCAGTTTTTCCGTATACTTAGAAAAAGTTAGGAAATGTCCTAAGCTATGCGAGGATGTACTCGTTTAAACGATTCGAAGTATTAGATCCCAAGTTATGCTCGTTGCAAGTCTGTTGTCCCGACGGGATAGAACCTCTGTTTTTGGATTGTGCGAGTAGTTTGCGAACTCGGGGTAGAAGAGTGTTTGCGTATTGTTTTGTGGGCATGATTTTTAGTGTGTGGTGCCTATGTGCAGGTGGTGTGACCCCGGGGGTGCCCTCTACTTCTCGCCAATCTGTCGCCCGTGGTTGAGGCAAGTGTATTGGAATGGGTAGCGGGTTGTAGTTTGCTAGATTGGTTGAGATTGAAATTGCATACATGATGATGATGATAATGATATGTGATCATAAATAAGATGATAGACATGATGTGAGTTGTTGTAGCCATGTAATTGTTCTTTTGTACCATTGCAATATACTTGCTGAGTGTTGAACTCACGCTTGTGTTTTCTTGTTGTTTTAGGTACCATGAAACCGGCATACGGGGAAGGTCATTAGCTACACATCTACACGTAGCTCCACACTTATAGACAATTTATTCATCTTGGTCATGATAATAAGAGTAGTGCCATGCAACTTGGTGCAATGGTTAATTTGTGTGCTTGGTTTCCTCATTTATTTCGTTTGGCTCATGAGATGGTTGGAATCTTTATTCTAGGCTTATATTGCTGCTAGAACCCTTGTTATTGATGATTTAGATGTCATTCTTTATACTATATCCTGTGATCATATTGTTGTTGCTTCAATTCATGGAAAAACAAAGGAGATGCTGCCGGAATTTTCGGTTTTAGCATTTACTCCTTTGCTGTAATTTATCTTAATCTATGGTATTTAGATGTTGTTTAGCCTATGTTTGGTAGCATTCAGGCATGCTAGATGCCGGGGTGTATTCTGATTGGTATCGAGCGGTAATTGTAGGTCCTTGGAATGTGTATTTTTAGTGTCATACCTTAGGTTACAACTAAAATGTGATGTGGAGTAACTTAGAAACATGTCTTAGGTTTTAAATAAAATTTTGTTATAGGATAGCAACATTAAAACTTGCAAAAGTGGTATAACTAATCTAAAATTTGACACACATGGCTGCACAGTAGGAAAGGGTATGGGTATCGTTTCTTTACGCTTAAATGTTGTATTTAAGCTTTGATGTTGAATGCTTCATTTGATAATGCATGTTACTATATGTTTATGAGATAAATGATTGAATTGTTCTTGTTATTTGTGATATAGTGGGGTTGTGATGCCGAAGGGTTCGGTCACCTCTTTTTGTTCATAGTAAGGGTGTGGTTTGACGGTGTGGCCTGTTAACGCCATCACCGAAGAATTATTAACCCCTGTAGGAGAAGAGTGCCCACCTTTTCTGTCATAGGTCGGGTAGTTGACTGGAGTCAAATAGAAGAGATTGGTGGTGGATTCCTATGGATGTTCTTTACCGTTCTAACGGTCAGTTTTGGTTGGTTTTCTTTGTTTTAGTCGATCGAAATCAAAAGAAAAGTGTTTGGTATTTGATTTATCGCGGATTGTTCCGTAGGCGATTTGTGGTTTTGTCTTCCTTGATTGAAGACGTAGAAGAAAGGTTTTGTGTTGCGCATCTGTTGGTCGCTAATTTTGCTTTGACATCGGTTTTGTTGGTCATTACGGGCTGTCTTGAGGAGGAAACTTTTGTGGTTGTTGTTCTCCCTATCTAAGAAAAAGTGTTGGAGTTTCCCCTTGTGCAGACCTTGAGTTGGTGGAGCTAAGTTTGAATTTTTTTTATCAGAAAAGATTTAATGAACATTTGATTTTCCCTGGTGCATCCTTCTTCCTTCTTGGAAGTATAGATTTTGAGATTTCTTGAAGAGTTTTGTGGGCAAATTTGGGAATTTGAGAGTTGAGCTCTCCTGCATTTCTGTTGGAGTTTTGTTTTTCTTCCTTGCCTGGAAAGGAGAAATTTTCTATCGGTGTTAGATTACGGTTCTTGAGTTGTGGTTATCTTTAAAAGTTGAGTTGCATCCTGTTTGTCAAGAGTTCGTGCCCCATGAAGGTGTTTAGAAAAGTTTATGTCCGTGCTATGTAGTAGGTAACAATGTGGTTTATGGAATGATGTGTTGCTAAGTTAAATTTTGAGTTGAATCAATTCAATGTGATTATCATCTCTAGCTAGAGAATAAATAGACTACTAGTGTTGTAGTTTACTCTGTAGCGAGAATGATTAAATGTGTTAATGTACATGCTTAGAATCTGTTGCCTTGCTTTAAAAGTGCTTATGATCCTCGTTAATGTTAAAAGTTTAAACCTTGATGCATAGTTAGAACATTAAGATGATGTAAATTAATGAATCTTATTAAAGAAACTTTGCCGGTTGTTTAAAGATGTTCTAATCTAACGGGTTAATAGAGAAATTTAATCATGTTGACTAGTGGCTTTAATTTGGAAGTTGATTAGAGTTGCTATTTATGTTTTTGCAAACTACTAGTATATTTGGAAGTATGCAGTTGTGTCTCTACAATGCTAGTATTGATATCAATTGAGAAGACATAAGACTTATTGTTAATGATGTTGTTAAGGGCAGTGTTAATGTTAGTACCGATGTCAATTGGAAAAAAAACATAGGTATGGTTGTTGTTTTAAGAACATTGTGCTGATCTAACTTATTAAATCTAATTTAATAGTTGGAGTATGTTGTGTAGTGACAATTTTGTTGCAACCTATGTGTAAGGTAGCTAAAAGCAATGTTGTTGATTGATGATTATGCAAAGAATTGATATTGATGCCTTGGTAGTGTTCTTAATTGTTGGAAACCATTGATCCAATAGAAGAAAAGTGTAAAACTGTGGTATTATGTCGAGTACATGTTGTGATGGGATGAACAATGGATAATAATCATGATGCAAGATTTTAACCTTAATGAATGCATATCTTAGAATCCTATTTATGAATTTTATCTTGTAGAGATATTACTTATTTGTTGAAGTCATTTTATTGATTTGAACAAGTTTCAATTGTCAAGATTTGACGTATGGATAGTATAAAATTGATAGGTTGACCATGCTCAAGTAGCTGTTGAAGTACTATGTTTGAAATATAGAAAACGTTGTTATATGATTTGGTGATCCGTGGGGATCATGTCAATGTAGTCTTGGTTGGGTGCCTTTGTGATAAGCATCTTAAACCTTAATTAAAAGTGTTGGGAATGGTAACTAGAGAAAGAAATTGTTATGTAAATTTTGTTAAATCCGGTTGGACTCTCTTGATGAGTAAATAGTGATTGTTGAATGCTTAAATGGTAAGTGTAGTGGAATACACGTTATGGTGGGATTCATGCTGAACTGGTGTTTAAAATCTTTTGAACTGGTGTGGTTGTTTGCCATTTTGGTTGAATGCCTTCGGTCAAGGTATTCCTTGTGTTGTGTTCCCGAGTTTCCCTAAAACCCGTAGTTATTGGTGCCAATCTTTGGTTTTGGCTATTTTGTTTAATTTGTGTTATGAGTATGGATTTACACCCAAAAGTTTTTGAGTGGATCGCGCTCCTTCGCGTTCACCCTGAATTATCTTTGGAATAAATTTTAACGGAAGCAGATGGACATAGTGGGTTGTGTTGGAAACTCTTGAGATTTAATTTGTAACTCTTTTTGACTGAAGTTGGATTTATTTGCATAATGTGTGTGATGTTTGCGAGTGCTTCAAAAAGGTAGATTTTATGAATGTTTTATAAAATGATTTTGTTAGTGAGGTGTTCCCTTTTGGAAATGAGTTTCCCTCTCCTTGAGAAAATTTGTGATGGTTGTGGGAGCAGATGCTCGACTTGAAATTTTGATGTTCTCTTTCAAAATGTTGAATTTGGATGAAATGCAATGTTTTGCAAGTTCAGTTTTCAATTGATGTGGGATGTGATGCGACGTGGTGTTTTACTGTCAACTATGCTGCCGTCATAGTCTATATGAATTTCCGCAACCTTCGATGTTAATTGTGTTTCCATTATTTGATACCGAGGAAGAAGCCATTTGGTGAATGACTATTCGGTACCGTTGTTACATGATGAATGAATGGTGAAAAGGAAAACGAGACATTGTTTATGCATAATTAATCATAAAGGAGTCGATGAGCCAGGTCGGTGAGAAAGTCATATATGGATATATGACTAATCCGGAGTGCTCTTGAAAAGTGTGCATTCTCATCATGTATCGAGATTTCCATTTCTTCCTAGTATGAAAAGAAAGAATGAATAAATTGTGGTATTTTGGCTGTGGTGTTAGAGGTTTGAGTTTTCTTTGCGATTTGGTTTAGAAAAATAAAATGTGTGCTATTTGGATGTTGCCGGATCCTTTCCAAGGTGGTTTTAGCGCTTTGGGGTTTGAGTTGTTGTATGTGGACCAATTGGGTTCATGTTTATGGTTGAGCTCACTCAATGATTGTACTCTTTATCGTGGTCCTTTGAGTGGAAGGTTGTGTATGACTCAATGCAAACCTTCTTGGAGAATTGTGTCGTTGAGGTGTTCCTCGGTAGGGTTGATTAAATTATTAGTGGACCACTTGGTGGTTGCTAGTAATCGCTTTTCCTTTTGAAGTGTATTGGATCTTTTTGTCGTTGGGCAATGAGCGAGTTGTGTCAACCGCAGAGGAACGTTCGGTCGTTTCTGTTGCGCGGGTCTTAAGGATCCTGGATATAAAGTAGGTTGTTCCTTCTGGTGGTAATCTTAGAGCGTTGTGTCTCTCCTGTTTCGCGTCGTCTTGAGTACAAGGAACCACAGAAGGGAGGTTGGTACCGTGTTCTTCTGGAGAGTAGCATTAGTTAAAGGTATCGGACACTTTAGTGCCAAGGAATGCATAGAACGAGGAGTATGAGACCGTTTTCTTTTGTGGGCTGTTTGAGGATTTATCTTATCGCTTGGGGTCGTGCTGAGACCATGTGTGAGTACTTTGTGTTTCAATGTTGAGTAAAGTTCTCGCAAGTTTTGATTGCGAGTTATCGTTAGAGCCGTTGGTCTTCGAACCTAGGCGTCCTGTCATCGAGTCTCGATCAGTGTAAATTCTAGTGGTTTTATTTAGAGAAGCGACCTGGGAGTTGAAGTCTCGCGAGGGCGAGCTTTACCCAAAGCTCTTTTCTTCAGGTTTGAACCGCGAAGATTCGATCTCTGTGTGTAGTTGGTTTGGCGTAGTGGCATGTCTTCGATTCGGGTTCGAATCTTGCTGAAGGGGGGTAGAATGTGATACTACGGTATGGTGTGACATTATAAAATGTGAAATTAGAGAATAAAACCTTACGGCTTGAGGTTTACTCACGTTTTTGGGTTTCCGGGGGAGTTTGGGCCTAGTGGGAGGTATTTGGGCCTTAGGGGGATGAAGTGGGCCGAAGGTGGGGGAAGTTTTGGGCCATTTGGTGGAACTTTTGGGTAGCAAGGGCTGCTGCCCACACCCCATGCGCCAGCCCCTCCCCACTTGGGCGCCCCACCCCCTCTTCTTCAAACCCTAGCCGCCACCCCCACAACCCATGTGCCTCCTCCTCCACCTCCCCTCCCCTTGCGCCACCACCATCACCCATCCCTCCCCACCACCACTTGCTGCCCCTAGGGGGGTTCTCCACCTCACCACCACGTATATCCGTCCATTGGAGCGCTCCGCGACGAGGAGATCCGGTGGATTTGAAGCGAGGAAGGAGATCGCGCGAACCGGGAGGAGATCCGTTGTGTTTTCGTTCGTCGGGCGAAGGTATGGCAACAGGGACTCTTGGGGTTGGTCTAGGATCTGTTCTAAGGGTTAATATCATGTTTTTATATCAATTGGTGGCGTTGTAATTGGGTAGATTAGATGAAATCTAGAGTTTGCCACGTTCTCTGTTTCGGGCAGCATGAGCAGTCGACCTAGGGTTTGGGTTTTTGTCAATTTAGAATCGGAATTTGGTCGTCCGCCTGTTGAAGAAGTTGTAGGTAACTTCAATACCTTTCAGTGGGTATACAGAACGTCCAATTCCGCCCAGCCGTTTGAAAGTTATGCTCGTTTTACCGAACGTATTAAAAACTATGACGTGATTAGAACAGATCACGGTATTCTGTAGATTAAACCACTTTAGATTCCGAATCAGTTTTTCCGTATACTTAGAAAGAGTTAGGAAATTCCTAAGCTACGCGAGGATGTAGTCGTTTAATCGATTCGGAGTTTTAGATCCCAAGTTATGCTTGTTGCAAGTCTGCTGTCCCGACGGGACAGAACCTTTGTTTTTGGATTGTGCGAGTAGTTTGCGAAGTCGGGGTAGAAGAGTTTTTGCGTATTGTTTTGTGGGCATAATTTTTAGTGTTTGCGTATTGCTCTGCGATTTGGGGTGCACGGAGCGCCTCCATATCGTGAGTCTCCTCCCCGCCATGGACCCTATCGGTCCGTTGACGCTGCCGGCCCGTGGTCCCTTGAGGATCAGGGACCTGGCTCCAGCGGATGACCGGAATGCAGGCAAGCGGCCTGCGTCTCCTAATGCCCTGCACGCAGACCACAAGAGGCCTTGCACCTGGGGCCAAACTTCCATCGCCGCCGACCCGGCCGCAACCACAAGTGCGTCCGGGGCGGCGGGAGCTTTATCAGGGGGGCGAAAACCGCCGCCCTGCAGGCAGCGTCGGTTCCTGTAGGATCGAAGTATACGAATATAGCAATTAGAGTGGGGGTGAATGATTGTGCGGAAGCAAAAACCAAATTTTCAATCTACTAAAAGTTCACCCCCAAACAGAACCAAATAATCGCTTCGTATTCGACAAAAACAGAATGACAAAGGTTCGGTAAAATGCAAATTCCCGGAGATCCTACATTTAGATTGATCTGAAATTTAGACACAAGAAACTACATTCCAATACGAATCGAACCCAAAAAGAATAAGCTAGATCGGACTTACGGATCAAAAGTTATGAGCTTCGCAAGCTTGCTGTTCCAGAACTTGACGAAAATCAATCTAATCAAAACTTGTAGATTAATCAAGAACCACAAAGATTAATCAACAAAACTTTGAGGAACACTAGATCAATACCCTAGAAAGGTTTTTGATGGATCAAATCAAGATGAAATTCAAAGAACAAAAACCAATCTAGAACCAGAATAAGCATGCAAACAAGAACCAAAACAGGAAAAACTGTAGCAGCGCGGTTACTGTAGCACGCAAAGATCTGGAAGAATTGATCTTTATTTCTCTTGTCTAAAGTACTCCCATCAAAAGAGTACAAATCCTAAAACTGAGCTCAAAGCTCTCAATGCGCTCAGCTCTTTTTGATGCCCTTCAACAGGAGACAACCCCTCCTATTTAAAGGAGCAAAACACAAGGAGTCCTGAATACAATTCCTACTCCTAATCCTAGAAGGAGTCCCACTCCTAATCCTAGAAAGAGTATGTATTCAACACAACTCCTCTTGGCCCAACCTGGCCGAGTACAACTCTTGCACGCATATGGCAACCCTGCCATACTCACGTGACTAACAACTCTGCACGCGTATGGCCCACCTGCCATACTCACGTGACTAACCATTCTTCATGTGCACCATTCTCTTAGCCCAAACACCCCACATGACATCCTTGACCACCAAGACCTCAGTTCCTCCTGAACCTAGTCTCGAACCTCAGTTCCTCCATGAACCTAGTTCCGGTCCCGTTATCGACCACGTTCGTCCTTGAGCAATACCTGCATATGAGCAAACAAGAAACGAATCCGAGCACAAGTCCATGACTTGACTCAAAGTCAATCCATGCAACTACTCACAAGAGCATTGCATAAAGTCCACTTTAAAACAAGCATCACGAAATTCTCATGAATTTCATAATCTCAAATTCAAACCAAAATTCAATTCCAAAATTGCTCAAATTCTTAATCGAGCAAAAGACCATTCACGCCGGACCAAACACCGGTCTGGCGCAACTCACGACGGACCAAAAACTTGGTCCAGCACAAAAACATGTTCATGACGGACTAAACAAAAATCAGTCCGCGTACATGCGAAAACAAGCTTCAAAATGCCGTTCACGGAGGACCAAAAATTTGGTCCGGCGTGCATGTAGAAACAGCCGTCAAAAATGCAGTTCACCACGTTCCAATAATTTGGTCCGGCGTAGATGTGAATTCAGGCCTCAAAAACATGTGCACATCGGACCAAATATTTAGTCCAGCGTAGATGCGAGAAACGGTCCGGCGCAGATGGGAAACTTACTGTTTTTGCGAAATTCAGCCCGGCGATAAAAGAGAAACACTGTTTCTTGTCAATTTGTCAAACACATGTACAAATACATTATGCAAATTCAATTCTTAAGCCAATTTTTCAGCACATGATTTCACAATGTCCCCCTTGATGAAAACATTGGCAACACTACTTAGAATTGAACATTTGGCATTCACTTCACAAAAAGATTTTTGATCAGACCAAAGTGAAAAACACAAGATCTCCCCCTTTATCACCAAAGAGAAAAACACAAGATCTTCCCCTTTGTCAAATATGCAAAGTGAAAAAAAAACTCTCCCTGGGTGAGAATACGAGAAACCTTCTCATAAGAAGAAAAAGCCTCATAAGAAGAAAAATGTGTGTGAATGTGCAATGTGCCCAAAAACTCCAAAATTCTCCAAACTTCTCAAAAATCCCAAAAACTTCTCCCCCTTTTTCCTTAAACTTCTCCCCTTTTTTCCTTAAACTTCTCCCCCTTTGACAATGGATTCATCAAGAGTACAAAAGAGAGAAAAACAAGTTCAGAATTTTCCATTTAGCAATGATTTCACAAAAGAGAAACAAATGGGTGCCAAGATAGGAAAAGATGAGCTCATTCGATCATATAACCTTATATATCACATAATATGCAAAATACATGAACTTGATGTGATTTTAACAAGTTAGGGAATGACATGCATCTCAACCTCAATTCAGTCAACTATAGCCAAGTACCAAGCAAGACCTTAATAGAAAAGCAAAGGCTCAAAATTGAAGCAACTAACAAGTTAGGGCGAGCAAGTAGTTTCAACTCCAATCTAGTAGACCAATTTAATCTAAACAGTAAACTGCATGTGGCATGCTTGAAGCATACTTCTTTTATTTCCTTGGAGTGGCATGCTTGAAGCATACATCTTGTCTTTGAGGGAATGGCATGCTTGAAGCATACATCTTATCTTTTTAGGGAAAGCATGCCTGAAGCACACAACTTGAGGCTTTTGCTTTTAACAACCCCCTTTTTTATTGATTCCCTTTTCTTTTCCTTTTTTCTTTGATTGTAAACATGCAAAAGTGATTAAAAGGTCTTATGAAAGAGTAAAGCTGAAAAAACACTTGCTCCATAGCCCAGATTTATCAAGAAGATTCAATATCAAGCCTAGATGCATAAGATATCGCAGAGTATTTAGCTATAGGCAGTCAGATCAAGAAATTCCGCAATGTCATTTTTAGTTCAAGTGAAACAATTTAGATTATCATATATCAGCTCAATTACATAATATATAAGGAAATATGATAAAGTAAGCTCATCAAGTCAAAAAAAAACTTGGCAAGGAAATTCCCCCTCAAAACAAACCCATTGGATGAACAATCCCAAGTTCTCCCCGAATAAAAGCAAAAAGAGAAGAAGACAAAGGTTTTGTGAAAATATCTGCCAATTGATGTTCAGTATCCACATGGTGAAGCACAATGCTGCCTTTTTCCACATGATCTCTATGAAAGTGAAATCTGATATCAATATGTTTTGTCCTTGAATGTTGCACAGGGTTTTTGAAGGGAATATGCCCGAGAGGCAATAATAAATTGTTTATTATCTTATTCCATGTTTATAATAGATGTTTATTTCTCATGCTAAAATTGTATTAACCGGAAACGTTGATACATGTGTGTTCAATAAACAAAAAGGTTCCTAGTAAAGCCTCTCTTTTAAACTAGCTCGTTGATTAACTGATGATCAAGGTTTCCTGATCATGAACATTGGATGTTGTTAATAACGGGGTCACATTATTAGAAGAATGATGTGATGAACACACACCCAAGTTGGTATAGCAAATTCGATCAAGTCATTAAAGTTTGTTGCTGTACTGAACATATACAAAATAGCTCTTTTCCTTAGACCATGAGATGATGTCAATCACTAACTCCGGAAGAGTACTTTGATGACATCAAACGTCACTCCGTAACACGGTGACTATAAAGATGGATTTGGGTACTATGAAAGTATTAGTTGAGGCTCATGCATCAAGAGTGGGATTTGTCCATCCAGATGACGGAGAGATATACTCCGGGCCCTCTCGGTGAGATCACATTGACATCGCTTGCAAGCACGTGACTAGGTCACAAGAATGTCATCTCACGGAACGAGTAAAGAGTACTTGTCGGTAGCAGGATCGAACTAGGTATAGTTGATACCAATGATCGGATCCGGATAAGTAATATATCGCGAGACAAAAGGAATTGGTTATGTTGTTTTTGGTTCACACGATCACTAGTTCATCGTTGAGTAAGTGGGAGTCATTATGGATCTCGGATCCCGCTGATGATTATTGATCGAGAGGTGTCTTGATCATGTCCATTTTATTCACGAACCGTAGGGTGACACACTTAAGGTTCATCGGCGCTTTGAGTGGAGTGCGGAACAGGAGAAAAGTTTGGACAGCAGGAATAGTTTCGGGATATCGGAATAGTTCAAGGGGTATGTGTTAATTTTGTTAATTAAAAGAATTAACAAATATTAAAATAACAGAAATAAAATTGTTTATTTATTTAATGGAGAGTCCATTCACATGAAGAGAATGGAGAGTCCATTCACATGGAGAGTGGAGAGTCCACTCACTCCTATAAAAGGGAGGTGGAGCTCCTCTCTCATGTACTAATCTCCATAACCCTTTGGTTGGTTCTTTCTCCCTCCTCCTGCTTGTTCCACCTTTCAAGCGATGGCTTAAGCGGTATTTGCTGAAATAGTTTCTCCACCACCACCACTAAGTCGTAGTGTTGTTGGAGTTTCCCGTGGATCCTCTACTTCCATTGCCCATTGGATCGAGGGATTGGAGGTCGTCGTTGTTCGTCACGTGTGACCAGAAATGCGGGTATTGCTGCCGTTTGTAGCGCTTATCTTCGCGACTTTGAAGTCGGGCGTGTACCTCTACTTCAACCACGTTTGTTTGCGGGAACGTTATTCCTGCTTTCGGTCTATGAGGGTGAGTCCTTCTGAAACCGTTTGCATGCATCTCCTAGATATGATCTTGGTGTTTGGTTGCATTCGTAGGAAAAATTTTGTTTTCCATGCTTAGAACCCATCAGTGGTATCAGAGCCGTGTCTATGCGTAGATGTTACATACGGTTAAAACACATATGGATGTGGGCGTTGATGATCATGTTATTGCATACTTTCGTGTTTTTTGGATCATGGTGGCATAGTGGGATTTGAAGCGGTCCGGACTAACCTTACATGTCCTCGCACATGAGACTTGTTCCACGCTCGACATGCAACTTGCTTTGCATAAGTGGCTTTGCGGGTGTCAGTTTCTCCTACTATAGTCATGATCTAATTTACAACGGTTTGCTAATAATGTTTTTATCACCGTTGTGGTTCTTGTTCGTAGGTAAGAACGGTTCTTTCCTAGAAAGCCCAAAACCGCGTAAAATATGAAAGAAAAAATAAATAAATTAGAGGCGTCTAACTTGTTTTTGCAGGGCATGTGATGTGATATGGTCATTGATACAAAGATTGTTGTATGAAATAAGATTTATTGTAAATTTAAACAACGCGTGAGCCATTTGGTTGTCTTTTTTTATGGCTGCGTGCTAAGTATATGTCCATGTGATATATTGTAATGGAGGAAGACAATCAAGATGGAAGCACCATGGACCTTGGTGCCACGGGTGGAATGATGGAGATCATACCATGACGCACAAGATGGAGATCAAGTGCTAGAAGGACCATATCATATCACATTATTCATACATGTGATGTTAATCCTTTTTATGCATCTTATTTTGCTTGGATGTGATCGCGTCGTTAGCACTATAAGATGATCCCTTCAACTTAATATCAAGATAATAATGTGTTCTTCCATAGTATGCACCGTTAAGAAAGTTCGTCGTTTCGAAGCACCACGTGATGATCGGGTGTGATAGACTCTACGTTCGCATACAACGGGTGTAAGCCAGATTTACACAAGCAAATACTTTGGTTCTACTTGGCAAGCCTAGCATGTACAGACATGGCCTCGGAACACGAACCGAAAGGTAAAGCATGAATCATATGGATGATATGATGAACATATTGATGTTCGCCTTTGAAACTATGCCGTCTCACGTGATGATCGGTTTCGGTATAGTGAATTTGGTTCGTGTAATCACTAAAGATGACTAGAGGGATGTTGTTTTTGAGTGGGAGTTCTCGTAGTAATTTTGAATTAAACTTGAACTTAATCTATTATGAACTTAGTCTAAGTAACTTTGCAAATACGTTGTAGATGGCACCACCTACTTTCAATTTCAATCTGTTCATGGAGAAAGAGAAACTAGCCACCAACGGTAGCAACTTTACCAAGCTGGGCCCTTAACACGAGGATTCTCTCGTTATTGCTCAAAGGAGCTATGTGCTTGATGCGCCGCTGGTGCCTGCCTACGTGATGATGCCCCGAGGAGGAGAAAAATGTTTTCTTGACTCGCAAGGAGGACCACAGTTTAGTTCAACTGCGGCATTTTGTATGGCCTTGAGCACGAGCTGCAGCGTTTGAGCACATCAATGCTTTTGATACAATGGGAGAGTTGAAAATGATTTTCGACACCCATGCCATGATGAGAGTTATGAAGCTTGAGAAAAGTTCTTTAGCTGCATGATGGAGGAAAACAGACTCCGTTAGTGAGCACGTACTCAAAATGTGCAGATGCCGAGATAAACTCATAGCTTTGGGAATAACGATCCCCATTGAGCTAGGAATTCATCGTGTTCTCAGTCTCTGCCACCAAGCTACAAGAGCTTTGTGATGAACTACAACATGCAGGGCATGAAGAAGTCTCTCCTGAGCTTCTGTCAATCTTGCTTCTTTGAAGTAGAGATCAAGAAGGAACATCAAGTGTTGATGGTCCATAAGACCACCGATTTCAAGAAGAATGGCAAGAAAGGCAAGGCTAAGGGTAACTTCAAGAAGAAGGGCAAGTCTGTTGCCACATCGAGAAGAAGACCAAGGCTGGCCCTAAGTCGAGATCTTGAATGTTTTTCTTTGCAAGGGCCTTTGAGCCTTTGGAAGCACAAGCGCCCAAAATATCTGGTGATAAGAAGGGCGAGGAATGTGAACAAAGGTATATATGATATACATGTTATTGATGTATACCTTACTAGTACTCATGAAGCGCTGGGTATTTGATACCGGTTCGATTGCTAACATATGTAACTCGAAACAGGAGCTAAGGAACAAGCGACAACTAGCAAGGGGTGAGGTGATGATGCGCGTCGGCAATGGATCAAAGGTTGATGTGATCGCCGTCGGGACGCTACCTATCCAATTACCATCAGGATTAGTTATGAACCTAAATAATTGTTATTTGGTGCCTGCGTTGAGCATGAACATCATATCTGGATCTTGTTTAATGCGAGACGGTTATTCATTCAAGTCTGAGAACAATGGTTGTCCAATTTATATGAATAATATCTTTTATGGTCATGCACCTGAGAAGAATGGTTTATTTATTTTGAATCGTTACTTTCACGGATGATTTGAGTAGATATGGATATATTTACTTAATGAAACACAAGTCTGAAACATTTGAAAAGTTCAAAAAATTTCAGAGTGAAGTAGAAAATCATCGTAATAGAAAGATCAAATTTCTACGATCCGATCGTGGAGGAGAGTATCTTGAATTCTGAGTTTGGCACACACATGAGACAATGTGGAATAGTTTCACAACTCACTCCTGCTGGAACACCACAGCGTAATGGTGTATCCGGCGTCGTAATCGTACTTTATTGGATATGGTTCGATCTATGATGTCCCTACAGATTTGCCACTATCATTTTGGGGTCATGCACTAGAAGCAGTGCATTCACTTTAAATAGGGCACCATCTAAATCCATTGAAGCGACACCGTATGAATTATGGTTTGGCAACAAACCTAAGTCATCATTTCTAAAAGTTTGGGGATCGATGTTTATGTGAAGAAACTTCAACACGATAAACTCGAACCCAAAGCGGAAAAATGCGTCTTCATAGGATACCCTAAAGAAACAATTGGGTACACCTTCTATCACAGATCCGAGGGCAAGGTTTTCGTTGCCAAGAATGGATCCTTTTTGGAGAAAGAGTTTCTCTCGAAAGGTGTGAGTAGTAGGAAGGTAGAACTCAACGAGGTTTTTTGAACCTTCTCTTCATAGAATGGCAAGTGCAGTAGCACCGGAAGTTGTTTCGGAGTTGACTTCACCATATGAAGAGGGAACTAAGGATGAGGATCATGAAACTCCGAAAGAGAACACTACCACACCTCGCAGGTCAACAAGAGCACGTAATGCTCCTGATTTTTATGTTTCTACTATGAATGTCATGGTAATTGAGAATGATGACCCTGCGACGTATGATGAAGCGATGATGAGCCCAGATTAGACAAATGGCTAGAAGCCATGAAATCGAAATGGGATCCATGTATGAAAACCAAGTATGGACTTTGGTGGACCTACCCAATGACCGTAAGGCCGTTGAGAACAAATGGATTTTCAAAAAGAAAATAGACGCTGATGGTAATGTGACCGTCTATAAAGCTCGACTTGTCGCAAAGGGTTTTCGACAAATTCAAGGAGTTGACTACGATGAGACTTTCTAACCCGTAGCGATGCTAAAGTCTGTTAGGATTATGTTAGCAATTGCTGCATTTTTTGATTATGAAATCTGGCAAATGGATGTAAAAACCGCATTTCTTAATGGAAACATTGAGGAAGAGTTGTATATGATACAACCCAAAGGTTTTGTTGATCCTAAGGATGCTGATAAGGTATGCAAACTTCAGCGATCCATTTATGGTGAAGCAAGCATCACGAAGTTGGAATCTCCGTTTTGATGAGGTAATCAAAGGTTTTGGATTTGTCCAAACTTACGGAGAAGCTTGTATTTACAAGAAAGTGAGTGGGAGCTCTATAGCATTTCTGATATTATATGTGGATGACATATTGTTGATTGGAAATGATATAGAACTTTTGAAAAGCGTAAAAGATTACTTAAACAGTAAGTTTTCAATGAAGGACCTTGGTGAAGCGGCGTATATTTTAGGCATCAAAATCTATAGAGATAGATCGAGACGCTTGATTGGGTTATTCGCAAAGTACATACCTTGACAAGATTCTAAAGAAGTTTAGAATGGACGAAAGTAAGAAAGGGTTCTTACCTATGTTGCAAGGCAAGACGTTGAGTAAGACTCAGAGTCCAGCTATAGCAGAAGATAGAGAAGTAATGAATAAGATTCCCTATGCTTCAGCCATAGGCTCTATCATGTATGCTATGTTGTGTACAAGACCGGATGTGGCACATGCTATTAGTTTGAATAGCAGGTACCAATCTGATCCAGGTTTGGAACACTGGATAGCGGTCAAGAATATCTTTAAGTACTTAAGAAGAACTAAGGATATGTTTCTCATATATGGTGGTGAAGAAGAGCTCGTCGCAAAATGTTACGTCGACGCTAGTTTCGACATCGATCCAGGATGACTCTAAGTCACAAACCGGGTATATTTTTGAAATGAATGGAGGAAGCGGTGAGTGGAGGAGTTCCAAGCAATGTGGTGGCGGGATCTTCAACAGAGCCGGAATATGTTCTTTGCTTGAAGCGTAGCGCAGGAAGCAGTTTGGATGAAGATGTTCATATCCGAACTGGGTGTGGTTCCGAGTGCGTTGGACCCAATGGTTATCTATTGTGACAACAATGGTGCCATAGCCAATGTTAAAGAACCAAGGTCACATAAGAATTCCAAGCATATTAAGCGCCGGTTTCACTCCATCCGTGAACATGTCAAGGATGGCGATGTAAAGATTTGCAAAGTGCACACGGATCTGAATGCGGCAGACGCATTGACTAAAGCTCTCCCAAGGGCAAAACATGATCAGCACCAGAACTCAATGGGTGTTAGATTCATCACAATGTAATCTAGATTATTGACTCTAGTGCAAGTGGGAGACTGAAGGGAATATGCCCGAGAGGCAATAATAAATTGTTTATTATCTTATTCCATGTTTATAATAGATGTTTATTTCTCATGCTAAAATTGTATTAGCAGGAAGCGTTGATACATGTGTGTTCAATAAACAAAAGGTTCCTAGTAAAGCCTCTCTTTTAAACTAGCTCGTTGATTAGCTGATGATCAAGGTTTCTGATCATGAACATTGGATGTTGTTAATAACGGGTCACATTATTAGAAGAATGATGTGATGAACACACACCCAAGTTGGTATAGCAAATTCGATCAAGTCATTAAAGTTTGTTCTTTGTCTTGAACATATACAAAATAGCTCTTTTCCTTAGACCATGAGATGATGTCAATCACTAACTCCGGAAGAGTACTTTGATGACATCAAGCGTCACTCAGTAACACGGTGACTATAAAGATGGATTTGGGTACTATGAAAGTATTAGTTGAGGCTCATGCATCAAGAGTGGGATTTGTCCATCCGGATAGCGGAGAGATATACTCTGGGCCCTCTCGGTGATATCACATTGACATCGCTTGCAAGCACGTGACTAGGTCACAAGAATGTCATATCACAGAACGAGTAAAGAGTACTTGTCGGTAACGGGATCGAACTAGGTATAGTTGATACCAATGATCGGATCCCGGATAAGTAATATATCGCGAGACAAAAGGAATTGGTTATGTTGTTTTTGGTTCACACGATCACTAGTTCATCGTTGAGTAAGTGGGAGTCATTATGGATCTCCAGATCCCGCTGATGATTATTGATCAGAGAGGTGTCTTGATCATGTCCATTTTATTCACGAACCGTAGGGTGACACACTTAAGGTTCATCGACACTTTTGAGTGGAGTGAGAACAGGAGAAAAGTTTGGACAGCACCGGAATAGTTTCGGGATATCGGAATAGTTCAAGGGGGTATGTGTTAATTTTTGTTAATTAAAAGAATTAACAAATATTAAAATAACAGAAATAAAATTGTTTATTTATTTAATGGAGAGTCCATTCACATGAAGAGAATGGAGAGTCCATTCACATGAAGAGAATGGAGAGTCCATTCACATGGAGAGAGTGGAGAGTCCACTCACTCCTATAAAAGGGAGGGTGGAGCTCCTCTCTCATGTACTAATCTCCATAACCCTTTGGTTGGTTCTTTCTCCCTCCTCCTGCTGTTCCACCTTTCAAGCAGTAGCTTAAGCGGCCATTTCTGAAATAGTTTCTCCACCACCACCACTAAGTCGTAGTGTTGTTGGAGTTTCCCGTGGATCCTCTACTCCCGCTGCCCCACTGGATCGAGGGATTGGAGGTCGTCGTTGTTCCGTACGTGTGACCAAGTACGGAGGCGCTGCCGTTTGTTGTTCCGAACTGGGTGTGGTTCCGAGTGCGTTGGACCCAATGGTTATCTATTGTGACAACAATGGTGCCATAGCCAATGCTAAAGAACCAAGGTCACACAAGAATTCCAAGCCTGGGTATTTGATACCAGTTCAACAGAGGCGGAATATGTTATTGATGTATACCTTACTAGTACTCGCAGTAGCGCCTGGGTATTTGATACCGGTTCGGTTGCTAACATATGTAACTCGAAACAGGAGCTAAGGAACAGGCGACAACTAGCAAGGGATGAGGTGATGATGCTCGTCGGCAATGGATCAAAGGTTGATGTGATCGCCGTCGGGACGCTATGTAACACCTCAAAATTTTGCTTTTCTTAAATTCATGTGTGATTTGGCTCTTTGGTGAATTTTTGGAATTTTCTGGAATTTATTTGGAATTATTTGGAATTTATTTGAATTTATTCCATTTTGAAATAATTAAAGAATTAAACTTTGCAAATAAAAATTTATTGGAAATATTTTATTTGAGTCCAAAATGTTCCAAAATATTTTCCAGAATTTTTCTGGAATTTTTCTGAGTCTTTTGCTATTTTTAATGATTTAATTGAATTTCTGAGAATTTAATCGGATTAATTAAATTGAGTGGGTTTTACTGTTCCTCAATAGGACCGAGTCAGTCGGACTCAGTCCGACTCGCGCCCGGTTAGTCAGTAGAACACCTGCTCGGCCAGAACCCAAACAGTGTGGCCAGTTGGATCAAGATCCAACGGCCACGATTGAGCCACGTCCACCGAGCCCGAGTCGGCCCGAGCTAGCCGGCTCGTCAGTCCGACCGAACCCAAACTCACGCACCGTTGGATCCGATCCAGCGGCCGTGGCGCGTGCCACGTCACCCAATCCGAGACGCCGCGGACTCGCGCCGCAGCGGAGAGGACCTCGGTTTCCGTGCGTTCCTGACGCCGAGGCCCTATTTAATCTTGCCGCCACCCATGCCGTGATGCCGACTTAAAATGCGCAGTAGCCTGAACAACGTCGCTGAGCCGCCAGCGAATCTAGCCGCAATCGCTCGCGAAGTTGCCGTAGGCGTTCGCTGTAGTTTCGCCGATTCTGCGCCGTCTCCGTCGTCCTCCGCCGCCGTTGAGGTCAGATCGAGCAAGGAGGTCAAGCGCGTCGAAGAGACCTCTCACCTCGCCGGAAGCGCGCCCAAAACGCCGTCGCCTAGGTAAATGCGTCCCCGCGCCGGTGATCGAAGACCGCCGCTTCGCCATCGCCGGACGTCGAGCTCCCTCGGCGTCGGATCTTCATCCAAGGGCCCAGTGCGCGCCACGTCATCCCACGGTGAGATCCGTCCAAAATCCAGATCCAATCTCGGCCGTTGGATCTAGATCTAGCAGTCGAGATCAAGCGCGTTAACCCAAGCGGCGTGAGCGAGATCTAATCTGGTGTTGATTTTCAAATCAGCGGCCGAGTGCGCCAGCGTCGGGAAGGCTGGCCGCGTGATCGGCGCGATCCCACGGCGCTTGCGTGTGGGCCGACACGCGGGGCCCGCATGTCGGCCAGCCCGGCCACCACCGCACCATGGCGTCCTGCGGCGTCATGGCGGGCTCCGCATGGCGGTCGTCCCAGCGATCTTGTTGGCGTCGACAATGGCGTCCGCAGTGGGTCCCACCTATCGACTGCGTGGTGAGCCCGCCGACGTCCAAGCGGCGTCACGAGACCCACATCGGCGACACATGGAAGCCGTGGGCCAGGAGTCCACTGCAGTGGACCAAACCAAGCCGTGGTGAGCCCATGGGCCGGTGGCGTCGGCCCAATCGAGGCTGCCACGTGTCCTCACTGACGCAATAATTAATTTCCGAAAAAGAAAATGATTTATTAATTCGAAATAATGATTTCAGATTTTGTTTCAAACTTCAAACGCTTATAACTTTTGCGTTTCAACTCCGATTTGAGTGATTCAAATTTCTAAATTTGTATAAAATTGAGATCTACCTAATTATGAATTTTATTTAATTTTTAGACTAAAGTTTTTCTCTGTAATATTATTTATTTGATTATTTAAACTTTAAATAATCATAACTTTTGCATTTAAACTCCAAATTTGACGATTCCAGTTCCTAAAAATTCATAAAATTATGTTCTCTCTGTTTATGGATTTTATTTGGAGTTTTGGGATGCTTTTGCGTATTGTTTATTTGTGTATTGCTATTTGCACGCTTTACGAGTAGACGTTAAGGTGCCGGAAGGATTCGAAGGAGAAGTATTGACTCAGGATCCAACTCAAGACCAAGAACAAGTACTTTTTGAAGGCAAGTTGTGCTTTGACCATGTTGATCCTATTTTGAAACCTATTTTGATTTAACCTATTGCATGCTAGTTCAATTAGAAAATACTTTATTTAAATATGGGGGATTAGATAAATACCAATTTGCTGTATGACACCTTGATTATTTAAATATGTGCCATGACCCTTGTCACCCTAGTTGTGGATTACTAGTTGGACATTATTAAATTGCCAACATGGGTTTTAGACCGTTGTAGTATCTTGCTTAGAGCACACTTTCGTGCTCATGACATGATTTTGGACAATCAAATGTTAATATTGACTTAATGATATATTGAACCTGTTTTGGAAAGGTATCATGTGATGTTGATGGCACGTGGTGCATGGTAATCAAGCGGGGTTTGATAAATAGTTTTTCGACCGGGGCATGTGGCAAGAATAATCAGGTGGGCCGGTTGTGGCATTGGGAATGTTGGTTTGGTTCTTGGGTAGTCTTGCCCTGGTCACCTAAGGACTTAACCTTGCAAGCCTTTGAATGAGTCAAGCGTGCAACCACATGTATACGTAATGGGACGGACCTAGTTGACTAAGTTGCTAATAACGCACTGTGGGACCTCGGAGGTCAACTACACCCTTTGTGTAAGTTATGCGGAGGCGTCTGGGAGTGAGGCAGTACCCATCTAACCGTTGATTGGCCTAAACTTCGCCTTAGCTAAGGGAAGGGTTAGTGTGCAATAACCGGGGAGGCTCACTTGTATTGTTAGAAGTTTTCGAAAGACTTTGTTACGGGAACTCGCCTTTGTGGTGTTTGACTGTATCTTGTGGGTAAAGTGCATAACCTCTGCAGAGTGTTGAATCTATTCGGATAGCCGTGTCCGCGGTATTGGACATCGCTCGGGAATTACAGTCAAGGGTTAGATTTTGTTGAAAATAACTTGGACTTGAGAGGTTGGGTTTGGTGAAATAATGATGTTAATGGAAATATGGATTTAGGATGGGAAAGATGTTTATTAAACTTCTTGAAAAATTATCTATGCTTTACTTGTTACTACTGCTTTCGAATCTACTTATGCTACTTGTCAAATGCTGTTTCATTGCAAATATACCCTGAGCTATTCTTTTGTATTAAGCCATGCATGTAGTATATTAGCTGCATTACATGCATGACTTCTTTGAGTACCAAGTACTCACCCTTGCCACAATACAATACCAGTTGAAGAGGAGACTACACCGGCTTTGGAGGAGGAGCTCCAAGAGGAACCGTCTACTTAGGGAGCGAGCCGGTCAGGTTACTTTGTGGTATCTTTGGATGGCGCCACGAAGTTATCTTATTTTTCCGCTGCTACTATTTCTCTCTTAATAAGTTTCGCCTTGCGAGGCGTATATTTGTAACTTGACCATAAGGTCGAGCAACCAGTTTGACTATCTAATTAAAGTACTTTATTAGTATCGAGTGGTATGATTGTGATATTTACCGATGTTAAGACTGTGTGCACTATATTTGTAACTGCTGAAGTAGAGATCAAGAAGGAACATCAAGTGTTGATGGTCCATAAGACCACCAGTTTCAAGAAGAATGGCAAGAAAGGCAAGGCTAAGGGTAACTTCAAGAAGAAGGGCAAGTCTGTTGCCACATCTGAGAAGAAGACCAAGGCTGGCCCTAAGTCAGATACTGAATGTTTTTACTGCAAGGGCACTGGGCACTGGAAGCACAACTGCCCAAAATATCTGGCTGATAAGAAGGACAGGAATGTGAACAAAGGTATATATGATATACATGTTATTGATGTATACCTTACTAGTACTCGCAGAAGCGCCTGGGTATTTGATACCGGTTCAGTTGCTAACATATGTAACTCGAAACAGGAGCTAAGGAACAAGCGACAACTAGCAAGGGGTGAGGTGATGATGCGCGTCGGCAATGGATCAAAGGTTGATGTGATCGCCGTCGGGACGCTACCTATCCAATTACCATCAGGATTAGTTATGAACCTAAATAATTGTTATTTGGTGCCTGCGTTGAGCATGAACATCATATCTGGATCTTGTTTAATGCGAGACGGTTATTCATTCAAGTCTGAGAACAATGGTTGTTCAATTTATATGAATAATATCTTTTATGGTCATGCACCTGAGAAGAATGGTTTATTTATTTTGAATCGTTACTTTCACGGATGATTTGAGTAGATATGGATATATTTACTTAATGAAACACAAGTCTGAAACATTTGAAAAGTTCAAAAAATTTCAGAGTGAAGTAGAAAATCATCGTAATAGAAAGATCAAATTTCTACGATCCGATCGTGGAGGAGAGTATCTTAGTTACGAGTTTGGCACACACATGAGACAATGTGGAATAGTTTCACAACTCACTCCTGCTGGAACACCACAGCGTAATGGTGTATCCGAGCGTCGTAATAAATACTTTATTGGATATGGTTCGATCTATGATGTCCCTTACAGATTTGCCACTATCATTTTGGGGTCATGCACTAGAAACAATTGCATTCACTTTAAATAGGGCACCATCTAAATCCATTGAAAGCGACCAGTATGAATTATGGTTTGGCAACAAACCTAAGCTGTCATTTCTAAAAGTTTGGGGATGCGATGTTTATGTGAAGAAACTTCAACCTGATAAACTCGAACCCAAAGCGGAAAAATGCGTCTTCATAGGATACCCTAAAGAAACAATTGGGTACACCTTCTATCACAGATCCGAGGGCAAGGTTTTCGTTGCCAAGAATGGATCCTTTTTGGAGAAAGAGTTTCTCTTGAAAGGTGTGAGTAGTAGGAAGGTAGAACTCAACGAGGTTTTTTGAACCTTCTCTTCATAGAATGGCAAGTGCAGTAGCACCGGAAGTTGTTTCGGAGTTGACTTCACCATATGAAGAGGGAACTAATGATGAGGATCATGAAACTCCGAAAGAGAACACTACCACACCTCGCAGGTCAACAAGAGCACGTAATGCTCCTGATTTTTATGTTTCTACTATGAATGTCATGGTAATTGAGAATGATGACCCTGCGACGTATGATGAAGCGATGATGAGCCCAGATTCTGACAAATGGCTAGAAGCCATGAAATCCGAAATGGGATCCATGTATGAAAACCAAGTATGGACTTTGGTGGACCTACCCAATGACCGTAAGGCCGTTGAGAACAAATGGATTTTCAAAAAGAAAATAGACGCTGATGGTAATGTGACCGTCTATAAAGCTCGACTTGTCGCAAAGGGTTTTCGACAAATTCAAGGAGTTGACTACGATGAGACTTTCTAACCCGTAGCGATGCTAAAGTCTGTTAGGATTATGTTAGCAATTGCTGCATTTTTCGATTATGAAATCTGGCAAATGGATGTAAAAACCGCATTTCTTAATGGAAACATTGAGGAAGAGTTGTATATGATACAACCCAAAGGTTTTGTTGATCCTAAGGATGCTGATAAGGTATGCAAACTTCAGCGATCCATTTATGGACTGAAGCAAGCATCATGAAGTTGGAATCTCCGTTTTGATGAGGTAATCAAAGGTTTTGGATTTGTCCAAACTTACGGAGAAGCTTGTATTTACAAGAAAGTGAGTGGGAGCTCTATAGCATTTCTGATATTATATGTGGATGACATATTGTTGATTGGAAATGATATAGAACTTTTGAAAAGCGTAAAGATTACTTAAACAGTAAGTTTTCAATGAAGGACCTTGGTGAAGCGGCGTATATTTTAGGCATCAAAATCTATAGAGATAGATCGAGACGCTTGATTGGGTTATTCGCAAAGTACATACCTTGACAAGATTCTAAAGAAGTTTAGAATGGACGAAAGTAAGAAAGGGTTCTTACCTATGTTGCAAGGCAAGACGTTGAGTAAGACTCGAGTCGGCTATAGCGAGAAGATAGAGAAGTAATGAATAAGATTCCCTATGCTTCACCATAGGCTCTATCATGTATGCTATGTTGTGTACAAGACCGGATATGGCACATGCTATTAGTTTGAATAGCGGTACCAATCGATCCAGGTTTGGAACAACTGGATAGCGGTCAAGAATATCTTTAAGTACTTAAGAAGAACTAAGGATATGTTTCTCATATATGAGTGGTGAAGAAGAGCTCGTCGCCAAAATGTTACGTCGACGCTAGTTTCGACCTTGATCCGGATGACTCTAAGTCACAAACCGGGTATATTTTTGAAATGAATGGAGGAGCGGTGGTGGAGGAGTTCCAAGCAATGTGGTGGCGGGATCTTCAACAGAGCCGGAATATGTTCTTTGCTTGAAGCCATGAGAAGCGATTTGGATGAAGATGTTCATATCCGAACTGGGTGTGGTTCCGAGTGCGTTGGACCCAATGGTTATCTATTGTGACAACAATGGTGCCATAGCCAATGTTAAAGAACCAAGGTCACATAAGAATTCCAAGCATATTAAGCGCCGGTTTCACTCCATCCGTGAACATGTCAAGGATGGCGATGTAAAGATTTGCAAAGTGCACACGGATCTGAATCTGG
Source organism: Rhipidocladum racemiflorum (assembly GCA_036346355.1). Classification (NCBI taxonomy): domain Eukaryota; kingdom Viridiplantae; phylum Streptophyta; class Magnoliopsida; order Poales; family Poaceae; genus Rhipidocladum; species Rhipidocladum racemiflorum. The sequence goes on from CM070577.1 coordinate 80,086,749, forward strand.
CCAGACGCATTGACTAAAGCTCTCCCAAGGGCAAAACATGATCAGCACCAGAACTCAATGGGTGTTAGATTCATCACAATGTAATCTAGATTATTGACTCTAGTGCAAGTGGGAGACTGAAGGGAATATGCCCGAGAGGCAATAATAAATTGTTTATTATCTTATTCCATGTTTATAATAGATGTTTATTTCTCATGCTAAAATTGTATTAACAGGAAAGCGTTGATACATGTGTGTTCAATAAACAAAAGGTTCCTAGTAAAGCCTCTCTTTTAAACTAGCTCGTTGATTAGCTGATGATCAAGGTTTCTGATCATGAACATTGGATGTTGTTAATAACGGGGTCACATTATTAGAAGAATGATGTGATGAACACACACCCAAGTTGGTATAGCAAATTCGATCAAGTCATTAAAGTTTGTTGCTTTATCTTGAACATATACAAAATAGCTCTTTTCCTTAGACCATGAGATGATGTCAATCACTAACTCAGGAAGAGTACTTTGATGACATCAAGCGTCACTCCGTAACACGGTGACTCTAAAGATGGATTTGGGTACTATGAAAGTATTAGTTGAGGCTCATGCATCAAGAGTGGGATTTGTCCATCCAGATGACGGAGAGACATACTCTGGGCCCTCTCGGTGATATCACATTGACATCGCTTGCAAGCTCGTGACTAGGTCACAAGAATGCCATATCACGGAACGAGTAAAGAGTACTTGTCGGTAACGGGATCGAACTAGGTATAGTTGATACCAATGATCGGATCCGGATAAGTAATATATCGCGAGACAAAAGGAATTGGTTATGTTGTTTTTGGTTCACACGATCACTAGTTCATCGTTGAGTAAGTGGGAGTCATTATGGATCTCGGATCCCGTGATGATTCTTGATCGAGAGAGGTGTCTTGATCATGTCCATTTTATTCACGAACCGTAGGGTGACACACTTAAGGTTCATCGGCGCTTTTGAGTGGAGTACGAACAGGAGAAAAGTTTGGACAGCACCGGAATAGTTTCGGGATATCGGAATAGTTCAAGGGGTATGTGTTAATTTTGTTAATTAAAAGAATTAACAAATATTAAAATAACAGAAAGAAAATTGTTTATTTATTTAATGGAGAGTCCATTCACATGAAGAGAATGGAGAGTCCATTCATATGAAGAGAATGGAGAGTCTATTCACATGGAGAGAGTGGAGAGTCCACTCACTCCTATAAAAGGGAGGGTGGAGCTCCTCTCTCATGTACTAATCTCCATAACCCTTTGGTTGGTCCTTTCTCCCTCCTCTGCTTGTTCCACCTTTCAAGCGGTAGCTTAAGCGAAGCGCTGAAATAGTTTCTCCACCACCACCACTAAGTCGTAGTGTTGTTGGAGTTTCCGTGGATCCTCTACTCCCGCTGCCCATTGGATCGAGGGATTGGAGGTCGTCGTTGTTCTGCATGCGTGTGACCAAATGCGGGCACTTTGCCGTTTGTAGCGCTCATCTTCGCGACTTTGAAGTCGGGCGTGTACCTCTACTTCAACCACGTTTGTTTGCGGGAATGTTATTCCTGCTTTCGGTCTACGAGGGTGAGTCCTTCTGAAACCGTTTGCATGCATCTCCTAGATATGATCTTGGTGTTTGGTTGCATTCGTAGGAAAAATTTTGTTTTCCATTCTTAGAACCCATCAGTTTTTAGCAATGCGAATTGCACTAGTGTTATCACACAAAAGAGGAACACTATCCAAGTTAACCCCATAATCTTTGAGTATAGCTACTATCCAAAGAATTTGAGAACAACAACTAGTAGCAGCTACATATTCAGATTTAGCAGTTGATTGTGCAACAGAAGGTTATTTTCTAGATGACCATGCAATGAGAGAGTTACCCAAGAAATGGCATGAACCATATGTACTTTTTCTATCAATTCTACATCCCCAAAATCAGCATCAAAAAAAGGTCTTAAACTAATGCATGAGGAAGTAGAAGGCCAAATGCCAAAATCTTGAGTACCATGGAGATACCTGAGAATTCGCTTGACAGCTTGTCGATGTGAAGCACGTGGGGAAGCTTGAAAATGAGCACACAACAAATTGTATATCCGGCTTTCATCATTCTCAACATCATCGTCGTCGCCGTCTTCATGAACAAAGATACTCTCCCCCTGAACATATGCATCTGTATCCTCACTGTACCTTTTGCCACAACAGAAGTGGAAAAAGCATATCCAAAAGTAACACTTTTAGCACGAGATGCATGAGTGAAGGAGAACCAAAACTTATCACCGAACGTGTGGCGTGAGCATCCAGAATCCACTAGCCATATGTTCTCCTTCCTCGCGTGAGAAGCCTACATAGAAGCAAAAAATGTCGAGGCCTCGGTACTGGGGTTAGAAATAAGATGTTTAGGAATCCAATACTGAGACACATGACGCACAACAGTAGGCACAACACGAGTATTCTTATGCACAAAAACAGATTTGTCTTTTCCCGTGTTCTTAGCAACAAAAGGTGTTTGCTTCACCCTAGGCACATAATAAGAAGCGAAGTGTGCCTGCCTGAAATTAGACTTAGCCTTAGCTTTTACTTTCTTTTGTTGTTTAGCCAGTCTAAAGCAAAAATCTACTAAATGTCCATCTTTACCACAATGAGTGCAAGTGTACTTAACATGATGTTTTGCTTTAACAGTAGAAGCACATTTTGCATTCATCATAGTAGAAGAAAGAAAACCAGCAGATTTAAAAGCAATCTTTTTAGGCTCATTAAGTATCTCATTTTTGTCATTGCAAGAAGCCTGAACAATAGTGCGAGGTTTAGTTTCATATGAAGCATGAAGATCAAAACCTAAACCTTTCTTGTTTGAGCTAACCTTAGATTGGTCTAGAATCATGTTCAAGTTTTTCTTTCCTTTAGTGAACCGTTCTAAGGAATTTTGCAAGTAATCAACTTTATGAGAAAGCATGAGACAATTATTGCAAAGAACATCAACTTTCCCTTTCTGTTTGCGACAAGTAGAGCATGAAAGAACCTCATGTGTAAGCAGATTATCAGTCAATTGAGAAACCCTAGCATTTGCATTTTTCAATTTCAATTCAAGAGTTGAGCATTTAGAACAAGAAGTTGTATCATGCAAATCAATGGTAGAATAGCTAGCATGTTTAACAAGTTTCTTATTTTTCTCATTTTCAGCATTTATTTGCTCTAACAAGGAAGCATATTCTTTCCTAAGTGAAGTAAGCTCACTCCAAATTAAGTCACATGATTTGCAAGCATCGTCATCTGGAATCAAAGATCTCAGTCTAACAATTTCAGCATTGAATGATTCCACAATAATATCATGTTTCTTAATTTTCTTGTCACGTTTATCAAGCAATTTACCAAGACGAGCAACAGCAATAGCTAATTCATCATATGAAGGATCTACCTCATTGAAGTCGCTGTCATGATCGTCCTCGGTGAAGCTGTTGCTGCTTTTGGCCATGAGACACAACCCCATCAAATCATGCTTTCTTGGAGTTGCATCGTCCTCGCTGCTCTCCGAATCCACATCGCTCAAATTGACTTGTTCAAGAGCGGAAAGAACTCGGTGGATAACTTTGCTGTTGATGAAGCTCTTTTTCTTTTTATCATTTGATGAGAGCTTCTTCTTCTCTTTTCTTTTATCATTGTCCTTCTCCTCCTTTGACGCTTTACCTGCAAGTTTAGGACAATTTGGACGAATATGGTCAAGATCTCCACACTCATAGCATCTTGGAGGACCACCACCACCTCTCTTCCTCATTCTCACATTCTGCAAAGCTTTGTTAAAGCGAGAAGAGAGTAGTGACAAGTCTTCTTCTGGGAATTGTTCAATCTGTTCATCGGTTAGTGAAGACAAGAAAGATAGAACAAAACTTGAAGGAGCACCATTATGAGATATGTTAGATTGAGATGTCAAAGCAATTTATTTATGATCATTCTTTCTAGCAAGAACATCTAATTCATGAGTTTTCAACTTGGAATAAAGAACATCTAATGTAAGTGTACTCATGACAGTAGATTCTCTAATGGATGTAACTTTGATCTCCCAAATAGACATGTCTAATGCACCAAGCAATTGTCTAGCATTAGCATCATCATCAAAGCTAACTCCAACAGCACGAAGATTACTAAGAATTTTATTGAAGCGTGCAAAGAAGTCATCTAACGACTCACCGGGTTTCATCTCAAATCGCATGTAATCCTTTTTGTAAATATCTTGGCGAACCTCTTTGATAGTGTTAGAACCCTCATGGTAATCACAAAGAGATTTGCATACCTCATATGCGGATCGAAGATGAACCACTCCATCAAAGTCGCTGCGTCCCAAGCCTTGGTTGATCAAGTTGCGAGCTTGCTGTTTGCTTCAACATGTGCGCGATTGGCGTTGTTGACGTTGTCGTTTGCAGGGACTTCGTATGGCTTGTAAACCTTCTCCCAAATTGCGAAGCCCTGAGCTTGGATCAATGCCTCCATCTTGGCCTTCCAAAACTGAAAATCAACACCATCGAACACACACGGTTTTGTTGAATAACGATCCATTAATCTAATTACCAGTTAAGATGGATTAGAAAAACCTTGCTCTGATACCACTTGTAGGATCGAAGTATATGAATATAGCAATCAGAGGGAGGAGGTGAATGATTGTGCGGAAGCAAAAACCAAATTTTCAATCTACTAAAAGTTGACCCCAAAACAGAACCAAATAATCGCCTTGTATTTGACAAAAATAGAATGACAAAGGTTCGGTAAAATGCAAATTACCAGAGATCCAATCGTTATATTGATCTGAAATTTGGACACAAGTAACTAGATTCCAATACAAATCGAACCCAAAAAGAATCAGCTCGATCAGACTTACAGATCAAAAGTTATGAGCTTCGCAAGCTTGATGTTCTAGAACTTGACGAAAATCAATCTAATCAAAACTTGTAGATTAATCAAGAACAACAAAAGATTAATCAATAAAACTTTGAGGAACACTAGATCAATACCCTAGAAAGGTTTTTGATGGATCAAATCAAGATGAAACTCAAAGAACAAAAACCAATCTATTGAACAAACCCTAAAACTGAGCTCAAAGCTCTCAATGCGCTTAGCTCTATTTGATGCCCTTCAACAGGAGACAACCCCTCCTATTTAAAGGAGCAAAACACAAGGAGTCCTGAATACAATTCCTACTCCTAATCCTAGAAGGAGTCCCACTCCTAATCCTAGAAAGAGTATGTATTCAACACAACTCCTCTTGGCCCAACCTGGCCGAGTACAACTCTTGCACGCGTATGGCAACCCTGCCATACTCACATGACTAACAACTCTGCACGCGTATGGCCCACCTGCCATACTCACGTGACTAACCATTCTTCATGTGCAACATTCTCTTAGCCCAAACGCCCCACATGACATCTTTGACCACCAAGACCTCAGTTCCTCCTGAACCTAGTCCCGAACCTTAGTTCCTCCATGAACCTAGTTCCGGTCCCGTCATCGACCACGTTCGTCCTTGAGCAATACCTGCACATGAGCAAACAAGAAACGAATCCGAGCACAAGTCCATGACTTAGCTCAAAGTCAATCCATGCAACTACTCACATGAGCATTGCATAAAGTCCACTTCAAAACAAGCATCATGAAATTCTCACGAATTTCATAATCTCAAATTCAAACCAAAATTCAATTCCAAAATTGCTCAAATTATTAATCGAGCAAAAGACCATTCACGCCGGACCAAACACCTGTTCGGCGCAACTCACGACGGACCAAAAACTCGGTCCAGCACAAAAACATTTTCACGACGAAATAAACAAAAATCAGTCCGGCGTACATGCGAAAACAAGGTTCAAAATGCCGTTCACGGCGGACCAAAAATTTGGTCCGGCGTGCAAGTAGAAACAGCCGTCAAAAATGCAGTTCACCACGTTCCAATAATTTGGTCCGGCGTAGATGTGAATTTAGGCCTCAAAAACATGTTCACGGCAGACCAAATATTTAGTCTAGCATAGATGCGAGAAACGGTCTGGCGCAGATGAGAAACTTACTGTTTTTGCGAAATTCAGTCCGGCGCTAAAAGAGAAACACTGTTTCTTGTCAATTTGTCAAACACATGTACAAATACATTGTGCAAATTCAATTCTTAAGCCAAATTTTCAGCACATGATTTCATAGTTCCGCCAGCGCCAACCTTGGCGGTGGCCTCCCCAACGGCGTTGACCCCCTCGGCGCCGAGGGTTGCTGCCGCTGCCCATCAGGGCGGGCTCGCTCTCCCGGCGGCTTCCTTCGCCTTCTGGCCGCCCCCATGGCGGCCGCCCAAGGCGCTCCGGCGGGGCGTGCTCCCGCGGTGTCAACAGGCGCGGTGGGAACTTTCGCCCAGGATCCTCTAGGTGCTGCTACCGCGGTCGCCTAACCTGCCACAGCTGTCCTCGCCCCTCCACCCTCCAGCCTAGCTGTGCTACTTGCTGAACTTAGTAGGGCGCAAGCATCCTCGGGCAACCTCCTCACGGCGGCCATCCAGCGCGAAGCGCAGCTGTTGCGGCAGATGGCTACGTTGCACGAGGAGCTGTCCTAGGAGAGGCAGTGAGGGGCTGAACTTCTAACCCAGGAGAGGGCCACTGGGCGGCCCTACTCGCCCGGGCGCAGGAGGCCGAGGCGGGGCAGGAGCAGGAGCGGTCCGAGCTACGCCGCACACTACACAACCTCACGGTCATGCTCCACCCAGCCTTTGAACGCATGGCGAGGAGTCTAGGACCGCTGGGGGTGGTCCTTCGCGACCCTATCTAGTCCACAGCCTGGCAATACGCCCACAATGTCACTCGGGTTGCTGAGGCCCTCGGCGGCTTGCCGAGCCCTTGGCTGCTCGCTCCGCCCGAGAGGGATGAGAAGTGGTGGTCGCCACCGCCACGTTCGTGCTGGCATGCTGCACCAGCTGCGATGCCTCCTTCGATGCGATGGTTGTTGTGGCTGGCATCGAAGGGGATGAAGCCCAGGCGCAAAAGCGTGTGCGCGAGGCGGCGGAGCAGGTGGTCAGGTTGATGGAGGTGGTGGACCCCGAGCTCGATGCGGCATTGGAGGAGGAGGAGGCCCAGGATCCAGCCGGGCACATTGAAGTCATCGACGACGAGTGACCGACCGGGCCACATCCTTTTATTTGTTTACTTTATGTTTCCTTTTCTGCGTATGAAAGAATATCTTAGTAAGCCCAATGAAGTTGGTGCTTTTGGACTTTACTTCGACGTTTGCTTGGCCGCATTCACTTGTGTTAGCTTGATCTAATCATCGGGTGACAAGCCCCTGGGCTGATCGTGACATGATGATGAGTCTAGCTATTGTTTCAGCATCCCATCATTGCCTGTATGTAGCCACTTCAAACACAAGTATTTGTTTATGCGCAGAAAAAAGGTCAAACGAACGTAAACTTCCGCGGGCGGTAGTCATGGTTCCCTTCCTTTTTTGGGACTTAGGCTCTTGTGATTTTGGGATTAACCGGCGGTGTTGCGTGTTAAGGTAGCGGGCTCCCAGGAGGGGTATTGGGTTAGCGGTGTTCGCGGGGATGACTCGTAGCGTGCTTGCCGCATTTGAACCACCGTGCCGCACTTGCGCTCCTGGTCGGCCGTCCTTGTCAGACGTGAACGCCGGGTGTTACCACATATCAAACAAGAAGCAAATCTTTTGTGAGGGGTTGTCATGGTCCTTTCCTTTTTGGGACTTAGGCTCTTGTGATTTTGGGATCAACCGGCTGCGTTGCGTGTTAAGGTAACAGGCTCCTAGGAGGGGTGTTGGGTCAGCGATGTTCGCGGGGATGACTCGTAGCGTGCTAACCGCATTTGAACCACCGTGCCGCACTCGCGCTCCTGGTCAGCCATCCTCGTTCAATGCGAACGCCGGGCATTATCGCACATCAGCAAGAAGCTGCCGCACAGGCGGTACCAAGGATACCCACTAGCAGAATGCTACTCAAGGGGCGCGAGAAAGGGATACCAAAAAAGTACAAGCAAAAAGGCCTATAAGGCAAACAGCTTCCCTGATCGACGAAAGAGTGCAAAACTCATTAAACCCCAAGGAAACCTAGGTGTAGAACCTTTGGAGCAGCTCCAGGTTCTGGGAGTTTGGCACCTCTTGAACATCCTCGGTGACCAACCGGACCGCCCCGGGTCGTGAGACCGAAGCTACCTTGAAGGGGCCCTCCCACCGGGGGGACAGCTTGTTGAGGCCAGCGTTCGTTTGGATCCTGCACAAGACCAAGTCGCCCACCGCTAGTGTTCTCGGCTAGACCCGGGCGGCATGGTACCGCCTGAGACTCTGCTGGTATCAAGCTACGTGCAGGGCTGCCCGTTCGCGCACCTCTTCCAGAAGGTTGACGTCGTCCCTACGATGGTCCTCCTGGACTTCCTCCACGAACGCCGAGGCGCGCGAAGAGCCGAGCGACAACTCGGATGGGAGGACAGCTTCCGCTCTGTAGACCAGGAAGAAAGGCGTTTCTCCAGTCACCCAGTTGCGCATGGTCCGAATTGACCACAACACCACCAGGAGTTCTTCCGTCCATCACGTCCCTCACTTGTGGAGCCAGTCGAAGGCTCTGGTCTTGAGGCCTCTCAGTACCAGCGTGTTGGCGTGCTCTGCTTGGCCGTTACTCCATGGATGGGCCACTGAAGCGAAGCACACCTTGGTTCCCATTTCGTCACAAAATTCAAGGAATGCCGCGCTGGTGAACTGAGTGCCGTTGTCGGTGATGATGCGATTGGTGACTCCCAAGCGGGTGAAGATTCCATGCATAAACTTGATAGCGGCGGACGCCGTGATGGCGCTCATCGCGTTAGCTTCAACCCATTTAGTAAACTTGTCGACAGCGACGAACAAGTGGGTGAAGCCCCCTGTGGCTGACGGGAATGGGCCTAGGACATCCAGCCCCTAGACCGCGAATGGCCAGGAGAGCGGGATGGTTTGTAGAGCCTGGGCGGGTCGGTGAATCTGCTTGGCGTGAAATTGGCAAGCCTCTCATCGCTTCACCAGTTCGCCGGCATCCTGGAGGGCAGTAGGCCAATAAAATCCTTGGCGGAACGTTTTGCTGACGAGCATTCGGCCTGACATATGGCTCTCGCACATGCCTCCATGGATATCAGAGAGTAGGGCGCTCCCCTCTTCTCGAGTGATGCACTTCAGGAGGATTCCGTTTCTACTCTGGTGATATAGGTCCCCACCTACCAGAGTATAGCACTTGGCCTTTCGTGCAAGTCTCTCGACTGAGGCATCATCGTCGGGGATCACTTGGTCACGCAGGAAGGCACGGATGAGGTCCATCCACTGACCTTCCTGGCCAAGGGTGGCAATCATGTGGTAATGGCCCGGGTACTCCACCTGGCCGAGCGTTTCCCCTGGTGCGGCCTTGGCGGCGCCAGTGTCTACCATCTCGGAGCAGGGGGCTGAGGCTGACGTGCCATCCTTCCCCCTAGGGTCGGGGGCCGGGACAGGAACACCACCCCCGCCACCAGAACCAAAGGCGTCGACGCCCACACCGTCGCGCTCTCCCTCTTTGGGGGCAGTGATGGACGGTCATGACAGTCTTTCTTCAAAGACTCCGACTAGCACAGAAGATCTTGATAAAGCGAGCTGCGAAAGTTCGTCCACCAAATGGTTGTCGTGTTGAGGGATATGGGTTTATCCCAACCCCTCGAAGCGGCGCTCCATTTTTCTGACCTCTGCCAGGTATGCAGCCATGGTGGGGTCAGGGCATTGGAACTCCTTTCGCGCTTGGTTGATGACCAGCAGAGAGTCGCCTTTGACTTAGAGGCATCGAACGCCAAACGCTGAGGTGGCGCGCAACCCTGCTAGCAGTCCTTCATATTTAGCAATGTTGTTGGTGGCCCTAAAGTCTAGGGCGACCACGTATTGGAGGATGTCGCCGGTCAGGGAGACCAGGACCACCCTAGCCCTCGCGCCTTCAAGCCTGAAGGAGCCGTCAAAGAATAGAGTCCAGGGGGAAGGCGCGGGCACTTCTTCAGCTTCTGGAGCGACAGGAGTCCATTCGGCAACAAACTTCGCCAGTTTCTGACTCTTGATGGCGGTGCGGGGTACGAACTTGAGGCAAAACTCCCCCAGCTCCAACGACCACTTGGCGACATGACCTTCAACCTCCCGGTTGTAGAGGATCTCTCGAAGAGGGTAGGATGTGACCACCGTGACCTCCTGCCCTTGGAAGTAGTGCCGCAGCTTCCTGGACGCCACCAGGACAGCGTACAGCATCTTTTGCGCTTGTGGGTATCTGATCTCTGCTTCATTTAGCACCTTGCTTATGTAGTAGACCGGCTTCTGGACGCCTTCCCTCTCCGCCACCAGTATCACGCTCACCTCGACAGGAGTAGCGGCGATGTACAGGAGCAATGGCTCATCCTGTCCGGGGGCGACTAGTACCGGCGGGGAGGAGAGTTACTGCTTTAGGTCTTCGAATGCTTGTTGAGCTTCTGCGGTCCACTCGAAGTGATTGGTCTTCTTCAGTAGCTTGAATAGGGGCAGGCTCCTTTCTCCCAATCGGGCGATAAATCGCCCGAGGGATGCTAGGCAACCCGCAAGGCACTGCACCTGCTTGAGTCTAACCGGCGGCTTCATGCGCTCGATAGCCTCTATCTTGTTAGGGTTAGCCTCAATGCCTTGACAGGACACGAGGAACCCCAACAGCTTTCTAGAGGGCACACCGAACATGCATTTCTCAGGGTTGAGCTTCAAGCAGATCTTCTGGAGGTTGGCGAAGGTTTCCTCCAGGTCTTCGATCATTCCCTCACCCTTCTTGACTTTCACGACCAAATCATCAATGTACACTTCAAGGTTTCACCCTATCTGCGGGGTGAAAAGAATTATGCATGGCACATTGGTAAGTAGAACCAGCATTTTTTAACCCGAAGGCCATCTTGACATAGCAGTAGATGCCCATGGGGGTTACAAAAGTGGTCTTCTCCTTGTCTTCTGTCGCCATGCTAATCTGATGGTACCTAGAGTACGCATCCAGAAAACACAGCACTCGCACCCTGCCGTCGAGTCGATGATGAGATCGACGCGCGGCAGGGGGTAAGGATCCTTCGGGCAGGCCTTGTTGAGGTCTGTGAAGTCGACGCACATCCACCACTTCCCGTTGGATTTCTTGACAAGCACAGGGTTGGCAAGCCACTCAGGGTGAGAGACTTCCCTGACGATCCTTGCACGCAATAGCTTCTCTACCTCCTGCCTAATGGTGTCTTGCCGCTTAGGTGCTTTTCTTCGGACCTTTTGTTGGATCGGGTGCACTTCTGAGAGCGTTGCCAATCGGTCCTCGATCATCTCCCTGGGGACCCCAGTCATGTCGGATGGTTGCCAGGCAAACACGTCGGAGTTAGACCGAAGGAAGGTGACGAGCACGTCTTCCTATTTGGCGCTGAGACTGGCGCCAATGGAGACAGTCTTCCCAGGCTCGGCCTCGCTCAGGGAGACCACCTTGACCTCGCCGACAGAGCCAGGCGAGGCATGGGTCTGGCCCTGAGGGGCTCCCGGACAGGCGGCGTCGGCCTGCCTGCTACAGGTGGCATCGACCAGGTCCAGTGCATGTTTGTGGCAGCGCAGGGCCTCCGGCCGGTCCACCTGGATTACTATGGGGCCAGCAGGCCCTGGCATCTTTACCATCATGTAGGCATAGTGGGTCACCGCCATGAACTTGGCCAACGCTGGTCGGCCAAGCAGGGCATTGAATGGGAGGTCGATGTCAGCAACCTCGAAGTCCACCATCTCCATCTGGTAGTTGCTCTCTTCCCCAAAGGTGACTGGAAGGTGTATTTGGCCCAGAAGCAGCAAGCCAGCCCCAGGGGCAATCCCATAGAAGGGCAACACCGGGCGCAACTCCCGTTGGGATATCTGAAGTGCGCGCAACGCCTTGGAGGATAGGAGGTTGATGGTGCTCCCTCCATCCACCAGTACTCGCCCAAGCTTCACATTCAAAATTGTGGCGAAACCACAATTGGAAGGTGGCCCAAGCCTACAGTGCTCTTAGGGTGGTCAGCCTGACTGAAGGTGATCGGCTCCTCTGACCATTTCAACATCCAACCAACCCCTGTGCCCGGCACCATGGTGCATACCTCACTCCTTAGATGTTTTTCCGTTGTGTTGGAGGGGTAGGTGACCGAGCCACCATGAATGTACGCCACGGAGTGGTTCGCTCGCTGGAAGGCCAGCGGAGTGGTTCGCCCGCTGGAAGGCCAGCGGAGCAGGGTCTTCGTGTTCATCACAAGGGCGATGTTCCTTGAGCTGTCGATCCACCATATCGCTCACAACCTGGCAATTTGCCAGGTCGTGATCGTTAGTCCGGTGGATCTGGTAGAAGGGCCGGCCCTCCTTTTCCTTGCGGTCGTCGTCCCTTCGCCCACATCGACCGCCCCGCTGATCGCGGCGGTCGTGCCCTCGTGGGTGGGTATCCCTTCGCTCGCGCTCAGCGGCCAAGACCTGCCTGGTCTCACCCGCTTCGCGCCCGCTTGTCTCTTGCTTGCCGGGCCAGGACCCCTCAAGGTTCAGGCCTCATCTCCGCCGCGACCACCCGCAGAACTGGACACCGACCCCTGATCTTTCGCTGCACGGGCGCACTTGTATGCCAGGGAGAAAAGCTCGGAGGTGGTTGTGACCTCACGGGTGCCCATCTTCTCCCGCATCTTGCAATCCGGAACGCCTCTTCGAAAGGCGATCACAACCGACTACTCAGAGATCCGGGGGATCGTGTTGCGACAATGGCTGAACCGCTGGGTGAAGTCGCGCAACGACTCCTCTCTCCCCTGTTTGAGGGCATGGAAGTCATCCTCCACACCCGGTTATGTGTACGAGCCCTAGAAGTTGGCGACAAAGAGGCCACATAGCTCCCCCCACGAGTGCACTGAGCCCCGCGGGAGGTTCAACAGCCAAGACCGGGCGGACCCGGTCAAGGCCGTTGGAAAGTAGTTGGCCATGGCCTTTTTGGACCCACTAGCAGCCCGTACCACCATGGTGTAGATCTGCAGGAACTCCTCCGGGTTGGTGGTGCCATCGTACTTCTTGAGGGATGCCGGGCGAAATCTCTTAGGCCACGCCACACGGCGCAGCTGTCGGGAAAACACCTGACACCCGACACCGTAGGGGGAGTCATGTCGCCCGCCTGAGCCCCGGTGCAGAGACCATGCTGGAGTGGGCGGATCCTGACTTCCCAAAGAGCTGGAGGAGGGGAGCTCCTCCCTCCTCCGAAAGCGAGACTCATGGGAGGAGCTCTCGTCCCCAGGGGCTGTCCGCCTATCTCGGCCCTGCCTCGAGGCACGGCGGCGTTGCAGATGATCACGTAGATCACCGCCACACCACCGGCAATGCTCCTCCAGATGAGCCCTTAAGTCCTCGTGGCTCCTTGTGGATCTGGGACCCGTGTCTTGCGTACCCTTACCTTTGCTCTGGCCCTCCTGACCAGAGCATTTCTTGCTCAGGAGGCTGGAAGCTTGGGCGCAGTCAGCATGCGCCGCAGATCGAGAGGTGCCAATGGTACCTGACCGGGCGGGCATCACTACACGAAGTTGGGCCGCGTCCACAAGCCCAGCAAGGTCCCGAAGCCACGGTGCTGCCAGGGCGTCTCCCGCTAGTCCCACCGGAGGATGGTCAGGAGGAGACGAACTGCGTGCAGGTTTTGGACCGGAGTAGCCGCCTCCAGGTTCAGCCGTCACCGATCCAGATGCTCTGGCGGAGCGAGGGGCGTGAGATGATCCCCCGTTCGGCAAGAGTGCCGGGAAGCGCCTTGAACGTTGCTAGCTTTTGCCACCTCCTGACACTGAGAGTGCGAGCCTGCCATCACCAGACGAGTGGTCCCCAACGACGGGAGACGGAGATCAACCAGAGATACGTCCGGGTGAACCAACCGCTAGCCCCCTACCTAGCGCGCCCCTGTCGGCGTTTTTGGCCAGTAGGATATCTCCCAAGGGAAGAAAGTGAGTTCGATAGGGGTGCTTTTGCGGATGGAACTCCCGAGAGACCCTCTCAGGGGATCCCGGCAATCTGAGGCTGAAGCGCACATGCTTAGCGCCGGAGGGCGAAGAGAAGAGGAGACGAACAGCATGGGCGAGGAGAAGAACGGGCCACACCTCGATGTACCTAGGTTCAAGCCCCTGGTGAGGGTAACATCCCTACGTCCTGCTAGGTCGTTGTTAATATGTGTAGAAATGGTTACAAGGCTAGTGGGGCTTGCCTGCCCGCCTGCTCGCCGGGGCAAATGCCTTGACTATGGCGGAGAGGGTACCGCTGGTGTAACGTACGCCGACAAACATGTATTTTAATATTTAAAATTGAACTAATTTAGAGAAGAGAAAAAAAGAAAAACTATGGCAGAGAGGGTACCCCTGGCTCTCTCTTTTCGCCGCTTCTCTCCATGGCGCCACCGCTTGGACCCAGCTCCGCTCTTCTCCTCACGCGACTCTCCCCTCTCTACCCTACGCCGCCGCCTCCCTCCTGCGCCATTGCCGCTTCTCCGGTTCCCCTTCCCTGGTTCTTCCCCTTCCTCTCTCTCTCTCTCTCACATACCATCGCCGCCTTGGCTCCCTTAACTCCTGGCCGGCTCTCTCGTCGGATTTGGTGGCCCCCCTACCAGATCTGGTCCCCTCCAATTCTGGTGACGCCTTGGTCGGCCCCTGACGACATTCTTCGAGCTAAGTTTTTTTTTCTTTTTCCTTCCCCTCTCCCTCTTCTCTACTTACTCCTTTTTCCCGTTACTCTGGACCCTACACCCCAAATCGAATGGTCCAGATCCGACCTACTCCGCACAACTACACAACCACATGGCTCAATCTTAAGCGTTTACTCTAAATCTGACGGTCCCAATCTAATCTTGAAGATCCGAAGAGATGCGCAACATGGCGTTACCTGGTGCCTTGGATCTAGATCGGACGGTCATCAAAGTTCACAGAATTCGGTGATGGTGCGGTGCACAGCTTTGGCCGGAGTTGAGGCAGACGACCACCCGAGCGGCGTTTTAGACTTGCTCCGGCGAGGTGAGATGTCGCCCTAGATGCGGCTTGTCCTGGCGAACATGGATATGGGCTCAATGGTGCCTGGGGCGGCTCAACGATGGTGTAAATCACCCAAAATCCACGGCGGTGAAGCATCTCGACTTCGACGAGCTCTCCTGGAGCTTTAGGGTTCTTGCGCAACTCAGAAAGCTCCGCACGTTGCGTGATACGGGGCATTAAATACAGGCCTCGACGTCCGGATTCGGCACGGAAATCATGGAACAGCCATTGCAGTGGCAGACTCCGATGCTAACTCGGAGAGGACAACATGGCGCAATCCAGATCGAACACGTGGCACAGATCCTGCGGATCCGGTTTATGCGCGACGTGGATCCTTCTTGACCGAGCGATCAAGAATGGAAGGTTGAGATCTAGGGTTTGGGTTAGAACGGGTCACGGGCTATTGGGTTAATGGGTCGGGTCCACGTGGCTCGTCCCGTTACGGTTTTGGATTTTCTCAGCGATTTTCTATTTTAAATAGCAATTCAATTAATTCAAGAAAAATAGCAAAATTGTTAGAAAAATTTCAAAAAAATTCTGGAAAAATACTTTGAGACATTTTGGACTCAAATAAAATATTTCCAACAAAACTTCTGTGAACTGTTCCAAAATTAAAATAATTCAATAAATAACTTAATTCAAATTAAATCCAAATAAGTCCGAATAAATTCCAGAAAATTCCAAAAATTCAAATAACACAATAAATTCAATAATAGCAAAAATTGGGATGTTACAATAAACCAAAAAAGATATTGAAAAAGACTTGATTACCCCTAATGATTATCACTACTCACTATACTCAATGCATGCATGCATGCATATAGCGAATATAAACTAAAGATGAATATTTATTAGGGGTATAGAGGGAACATCATACTATTTTTATATTGAAATATAAAATATGAATTATATTTATGTATAAAATCATTAAAAAAATAAGTCTTAGAAATATGGGTAGAGGGAGTATTAGATTTTTTTTAAAAAAAAATTACAGAAAAAATATATTGGTTAAATTTTTTTACAAAATACCCATCTTTAGCCATTTGAAATGGCGATAGACTATCTATAGACATTTCAAATGGAGACATAGGCCTCTTGGGCAGCGACAAGCCCTCTATCGCCATTTGGAATGATGACAAAGACCATTTGAAGCAAAAAAAAAGGAGGAGGGGGGAGAGAAATAAAGAGGGGAAATAAAGAAAAGGGAAGCATATATGAATTTTATTTAAATAAAAAAATTAGAAAATAAGTATACCAAAAATAGGGCAGCTGTGGAGGACACAGGAACCGGGTGCGCACATGGGATCCCGAGAGGACCGGCCAGAAGGGGGATGGACAAAACCAGGCGTGTGTACCCTGGTGTCATGCGAGTTATCCCATCGTAGTTAGCCAAGAAAAGTAGAAAGGAAAGATTGTAATCACAGGGGAAATCTCCCTGGATAAGGAAAGATATGATCTCTTTACTTGTAACCAACTTGGACTCCTCCTCTTGTAACTGAGTTGGACTCCTCGATCTCTCCATATAAGAGAGGTGGGGGATCTTAGGAGGGAAGATAGACCATACACCACGCAATCCCAGAACACAGGACTAGGGTATTACCTCCACCGTAGAGGGCCTGAACCTATCTAAACTCTTGTCTTGTGTTACCATCGAGTCCCTGATCCAGTGCCTTGCCCCCTAGATCACACCTCCTAAGATTATTGCCGACACCAAACGTCGACAATTGGCGCGCCAGGTAGGGGAGCGCAAAGATCAATCCATGCGATCTCGATGGCTTTCAGAAACGGTGTCACCTTCACTCCAGGCCAGGTTTTTTTGCTTTGGAAGCCTCCGCTTCATCGCTAATGTGTTCGGCACCCTTGTCTCCTCGGACTCGGGTCAGATATGATCTGAGAGATCTCCTAGTTTCCGTTCGGTATTTGTGATCGACGGCGGTTTACCCGAATCACAGAACCGGTGGGGAGCCGAAGAAACAGAGACGGAGCCTGTTCGACATGAAGCCCAAGACGCGCATACTCGGTTACTTCAAAATTGAGCGTGCAACGTCAATGAGGACATCTTGCATACTAGGATGGGGAGCCAGTCGGTCTTACAAACACCGCAGCAAAACATCATTACCACTAAGACACTCCTCAACACCTTGGGTCCAATGATCGAACCCAACAGCCCAGCTACCCTGATCATGGCACAAGTCAAAGCTATGGTGATGGTAGCGGCAATCCAGCACAACCAGCAAGGCCAGACGACGAGGCCTCCTCGCGCAGTAGGAGAAATGCACATGGCTAGCAGTCAGACCTATCGCAGTCAGACGGGGAGCAGTCGACGAAAGTCCATTCGTGGTAAGGATGTCCACTCTACCATCCACTGTGATCTTCGCCAGGACCTTGACGCCAGGAGGTGGGAGCGGGATGACGATGAGCGGCGCCAACGAGACAACGAAAGCGAACGTTTCGGCATTGGACATGACCGAGACAGCCGATACCTCCACGATCGGAGCACCAGCCGCGACGACCGCAGAAACCGGCGCAGCCCGTGTGGGAATGACGATCGCCAAGTGGATTCTCCACCGCGCCACCCCCACGCTCGACGTGACGAAGAACCCATTGATGGGATCAGAGCATTCACTCCTCGCCTCCGTCGGGTGTAGTGGCCTGATGGTTTCAATCCAAAAGGCATCACCAAGTTTGATGGAGAAAGAGACCTAGAAGCTTGGCTACAGGTCTATTCCCTCGTAGTCAAGGACACCAGGGGTGACCATAATGTAATGGCAAACTACTTGCCAGTCATGCTTGCTCCTCCGGCCCAAGCGTGGCTTACAGGTCTTTCAAGGGACTCCATTGACTCTTGAGGAGACCTCTGCGACCAGTTCATTATGAATTTTCAGGGCACTTTCGAGAAGCCCAGAACCCCCTGGGACCTCTACCAGCTCCATCAAAAGAAGAATGAATCCCTAAGAGAGTTCATCCGGTGATTCACGCAGAAAAAGGACACTGTTTGAGACATCTCAGATGCGGTCATCATCGTGGCCTTCCAGAAAGGAGTCAGCGATCCCGATCTCATCAAGAAGATGTCCTGGAAACCTCCAACCACGGCTCGGGAGATGTTTGCCCTAGCCGACCGCTATGCGGCTTCTTTAGATGCACTAGCGGAATGCCAAGAGGATCGACCCCCACAGAAAGACAAAAAAGGCCATGCTGATCCCTCAAAGCAAAAGGATAAGAAATGGAAGGGCGAAGAGCTGGTCGTGGCAGCCGATCGTGGAAAGATGAAGGCTCCACAGAACAAAGACTATGATGAGGTAATGAATGCGCAATGCCCTTGCCATCCAAAGGGAAAGCATGCGTTAAAAGATTACTTCACTTTGAAAAGATTCGCATGGGAATACCACAATCAGTCAGAATCCAAAGATAAGAAGGAAGCCGAGAAGAAAGAGGACCCCTCCGCAGAAGGTGACTACCCGGAGATCGAGCACGAGCTCAACTTCATATTCGGGGGCTCGGGCGCGTATGATTCCAAGCGGAAGCAAAAACTTACCGCTCGGGACATCAATGTGATCACGTCAGCGGTCCCCCAATACTTAAGGTGGTCAGAAGTCTCCATCACATTCAATCGTTCAGATCATCCCGACCACATCCCCTTACCCGGCAGATATCCCTTGGTGTTGGATCCAGTCAACCGCAACGTAAAGCTTAAGAGGGTGCTGATTGATGGAGGAAGCGTGCTCAACATCCTATTTGCCAAAACCTTCGAAGACATGAAGATCCCTCGCTTAGAGCTCAAGCAAAGCCCGTCACCATTTCACGGCGTAATCCCCGGGATTTCCTCTATGCCACTCGGGCAAATTGTCTTGCCCGTCACGTTCGGTACAAAGGATAATTACCGGACGGAGTACATGAACTTTGAAGTGGCCAATTTCGAGACGGTGTATCACGCTGTCTTGGGAAGACCAGGCTTGGCAAAGTTCATGGCAGTGCCGCACTACACCTACTCGGTGCTTAAAATGCCGAGTCCGAAGGGCATCATTACAGTCCGAGGGGATGTTAGGCAGTCTTTCCACTGCGACAAGGAGAGCTGCGAGTTGGCCGAAACTCTGCGTGCATCGGCTGACCTGGAAAAACTTCGACTAACGGCATCCACTCTACGAAATGAGGATATTTCGGCCAAGAAACAAGTTAAGGCGGGAATCTAGCTTGATGAAGAGGTCAAGAAGATAGAACTCGACCCGTCCAACCCAGCCAAAATGGTTCTGATTGGGACAAGGCTCGATCAGGAAAAGGAATATGCGCTCGTCGCCTTCCTCCGGGCAAACCAAGACATCTTCGCTTGGAAGCCGTCCGACATGCCTGGTGTCCCGAGGGAGGTGATCGAGCATGCACTAAATGTAAAAGAGAGTGTGAAACCAGTCAAGCAGCGGCTTCAGCGGTTCGCTCAGGACCATCGCGACACGATCAGAGAGGAAATCACTAAACTATTCGCCGTAGGCTTTATAAAAGAAGTGTATCATCCCGACTGGTTAGCGAACCCGGTCCTTGTTCGCAAAAAGAATAAAAGTTGGCGTATGTGCATTGATTACACTGATCTCAACAAAGCATGTCCAAAAGACACTTTTGGGCTGCCTCGCATCGATCAAGTGGTTGACTCCACCGTCGGATGCAAACTCCTGAGATTTTTGGATGCCTACTCAGGGTATCACCAGATTAGACTCAGGGAGGAAGACTGCATCAAAACCTCGTTCATCACACCGTTCAGAGCTTTCTGCTATTCGGGTTGAAGAATGCCGGTGCGACTTATCAGCGCGCAATATGTCAAGGCCCTGAATTTGAGTTCGACTCGTGCAGCTAGCATTAGCACCAACCAATCTTTAGCCGCGTTCGAGATCGAGTACTAGCTCCCGAGCATAACATAAGCTGCCACTTAAGAGTATCCCAAACTTAACCAAAAGTTTAGAGCTAGAAGATTTTAGACCGCATTGTGACTTTCATCAAAGTTTAGAGCCTCACATTTGGAGATCTAAAATGATCTAGAATGTGCATGTTGGTTGGTTGGAAACTAGAAACTTCCTCTACAACTTGGTTGTGTCTGAGTCAAGATCCAACATCAAACACTAATATTAAAAATGGCTCAAAAACTGAATCTAGTGCTGAAAATTTTGGGGGACTTGGACATAATATTTAGCCTCCACTTAGTATCCTTGTGTGGGTTCTATGTGTGTTGGCAGTTGGAGACAAAACAGCAAAGCACCACTCCTCATCTCCCCAACACACCAAAAAAAACAGCAGCCACCCCATTTCCTTCCTCCCCAAATCGTGCAAGCTCCCAAGGTCAAGGCCAAGCTCCCTTGTGGGTGGAGCTCTCCTCCATTACTTCACCTTGGAGCTCCTCCACCAGCAGCCCAAGCCGAAGCCTCCTCCATTGCAGCTCCTCTTGGTGGCGCCCTCCCTCCTCCTCAAGCCAAGCTTCCCTTTCCTTCCCCATGGCTCCTCCTTGAGGGAGGCCAAGGTAAGCCCCCCCCCATGGCTAGATCTAGTCCTAGAAGGTCTCCTATTGCTGTCTTGGGTGCCCTAGGTCTGATTTGGGGAAAGTTTTGGAGGGAAACCCATATTCTAGGGTTTGGAGCAAAATCCTGATTTTCGAGCAGATTTTATAGCTGCTGTTTTTCGTCGTTTTGAGCAAGTTATAGGCTTCATCTCTTAGGACGGCTTAAGGATTAGTTGTATATAATCGAGTTGTCTTTCATTTCCAACTAGAATCGCTCAATTTCGTTAATCCAACTGAAAGTTATGGCTGATTTAGTCCTGACTGTCCAGATTTTTCAGCATTTCGGTAGAGCTGCGGTTCCACTCGGTTTTGGGTGAGTTAAACTAGTTGATGATCAAATGGGGATAGTGGGAATTGTAGGTAGGGTTCTTATTCTCAATTAGAAACTGGTAGTGCTCAGTTTGGTGGAGTGATTAAAAAGTACACACATTTTAATGCTAGCTGTTGTGAAACTCTGAATATTGTGGATGCTGAAACCTGCTCTCTGTTCCTGGCCGAACTGCGAGTTGTACATGCAATGGATGGATAATGGGAAAAACTCTAATTTGTATATATGCCTCTTAAGCTTCATTAGAACTTGGAAGCACTCGATTTCATATAACCTTGCGAAAGTTATGATCGTTTTGGTGAAATCTGTCCCGAAATTGCTGCATTTGTGCAGAGTACTGTTCTTTTTGTTTTTGGGCAAGTTAAAGCAATGGTTGCTCATTTGGGGGTAGAGGTATGTGTAGGTAGTGTTCTTATGTTCAATTGTAAACTGGAATCACTCAATTTGATTGAGTAGAATAATAGATATGTTCAATTGAAGTTCATCCTATTTTGAAAATTCAGAGTTTGTGGTTAAGAAACCAAAAGAGGTGTGTATTATTGTTTCAGATTTCAGAGATGCTACAAAAGTTAGGATTGGGTTGGAGTAGTGTAGAACATTTCAAAATATTGCTTGGCTATTAATGTTGAGTGTTAAGGTTTGCATTTTCATTATGATTGATAAATGTTTGCATTCTTTTGGAGCTAACATGGGTCTTTAGTTGTCATTTCATCTCATGTGCACGGCATGCATCTCATTTCATGCATTGTTATCGTGTAGAGAATGATCCCACGGAGGTTGACGTGGCCGTGGCTGAGGGGGAACCCGAGGAGCAAATTGTCGTTGAGAACCCGGCAGAAGCTCAAGGCAAGCACCTAAGCATATTCAACCTTATATGTTAATGTTATTTTGGTGAATGAATTGCTTATTGGATGACTAAGTCATGCATTAGGAGTTAAATGGTGGGATGGTATTAGGACCTAATTGCTACGCATACACCCTTTGATATTTGTTGAACACCTCCTTTGGAGCTAGTCTATGGGTAATTATATTGTGTCCATGCTTAGTTTGCTTAGATGTCGGGTATGGGCCAAGTGGTGGATGGTTTCATCACTTGAGAATATTACTTCACACTATTGGGCTACAATGAATTTGGGTAGGAACTAAAATGGGAAATTGAGACCGGGCGAGAGGGTTGGATCATTTGAGTGTGGAGACTCAAATGCGTAGTCTCGCCTGTGTCGGTTGAGGACCGATTCGTTGTTTGCCCTTTGATCGAGCACACTTTGTTAATCGCATGCCTGATTATGGTACGGTAAGCCACCTTTCCATGGCATACTATTAAATGTTTAGTTTCAGATTTCACTCTAGTAATAGGTGCTGTCCATAAGTGCTATAAAATTTGTGAATGGAGTAGTGGAATGTCATTATGCAACAAAGTTAAGCTTTTTCGCACTTTTACCTTAAGCTTATTCCTTGCTACATCCAAATACATATTCCTTCGAGTCGGTCATATATGGACCATGGGTAAGTCTTGCGAGTACCTTTTGTACTCATGCTTCTGCTTTGTGGTTTTCAGGTGAGGATCAGGATGGATGCGAGTTCTGTCCGTACTGCCTCACGGTGTCCGGGCGGGGCACCAAGTAGAGGCTACTTGCGACGTTGCTTACGCCCGGAAGTGTTCAGGGGCAGGACACTTCCGGAGATGTCATACTTTTGGTTTAATTTGGTGGTTGTGCATTCCATTTGTTGTATAGTTAGCCTTAAACTATGTCATGTCTAGGCTTGAATACTTGGATATTTATGTTGTTGAACTTTGATGTATTTTGGTGCTCATATCATGCTTTATATGTTGCTCCTATCCATGTCAATTATTATGCTATGTCGTCGTTGTAGTGTCATGTGTGATAAATTGAATGTTTCTTTTGTCTGCTGAGTGGATGTCCTCACTTCTAGTGGCATCATGCCGAAATTTTGTAGAAATCCCGAGCTTAGGTAGGATCTTCTTGTTACTTGTTTTGCGAGTTAGAATCTGTCATTGTGAGTTCTTGCCTTGTGTGGTTGTCAGGTTTGTCTTTGTGCTTTGGTTTTTAGTCATTTTGTTGTGCTTCCGCGGTTGTGTTTCTGGTCGTAAAGTTTTGAGTTCGTTGCCCCCTTTATGCAAATTGAGTTGATCTGGCAATGGAAACCAGTATGCGTGGCGATCTTGGGCGAGCTTCGAGTCGCATACAGGGGAATACCTGGATTGTTGTCGAGTTATTCGAATGGTCTCACGGTTGTCTCATTTGGGCTTGGGTGCTAGCATTGCGAGCGCCATCGGCAATCCGTTGCTAGCCTCCAAATCCGATGAGGGCGACAGAGCATTCAAATAGCCCAAGGACGGTCTGGGCGGCTCCCGACACAATACAACGGTGCTTTCACAATCAACTCGGACGCAACATGGAGGCCTACGTAGACGATGTCGTGGTTAAATCCCGGTTGAAAGGGAACCTCATCTCTGACTTAACTGAAACGTTCGAAAGCCTAAGGGCTTACCGGATGAAACTTAATCCCGAGAAGTGTACTTTCGGAGTCTCTTCGGGAAATCTTCTTGGGTTCATCGTGTCCCACCGCGGCATCGAAGAAAACCTAGAGAAAGTAAATGCCATCTTGAAAATGAAGCCGCCAGCAAGCCATAAGGATGTCCAAAAGCTTACGGGGTGCATGGTGGCACTCGGCAGATTCGTTTCTTGCTTAGGGATGCGGGGAACACCGTTCTTCAAACGCCTTAAAGAGTAGGACCAGTTCCAGTGTACCTCCGAAGCGCAACAAGCCTTCGAAGACCTCAAGACCTTCTTAACAAAAACCTCGGTATTAGCATCCCCGATGCTGGAGGAACCACTTATGCTTTACATAGCTGCGACTACCCATGTGATCAGTGCAGCAATTGTTGTGGAGCGAGAAGAAGAGGGACACCTACAGAAGGTACAACGCCCGGTCTACTTAGTCAGCGAAGTATTGGGCGAGTCTAAAGTACAGTACCCCCAGATACAGAAGCTTATTTACGCCGTGCTGATCACTTCCCGAAAGCTCAAGCATTACTTCCAAGAGCACGCGATTTCGATGATCACTTCCTTCCCAATCGGAGACATACTCCATAACCGGGAAGCCAACGGGAGGATCATCAAATGGGCGGCCGAGCTTGGAGCCTTTGAAATTGTATTCAAGCCTTGCATTACCATAAAATCACAAGCACTCGCCGACTTCACCGCCGAGTGGACGGAACTACAGAGCCCAGCAACTAACAAGGAACTCGAGTATTTGACGATGTATTTCGACGGTTCCCTCACACTCAACGGCGCGGGGGGCTGGAGTTGTGCTCACTTCTCCAAAAGGGAAAAAGCTAAAGTATGTCCTACAGATTCACTTCCCAGTGTCAAACAATGCCACCGAGTACGAAGCACTCATCCATGTGCTCCGTATCACCATATCACTCGATATTCGATGATTGGCGGTTCGCGGAGATTCTCAGCTCGTGATCAACCAGGTGCAAAAGCATTGGTCATGCGTTGATGATGCGATGGCTGCATATTGTCAGGAGGTGCAAATACTGGAAGACAAATTTGACGGACTGGAGCTATCCCATATGCTCCGACAAGACAACGAAGCCGCCGACGAGCTTGCCAAACTAGGATCCAGTCGGGCAGTGTCGGGACCCCGAATTTGCAAATCCGGACCCTCTGTGTATTCAGCACTAGTCCAGGAACGCGCTAGTGCACACAGTCTTAACATTGGTAAATATCACAATCATACCAATCGATATTATCAAAGTACTTTATTTAAATAACCAAACTGGTTACTTGACCTTATGGTCAAGATACAAATATATGCCTTGCAAGGCGAAACTTATTAAAAGAGAAATAACAGAAATGGAAAATCAAATAACCGTGGCGCCATCCAAAGATACCACAGGCAATCGATCGGGCTCGCATCCCTAAGTAGACGGGTCCTCTTGGAAATCCTCCTCCGAACCGGCGTAGTCTCCTCTTCAACTGGTATTGTGTTGAGGCAAGGGTGAGTACTTGGTACTCGACAAGTCATGCAGAATGCAAGCTAATATACTATATGCATGGCTTGGTACAAAGGAATAGCTCAAGGTATATTTGCGAAATGCTTGACTTTTGACAAGTAATAAAAGTAGATTCGAAAGCAGTAGGAATAAGTAAAGCATAAATAACTTTCAAGAAATTTAATAAACATTTTTCCCCATCCTAAACCATATTTCCATCATCTTCATTGTTAAACCAACCCAACTTTTCAAATCCAAGTTATTTTCAGAAAGTCTAACCCTTGACTGTAATTCAGAGCATTGTCGATCACCGTGGACTCGGCTATTTAAATAGATTCTCAACTCTGCAGAGGTTATGCACTTTACCCACAAGATACAGTCAAACACCACAAAGGCGAAGTTCCGTAATAAAGCCTTTGGAAGCCTCAAACAACACAGTGGTCCTCTCAGGTTCGTGCTCTACACCATCCCTTCCCTTAGCCAAGGCGAAGTATGGGACCAACACACTGCTAGATGGGTATCTCGCCACGACCACGATACGCTCCCCGCATAATCACACAAGCGGTGTAATCGACACCCGAGGCTCCACAAGTGAGTCCTTAGCGACTTAGTCAAATAGGGCCGTCCCATTCCAGCCATGTGGTTGCAAGTATGACCCAGTTCAAAGGCTTGCAAGGTTAAGTCCTTAGAGTGACCAGGGCAAGACTACGAAAAACCAAATCAACATCCCGATTGCCACAGGCCCACCTGATTACTCTTGCCACATGCCCTGGCCGAAATCTGTTTATCAAACCCCAGTTGATTACCATGCACCACGTGCCATCAACATCACATGATACTTTTCCAAAACAGGTTCAATATATCATTAAGCCCATATTAGCATTTGATTATCCAAAATCATGTTATGAGCACGTAAAGGTGTCTAAGCAAAGGTACTACGTCGGTCTAAACCCATGTTGGCAACTTAATAATGTCCAACTAGTAATCCACAACTAGGGTGACAAGGGTCATGGCACATACTTAAGTAATCAAGGTGTCTTATAGCAAATTGGTATTTATCTAACCCCATGTTTAACCAAAGTATCTTTCTAACTGAACTAGCATGCAATAGTTTAAATCAAAATAGATTTCGAAATAGGATCAACATGGTCAAAGCACAACTTGCCTTCAAAAAGTACTTGCTCTTGGTCTTGAGTTGGATCCTGAGTCAACACTTCTCCTTCGAATCCTTCCGGCACTTCAACGTCTACTCGTAAAGCGTGCAAATAGCAAATACACAAATAAACACTAGGCAAAAACATCCCAAAACTCCAAATAAAATCCAAAAACAGAGAGAACATAATTTTCTGGATTTTTAGAAACTGGAATCGTTCAAATCGGAGTTAAAATGCAAAAGTTATGATTTATTAAAGTTTAAATAATCAATTAAATAATATTACAGAGAAAAACTTTAGTCCAAAAATTAAATAAAATTCATATTTAGGTAGATCTCAATTTAATACAAATTTAGAAATTTGAATCACTCAAATCGGAGTTGAAACGCAAAAGTTATAAGCGTTTGAAGTTTGAATCTAAATTTGAATCAATATTTCGAATTAATAAATCATTTTCTTTTTCGGAAATTAATTATTGCGTCAGCAAGGACACGTGGCAGCCTCTGATTGGTTGGCTGACGTCAGCCGGTCCATGGACGTGGTCCACGCTCGGCTCGGGTCCACCGTAGACTCGGTCCACGACTCATCGTGTCACTGACATGTGGGACCACTCGGGTGACGTCATCGCTGACGTCAGCGGGGACTCAGCCCACAGTGCTGACATGTGGGACCCACTGTGACGTCATGGGTGACGTCAGCGCTTGGCTGGATTAGCCACTGACATGCGGGCCCTCGACACGCGGGCCGCGTGTCGGCGTCTACCTGCCACGGCGTGGGCCACGGCGCCGACCGCGTCGGTCCCAACTTCCAAAACGCTGCGTGGCACAATCTCGGCCGTTGATTCGAAAATCAACGGCCCAGATTGGATCGGGTGACGCACGTTCTGGGGTGAACGTGGCCAATCTGGACCGTTGGATCTAAATCCAACGGCTGGGATTAGATCCGAGGATCTAAACGTGATCTCACCGTGACGGTCCGATCTAGATCGGACGGCTGTCCGAGTTCGCGAGGGCTGATGGCGGCGCGGCGGCGTTGGCTTGACCGGAGACGAAAGCGATGACCTCCGTCGCGGCGTTTCCGTGCAACTCCGGCGTGAAGGCCGGCACTCAAAGCGCGCGCGACACGGCGATCTCGGCTGCAGGTTTGGTGTCGTCGGAAGACGGCGGATCTGGCGAGGATCAACGAAGAATCATGGCGGAAGACCTCCTCTACTCCGGCGAGCAATAGCGGGGCGGCGCGGCGGCTCAGCGAGGTGAGAAGGGGCTCAGTGCGGGCGGTTGTGCGCTTCCGATGGCGGTGGCGGCGTATTTAAAGGGGGCCTCGGCCCGTGTAGAGCGAAGCAAACCGAGGTTGACACTGATGGCGGCGGAGGACTCGGCTCCGGATCCGGCGAGGGCAGCGAATCGCGGCCGTCCCACGTGGCGCGATCAACGGCCACGATGGCTTGGCGCAAACGGGTCCGGTCCGGACACGGCTCGGGTCGGGGTCGGTCGATCATGACCGTTGGATCTCGATCCGACGGTCCACGTGGGTTAAGGTTCAACGTGGTTCGGTCAAGTCGGTGGCTCGGTCGGACTCGAGTCCGACTTCGGTTCTCGACTTCGGTCGGAGGAATAGTACTTGACCCGAGTTGAATTTCCAGCGATTTAATATTTACAATAATTCCCAGTAATTCATTTAATTCATTAAAAATAGCAAAAGACTCAGAAAAATTCCAGAAAAATTCTGGAAAATATTTTAGGGTATTTGGGACTCAAATAAATTATTTCCAACAAAATTTTATTTGCAAAATTAAATTCTTTAATTATTTCAAAATGGAATAAATTCAAATAAATTCCAAATAAATCCAAATAAATTCGAGAAAATTCCAAAAATTCACCAAAGTGCCAAATCACACATGAATTTAAGAGAAGCAAAATTTTGGGGTGTTACAAACCTCCCCCCCTTAATAGAATCTCGTCCCCGAGATTCAGGGCTTACTAAAGGAATAGGTTTGGAAACTCTTTCTTCAAATCCTCTTCGCGCTCCCAAGTCGCTTCGCTTTCTTCATGATTGCTCCAATTGAACTCTACAAAAGCGGGTTAACTTGTTTCTAGTTTCTCGATCCATTGTGTCCGTAATCCTCACGGGATGTTCCTTATAAGTCAAATCTTCTTGCAACTCAATTGACTCTAGCGGTGTCTGCTCTCAGGAACTCGGAGACACTTCTTCAATCGGGACACATGGAACACATCATGCACTCCTGCTTAGCGATTGTGGCAACTCCACTGGTAAGCAACCGCCTCTGCGGCTCAAAACCTTAAATGGTCCAACATAACGAGTGCGAGTTTCCCTTTGGCATGGAACCTCTTAACTCCCCGAGAGGCGTAACTCGAGGTATACAAAGTCTTACGGTTCAAAACTCAAATCTCGGCGACGATTGTCGGCATAACTCTTCCGCCGAGATTGGGCTATCTTCAACCTTTCCCTAATCATAGCGACCTGCTTCTTGACTTCTTGAAGAATATCAGGCCCAAAGACACGGCGCTCGCGGTCTCATTCCAATTCAATGGCGTCCGACAGTGGTCGACCATACAAAGGCCTCAAAAGGTGACATCTCAGAACTAGCCTGATAACTATTGTTGTAATCGAACTCGGCATACGGCAAACTCTTATCCCAAGAAGTAGCATAAGCCAATGCACAAGCTCTTAACATATCCTCGAGTCTGGTTGACTCTTTCGGTCTGTCCATCCGTCTGTGGATGATAAGTCATCTTGAAGTTCAAGCGGGTTCCCATGGCTTCATGCAACTTATTCCCGGAACCTTGAGGTAAATTGGGTACCTCATCCGATACAATCCTCTTTGGCACTCCGTGCAAACAAACAATCACGATCATGTACAATTACGCTAATTTATCTCCCGAGTAAGTGGTCTTCACGGGATAAAATGGGCTACTTTAGTCAAGCGATCCACTATAACCCATATGGAGTCATAACCTCCTTGAGTCTTGGCAAACCGGTAATGAAATCCATTCGATTTCCTCCCACTTCCACTCGAGGTATTTTCAGCGGTTGTAGCAATCCTGCTTTGGTCTCGATGCATTGCCTTGACTCTACGGCATACATCGCACAATGCAACATGCTCGGCAACTTCACGTTTCATACTCGGCCACTGAATCTCTCCTTGAGATCCTCGATACATCTTGGCGCTTCGGGATGAATCGAGTACTTAGAGTCATGGGCTTCTTCCAAAATCAGTTGCTTTAACTCCTTTTGTTAGGCACACAAATGCGATCCTTCATCCACAACGTGCCTTGCTCATCCAACTTGAAGTCCTCTCGCCTTGCCTTCCTTCTTGATGGACTTAATCCTGCGGATCTTGTCATCATCCTACGTCCTTCTCGGATCTGATCCTCTAGGGTAGGCTTTACTTCCAATGCGGCCAAGAATCCGCTAGGTACAACCTCAATCTCCATTTTCCGAAAATCCTTACATAACTCATCCTGGCTTGTAGCTAGCAACGTACTCACGGTATGGCTTTTCCGACTCAGAGCATCGGCTACTACGTTGGCCTTCCCGGGATTGTAATGGATTCCAACATTATAGTCTTTGATCAACTCTAACCATCTCCTTTGCCTCATATTCAGATCCGACTGGGTGAATATATACTTAAGGCTCTTATGATCCGTATATACTTCACATCTGTTTCCGATCAGATAGTGACGCCATATCTTCAAGGCATGCACTACGGCAGCTAACTCTAGGTCATGTGTCGGATAATTCTCCTCATGCGGCCTCAACTGCCTTGATGCATAAGTTTAACCTTTCCATTCATCGTGACAAGACACATCCAAGTCCTTGGCGCGATGCGTCACAATAAATATCGAAGCTTTGAGCAACATCCGGTAGAACTAACACCGGTGCTGACGTCAATCGCTTCTTCAGCTCCTGGAATCCTTTCTCACATTCTGGCGTCCATGCAAACTTCTTTTCCTTCTTCAGTAGTTGCGTAAGAGGTTTCGCAATTGTCGAAAAGCCTTCGATGAAACGGCGGTAGTATCCTGCCATTCCAAGGAAACTCGAATGGGTCACGATCTTGGTGCTCCCAATGTAACACAGCTTCTACTTTGCTTGGATCTACGGCGACTCCTTCTGCGGTCATTACATGTCCAAGAAACTCCACCTTGTCCTTCCAAAAATCACACTTGCTGAACTTGGCGAAAAGTTGATGTTCCCTCAGCTTTTCCAAAACTCGCCTTAAGTGTTCGGCATGTTCATCCTCTGTCTTGGAGTAGACTAGGATATCGTCTATGAACACGACGACAAACTTGTCCAAATATTCCATGAACACCTTGTTCATCATATTCATGAAATAAGCTGGCGCATTCGTCAGCCCAAAGGACATAATCAGAACTCGTAATGTCCATATCTTGACGAGAATGCGATCTTGAATATCTTCTGATCGGATCTTCAACTGATGGTATCCCGATCTCAGATCGATCTTGGAGAAAACTCCGGCTCCTCTTAACTGATCAAACAAATCATCAATCCTGGGTAGCGGATACTTATTCTTCACGGTGACTTCATTGAGTGCACGGTAGTCAATGCACATCCTGAAACTCCCGTCCTTCTTCTTGACGAACAAAGCGGTGCTCCCCACGGTGGCGAACTCGGTCGATAAATCCTTTCTCCATTAACTCTTCCAACTGTTTCTTTATTTCTACCAACTCCTCGGTGGACATCCGATAGGGTCTCTTTGCTATCGGTCTTTGTGCAGTACAAGCTCTATCACAAACTCTATGTCCCCTGTCCGGCGGCATACCAGGTAGATCTTCGGAAAACGCCTGGGTACTCATTCACTCTTTGGGACATCCTCTATGCCGATTGCCTTGGTACTGTTAACCATCAGCTGTCCATCTCTAAGCTGCAGTGGCTTGAAATTCCACTTTCTTCCCACACGGGCTCTCAAGCGAGATAGTCCGTTGTCCACAATCCAATACAGACCTTGTGCTTGGATAACCAATCCATTCCCAATATGACGTCTAAGGTCCGGGTCTCCAAAATTATAAGGTTAAGCTAGGAACTCTATTCCATCTATTAGTATTCTCACCGGAACATCCTACTTCCGTTCGGAGTTCGGAACTGTGGGTTTGAACTAAAAGCATGCACTTAAGTCTTGCAATTCTCAAGTCATTTCTAGTAGCAAAGCCTTGCTAAACAAACGAATGCGAAGCTCCGTGAGTCAAACAAAGCTGCAAGGTGTATCGAGTTAACAAGTAACTTACCCAAGACGACGTCCGTAGCATTCGCAGGTGCATCTGCGGTGACATGGTTGACTCGGCCTCTCACCACGGTGCAGGGTGTGGCTCTGGTCTTTGGCGTCCTAGCTGGGTGGTTCCTAGATTGAAACGAATCGGGTCGCTCTGCTGTCTTCTTTGGACAAGCTGTTGGCAAAGTGTCTGGCTCGTTGCGCTTGTAATGGCGTCACCGTTCCTTGCCGATTGCACGAGTAGCGTTTCTAAGCGGGGTGGGTGCGATAGTTACGATTGATGTGTCTTGGTGCGGGGATGGTGTCCTTGTTGCACTCGTGGTTGGAATCGAAGAATTGATTTGGTGCAACTCTCGGTATTGTTGCGTTCTGGCGTGATCCTTCTTTGTTGCATCCTGCGCTTCTGTTCTCATCCAGTTCCTTGCGCTTGTCCTCAAGAATAAGTGCCTTATTCACCAACTCTTGGAAATCTGGAAAGGTGTGGGTGATCAATCCTACTTGCAATCTGAGTTGAGTCCCTTCATAAAACGAGACTGCCTGGATTTATCTGTCGCTACATCCTCGGTGCGTAGCGTGCTAGGCTGTGTGAACTTGTTCGGTAGTCGGCCACTGGCCGATTACCTTGCTTGATGCTCTGAACTCCTCCTTCTTAAGGTCCATGATTCCTTCAGGCACGTGATACTGTCGGAATGCAGCTGTGAACTCTTCCCAAGTGATATCTTGAGGGTTCTCTTGCGTGGCACAGAAGTTCTCCCACCATTCGGCGGCTGTTCCTTCCAGCTGATGAGAAGCGTAGAGTACCTTCTCATTCCCTATGCATTGGGCTATGTGTAGCTTCCTCTCGATTGATCTTAACCAATCATCGGCCTCCAATGGATTGGCATTCCCAGAGAAAGTGGGTGGGTGAGTTCTCATGAACTCTGACAGCCTTGTATTCTGGCGTGGTCCCTGATTAACTTGATTGGCTGTGGCCTGAGCAGTGACGTGCTGCATTTGTTGCATCATAGCATGCATCAACTGAGTCTGAGCAGCAAGAAATGCTCCAAAGTTCTGCATATCAACTGGCGGTGCTGGTGCTCCATCATTGGGGTTTTCTGCTGGGCGAGAACCACTCCCATTGCCTCCAAAGTTTCCACGGGTGTTCACCATCTGTCGATTTGCTCTAGGTTTAGAGATAAGAGGGAAACAAGAATAGACAAGTAATATGGAACTTGTGCGGGCGAAAGGGGTAGCTTTAAGGTCCAACTTTATTATTAGTAACTTGGTATGGCTGCTTACAATGCCTAAGGGCCTTGCAACACATACTGCACACTCAGCAAACAAGCAAATCCAAATCGAACTAACTCTGGAGTCTAACGCCTAAAGGGTGACTTTTTATTCTATGACTCGACTCGGCGAAGGAGTCTCACTATAGAACCCATGCTCACTCATCGAGAAAACCTCCACGGCCTGGGTACGGGTGCTGTGGCATAGGCGCGAAACGATTGCCATGTCCAAAGAATCGTGTCCTCTATGGTAGTCGAAGAAGCGGTGTCCTCATCGAGATCGACTCCTCCGGATCGGCTCGTGTAGCTCAATCGGCTCTGGTCTAGTCCGCATACAAAGTCATCTCCAACTCGTCAATCCTTCGTAGAAGGTGTGCCACATACTCTTGAGCTTCCCGCCATCTGTTCTTCTCTGTCGTGATCTCCTTGCGGGCCTTCAGTAGCTCCTTGCTTGTATTATCTAGTACATCCTCCTGGCGACGACAAATCGTGCCAACCGTGTGTAGTGGCATCCTCTTCCCGAATCTCCTTCGGTCAAGAAGGTTATCGCTCTTGCGGATGGTAACGGAACACCGTGCTCTCCAACTCTCTAGCGTAGATACGGGTAATGTGCCGCATTGCGGCGTCGTGATACTTCTTGGATACCCATCTGCATTGTAGATCTCTGGCGGTCTGGTGTATCGGGCGATTGCCTGGGCCCTTCTTCCTAGCAGGTACCTCAATCTTCACATCACAAGCTTTGATCAATCCTGCTTGCCTGATCACTTCCACTTGGTATTGGGGCTTCTCAAAACCTCCGAGAGTCTGTAGCATATGCCAAAGTTCCGCGGCGTGACCAACTCCCAGATCAACGTAGTTGAACTCTTCCCCCATCTGTCACAAGAGTGCTTTACGTAAGAACTCGGAATTTTTAAATTGTGACAAGGTAAGAGAAAATTTCAGCAAGAGACAAGAAAAGAGAGAAGGGGATAAGTCGAGATGTCATTTCTTATCTTGACAAACTTTTAGCTTTAGAAAATAGGTTTTATCCTCACTACGACCATTCTAGCTTAGGGTTGAGCCTACGGTCAAGTATGGCTCTGATACCACCTCTGTCGGGACCCGAATTTGCAAATCCGACCCTCTGTGTATTCAGCACTAGTCCAGAACGCAGCTTAGTGCACACAGTCCTTAACATTGGTAAATATCACAATCATACCAATCGATATTATCAAAGTACTTTATTTAAATAACCAAACTGGTTACTTGACCTTATGGTCAAGATACAAATATATGCCTTGCAAGGCGAAACTTATTAAAAGAGAAATAACAAATGAAAATCAAATAACCGTGGCGCCATCCAAAGATACCACAGTAAATCGATCGGGCTCGCATCCCTAAGTAGACGGGTCCTCTTGGAAATCCTCCTCCGAAACTGGCGTAGTCTCCTCTTCAACTGGTATTGTGTTGAGGCAAGGGTGAGTACTTGGTACTCAGCAAGTCATGCACAGAATGCAAGCTAATATACTATATGCATGGCTTGGTACAAAGGAATAGCTCAAGGTATATTTGCGATGCTTGACCTTTTGACAAGTAATAAAAGTAGATTCGAAAGCAGTAGAAATAAGTAAAGCATAAATAACTTTCAAGAAATTTAATAAACATTTTTCCCCATCCTAAACCATATTTCCATCATCTTCATTGTTAAACCAACCCAACTTTTCAAATCCAAGTTATTTTCAGAAAGTCTAACCCTTGACTGTAATTCCCGAGCATTGTCGATCAAGTGGACTCGGCTATTTAAATAGATTCTCAACTCTGCAGAGGTTATGCACTTTACCCACAAGATACAGTCAAACACCACAAAGGCGAAGTTCGTAATAAAGCCTTTCGGAAGCCTCAAACAACACAGGTGGTCCTCTCCGGTTCGTGCTCTACACCATCCCTTCCCTTAACCAAGGCGAAGTATGGGACCAACACACCGTTAGATTGGTATCTGGCCACAGCCACGATACGCTCCCCGCATAATCACACAAACGGTGTAACTGACACCCTGAGGCTCCACAAGTGAGTCCTTAGCGACTTAGTCAACTAGGGCCGTCCCATTCCAGCCATGTGGTTGCAAGTATGACCCAGTTCAAAGGCTTGCAAGGTTAAGTCCTTAGAGTGACCAGGGCAAGACTACCCGAAAAACCAAATCAACATCCCCAAAGGCCACACCGCCCACCTGATTACTCTTGCCACATGCCCTGGCCGAAATCATTTTATCAAACCCCGGTTGATTACCATGCACCACGTGCCATCAACATCACATGATACTTTTCCAAAACAGGTTCAATATATCATTAAGTCCATATTAGCATTTGATTGTCCAAAATCATGTCATGAGCACGTAGCAGGTCTAAGCAGTGTACTACGTCGGTCTAAACCCATGTTGGCAACTTAATAATGTCCAACTAGTAATCCACAACTAGGGTGACAAGGGTCATGGCACATACTTAAGTAATCAAGGTGTCTTATAGCAAATTGGTATTTATCTAACCCCATGTTTAACCAAAGTATCTTTCTAAGCCGAACTAGCATGCAATAGTTTAAATCAAAATAGATTTGAAATAGGATCAACATGGTCAAAGCACAACTTGCCTTCAAAAAGTACTTGCTCTTGGTCTTGAGTTGGATCTGAGTCAACACTTCTCCTTCGAATCCTTCTGGCACTTCAACGTCTACTCGTAAAGCGTGCAAATAGCAAATACACAAATAAACACTAGGCAAAAACATCCCAAAACTCCAAATAAAATCCAAAAACAGAGAGAACATAATTTTCTGGATTTTTAGAAACTGGAATCGTTCAAATCGGAGTTAAAATGCAAAAGTTATGATTTATTAAAGTTTAAATAATCAATTAAATAATATTACAGAGAAAAACTTTAGTCCAAAAATTAAATAAAATTCATATTTAGGTAGATCTCAATTTAATACAAATTTAGAAATTTGAATCACTCAAATCGGAGTTGAAACGCAAAAGTTATAAGCGTTTGAAGTTTGAATCTAAATTTGAATCAATATTTCGAATTAATAAATCATTTTCTTTTTCGAAATTAATTATTGAGTCGGCAAGGACACGTGGCAGCCTCTGATTGGTTGGTGGCGACGCCACCGGTCCATGGGCGTGGTCCACGCTCGGCTCGGTCCACCGTAGACTCGGTCCACGACTCATCGTGTCAGCGACATGTGGGACCACTCGGGTAGCGTCATCGGCCCGGCGTCGGCGGGGACTCGGCCCAGTCTTGACATGTGGGACCCACCGTGACGTCATGGGTGACGTCGGCGCTGGCTGGATTAGCCAGCGACATGCGGGCCCCTCGACACGCCGGGCCCGGCGTGTCGGCGTCCTACTGCCACGCTGCGTGGGACGGCCCGACCGCGTCGGTCCAACTTCCAAAACGCAGCGTGGCACAATCTCGGCCGTTGATTCGAAAATCAACGGCCCTATTGATCGGGTGACGACGCTCGGGGTGAACGTGGCCAATCCGGACCGTTGGATCTAAATCCAACGGCCGATTAGATCCGAGGATCTAAACGTGATCTCACCGTGACGGTCCGATCTAGATCGGACGGCCGTCCGAAGTTCGCGAGGGTGATGGCGCGCGCGGCGCGTTGGCTTGACCGGAGATTTAAGACGATGACCTCCTGCGGCGGCGTTCCGTGCAACTCCGGCGTGAAGATCGGGCACTCCCAGCGCGGCGCGACACGGCGATCTCGGCCTGGGTTTGGTGTCGTCGGAAGACGGCGGATGCGGCGAGGATCAACGAAGAACGCGGCGGAAGACCTCCTCTACTCCGGCGAGCAATAGCGGCGACGGCGGCGGCTCGAGCGAGGTGAGAAGGGGCTCGGTGCCAGGACGGTTGTGCGCTTCCCGATGGCGGCGGCGTATTTAAAGGGGGCCTCGGCCCGTAGAGCGCTGAAACCGAGGTTGACACTGACGGGCGGCGGAGGACTCGGCTCGGATCCGGCGAGGACGACGAAATCGCGGCCGCCCACGTGGCGCGATCAACGGCCACGATGGCTTGGCGCAAAGCGGTCCGGTCGGACACGGCTTGCCTGGGTCGGTCGATCATGACCGTTGGATCTCGATCCGACGGTCCCACGTGGGTTAAGGTTCAACGTGGTTCGGTCAAGTCGGTGGCTCGGGTCGGACTCGAGTCCGACTCGGTTACGACTTCGATCGGAGGAATAGTACTTGACCGAGTTGAATTTCCATGATTTAATATTTACAATAATTCGATAATTCATTTAATTCATTAAAAATAGCAAAAGACTCGAGAAAAATTCGAAAAATTACGGAAAATATTTTAGGGTATTTGGGACTCAAATAAATTATTTCCAACAAAATTTTATTTGCAAAATTAAATTCTTTAATTATTTCAAAATGGAATAAATTCAAATAAATTCCAAATAAATCCAAATAAATTCCAGAAAATTCCAAAAATTCACCAAAGTGCCAAATCACACATGAATTTAAGAGAAGCAAAATTTTGGGGTGTTACAGGCAGACACGCCAATGGGTGTTTTTGTGGAAGAACTTCACAAACCCTTAGTGAGCCAGCGCCAAGGAAACAAGAAGGCGCCCCACGTAGCTAACACAGAAGTGTTGGTCATCAGCTTCGACTGGACAAGCCCTTACCTAGATTACCTGCTAAATGACAAACTCCCTGAAGATCGCACAGAAGCAGAGCACATCACGTGCAGGAGCAAGAGCTATGTGGTCTTCGAGGGGGAACTATTTCAGAAGAGCACTTCTAGAATGCTTAGACGGTGCATCTCTGAGCAAGAAGGGAGAAATCTCCTCAAGCAAATCCACTCGGGAGTATACGGGCATCACGTGGCCTCAAGAACCCTAGTCGGAAAAGCCTATTGCCAAGGTTTCTTCTGGCCGACTGCAATGACTGATGCAAAATACATTGTTCGCACTTGTGAAGGCTGCTAGTTCTTTGCTCGGCAAATTCATGTGCCGGCCCAAGAATTGCAAACCATCCTGATTACTTGGCCGTTCGCTTGACATGGTAGGGCCCTTGAAAAAGGCGCAAGGCGGATTCACTCACCTTTTCGTCGCTGTGGACAAATTCACCAAGTGGATCGAAGCCAAGCCGGTTGCTACCATCATCGCAGCTAAGGCCAAGGAATTCTTTCAGGAAATTGTGGTTCATTTTGGCACTCCGAACATAATCATAACAGACAATGGTACCTAGTTCAGAGGGGAGGAGTTCCAAAGCTGGTGCGAGGA
This sequence comes from Rhipidocladum racemiflorum, assembly GCA_036346355.1. Taxonomy (NCBI): domain Eukaryota; kingdom Viridiplantae; phylum Streptophyta; class Magnoliopsida; order Poales; family Poaceae; genus Rhipidocladum; species Rhipidocladum racemiflorum. Next base: position 80,124,595 of record CM070577.1, read on the forward strand.
GCTAGGGATCAGGGTTTGTTTCGCATTAGTGGCCCACCCGTGGAGCAATGGATAGGTCGAACGAGCCAACGGCATGGTGCTACAAGGACTCAAAGCAAGGATCTTCAATCGCCTTAACCGTTATGCCACCCGATGGGTGAAGGAATTGCCTTTGGTGCTCTGGGGACTCAGAACCACTCCCAGTCGGACTACTGGGCAGTCACCCTTCTTCCTGTTGTACGGGTTAGAAGCGGTCCTACCTACCGAGTTAGAATTCAGATCCCCGAGGGTCCGGAGCCACAACGAAGGCAAGTTGGAAGAATGCAGGCTAGAGGACCTTGACCGACTGTAAGAGGCAAGGGACATCGCAGCAATCCGATCGACTAGATACCTTTAGGGACTATGTCGTTATCACGATCGTAACGTTTGGGGGTGCGCCTTCTCCAAAGGAGATCTGATCCTAAGAAAGAATCAGAAGTGCGAACACAAACTCTCTCCAAGCTGGGAAGGCCCCTACATTGTCGACGAGGTAGTACAGCCGGGAACCTATCGGTTCAAACGCGAAGACGGTGCAATCATTAGCAATACCTGGAATATAGAATAGCTACATCGCTTCTATGCCTAAATCTTGTATTTTGATCCTACCGTTATGAATAAAACATTTTTTGAAGCATTCTCTATCTGAAAAACACCCTAAATACTACACTTTTCCTAAGGCATCGGCAAAGAAAACCGAGCACGTTAAAGTCCCAAATCATGAAACGTTGAGCCATCTGCGACGAACCCTAGTCACCCACAAAAGCGTGCCCGGGAAAAGTGGTCACTAGCCAACTACCGGCACTCGAGGGCTGAGCCAGTCAGATGAAACACGTGAATGAAAAGAGGATACGTTGCTCGGATGAATTCGTAAGCCATGCAAAATGGAAAAAAGGAGTACACGGGGGAGATATGAGGAAGTAGCATTTCATTCATTTCATTATATATACATAAAAAAATACACATGCAATTTTCTTTCTTCTTTTTCTAAGCCTCGCCGTGGCGCACCCACCCGACTGCCGCGATAAGGGCGTCCCTCGCCCTAAAGAGCTGAGGGACGACCTCAAGCAGCGCGTCGATGGCAGCCGCATCGCGCTCGACGGCCTCCATCTCCCGGAGCTCGGCCAAGGCTTCGTCGTATTGCCTCCACAGCTCCTCATTCTCCAGCCCCTGGTACCAAGGATCGGGGAAGCTCGCCATCAGAGGAGACGGAGGGAAGAAGAGCGGAAGAAGACAGAGGGTGCGAGATTGGGAAGAAGAGAGCAGCTGCACCCACAAAAACGCTCCCCACCCCTTCTTATACCCAGAGGCGCGAAAGCCAAAGAAGATCGAATTGAATGCAGGGGCAAGAAGCTGTCGGGACCCCGAATTTGCAAATCCGGACCCTTTGTGTATTCAGCACTAGTCCAGGAACGCGCTAGTGCACACAGTCTTAACATCGGTAAATATCACAATCATACCACTCGATACTAATAAAGTACTTTATTTAAATAGTCAAACTGGTTACTCGACCTTATGGTCAAGTCACAAATGTATGCCTCATGGCAGAAACTTATTAAGAGAGAAATAGTAGCAGCGGAAAATCAAATAACCGTGGCGCCATCCGGTATACCACAGTAACCGACTGGGCTCGCTTCCCTAAGTAGACGGTTCCTCTTGGAGCTCCTCCTCCAAAGCTGGTGTAGTCTCCTCTTCAACTGGTGTTGTATTGTGGCAAGGGTGAGTACTTGGTACTCAGCAAGTCATGCACAGAATGCAAGCTAATATACTACATGCATGGCTTGGTACAAAGGAATAGCTCAAGGTATATTTGCAGTAAACAGCATTTGACAAGTAGCATAAGTAGATTCGAAAGCAGTAGAAACAAGTATAGCATAGATAACTTTTCAAGGAGTTTAATAAACATCTTTCCCATCCTAATCCACATTTCCATCAACATCATTATTAATCCAACCCAACCTTTCAGATCCAAGCTTTTTTTTTGAGAAAATCTAACCCTTGACTGTAATTCCCGAGCGATGTCCAATACCGCGGACACGGCTATCCGAATAGATTCTACACTCTGCAGAGGTTATGCACTTTACCCACAAGATACAGTCAAACACCACAAAGGCGAGTTCCCGTAACAAAGTCTTTCGGAAACTTCTAACAATACAAGTGGTCCTCCCCGGTTATTGCACACTAACCCTTCCCTTAGCTAAGGCAAAGTTTAGGCCAATCAACCGTTAGATGGGTACCTGGCCTCAGCCCCGGTACACTCCCCCGTACAACTTACATAAAGGGTGTAGTTGACCTCCTGAGGTCCCACAGGTACGTTATCAGCAACTTAGTCAACTAGGTCCGTCCCATTACAGACATGTGGTTGCACGTTAGACCCAGTTCAAAGGCTTGCAAGGTTAAGTCCTTAGGGTGACCAGGGCAAGACTACCCGAAGAACCAAATCAACATCCCCAATGCCACAACTGGCCCACCTGATTATTCTTGCCACATGCCCCGGTCGAAAAACTATTTATCAAACCCCAGTTGATTACCATGCACCACGTGCCATCAACATCACATGATACCTTTCCAAAACAGGTTCAATATATCATTAAGTCAATATTAACATTTGTTTGTCCAAAATTATGTCATGAGCACGTAGCAGGTTTAAGCAGTTTACTACAACGGTCTAAAACCCATGTTGGCAAGTTATTAATGTCCAACTAGTAAACCACAACTAGGGTGACAAGGGGGCCATGGCACATATTTAAGTAATCAAGGTGTAATACAGCAAATTGGTATTTATCTAATTCCCCAAATTTAAATAAAGTATTTTCTAATTGAACTAGCATGCAATAAGTTGAATCAAAATAAATTTCGAAATAGGATCAACATGGTCAAAGCACAACTTGCCTTCAAAAAGTACTTGTTCTTGGTCTTGAGTTGGATCCTGAGTCAATACTTCTCCTTCAAATCCTTCCGGCACTTCAACGTCTACTCATAAAGCGTGCAAATAGCAAATACACGAATAAACAATAGGCAAAAAGTATCCAATCATCCAAATAAAATCCATAAACAGAGAGAACATAATTTTATGAATTTTTAGAAACTGGAATCGTCAAATTTGGAGTTAAAACGCAAAAGTTATGATTATTTAAAGTTTAATAATCAATTAAATAATTTTACAGAGAAAAACTTTAGTCCAAAAATTAAATAAAATTTATATTTAGGTAGATCTCAATTTTATACAAATTTAGAAATTTGAATCACTCAAATCGGAGTTGAAACGCAAAAGTTATAAGCGTTTGAAGTTTGAAACAAAATCTGAAATCATTATTTCGAATTAATAAATCATTTTCTTTTTTGGAAATTAATTATTGCGTCAGCGAGGACACGTGTCATCCTGTGATTGGTCCACAGTAACCTGCTGACGTCAGCACCGAACGGCCTCCATGATGACGTCAGCATGACGTCATCATGCCACGTGGCATCACTCAGGTGCTGCCACGTGTCCGGTCCATGGACTGGGTCCACGGGCGGCACGGTCCACGGTGGATCGCGACGGCTTGGTGCGGCGGACATGCGGGCCCGCAGGTCCGCGGCCCACGTGCGCTTGCACGGTGCGGCGCGCCTAGGCTACGTGGCACGATCGTGTCCGTTGATTTGAAAATCAACGGCCGCGATTAGATCGAGGTTAACACGTTGAAAACTACGGTGATCGTGGGCCATTCGATCTAGATCGGACGGTCCAGATCTAACCCTACGTTAACACTGCTACGGCCTGAGGTGATCGTGGGCCGTTGGATCTTGATCCAACGGTCCAGATCTAATCGGGTTTGGAAACACGTGACTTCATCACGCCGTTCGATCGGGATCGGACGGTCGAAGCTTAGACTGGTGATGGCGGCGCTGGCGGGGCTCGAACTACGGAGACGAGGACGGCGACCTTCCGCGGCGGGCGTTCCGAGGGTCTCCGGCGAGGTGGATGGTGCGGTCCGACGCGCCTTGCTCGTGCGGTTCCAGATCCGGGCTCCAACACGGCGGAGACGGCTTGACGGCGGCGGCGTGCGCACGAACCCGAAGCGAAGCCCTAACCCTACTACGGCGAGCAATTCCTCAGCAAAGACGGCGGCTCGGGCGGTGTGGCTTGGGGCAATAGGTGCGGCGTCAAACGACGATTCTCGGGGACGGGTCCACGCCTTAAATCTTGCCTCGGCGTGCGCGCAAGAATCGGAACCCTAACTGCGTGTCCCGCTCGGTCACGGCGAGCTCTCCGGCTTGGATTGAACGGAGGCGATGGTCGGGACCGTCCACGTGTCGCGATGAGTGGCTACGATTGCTCACGCGCTGAGCCGGTCCGACCGACTCGGGCTCGAGCCGCGCGTCCAATCCGGACCGTTGGATCCGATCCAACGGCCGGGATCGATTGGGGTTAGGAGTGGGTTTGGTCGAGTCGGTGGCTCGGTCGGACTCGAGTCCGACTTCGGTTCCGACTTCGGTCGGATGAAACGATGCTCGACCGAGTTGATTTTCCAGCGATTTAATATTTAAAATAATTCCCAGAAATTCATTTAATTCATTAAAAATATCAAAAGACTCAGAAAAATTCCGGAAAAATTCCGGAAAATATTTTATGGTATTTGGGACTCAAATAAAATATTTACAACAAAATTTTATTTGCAAAATTTAATTCTTTAATTATTTCAAAATGGAATAAATTCAAATAAATTCCAAATAAATCCAAGTAAATTCCAGAAAATTCCAAAAATTCACCAAAGTGCCAAATCACACATGAATTTAAGAAAAGAAAAATTTTGGGGTGTTACAGAAGCCGAAGCAATGTTGCACCAATTCCGAGTCAGGTCTGATTGTCCATGCAAGCATTAAGTTTAAAATGCTTCGGTGATGTCAAACTCTCCCTCTACTTTTAATTACGATCATTTCTTTTTGCCTTATGACCTAGTTGCTTCTCAACTAGGTAGTAAGCTGGGGGCTACACTTAATAAGTGCACATTCATACGCGCATGAGTCCCCGATCTAAGCTATCCTGTCTAGTGACCACAACACTTAATAAGTGCACGCTCACGCTCCTGCCAAGTTGTTTCTCCTTGTATTCATCACCGGTCGAAAAAGCACTCGTGAAGGATCAACATGGCAATTAGAGGGGGGTGAATGATCCCAAATAAAATTTCCCCCACTCAAAATACTCCAAGCAATCCCGCAAGGAAAGCAAAGCTCCTCAAATTCGCAAAACCAGCAAAAACTGGAATGCTTAGACAACTATGTGTACCCTAGCTTTCATGGATGAGAGCCATGAAACATGTGAGGGATTTTTCAATCACAATCCTAGTTGACAAGTGTCCAAAACAAAAAGGAACCAATTTAAAGACTTCTTTTCTAAAAGTGATAAAGCCAAATCACAAAAGTCTCTTTTAGAAAAGCAAAAGCAGATTTTTCAGAAATTATCCTCACTTGGAGCAGCTGGTTGGTGGACTTCTATTGCTCCAAAATTTTCGGGTATTTTTCAACCTATGAGAAGATGAGTCGTGAAACACTCCACCAAAAATAGCCACCAAAAGCCTTATATAAAAATAAGGAAAAATCAAGGACTACAGACAGTCAGGAAATTTGATCAGGAATTTTGCGGCTCAGTTTTCACCTCATAACTCCCAAATGGTGCAACCAGTGGACTCCAAAATTTTTCCACAGATGGATATATGAGTCGCGCACCTTTTCCAACAAGAATCACTCAAAAAGGATTTTTCTATATTTTTCTAAAAAGCAAAGACTAACTGCTGCGCGAAGAACAAATTCAGGACAGATTTGCAATCTTGATAGAGACTTGATCTCTAGTCTATCCTAGGGTGCAAGAAAGATTTAAAACCAAATAAGCACCCTCAAGAAATCCTTGATCACTAGCATTTAGAAGGAGAGGAGGAAAATCCAACATGCGGGAAAGTAAATGCTGAATTTAAATTGCGTAAAGTAAAGACATAATGTAAATGCGGACTTGACTGCTCCGTTTCCGCCTCTTTGAGCCTCCAACCCGAACCGGAAACCTTGAGCCACCTCAAGTCCATTCCCATGATGTCCAAGTGATTCCAATTTGAGCCCAAACATCTCGTCGGCATCCTCGACCGTTCTGGACCTCAGTTCTCCCAACCTAGTCCTGGTACTCACCAACGACCATAGCTGTCTCAAGAACCTTACCACAAGGACCAAACCATTTTGCACATACCAAAATACACTCTTACCTTTTTCTTCCTACATGTTAGTCCACATTTATCATAAATTCAAACATGCAATTCTAAGTCAAATCAAACTCAAACCTGAGCACACTTTGCTCAAATAAAGTCAAATAGTCATCACAAATATGGATAGACCTCCACATGGTCCTTCAACTCGGGAGCCTCACCAGTCGGACAGAGCACTCGGACGCCAATCCAGTCGGACAAAAGCACTCGGGGACAGCTCCAGTCGGACGGGGCACTAGGTTATCAGCCCGCCAAGAATAAGGAGACAAGCAACAAATAAAATCCGCATACATTCACATCTAACGAGTTTCAGACTCTCGTCTACATACGTTTATACAGGATTTAATTCCAATTTTACAACCAAAGCCTCCGAGACGTCCTCGACCTCCTTCAGAAGAGCAACGGCTTAATCGTCGTCCACTGTACAGTAAAACCCTCCTTGACGGCCTCGAGCTCCACTCGGGAGTACAACGACGTCACGATTACCAGTGCTTGATTGGAACTCATGGTTGCTCTCTCTTGTACGTGGGCCCTAAGCCACTCGGGCGCTGCCCGTAGGCGCTGGAGGGCCTAGTTTCCGTTACTCAGGTCGCGAGGGTGCAGGAAAGTTAACACCGACTCGGAAGCTTGTTGGAAGATAGAGCGCAACGCATCAGCATGCTGAATTCTCTTCAAGGTCATCAAACTGCGACCGCGCCCTCCTCTGGTGCTCTGCAAACAGAGTAGGTCAGCAAGCCAAGACATCCTGCAAACCGCCAAGACAAAAAGGGACTAGACACGTGCCTTCGAGCTCCCTCGATAGCCTCTCCTGCTCGGCCTTAGCCTGGCGCTCACGACCCTCCACAGCCTTGAGCTTCTCCTCCAAAACTCGGAACTTCTCCTCCAATGCCTTGCACTGCTCCTCTAATGCAGCAAGCTGGTCCTGGAGTTTTGCAAAGGCGGTGTTCCTGGCTAAGAAAGTCAGACAAAGTCAGAAATAGATGACGAAAAGTGGCGGAGGCCAGTCGGCCAAAGAGAGAACTCACCTCGGAGGGAACCAGACATGTCCAGCTTCTCCAAGTGCAGAGACTGCACTTCAGTTGGACACAGTGGCAACGGAGGATGCCATTCTTGGACCAGGGGGAGGAAGCAAGCGTATGTTAGGAGGAGTGGAGAGCCCTAGGAAAATGTGACGCAAAAGGCGATAGCGGAGAAATGAAGAATGGGGAAGATAAAAACCACTCCCCACTGAAAAGCTGCATTAAATGCGTTGTGCGACGCCAGTGTTTCGCCTTTGGTGGGGGAAATGGTATCTCTTCTTCTGCAAAAGGACAGAGCGGATCCGAAGGCGCGCTCCTAGTTCGAGTTTAATTAGGAGTTTTAGGCCTGGACTGGGTCAAAACTTTCGGTGAATGCTTCCAACCAAGCCACACAAGGAAAAAGCGCCGCTAAACAAAAATGTGACAACCTGTAAAAAATTTGCGTGAGACGCAAAAACCACTGGGCTAGCATCTCAAAACTTACATCTCCCGAGCGCCCCAAGTCGGGCTATCACCAGCGTCCTATTGGATGCGTCTTAGGTGCCCCCCAAGTTGGGCTGATCACCTGTGTCCTATTGGATGCGTCTCAGGTGCGCCCCAAGTTGGGCTGATCACCATCGTCCTATTGGATGCGTCTCAGGTGCGCCCCAAGTTGGACTGATCACCAGTGTCCTATTGGATGCGTCTTAGGTGCGCCCCAAGTTGGGCTGGTCACCAGTGTCCTACTGGATGTGTTTAGGTGCGCGCTAAGTCAAGCTGATCACTGGCATCCTATTAGATGCAACTTAGGTGCACCCCAAGTCTGGCTGATCACCAGCGTCCTATTGGATGCAACTTTGGTGCGCCCCAAGCAGGGCTGATCACATGCTTCCTTCTGGATGCACACCCGGAGCACCCCAAGGTGGGCTGATCACCAATATCTCCACTAGCACGCCCCCACAAGGGTGGAACGCCTGGTACCATACTACAAAGGAGGCCTCTCGGAGCGTTCGGTGAGTAGGTTGATGCTGAGTCCTTTGCAAACTCCCTTCTTGCAACTAAGCACTCGGATGGAGCAATGAACTAGCTAACAGGTCGTATCCTCCGCCCGAGAAAAACAATGATGTCAAGGGCAACTCGATTGCAAAGCACTCGAGGGCTACTGTGGAGGACACGGGAACCGGGTGCGCACATGGGATCCCGAGAGGACCGGCCAGAAGGGGGATGGACAAGACCAGGCATGTGTACCCTGGTGTCATGCGAGTTATCCCATCGTAGTTAGCCAGGAAAAGTAGAAAGGAAAGATTGTAGTCATAGGGGAAATCTCCCTGGATAAGGAAAGATATGATCTCTTTACTTGTAACCAACTCAGACTCCTCCTCTTGTAACCGAGTTGGACTCCTCGATCTCTCCATATAAGAGAGGTGGGGGATCTTAGGAGGGAAGATAGGCCATACACCACGCAATCCCAGAACACAGGACTAGGGTATTACCTCCACCGTAGAGGGCCCAAACCTATCTAAACTCTTGTCTTGTGTTACCATCGAGTCCCTGATCCAGCGCCTTGCCCCTAGATTCACACCCCCTAAGATTATTGCCGACACCAAACGTCGACAGCATCGTGGCCTAGGTTTTAAAAAAATACAAAAATAATATATGCGTAAACAAAATTTGATAGGAATTCACGAGGGAGGTTTGTGAAGTAGAAAATAACAAGGCGTAGAGAAATTAATAAGAAAAAAATTGTAGAAGTGATATTTAATGTTGGTAGAAATAGAATAAAGGTAGGGAGTATATGACATTTTTTTGAATTTTTTGGTTCACTGATGTAGCGAAAAATTAGCGAATTTGAATCAATAATTTTTCAATTTTTTTGGTTCAGTGATGTACTGTAAAATTTTGGGATTTTAATTGATAGTTATTGCTTTTTTTTGTTGAGTGTTGTACTCCAAAATTGTAAGATTATAATCAAATCGATGTAGACATAATAAACATGAAGATGCACAAAAGGCGTAGAAAATGAGAGAAGATAGATGGCGCATATGGAACCGTTGTATTGCATGACATAGGAAAACAAGTAAGCATAGGTGGCACATACAGTTTGGTACAAATGGCAACATGGACGAACGATGAACGAAAAGTACAACCATGATATATGTGTGCCTTTTGGAATTGTAAAGAAGTCATGCTGCCTATCGTAGACCTTACATGGAAGGATCCATCGATGCCTTCCCCTTTGATCTGGCGAGTCTATTGGCCTTGGCTTTCTTTCAATTAGGCCCATAAATACACACCCAATAATAATTGTCCTCAGCGATCTTCTACTCCTCCTGGAAATCAGTCGCCTCGGCTTGCTCATTCGGCTTCTTTTCTTGTTCCTGACACTCATACAGGGGCTTCTAGAAGTATGCATCTTCTGGGCGGTATGGATGGTGTTTGGTTTCTCTTCTGTAGTCTTAGGGGAAGGTTTCCACTGGGTGTAGCACTTAGGTGCAACTGCATAGTTCAAACAAAATTTATGCTCGAAGTACTCCCTATCGTACTTATCGGGGCCATCGATCCATTGGAAGAAGTAACAACTGTCGTCTTGCTGGTGTCATGCATGGATGAAGTTAGAAGTATGAAAAACACATTTTGGAATGTACATGCATGTCATTAACCACATATCCCTTCGTTGTTGCAAGTGTAGTGTGCCCGACCAGCGGTATCGGGATGTTTGGATTGCATTATCCATGCCAAAGCACCGCAGTCGTAGTTTGGACGGAAAACTTTTATGGCACAGGTGCATCCTTGCAAGAAACATCTGGGTAGTTTTTCACGTTCTTGGCAAGCCACTTCCGCTTATGAAGAATCGCTCCGTAGTCGATCATCATGAACCCATCGGTGAATGGGTATGTGGTGCTGGTTGGGATGAGGTGTTCGGTTGGGGGTTGCCTTGGTGTAGTGTGGAATGTATATGATGGGAATGGCTTTGTATTTATAGTACGTTTTCGGTGGGAACATGCTATCCAAGAGGCTTGAGAAAGTTGCAACCCATGAGTTGTTACATCAGTTTGACAAAGTACGTGGAAGCATATTGTCAATTTAGTCTAAAAAGCAGCTACCCGTGTGTTGTCAAATAAGATTGATAAAGCTACTGGCAGCGTGGTGTCAAATTGGGGCAGTTTGTTGTCACTTGGCTCCGAGAAACTGGGTGTCGACGGTTATTATCGGCAATAATGAATATGGGGCTATGCGCTGGATCCAAGAACGATGGTAACACAAGACAAGAGTTTATACCGGTTCAGGCCCTCGACGGTGAAGGTAATACCCTAGTCCTATGTTCTTGGATTATGAGCAGTATATTTCTCATGTATTGTGTGTTTCGTATCGTTTCTAGGGACCCCCGCCCTCTGTAAAAAAGGAGGGTGAGGAAGAGTCTGAGTCAATTACAAGGGGGGAATCCCAGTCGATTATGGGATAAGGTTATATCTCTAGCCCTTCCCACAAGCAATGCTATCTTCTGGGATTACAATCATATCTTTCCTAATGAGGGTCGGTTACCATCTTCTACTACTCCTTGTCGGATACAGCGAAGATAGCCCGGATAGCATTCGGCCTTGGGCAGTTGATTCGACCTGTCCCCTCTTGGTTGGTCCTTGCGGCCCACCACGCAGATATCCAGGGTCCATGCATTCCAAAGTAGCCCCCGAGTGCTTTGCAATCGAGTTGCCATCTTTCTGGTTGTAGCCAGCCGAGTCCTGCTACACTGAGTGCTCCCAGTTCTTGGCGCAGCTTCCCGACTGGTCCTCCTTTTATGCCGAATGCTTTACTGCAGGTAGGGAGATTGCTAAGAACTCGATAAAGCTCTGTCGATGGGGAATTTCGAGTGACACTCAATGTAGCCATTAGTATACTGGTGATCAGGCCATCTTGGGGCGCACCACAATTTGAATAAATTTTGGCCGAGTGGTATTTGTATCCAACTACCATGATGCACAACTAATAACCCATTAGGGGGCATACCCTCGAAACCTTATTATTCCAAGACAATTCATGACATCTGATTCCGACTTGTGGTAACCAGCAATTGGCCTGACATAGGGCATGTCACGAGTGATACCCAATATAACTACTAGGGCTTTGGTGATCTGCCCATCTTGCGACGCACCAAAGTTATATCCATTAGGATACTAGAGATTAGCCCATCTTGGAATGCACCATAGCTATACCCATAAAGATACTGGAGATCAACCCATCTTGGGGCGCACCATAGCTATGCCCATTAGGATGTTGGAGATCATCCCGACTTGGGGCGCACCATAGCTATATCCATCAGGATGATAGAGATCAGCCCGACTTCGAGCGCACCATAGCTATATCCATCAGGATGCTGGAGATCAGCCCGACTTCGGGCGCACCATAGCTATATCCATCAGGATGCTAGAGATCAGCCCGACTTGGGGCGCACCATAGCTATATCCATCAGGATGCTGGAGATCAGCCCGACTTGGGGTGCATCATAGCTATATCCATCAGGATGCTGGAGATCAGCTTGACTTGGGGTGCACCATAGCTATATCTATCAGGATGCTGGAGATTAGCCCGACTTGGGCGCGCACCATAGCTTGAATAGGCTTTGGCCGAGCGGTATCTGTACCCGGCTGCTGTGATGCATAGCTGTCGGTGTATTCTACACCAGGGTGCCCACTTCACCGCAGTAAGGTTGCAAGGCGGTCACGCCAGCGGACAGGTGGCATCCAGGCCACGTCGCTGGCAGACAGCAAAGTGATCGCCTAGCGGACAGGTGGCATCCAGGCCACACCGCTGGGCGGTCAGCAAAGTGATCGCCTAGCGGACAGGTGGCATCCAGGCCACACCGCTGGGCGGTCAGTAAGGTGGTCGCCAGCGGACAGGTGGCGTCCAGGACACACCGCTGGGCGGTCAGTAAGGTGGTCGCCAGCGGATAGGTGGCGTCCAAGCCACACCACCGGGCGGTCAGTAAGGTGGTCGCCAGCGGACAGGTGGCGTCCAGGCCACACCGCTGGCGGTCAGCATGGTGGTCGTCCAGCGGACAGGTGGCGGTCGGGCCCCGCCGCTGGTGCCCAATTCCCGAGGCCACCTAGTGGTCTGTGCCACCACACGAAGGGTCAAGGGCATTTAATGCTTGTCGTGCGCATTAAATGGGAGTAATGAAGGCCACAGTGTGACGCACGCATTTACGACGGGTGATATCGCGGCCGTAAACACCCTTGCGAAGCAGGCGGAACCGGCAGGTGCGCAGGGCCCGAGGCCGGGACAAAGCCGGCGGTGTCAGAGCATTAAGTGTAGTGTGCGAATAGTGATAGGTGCATTAAATGCACTGCAACAGCGTATTGAGTGTTGGGTACGCTGATGTAAGTCCCCCATGCGCCCCAGCCTGCCCAAGTATAAAAGGGAGCCGGGGTGCATGGGAGAGGAGGTTCGATGCTTTTAGGTTAGACAGTTGGGGATTGGTTCGACTCTCACTGGGTTGGAGAGCTTCAGTTTCCCCAAGAACACAATCAAGAACACACAGACAGGACTAGGGCTATTACTCTCAAGAGGGCCCGAACCTGGTAAAAATCCTAGCGTCTCCTTGCAAGCTTCGCGACCGAACCCTTTCATCCACCCTTAGTGCGATCTCCACGAAAGCCCCCCATTCGGACTTCATATACACCCGATTCAGGGGTGTCTGTTGGCGATTACACTGACAGTGGCGCGACAGGTAGGGGCTCAGTGGCTAGATTGCCCTTTCTTCTTCCACCTTCTTGCGAAGCTTGCAAGAAGCTTTAACGGTCGTCAGCATGGCGGCTTCACATTCCAAGCACGTCGACCTACCTGAGGAGAGCGGCGCTCGCAGCCGATTCTGGCACTCGGCCAGGGCGTCGGACCTCCCGGGTCCCTCCGCCCAGGGAGGGACGCGTGGTGCTTCCGCGCAAGGAGGACAGCCCGTCCGATGGCGCCTGTTGATAGGAGACGACACCCCAGCGCGGAACCTTCAGGCGGCCCGGCTGCTCCTCGACCACCCTCCAGTTGCGCTAGGGGGCGAAACCCCGGCCGCTCCATGGCTGCGGGACGTCACCCGCCTAGTGGATGCCGCCCAGCAGCAGGTGGAGGCGGCAACCTAGCCGGGGGCTTCTGGCGTTGGGCGGCAGGATATGCGTGCGACCGATGCGCAAGCTTCCAGCCGCCCTGTCAGAGTTTTTCCTGCTCATGAGGGCCGGGACAAAGGGAAGGGTGCACAAGTTGCAGCCCCCTCGGTTACAGGGGGACGTGCACATGCTCCCATTCCTTCCCGCGGTTCCCTTGAGCCGGCGGGGGGCCACGAGGATCTGAGGGCCCGCCTAGACGAAAGGAGGTTCCAGCGCGATAGTGACTTGCGCAATGTCCTTAGGGGGCGTCGTGCGCACGAGCAACGTCATGTTGGCCGTCCGATGTCTAGCGGTCGGGGGGAGACCTCGCTCCCTGACTCTAGGGAGAGCGTAGACTCGCACTCCTCGACCCCATCTCGGGGCCGAGGGGAGGGTGAGCGGTGCTACTCCCCCTACAATGTTGGATGCTAGGCGTTTTCCCTCCGCCTACGCCAAGCCGCGTGGCCAGAGAGATTCCACCCTGCGTCCATCGAAAAGTACGATGGCACCACCAACCCGGAGGAGTTCTTGTAGATCTACACCACGGTGGTGCGTGCCGTGGGAGGATCCGAAAAGATCATGGCCAACTACCTCCCAACGTCGCTGACGGGCTCCGCCCGCTCCTGGCTGCTGAACCTCCCGCGAGGCTCTGTGCACTCGTGGGAGGGACTGTGCGATCTTTTCGTCGCCAACTTCCAGGGCTCCTACACTCAGCCAGGTGTGGAGGACGACCTCCACGCCCTAGAACAGACAAAGGGGCAGTCCCTGAGAGAGTTTATTCGGTGGTTCAGCCACTGTCGTAACACGATCCCCCGGATTTCCGAGCAATCGGTGATTATCGCGTTCCGGAGGCGGGTTCGAGACCAGAAGATGCGGGAGAAGATGGCCACCCGCACAATATCGACCACTTCCGAGCTATTCTCCCTGGCCCATAAATGTGCTAGGGCGGCGGAGGCTCGGGAGCGCACGGCAGGGCCTTCCGGCCACAGCGAGGCGGGAACCTCAAAAGCTTCCGACCACAAGAAGAAAAAGAAGCGCAAGGAGGCCGGCGCTGGAGAGATCCTAGTTGCTGAGCTGGAAGCCAAGCCCCCGAGGCGCGATCACCGGGACAGGAGGGGTGATCGCCGAGACCCGCGCGACGACCGCGGGGACCGCCGCTTACCCCACCGAGAAGACAACGGGGGCAAACCTTACTGCCCCATTCACAGGACCAGTGGACATGATCTGGCGGATTGCCAGGTCGTGTCCAAACTAGTGGAACAATGGCTTAAGAAACGCCGTGAAGATGACCACGATGACGCGAGTGAAGATCCCGCTCCGCTGGCCTTCCAGCAAGCGGAGCATATGGTGGCGTTCATTCATGGTGGCTCCGCCACCTACTCCTCGAACTCGTAGTACAAGCGGGAGTTGAGGGAGGTGTGCACCACTGTGCCAACCCCCGGGGCGAGCAGGCCACTGAAATGGTCGAAGGAGCCGATCACTTTCAGTCGAGTCGACCACCCGGAGAGCACTTCTGGCCCGGGCCATCTTCCGATCGTGTTTTCTCCCACGGTCCGAAATGCGAAACTCGGGCGAGTGCTTGTTGATAGAGGAAGCTCCATCAACCTTATGTCCGTTGGGGCATTCAGGGCACTCCAAATTCACTACGACGAATTGCGCCCGGCCCCTCTTTTCTAGGGAGTTGCCCCCGGGGTAGGCTTGACGCCCCTGGGACAAGTCCGGCTGCCTGTGACCTTCGGAAGTGTGGAGAACTACCGGACAGAGAGAATCAATTTCGAGATTGCCGACTTTGACCTCCCTTACAACACTTTGCTTGGCCGCCCAGCTTTGGTCAAGTTCATGGCGGCCACACACTATGCCTACATGATGGTGAATATTCCTAGGCCTGGAGGTCTAATTACTGTGAAGGTGGATCGACTGGAAGCCCTGCGCCTCAGCAAGCAGGTGCAGGATCTGGCCGGCGCCACCTGCTCAGCCCGAGGCGAGGACGACTGCCTAGAGCTCCCCCCGGTCAAGGCCCGCACTTCACCCGGTC
This sequence comes from Rhipidocladum racemiflorum, assembly GCA_036346355.1. Lineage (NCBI taxonomy): Eukaryota > Viridiplantae > Streptophyta > Magnoliopsida > Poales > Poaceae > Rhipidocladum > Rhipidocladum racemiflorum. The sequence continues at coordinate 80,140,007 of CM070577.1, forward strand.
CCTCGGGTGAGGTGAAGGTGGTCCCAGTGGGTGAGGACTGTTGTGGGAGGGTCGTGAAGATCGGTGCCAACCTCAGCACCAAATAAGAAGACGCTCTCATCACCTTCCTCCGGTCTAGCCTAGATGTGTTCGCCTGGGAACCATCTGAAATGACCGGGGTCCCTAGGGAGGTGATTGAGCATCGATTGGCAACGCTCCCTAGAGTGCACCCAGTCCGACAGAAAGTCCAGAGGCAGGCACCAGAGCGGCAAGATGCCATTCGGGATGAGGTAGAGAAGCTGCTGCAGGCAAGGATCGTGCGGGAGGCCGCCTACCCCGAGTGGCTGGCCAACCCCGTGCTTGTCAAGAAGTCAAACGGGAAGTGGCGGATGTGCATCGACTTCACTGACCTCAACAAAGCTTGTCCCAAGGACCCGTACCCTCTGCCGCGAATAGACATCATCGTCGATTCCACGGCAAGGTGCGAGGCCTTGTGCTTCCTGGACGCCTACTCCGGCTACCACCAGATCAGCATGGCGCAGGAAGACGAGGAGAAGACTGCTTTTGTGATCCCTCTCGGCGTGTACTGTTATATCCGAATGCCCTTCGGGCTGAAGAATGCAGGCTCAACCTACCAGCGAGCTATGCATACTATATTTCGATCACAGATTGGGAGAAACCTTGAAGTGTATGTTGATGACTTGGTAGTGAAGACCAACAAGACTGTTGGACTGATTGAAGATCTAGAGGAAACTTTCTCCCACCTCCGGCAGTATTGTTTGAAGCTGAATCCTGAAAAGTGTGTGTTCGGTGTGTCGGCCGGAAAGTTGCTCGGGTTCCTCGTATCCAGTCGTGGAATCGAGGTCAATCCGGAAAAGATCGCGGCCATCGAGCGCATGCAGCCCCCCACCCGACTCAAGCAAGTTCAGTACTTAGCTGGTCACCTGGCCTCTCTCGGTCGATTCATAGCCCGGATGGGAGAAAGAAGCCTCCCTTTCTTCAAGCTGTTAAGAAAACCGATTTCTTCGAATGGACTACAGAAGCTCAACAAGCATTTGAAGATCTGAAGAAGTACCTCTCCTCCCCCCATTGCTGGTCGCCCCCGAGCCGGGTGAGCCGCTACTATTGTATGTGGCGGCCAGTCCTGCGGTGGTGAGTGCGGCACTGGTGGTGGAGCGGGAAGGTGTCCAGCGGCCAGTTTACTACGTCAGCAAGGTGCTACATGACACAGAAACAAGATACCTGCAAGCCCAGAAGATGGTGTACGCCGTGCTGGTGGCATCCCGGAAGTTGTGACATTATTTCCAAGGAAGGGAGATCACAGTGGTCTCTACCTACCCCCTGCGTGAGATTCTTCACAATCGCAAAGCGAAGGGCCGCGTTGCCAAGTGGTCCGTGGAGCTGGGCGAGTTTGGCCTCAAGTTCGCCCCCCGCACTGCAATCAAGAGTCAAAGGTTGGCAGAGTTCGTTGTCGAATGGACTCCTGCCGAGTCTGAGACTGAAGAAACCCCCGCGCCTTCCCCCTGGACACTCTACCTTGACGGCTCCTTCAGGCTTGAAGGCGCGGGGGCTGGGGTCCTCCTGGTTTCCCCAACCGGGGACCTCCTCAAGTACGTCGTCGCCCTGGACTTCAAGGCCACCAACAACGTTGCTAAGTACGAAGGCTTGCTGGTGGGACTTCGCGCCGCAGCAGCCATCAGTGTTCGGCGCCTGCAAATCAAGGGCGACTCGTTGCTCATCGTCAAACAAGCGAGAAAGGAGTTCTCCTGCTCTGATCCGGTCATGGCGGCGTACTTGGCAGAGGTCAGAAAGATGGAGCGACACTTCGACGGGCTGGGGTATGCTCACATCCCCCGGCACGACAACCACTTGGCGGACGGGCTTGCACAGCTCGCCTCGACAAGATCCCCTGTTCCTGTCGGAGTCTTTGAAGAAAGGCTTCCGCGACCGTCCATCGCAGGCCCCGTTTCTGGTGGGGATGATGATGATGCGACTCCAGCCCTCATTCCAGAATGGATAGTAGTACCGGCGGAAACGTCTGGCCAGACGAAGTACCCGGATGATCACCGAGTGATCTCCACGCTTGACCGGGAAGGCACATGGATGGATCCGATCCTGGCCTACCTGCGGGATCAGGTGTGCCCCGATGATGATGCGTTAGCAGAGAAGATAGCACGGAAGGCCAAGTGCTATACCCTGGTGGGCGGGGACCTGCACCGCTGGGGTAGAAACGGAATTCTTCTGAAGTGCATCACTCAGGAAGAGGGGAGCAGTCTGCTCTCTGACATCCATGGAGGCGTGTGCAGGAGCCATATGTCCAATCGAACGATGGTTGGGAAAGCTTTCCGCCAAGGGTTCTATTGGCCAACCGCCCTCCAGGATGCTTGCGAGCTGGTGAGGAAGTGCGAGGCGTGCCAGTACCACACCAAGCAAATCCACCGACCAGCCCAGGCTCTGCAAACCATCTCGCTCTGATGGCCCTTTGCGGTCTGGGGGCTGGATATCCTGGGCCCGTTCCCGTGGGCCACGGGGGGCTACACCCATTTGTTCGTCGCCATTGATAAGTTTACCAAGTGGGTGGAAGCCGAGGTAGTAAGGGCGATTACCGCCACCGCTGCAGTCAAGTTCATGCAAGGGATCTTCGCCCGCTTCGGGGTCGCCAACCGCATCATCACCGACAATGGCACACAGTTCACCAGCGCTGCCTTTTTGGATTTCTGTGAAGAAATGGGCACCAAGGTTTGTTTTGCCTCGGTGGCCCACCCAAGGAGTAATGGCCAAGTTGAGTGGGCCAATGCGCTGGTGCTGAAGGGCCTCAAAACCAGGGCGTTTGATCGGCTCCATAAGCACGGAGGCCGGTGGACTGAAGAACTCCCGGCAGTTTTGTGGTCGCTCTGCACCACCCCCAGCCGGGCCACCGGAGAAACTCCTTTCTTCCTGGTCTACGACGCGGAAGCTGTCTTGCCTTCGGAGCTGACCTTGGGGTCACTACGCGTCGCGACGTTCACGGAGGAAGGCCAGGAGGATCTGCATCGAGAAGAAGCCAATCTCCTGGAAGAAATGCGAGACTGTGCAGCCCTACGCGCTGCTGTCGGGACCCGAATTTGCAAATCCGGACCCTCTGTGTATTCAGCACTAGTCCAGGAACGCGCTAGTGCACACAGTCTCAACATTGGCAAATATCACAATCATACTCAACGAATAATAGGGTACTTTAAATAGTTAACCAAACTGGTTGCTTGACCTTATGGTCAAGTTACAAATATACGCCTCGCAGGGCGAAACTTATTAAAAGAGAAATAATAGCAGCGGAAAAAGATAACATCGTGGCGCCATCCAGTATACCACAGGCAACTGACTGGGCTCGCTTCCTAGTTAGACGGATCCTCTTGGAGCTCCTCCTCCAAAGCTGATGTAGTCTCCTCTTCAACTGGTGTTGTATTGCGGCAAGGGTGAGTACTTGGTACTCAGCAAGTCATGCACAGAATGCAAGCTAATATACTATATGCATGGCTTGATACAAAGGAATAGCTCAAGGTATATTTGCAGTAAAGAGCATTTAACAAGTATCATAAGTAGATTCGAAAGCAGTAGAAACAAGTATAAGATCAATAACTTTTCCAGGAGTTAAATAAACATCTTTCCCGATTCTAATCCACATTTCCATCAACATCATTATTAAACCAAACCCAACCTTTCAAGACCAAGTTATTTTCAAGAAAGTCTAACCCTTAACTGTAATTCCCGAGCGATGTCCGATACCACGGACACGGCTATTCGAATAGATTTTACACTCTGCAGAGGTTATGCACTTTACCCACAAGATACAGTCAAACACCACAAAGGCGAGTGTCCGTAACAGAGTCTTTCGGAAACTTCTAACAGTACAAGTGGTCCTCCCCGATGATTGCACACTAACCCTTCTCTTAGCGAAGGCGAAGTTCAGGCCAATCCACCGTTAGATGGGTACCTGGCCGTAGCCCCGGTACGCTCCCCCGTACAACTACACAAAGGGTGTAGTTGACATCCTGAGGTCCCACAGGTACGTTATTAGCAACTTAATCAACTAGGTCTGTCCCATTACAGACATGTGGTTGCACACTTGACTCAGTTCAAAGGCTTGCAAGGTTAAGTCCTTAGGGTGACCAGGGCAAGACTACCCGAAGAACCAACACAACGTTCCCGGTGCCACAACTGTCCCACCCGATCATTCTTGCCACATGCCCTGGTCAAAAACTATTTATCAAACCCCAGTTGATTACCATGCACCACGTGCCATCGACATCACATGATACCTTTCCAAAACAGGTTCAATATATCATTAAGTCAATATTAACATTTGATTGTCCAAAAATCATGTCATGAGCACGTAACAGGTCTAAGCCATATACTACAACGGTCTAAAATCCCATGTTGGCAATTTAATAATGTCCAACTAATAATCCACAACTAGGGTGACAAGGGGTCATGGCACATATTCAAGTAATCAAGGTGTAGGATCGAAATATACGAATATAGCAATCAGAGGGGGGGTGAATGATTGTGCGGAAGCTAAAACCAAATTCTTGATCTATTAAAAGTTCACCCCAAAACAGAACCAAATAATTGCCTCGTTTTCGACAAAAACAGAATGACAGAGGTTCGGTAAAACGCTAATTTCTGGAGATCCAACCGTCGGAACGATCTGAAATTTGGACACAAGAAACTAGATTCCAATACGAATCAAACCCAAAAAGAATCAGCTCGATCGGACTTACGGATCAAAAGTTATGAGCTTCGCAAGCTTGCTGTTTCAGAACTTGACGAGAATCAATCTAATCAAAACTTCAAGATTAAACAAGATCTTCAAAAGATTAATCAACTAGACTTTGAGAAACTCTAAATTAATACCCTAGAATGGTTTTTGATGGATCAAATCAAGATAAAACTCAACGATCAAAAACCAATCTAGAATTAGAACAAGCATGCAAACAAGAACCAAAACAAAAAACACTGTAGCGACGTGGTTCTTGTACGCAAAAAATCTTGGAAGAATTGATCTTTATTTCTTGTCTAAAATACTCTCATCAAAAGAGTACAAACCCTAAAACCAAGCTCAAAGCTTGATGCGCTCAGCTCTACTTGGTGCCTTTCAACAGGAGACCCCCCACCTATTTAAAGCACCAACCCACAAGGAGTTCTGTGAAAATGTCTGCCAATTGATGTTCAGTATCCACATGATGAAGCACAATGTTGCCTTTTTCAACATGATCTCTAAGAAAGTGAAATCTGATGTCAATATGTTTTGTTCTTGAATGTTGCACAGGGTTCTTAGCAATGCAAATTGCACTAGTGTTATCACACAGAAGAGGAACACTATCCAAAATAACCCCATAATCTTTAAGTGTAGCTACTATCCAAAGAATTTGAGAACAACAACTAGCAGCAGCCACATATTCAGATTCAGCAGTTAATTGTGCAACAGAAGATTGCTTTCTAGATGACCATGCAATGAGAGAATTTCCCAAGAAGTGACATGAACCAGAAGTGCTTTTCCTATCAATTCTACATCCTCCAAAATCAGCATCAGAAAAAGATCTCAAACTAATGCATGAGGAAGCAGAAAGCCAAATGCCAAAATCTTGAGTTCCATGAAGATACCTGAAAATCCTTTTGACAAATTGTCGATGTGAAGCACGTGGGGAAGCTTGAAAACGAGCACACAAGCATACAGCAAATTGTATATCCGGCCTTGATGCGTTGAGGTACAAAAGTGAACCTATCATGCTTCTATATTCCTTTTGATCAACCTGCTCACCATCTTCATCGAGGTCAAGTGTGCAAGTGCTCTCCATGGGTGTCATGATCGGCTTCTTGTTTTCCATTCCAAAGCGATGTAGCAAGTCTTTCGTGTATTTGCTTTGATGTACAAAAGTACCGTCCTTCGTTTGCTTGATTTGAAATCCCAAAAAGTATGTCAACTCACCCATCATACTCATCTCAAACTCCTTCCTCATTGTTTCTGAAAACTTCGGACACTAAAACATGAGATGAACCACCAAAGATAATATCATCAACATAAATCTGAGCGAATAGTTGATCATTGTCTTGCTTGAGTAAAAGAGAGTTTTGTCAACCTTTCCCATTAAAATGCCTTTTCAAGTAAAAGGTTTTTAGCCTATCATACCATGCTCTAGGGGCTTGTTTCAAACCATACAAAGCTTTTGATAGTTTGAACACATGATTTGGAAACTTTGGATTTTCAAAACCAGGTGGTTGCTTGACATAAACCTCCTCATTTATGTAGCCATTAAGAAAAGCACTTTTCACATCCGTTTGATACAATTTGAAACCTTTGGATGCAGCAAAAGCTAAAAGGATTCTAATGGCTTCAATTCTAGCAACAGGAGCAAAGGTTTCATCAAAATCTAAGCCTTCAATTTGAGTGTAACCTTGAGCAACCAATCTAGCCTTGTTTCTAACAACAACACCATCCTCACTTTGTTTATTTTTGAAAACCCATCTAGTTCCAATAACATTAAAATCTGGAGGAGGTGAGACAAGTTTCCAAACTTTATTTCGTTCAAAATTCTCTATTTCTTCATGCATGGCATTGATCCAAGATTCGTCAGATAATGCATGAGATATATCTTTGGGTTCAAAAGAAGCAACTAAAGCGGAATGAGCATGAGTGTCAGAATGAATAAACCTGGATCGAGTGACTCTCTCATTTAGGTCTCCAATCATTTGTTCAGATGGATGCATTTTTTGAATGTACAAGGGAGCATTGGCTTTTGAGACTTCTCCTTCTCCTTCTTCATTTTCAGCATGTACAGATGATGTTGTAGCTTGAGGATGGTTAGCTGTAGGTGATGTAGTAGTAGGTGCCAAAGGTGCTACATCTTGTTGTGCATTAGGAAGAGTCAAGACCTCATCTTCAACATCATCATCATGTTCAAAGATTTTCTCCCCCTGAATGTATGCACCTGTACCTGCATCACTTGGACTAGTGCCTGGACTAGCCTCATCAAAAGTAACTTCACAAGTTTCCACAATTTTGTTAGTTTCCAAAACAAGCACACGATAGCCACGAGTATGAGCAGGATATCCAAGAAAAATGCCATCAGTTGATCTAGCTTCAAATTTATCAAGATTTCCAGATTTCAAGACAACATTTGCATCCAAAAACTCGAAAGTGAGAAACAGAAGGTCTATGTCCAAACCGAAGCTCATATGGAGTCTTACCCAATTTTGATCTCAAAAACACACGGTTTGAAACATAACAAGCAGTTGAAATAGCTTCAGCCCAAAAATTTCTAGGAGAGAGATGTTCATCTAACATGGTTCTAGCCATCTCAACTAACGCTCGCTTTTTCTTTCGACTACACCATTTTGTTGAGGCACTCTAGGAGATGAAAATTGATGATCAATTCCTTTTTCAACACAAAAGAGATCAAAGGAAGCATTTTTGAATTCAGTTCCATTATCACTTCTAATAGCTTTGAGAGCTCCTGGATGGTCAACAGAAAGCCTAAGAACAAGACTTCTAAAATGACTAAAAGCCTCATCCTTAGATGCCATAAAATACACCCAAGAGTATCTAGAAAAATCATCAACAATCACAAGCACATACCGCTTTGCCTCCAAAGGATTGAACTCGAGATGGTCCAACTGTATCAAGATGTAGAAGCTGTCCTGGAGCATTTGTCATCATCATGGTAAGAGGTGGATGTGAACCTGCAATCATCTTACCATGTCTACAAGAAGAACATACTAGATTGCTATCACCCTTAAGCTTAGGCAAGCCACGTATAAGATCTAAACCACTTACACGAGTAAGATGATCAAAACCAACATGACCAAGTCTATGATGCCAAAAGAATAAATCTTTAGAAACATTGGCAATTAGACACCTATGCTTAGAAGAAGGTGATGCATCAAAATCAGCTTTAAAGACTCTTCCAAAACGAGAAATTTTGAACACAAGATCACCTGAAGCATCTAGCACTTTGCATTCATTTTTCTTAAAGCTTATCTCAAGATCTTCATCAAGCATTTGTGAGACAGAAAGCAAGTTATATTTCAAATTTTCAACAAGAGCCACATCTTTGAACATAAACTTGTCACTTACCTTTATTGTACCTTTTGCCACAACAGAAGAGGAAGAAGCATCTCCAAAAGTAACACTTTCAGCACGAGATGCACGAGTGAGGGAGGAGAACCAATTCTTATCACCGGACATGTGGCGTGAGCATCCGGAATCTACTAGCCATATGTTCTCCTTCCTTGCGCGAGAAGCCTACATAGCAAAAACATGTCGAGGCCTCAGTACTGGGGTTAGGAATGAGATTTTTGGGAATCCAGTACTGAGACACACGATGCACAACAGTAGGTACAACACGATAATTTTTATGCACAAAATCAGATTTGCCTTTTCCCATGTTTGTAGGAACAGAAGGTGTTTTCATCACTCTAGGCGCATAAAAATGTGCTTTGCTGAAATTTGACCTAGCCTCAGTTCTTTCCTTCTTTTCTTTGTTTGGCTAGTCTAAAGCAAAAATCTACTAAGTGTCCATCTCTACCACAATGAGTGCAAGTGTACTTGACATGATGTTTAGCTTTAACAAGAAAAGCACATTTTGCATTCATCATAGTAGAAGATAAAACCACAGATTGAAAAGCAATTTTCTTAGGCTCATTAGATAACTCAATTTTGCAAGGAGCACGAACAACGGTCACGAGGTTTAGTTTCATATGTGGCATAAGGATCAAAACCTAAACCTCTCTTGTTTGTGCTAACCTTAGATTGATCCAAAATCATGTTCAACTTCTTCTTGCCATTAGTGAAACGTTCCAAAGAATTTTGCAAGTAATCAACTTTCTTAGCACGAGTTAAACAATTATTGCAGGAACATCTACTTTTCCTTTTGCTTATGCGACAAGTTGAGCATGAGAGAATTTCATGTGAAAGCAAATTATCAGTTAATTGAGAAACCCTAGCATTTGCATCTTTCAATTTTAATTCAAGAGTTGAGCATTTAGAACAAGAAGTTGAACTATGCAAATCATCGTGGAACAGCTAGCATGTACAACATGTTTCTCATTTTTCTCATTTAGATGCAACAAAAGAGCATGTTCTTTCCTAAGCAAGGTGAGCTCATTGTAAATTAAGTCACATGATTTGCAAGTATCATCACTAGGAATCAAAGTCTTAAGTCTAGCAATTTCAGCATTCAATGATTCAATAATGAAATCATGTTTCTTAATTTTCTTATCACGTTTGTCAAGCAATTTTCCAAGACGAGCAACAGCAATAGCTAATTCATCATAAGAGGGATCTACCTCATTGAAGTCGCTTGTCGTGGTCGCCCCTCAGTGAAGCTATCCTTGCTGCTTGCCATGAGACATAATCCTATCAAATCATGCTTGCTTGGAGTTGCATCATCTTCACTGCTCTCCGAGTCCACATCGCTCAAATTGACTTGTTCAAGAGCGGAAAGAACTCGGTGAACCACCTTGCGGTTGATGAAGCTCTTCTTCTTCCTATCATTTGACGAGAACCTTTTCTTCTCATTCCTTCATCGTTGTCCTTCTCCTCCTTTGATGTTTTTCCTGCAAGCTTAGGACAATTTGTGCGAATATGGTTGAGGTCACCACACTCATAGCATCTTGGAGGACCACCTCTCTTTCTCATTCTCACATTCTGCAAAGCTTTGTTAAAGTGAGAAGAGAGTAGTGCCAGATCTTCTTCAGGAAACTCTTCAAGTTGCTCATCTGTTAAAGAAGACATGGAAGACAAGGCAAAGCTAGAAGAAGAATTTGCTTTTGACATGTTAGGGTTAGAGATCAAAGCAATTGTTTTAATGTTACCCTTCCTGGCAAGAACATCCAACTCATGAGTTTTCAACTTAGAGTAAAGAACATCTAATGTGAGTGTGCTCATGGTAGTAGATTCTTGTATAGATGTTACTTTCATTTCCCACACTGACATGTCCAAAGCACTAAGCAATTGTCGAGCATTTTCAGCATCAGTGTAGCTAACTCCAACAGCACGTAGATTGCTAAGAATTTTATTGAAACGTGCAAAGAAGTCATCTACAGATTCACTAGGTTTCATCTCAAAACGCATGTATTCTTTTTTGTAAATATCTTGGCGAACCTCTTTGACAGTGTTAGAACCCTCATGGTAATCACAAAGAGATTTTCATACCTCATATGCGGATCGAAGATGAACCACATGATCAAAGTCGCTGCGTCCCAAGCCTTGGATGATCAAGTTCTTGGCGCCTTGCTATTTGCTTCAACATGTGTGCGATTGGTGTCGTTGACGTTGTCGTTTGCAGGGACTTCATATGGCTTGTAGACCTTCTCCCAAATTGTGAAGCCCTGTGCTTGGATGAACGCCTCCATCTTGGCCTTCCAAAACTGAAAATCAACACCATCGAACACACATGGTTTTGTCGAATAACGATCCATTAATCTAATCACCGGTTAAGATAGATTAGAGAAACCTTGCTCTGATACCACTTGTAGGATCGAAATATACGAATATAGCAATCAGAGGGGGGGTGAATGATTGTGCGGAAGCTAAAACCAAATTCTTGATCTATTAAAAGTTCACCCCAAAACAGAACCAAATAATTGCCTCGTTTTCGACAAAAACAGAATGACAGAGGTTCGGTAAAACGCGAATTCCTGGAGATCCAACTGTCGGAATGATCTGAAATTTGGACACAAGAAACTAGATTCCAATACGAATCAAACCCAAAAAGAATCAGCTCGATCGGACTTACGGATCAAAAGTTATGAGCTTCGCAAGCTTGCTGTTTCAGAACTTGACGAGAATCAATCTAATCAAAACTTCAAGATTAAACAAGATCTTCAAAAGATTAATCAACTAGACTTTGAGAAACTCTAAATTAATACCCTAGAACGGTTTTTGATGGATCAAATCAAGATAAAACTCAACGATCAAAAACCAATCTAGAATTAGAACAAGCATGCAAACAAGAACCAAAACAGAAAACACTGTAGCGACGTGGTTACTGTAGCACGCAAAAATCTTGGAAGAATTGATCTTTATTTCTTGTCTAAAATACTCTCATCAAAAGAGTACAAACCCTAAAACCAAGCTCAAAGCTTGATGCGCTCAGCTCTACTTGGTGCCTTTCAACAGGAGACCCCCCACCTATTTAAAGCACCAACCCACAAGGAGTTCTGAATACGATTCCTATTCCCTAGAAGGTATCCGTATCCAACACAACTCTACTTGGCCAAACCTGGCCGAGTACTACTCTTGCACGCGTATGGCTACCCTACGATACTCACGTGACTAACACTTTGCACGCAGCGTATGGCCACCGCCATACTCACGTGACTAACACTTTGCACGCGAATGACCTCCGCCATTCTCACGTGACTAACCATTCTTCATGTGCACCATTCTCTTAGCCCGAACGTCCCGCATGACATCCTTGACCACCAAGACCTCAGTTCCTCCTGAACCTAGTCCCGAACCTCGGTTCCTCCATGAACCTAGTTCCGGTCCGTCATCGACCACATTCGTCTTCGAGCAATACCGCACATGAACAAACCACAAAACAAATCCGAGCACAAGTCCACGACTTGACTCAATGTCAATCCATGCAACTACTCACATGAGCATTGCATAAAGTCCACTTCAAAAGAAGCATCATGAAATCATCACAAATTTCATAATCTCAAATTCAAATTATTTCAATTCGCTCAAAACCCTAATTCAAAGAAAAACGCATTCACGACGGACAAGGAAATATGGTCCGCGTACACATGAAAAATCACTCAAAAAACCATTCACAACGGACCAGACAAAATCGGTCCGTTGTGCAAGTGAAAGTTTCGTTCCAAGAAGAAATCATTCAGCGAAAACACGTTCACGACGGACAAACAAAATCGGTCCGTCAGACATAAAATCAAACCTCAAAAAGCCATTCACGATCGACCAAAGAAGTTTGTCCGCCGTACATGCAAAACTTCTTGGTTTCTTGGAAGATTGAGTTCGACTCATGAGCTCAAAAACACGTTCATTTACTGCATCTAAAACTTTGTCCGTCGTACATGCACAACTTACTGGTTTTTGAGGAAAATTGAGTTTGGCTCAATGAGTTCAAAAGCATGTCCACGACAGACCAACAAAGTTTGTCCGTCGTAGATGGGAAACTTACTGTTTCTTGAGATCTTGGTCCGGCGCAAAAGCGAAACTTACTGCTTCTTGTCAAATTGACAAAACACATGAACAAACATATTTGCAAATTCAATTCTAAGCCAATTTTTCAGCACATGATTTCACACAAGGTGTCATACAGCAACTTGGCAATTATCTAATTTCCCATATTTAAATAAAGTATTTTCAAATTGAACTAGCATGCAATAAATTAAATCAAAATAGGTTTCAAAATAGGATCAATATGGTCAAAGCATAACTTGCCTTCAAAGAATACTTGCTCTTGGTCCTGAGTTGGCTCCTGGGTCAACAATTCACCTTCGAATCCTTCCGGCACTTCAACGTCTACTCGGAACGCGTGCAAATAGCAACAAATGAATAAAACAGTAGACAAAAGTGTCCAAACAACCAAATAAAGTTCATAAACAGAGAGAGCATAATTTTACGAATTTTTAGAAACTGGAATCGTCAAATTCGGAGTTTAAATAAAAAAGTTATAGCATTTTGAAGTTTAAATAATCAATTAAATAATATTATAGAGAAAAACTTTGGCCCAAAAATTAAATAAAATTCATCATTAGGTAGATATCAATTTTATACAAATTTAGAAATTTGAATCACTCAAATCGGAGTTAAAATGCAAAAGTTATAAGCGTTTGAAGTTTGAATCAAAATCTGAAATCAATAATTCGAATTAATAAATCATTTTCTTTTTCGGAAATTCTTTTATTGCGTCAGCGTGACACGTGTCAGCATCTGATTGGTCGGCTGACGTTCGTCGGTCCATGGACGTGGTCCATGGTTTGGCTCGGGTCCACCGTGGGCTCGGTCCACGGCGCCAGTTGACGGTGGGCCCCTCGGTGGCGTCGGCTAGCGTCACCGCCGCAGCTGGGTGGCGGCCCGACAAGCGGGCCCGTCTGATGTCACGCGGTGCGATTGCGGTGAGCCGTGACCGCATGAGCGGCGTGTCGGCGACGCTGCGCGATGGAGTCGCGGCCGCTTGGCCGCGGCGATCGACCTTCTGAGCAGCGTGTACGATCTCGGCCGTTGATTTGAAAATCAACGGCCCAGATTAGATCTGGCTTTCATGCGTTGGGTTAACGCGTTTGATTTGGATCGTTGGATCTAGATCCAACGGTTGAGATTGGCTCTGGGGTTTGGAACGGGATCTCACCGGTGGCGACGTGGCGCGATCTGGACCGTGCGATGGAGATCCGACGGCTGAGAAGCTTCGAGATCCGGCGATGGCTTGCGGCGGCGCTGGCTGGCCGGAGCTGGAGATGGCGACACGGGCAACGGCACTACAGGGCTCCTCCGGCGTGAAGGCTTGCACTCCCGAACGCGTCTCGACGCGGAGAACTCGGATCTGGGCTTGACGGCGGCTGAGGACGACGGAGACGGCGGCAAACGGCAAGGAGGCGCGGCGGAGACCTAAACCAACTACGGCGAGCGATTGCGGGCGAACGGCGGCGGCTCGGGCTTGAAGACTAGGGCCAATGTGTGCGCACGGGAGAGAGCTCCACGAAGGTGGCGGCGGCGCATTAAATAGAGGCCTCGGCTTCCGTGAATCACGCGGAAACCGAGGTTGACACGGCTGCGGTGGTGGGGTCTGGCGGGGACTCGGACTAGGTGACGTGGGCGCACGTGAGCCATCCACGTGGCGCGATCAACGGCGGAGATGGCTCGGGCGCGGCAGTGCTGTGCGCGGATTGATCTTGACCGTTGGATCTTGATCCAACGGTTGGGATCGATCGGGGTTGGGTGCGTTGCGGTATAACGCGGGCTAATGTGGGCTGTTGGATCTTGATCCAAGGGTCCACGGATTAGGGTTCGGAAGCGGTCCGACCGGAACGCGTGGCGCGGTTGGGTCCGGGTCGGACTCGGACTCGAGTCTGACTCGGGCCCGGTCGGAGGAACAGTACAAACCCGTTCACCTATATCCAGCGAGTAATAATTCGATTAATTCCCAGAAATTCATTTAATTCAAGAAAAATAGCAAAAGACTCAGAAAAATTCCAAAAAAATTCTGGAAAATATTTTGGAACATTTTGGACTCAAATAAAATATTTCCAGCAAAATTTTATTTGCAAAGTTAAATTCTTTAATTATTTCAAAATGGAATAAATTCCAAATAAATCCAAATAAATTCCAGAAAATTCCAAAAATTCACCAAAGTGCCAAATCACACATGAATTTAAGAAAAGCAAAATTTTGGGATGTTACAATTGCCAGTACCAAAGAAAGTCTCAGCGGTACCACGCCACCCGGTCGTGAGAGAACATCAAGTGGGCGACCTGGTCTTGCGTAGAATTCAGACGCATGCCGGATTGCACAAACTGTCTCCCCAGTGGGAGGGCCCCTTTAAGGTGGTCTCAGTCTCTCGCCCCGGGGCAGTCAGGTTGGCCACTGAAGACGGAGAGGAGCTGGCAAACTCCCAAAACATAGAGCTTCTGCACAAGTTCTATCCCTAAAATGGCTGTAAGTGCAGAGCTGTGTGCCCCAACCAGCCGGATTGAGTTTTCCTCTCCTTGGGCGGTCGGGGGAAGCCTCTGTTTAATCAAGCATTTAGTTGTTTACTTAAAGCAGTTACCTTTCTTCGTTCTCTTTTTTCCCGATTGTGCCCTGATGGGTCACGTTCGCGTAGTCGCACTCAGTACCTTGCGACTTTCTAAAAACCTCTACAGTAAAAATGGAACCACTGGGTGAGCGCGACGAGCAGGGATGGGTAATCAGGCGGTTGGTTTAGCATGGTTCTCAACACAGTCATGACACTCCGGGTGTCCCCGTGAGGGCTGGCGACTTAAACACCGCTATCGAGAACCTACTACCCTGCCACGCCTCACCAAGTGTTCGGCTTCAAGAGACCGCGAGAGTAGTTAAGTCTCAAAAAGTCCTAAGGTCCTGAGAGGGCGGCGTTCCGGCACGAGGGTCTTGAGCCCCGTATTCCGATTAACCTTTGAAGCGTGCAGCTGACTATTTGCTCGTGCAGAACCACCAAAGTGGGGCGCATGGACAAGCATTTAGGCAATAAGACACGTAAAGGGAAGCATGTACATTTATGATTAAGAGATAATTTGCAGGAGTTTTTACAGATAAAAACAAAAAAGAGGGCTAAGTCAAGGGTCTTCACTCCTCGCCCGCCGCGGCCTCCGCAGCTTCCTGGTCCTCTGCCGGACCACCGTCCAGCCCAAGAGCCATGTCCCCGGCCACCGCTTCCAGCGCCGGGTTGACCATCTCGAGCTGATCGGTGACCTGCTCGGCGGCATCGTGGACCTGTGCCTCGGCACGGGCCCAGTCCCCTTTCACCCCCTAGGTGACGGCCAGGGAGTCGAAGTTGGTGTCCCGGCTGACACAGCACGCCAGCACATACTCCGCCGTGGCTGCCGCAACTGCGCACCCTTCCTGGTTGGATCGGGTGGATAGGCGGCGGGCAGAAGGGTGAGGAAGTCGGCGACACGGCCCATGCAGAAAGCATAGTGCCGTGCCCTCTGCTCCAGGGGGCGGCTACTCTAGCCCCAGCGGCGCCAGGCTTGCCACCATCCGGTCGAAGGCGGGGCGCAGCATGGAGGTGGTCTCGACCTCTGCGCGGAGCCAGTCACTCCTCTCCGTGTCGCGCTCGATGGTGAGGGCCTCGACGCGGAGTGCTCCTTGTGCCCTCTCCTGCTGCAGCTCCTGCTCCAATCGCCCCGCCTGGCTGCGCCAGTCCTGCGCCTCCTGGCGGAGGCGGTTGATCTCCACGGCGGCCTCCCTCAGCTTCTCCTTGCTCGTCGCGAGGCGGTTTCTCACACTGGAGTGAAGCTCGCTGAGGGCAGCCAGCAGAGCGTCTGCATCCGCCGAAGGAACTGAAGCGGTGGGGGCCTCCGGGGTGGGCTGCAAGCCCAACACACCCTCGGTCGGCGCAGTGATCGCCCCTGTGGCGGCTACTGGGCGGTCACTCGCGTTGCCCTGAGACTCCCGCACCACAACTGGCGCTGCCGCGGCCGCTGCGGTCCCCTGATCGCCTCCGGCTGGAGCACTTGAAGTAGCCGCCCTAAAGAAGACAACAAGGAGGTAAGCCTTCCAGATTAAAAGAACTTAACGATTTCTGTGCTATGGTTTAAGTACCTGGCAAGAAGTTTCCTGAACCACGGTACGGGCGGAGGGAGATTCAGCACCCCTCGCGGCGCCGGCAGCCGCCACCTCGACGGGAGCAGTTGAAGTTGTAGCTGCGGCCGCCGTAGAGCTCCCCGCCCCAGTCGAGCCCTGCGGAGCGGTCGTGGTCGCCACGCCCCCTGTCGGGCAAACCCTCTTGGGGCTGGCACCGGGGGCGTCGTCATCAGCAGGGCGCTTGCCCCTTCCCTGGTCGCCGGCTGGAGGAGAGTCCCAGATCGTCAGGGCCCTGGGGCGTGGCGTGTTCACCGGCCCTGTGCCATCCATGACAGGCATTCCCCGGGTGATCGCCACCCGCTCCCAGGGCTCCACGAGGCAAAGTGGGCGCACGCCCGCCGGAAAAGGCGGGATGACGCCGGGAGCGCCCAGTAGCCCCATCCAAGCGTCGGTTTTTGCGACGGTTAAGTCCCCTACAACTGTTAAAAAAAGAGGAGGGGGGGAAGAAAAATGTCATCACTTCAGCGGCAGTTGCCAAAAAAAAAGAAAAAAAGAAAGAGAGAGAAGAGGAAACAAGAAGCTCACCTCTGGGAATCGTCTGGGTCATGTCATCAAGGCCCGTGTACTGCCAGGCCGGGCGGGCACGGCGGCGCAGGGGGCTGATCCTCCGAGATATAAATTCTCGGAGAACCATGCCTCCCGTCAGGCCCGATGTCCGCATCTGGTCCACGCGAGCCAGCATCATCTGAAGCTCGGGCGTCTCATCGACGTGCACTCCCCAGGTGGGGTTACTGACCGCAGGTCCAGTCAGCAACTCCAGGACTTCAATGCCACTGTCGTCCGCGACGTAGAGCCACTCGTTGCGCCAGGCCTTCCAGTTGGACCTGAGGTCCAACGGGATGTAGCGCGAAACTGCTCCGTCCTGGAGGCGAAAGTGGCAGCACCCCGATGGGGTGGAAGGATCCTTGGCCACGTGCAATGCGTAGAAAAAGCAAAAAAGAGGAAGATTGGGAGCTACTCCCATGAACATTTCGCAGAAGTAGGCGAAGATAGAAAGAAGGATGATGGAGTTGGGAGGAAGATGAATGTTGTGGATGGTGTAGAAGTTGAGGACGGAGATGTAGAAGTCAGAAACCGGCGGGAGTAGACCCACCAGCAGCGCCCAGCCGAAGAAGATCACTTCTCCTGGGCGGCAGCCGGGCGCGGTGCGGGTGCGAAGGGTGCCGCCGGCGATTTGCCGGGAAAACCTCGCGGCTTCTTCTTCCTCGACGGTCGACGGCAGGAGCAGGGGAGCCAGAGGTGTCATCTGGGCAAAGGAGGCGATGTGCGAGAAGGGTGCAGTTTGCAAGAAGAGCGGTTGAGGACCTGGCAAATGAGTAAGGCTGAAAGAAAGAACCGCTCCCCCCGTGGCGGCATATATATAAGCGCACGAAGGGGCAATCCGGCGAGAAAACCGAAGAGGCGCGGTGGTTCGAAGCGGGAAGCCCAAAAAGTCATCAAAGCGTGGGCACGATTCTCGGGAAGCTTGCGTTGGTTACGAGGCAGGGGCGGCTGCCCGTTCTGCTTCAATGCCCAGAAACGGCGGCGGACATTTAAAGTTGCGGCGTTACGTGGGCATTTATGATGGACCCACACGGGAGACTGAACCGTTCTTCCAAAAAGAAAGGGGGGAGGACAAAGGCGCTCCCAGGTGGGCCCGGGGGCTACTGTCGGTGTATTCTACACTAGGGTGCCCACTTCACCGCAGTAAGGTTGCAAGGCGGTCACGCCAGCGGACAGGTGGCATCCAGGCCACGTCGCTAGCAGACAACAAAGTGATCGCCTAGCGGACAGGTGGCATCCAGGCCACACCGTTGGGCGGTCAGCAAAGTATTGCCTAGCGGACAGGTGGCATCCAGGCCACACCGCTGGGCGGTTAGTAAGGTGGTCGCCAGCGGACAGGTGGCGTCCAGGCCACACCGCTGGGCGGTCAGTAAGGTGGTCGCCAGCGGATAGGTGGCGTCCAAGCCACACCGCTAGATGGTCAGTAAAGTGGTCGCCAGCGGACAGGTGGCGTCCAGGCCACACCGATGGCAGTCAGCATGGTGTTCGTCCAGCGGACAGGTGGCGGCCGAGCCCCGCCATTGGCGCCCAGTTCCCGAGGCCACCTAGTGATCTGTGCCACCACACGAAGGGTCAAGGGCATTTAATGCGTGTCGTGCGCATTAAATGGGGGTAATGAAGGCCACAGTGTGACGCGCATATTTCCAACGCACGCATTTATGACGGGTGACATCGCGCCCGTAATCCCCCTGGCGAAGCGGGCGGAACCGGCAGGTGCATAGGGCCCGAGGCCAGGACAAGGCCGGCGGTGTCAGAGCATTATGTGTAGCGTGCGAATAGTGACAGGTGCATTAAATGCACTGCAGCAGCGTATTGAGTGTTGGGTACGCTGATGTAAGTCCCACATGTGCCCCAGCCAGACGAAGTATAAAAGGGAGCCGGGGTGCATGGGAGAGGAGGTTCGATGCTTTTAGGTTAGACAGTTGGGGAT
This sequence comes from Rhipidocladum racemiflorum, assembly GCA_036346355.1. Lineage (NCBI taxonomy): Eukaryota > Viridiplantae > Streptophyta > Magnoliopsida > Poales > Poaceae > Rhipidocladum > Rhipidocladum racemiflorum. Next base: position 80,158,786 of record CM070577.1, read on the forward strand.
TGGTTCGACTCTCACTGGGTTGGAGAGCTTCAGTTTCCCCAAGAACACAATCAAGAACACACAGACAGGACTAGGGCTATTACTCTCAGGAAGGCCCAAACCTGGGAAAAATCCTAGCGTCTCCTTGCAAGCTTCAAGACCGAACCCTTTCATCCACCCTTAGAGCGATCTCCATGAAAGTCCCCCATTCGGACATCATATACACCCAATTTAGGGGTGTCTATTGGCGATTACGCTGACAATAGCCTACAACCCAACGTGGAGCATAATGTGGCTTAGCCTAACGTTTGCAGTGTATAGCTAGCAATCCATCTTATTGCATACCCTCGGAGCCTTAGTTAGGTCCAGACCCAAAACTTAAATTAAACCCCCAGTTGGGGATTTGGCTTTCGGCCTGAACCACTTCTTGGAAAACGAAGCTCCATTCCCACTCACAAGCGAAAAACATTGCGTCGCGACCCATCTTTTTAGGATTTCGGCGCAGGCGAGGCGCCGTAGGCCATCCTTAAAGGATTTCGGCACAGGCGAGGCATCGCCACTCGTATTTAAAGGATTTCGATGCAGGCGAAGAGCCTCACTCCCTGTTTTGCACATTCATTTCTTAGCCTTCAAGTTCCCACATCGACGCTCCTCAGACCTCGCATCGTCGTATTCACCTGCGAACAAGATGTCTTCCCCGCCTTCTGACGATGCCTCTGTGCTGCCTTCGTCTAGGGACTAGGCCACCTCGGTAACGACAGAGGAACGCTCGGAGGAGATGGTCATCACCAGTGTCCTCCCTGCACTGGTGCTGATCAATGCGCACCCAACGGCAGGTGAGTCTTCTCCTACTCCTCGCCCTGAGGAGATAGTTGTTTTCGAATCCTTCTTCCAGCACGGGCCTGGTCTTCCTGCCAGCGCTTTCCTTCGGGGTCTTCTCCACTTCTATGAAATTGAACTGATTCACTTGAATCCCAATTCCATTATTCAGATTTACATTTTTGTCCACCTCTGCGAAGCCTTCGTAGGCATTAGTCCCCATTTTAGTCTTTTTTGCCACCTTTTTCTCCTCAAGCCTTTCCCGAGCAAGAGCTCCCCCAAAGTGGTTGGGGGTGCCGGCTTTCAGCTTCGGGATGGGCTGAAGAAGTCATATTTCTCCATCCCTTTCCGAACCTTCAACAAGGGTTGGCACTAGGAATGGTTCTACTGAACCAATCCTAATCCTTCCCTCCCTTTCTTCACCAGGCGCAAGCCCAAAGTATCACCTTCCTGATCCTCAGCTCCTTCGGATTGCGACATGGACCAAGTTGGAGAGTTACTGGAGATAAATCGCCAAATAAAGGAGGAGGGCCTCCACAAAGTCATCATCACCGTTAGTTTTGCTGTCCGCCGAGTGCAACCCCTCAAGGAGAGAGTCCACCTGGGGAACGAGTACCATGGGTTAGCCGATCTCACTCGAGAGATGCCTGAGCCGGTCCTGGGCGAGGTGTTCACCAGGTGGCTGAATGACTTCTTCGCCCTGGGCACCCAGTTCGACAACAGGGGATGCTTGATGCCCTTCAACATGAAGCATCTCCCTCCTTCAGTAACGGTTTTCTACTCGTCGCCGCTTTTCAACCTTCAATCTCTGAGTAGTCTTGTTAACTCATTGTGCTCACTGTTGTCTGCAGGACCAGACCGCCTTCTTCTCGGTTGCTTTGATCCCCGACCCCCTCCCCTAAAGAAGCCCTAGTGTAAGAGGCCTGTCAGCCCCTCTGCCATGGACCCAAGTGCTAAAAAGGGGAAGGGGTTGGCGGTAGCCAAGAGGCCTCCTAGCCCCCAGCACACGACTGGGGGCCCCACTATCCGGGATCCCCCAGCTCAGCCTCGGACTCAACCTGCGCCGCAGCCTTCAAGGTCCAGCGTGCAGCCGGGCTCCTTTGCTAGCGGTCCCTCTTCTTGGTCGGGACCCAGGATAAAAATAAAGCGATCCACCATATCAGTCTTCTTATCGGCTATTGCTCTTGCTTTGTGAGTTCACACGCTGAGCATTCATCTTCACCAGGAAGCTGTCGGATGATGTGCCTGTGGACGTGCTGGCCGAAGTCCCGGTAGGCACACCGGCTGAGGGCCTCAAGATGCTCTCGGCCAGGGCCAAGCGCCATTGTCGAGTGCTTTCGCGCCCGAGGAAGCCGAAGTGTTTCCTGAATCGGCGCCAACTCCCCCACCGCTTCGTCCACATACTGGGTTGTCTCTGAGCCCGACGGCTGAGGAACCAGCCGCCTACTCCCCCCAAGTGGAGGAGATTCCTCGAGGGGCGGGATCACTCCCACGCTCCAAGTCCCCTCTCCTTCAAGCCACATGGTCAAGTGGGGCGGATGCGTGGGAGGCTGTCTACGACATGACAGAGGAGAAGGAAAGGGAAGATCTCCTCGAGCACACCATCTAGTGTGCCTGACTGATTCGGGTAAGTCTTTGGTCCAGTGCATCTTCTTCATCTTTTCTTGTTGTCTTCAGAGCCTGGGAGACCGCTCCGAGAGGAAGTCAAAATTCCTCCGGCGAGTCCTCCTAGAGATCAAGACGCACAATGAGTACGACGCTGACCTAGAGCAGGCCAGGGCCAAGCACCAAGATGAGCTAAAAGAGCTTCGAAACGAGGTCCAATCCTTGCGCTTGGAGAAACTGGATGTATCCGGCTCGCTCCAAGGAAGGTACTTCTTCGATCATTTTGCTGCCGTAGTTGGCTGTCTGTATTTTGACTACTTTTGCTCTTGCAGCTCGGGACTCCACCATCACAATGCTCCAGGATCAGCTCAAAGCACTGGAGATCTTGTCGGGACCCCGAATTTGCAAATCCGGACCCTCTGTGTATTCAGCACTAGTCCAGGAACACGCTAGTGCACACAGTCTTAACATCGGTAAATATCACAATCATACCATTCGATATTATCAAAGTACTTTATTTAAATAACCAAACTGGTTACTCGACCTTATGGTCAAGTTACAAATGTATGCCTCGCAAGGCGAAACTTATTAAAAGAGAAATAATAGCAGCGGAAAATAAGATAACCCATTGGCGCCATCCGGTATACCACAGGCAATCGACCGGGCTCGCATCCCTAAGTAGACGGATCCTCTTGGAGTTCCTCCTCCAAAGCTGGCGTAATCTCCTCTTCAACTGATATTGTGTTGAGGCAAGGGTGAGTACTTGGTACTCAGCAAGTCATGCACAGAATGCAAGCTAATATACTATATGCATGGCTCGGTACAAAAGAATAGCTCAAGGTATATTTGCAAAGAAATGACTTTTGACAAGTAATATAAGTAGATTCGAAAGCAGTAGAAATAAGTAAAGCGTAAATAACTTTTCAAGAAATTTAATAAACATTTTCCCCATCCTAAACCACATTTCCATCATCTTCATTGTTAAACCAAACCAACCTTTCAAACCAAAGTTATTTTTGAGAAAATCTAACCCTTGACTGTAATTCCCGAGCATTGTCCAGTACCGTGGACACGGCTATTTAAATAGATTCTACACTCTGCAGAGGTTATGCACTTTACCCACAAGATACAGTCAAACACCACAAAGGCGAGTTCCCGTAACAAAGCCTTTCGGAAGCCTCAAACAACACAGGTGGTCCTCTCCGGTTCGTGCTCTACACCATCCCTTCCCTTAGCCAAGGCGAAGTATGGGACCAACACACCGTTAGATGGGTATCTGGCCACAGCCACGATACGCTCCCCCGTACAATCACACAAACGGTGTAATTGACACCCTGAGGCTTCACAAGTGAGTCCTTAGCGACTTAGTCAACTAGGGCCGTCCCATTCCACCATGTGGTTGCAAGTATGACCCAGTTCAAAGGCTTGCAAGGTTAAGTCCTTAGAGTGACCAGGGCAAGACTACCGAAGAACCAAATCAACATCCCCAATGCCACAACCGCCCACTGATTACTCTTGCCACATGCCCTGGCCGAAATCTGTTTATCAAACCCCAGTTGATTACCATGCACCACGTGCCATCAACATCACATGATACTTTTCCAAAACAGGTTCAATATATCATTAAGTCAATATTAACATTTGATTGTCCAAAATCCTGTTATGAGCACGAGTGAGTCTAAGCAAAGATACTACAACGGTCTAAACCCAGGTTGGCAATTTAATAATGTCCAACTAGTAAACCACAACTAGGGTGACAAGGGTCATGGCACATACTTAAATAATCAAGGTGTCATACAGCAAATTGGTATTTATCTATCCCCCATGTTTAAACAAAGTATCTTTCTAATTGAACTAGCATGCAATAGTTTAAATCAAAATAGATTTCGAAATAGGATCAACATGGTCAAAGCACAACTTGCCTTCAAAAATTACTTGCTCTTGGTCTTGAGTTGGATCCTGAGTCAACACTTCTCCTTGAATCCTTCCCAAGCACTTCAACGTCTACTCGTAAAGCGTGCAAATAGCAATACACAAATAAACAATAGGCAAAAACATCCCAAAACTCCAAATAAAATCCATAAACAGAGAGAACATAATTTTCTGGATTTTTAGGAACTGGAATCGTCCAAATCGGAGTTAAAATGCAAAAGTTATGATTTATTAAAGTTTAAATAATCGATTAAATAATATTACAAAGAAAAAATTTAGTCCAAAAATTAAATAAAATTCATATTTAGGTAGATCTCAATTTTATACAAATTTAGAAATTTGAATCACTCAAATCGGAGTTGAAACGCAAAAGTTATAAGCGTTTGAAGTTTGAATCTAAATTTGAATCAATATTTCGAATTAATAAATCATTTTCTTTTTCGGAAATTAATTATTGCGTCAGCATGGACACGTGGCAGCCTCTGATTGGTTGGCTGACGTCAGCCGGTCCATAGACTCGGTCCACGCCGGCTCGGGTCTCACTGTGGACTCGATCGACGACTTCACGTGTCGCTGACATGTGGGCCCACTCGGGTGACGTCATGGGTGACGTCGGCGCGGGCTGGATTAGCCATCGACATGCGGGCCCTCGACACGCGGGCGGCGTGTCGGTTACACGCGACGCTGCCAGCGTGGGCGGCGACGCGTCGGTCCAACTTCCAAGACGCGTGGCACAATCTCGGCCGTTGATTCAAAAATCAACGGCCCAGATTGGATCGGGTGACGCACGTTCTGGGGTGAACGTGGCCAATCTGGACCGTTGGATCTAGATCCAACGGCTGGGATTAGATCCAAGGATCTAAACGTGATCTCACCGTGACGGCCAGATCTTGATCGGACGGCTGTCCGAGTTCGCGAGGTTGATGGCGACGCGGCGGCGTTGGCTTGACCGGAGACGAAGACGACGACCTCCCGTGCGGCGTTTCCGTGCAACTCCGGCGTGAAGGCTGACACTCCCAGGCGCGGCGCGACACGGCGATCTCAGTTCTGGACTTGGTGTCGTCGGAGAACGGCGGAGGCGGCGGGGATCAACGAAAAACCGCGGCGGAAGACTTCCTCTACTCCGGCGAGCAATAGCGGGGCGACGGCGGCGGCTCAGGCGAGGTGAGAAGGGGGCTCGGGTGCGTACGGTTGTGCGCTTCCCGATGGCGGCGGCGGCGTATTTAAAGGGGGCCTCGGCTTCCGTGTAGAGCGCGGAAACCGAGGTTGACACGGTGACGGCGGCGGAGGACTCGGCCGACCGGCGGAGAGCAGCGAAATCGCGGCCGTCCGCGTGGCGCGATCAACGGCCACGATGGCTTGGCGCTGAGCAGGTCCGGCGGACACGGCTCGGGTCGGGTCGGTCGATCATGACCGTTGGATCTCGATCCGACGGTCCCACGCGTGGGTTCAGTTCAACGTGGTTCGGTCGAGTCGGTGGCTCGGGTCGGACTCGAGTCCGACTTCGGGTTACGACTTCGATCGGAGGAATAGTACTTGACCCGAGTTGAATTTCCAGCGATTTAATATTTAAAATAATTCATAATTCATTTAATTCATTAAAAATAGCAAAAGACTCGGAAAAATTCCAGAAAAATTCTGGAAAATATTTTGGAACATTTTGGACTCAAATAAAATATTTCCAACAAAATTTTATTTGCAAAATTAAATTCTTTAATTATTTCAAAATGGAATAAATTCAAATAAATTCCAAATAAATCCAAATAAATTCCAGAAAATTCCAAAAATTCACCAAGGTGCCAAACCACACATGAATTTAAGGAAAGCAAAATTTTGGGGTGTTACAGATCTCCGAGCTCCAAGCTTGATCTGACTCGGAGATGTTGGCCCGGGAGCTGGAAGGTGCACTTCTTAGCTTGGTTCTCCTTCACCTCTATCATTCTTGCAGTATTCTTGATGATGAACCGTGTTGCTTATAGAGTACAAAGATAGGACGCAAGCACAACTCGGCGACCTAGATGGGAGGGTTAAGGCTACGGAATCGACATTTGCTGCATTCCGCCAAGCTCCAAGCCAATGCTAGCGCTCCTACACCCCGGTGGGTTGGGCAACGGAGACCAAGTCCTCTGATGCTTGCAGGAGGCACCCGAGAGGCTCAGGACCTACTTGAGGGAGACGGTGACCACAAGCTCTAGTTAAGCTCTAGCAATTGTGAAGTCCCTTTATCCCCGAGTGGATCTTGAAGCCGTCAAGGAAGGCTTCGCCAGCACGGTGGACAATGGCCAAGTCGCCGCACTTCTCGAAGCCGTCAAGGGCACCTCTGTCGAGTTGGTGGAGAATTTAGACTTAGGCTTGTAATTATGTATTTGTAGGCCATGTAAGACATTTAGTTGACTTGTACGATTCAATTTTGATAGCTGAGTCTTGGTACCTTCTGCCTCATCTTCTTCCATTGTTGACTCCAATTTTATCCGAGCGATTTAAGCCCTTTTTGTTGTATGCTCTGCCCGACTAGTCTAGCCCCAAGCGCCGGGACTTAGCCCATGGCCCTTTGTCCTAGACACACCTTCTGAGTGACTAAAGTTCGCCGCTCATGGGATCAAAGTCTCACTCATTCGGGATGTACGCACTTGGAAAAATTTTTTTGAAAGCCACCTGAATGAAAAAGAAGGACATCTCCAAGGTAAGTGTAGCCCCCAGCTTACTGCTTATTTGGGTGACAATTGAGTAGTAAGTCAAAAACTTTATTCATAACAACATAATCGTACATAATGTTTAAGTGTAAAAGTGATGTAGTTGTTCTATGTTCCATGTGTTGCCAATGGTCACACCGTCTTCACTTTTAAGTCGGTAAGCCCCTGGGCGTGTCACTTCGTCAATGATGTAGGGGCCTTCCCATCTTGGGGAGAGCTTGTGCTCACTTTTTTGATTATTTCTTAGAACCAAATCTCATTTGAAGAAGGCGCGGCCCTGAACATTGCGATCATGATAGCGATGTAAGCCCTGAAGGTACATGGCCGACCGGATCGCCGCGACATCCCTGGCCTCCTCCAGTCGGTCGAGGTCTTCTAGCCGGCTTTCTTCCTACTCGGCTTCCTTATAGTTACGGACCCTTGGGGATTCGAATTCCAATTCGGTGGGTAAGACCGCCTCTGAACCATACACCAGGGAAAAAGGTGACTGCCCGGTTGCTCGACTAGGAGTAGTCCTAAGCCCCCAGAGCACCAAAGGCAATTCTTTGACACATCGCGTGGCGCAAGGTTTGAGGCGATCAAATATTCTCGCCTTTAGGCCTTGCATCACCATGCCATTGGCCCGCTCAACCTATTCATTACTCCGTGGGTGCGCCACAAAGGTGTCGGGACCCGAATTTGCAAATCCGGACCCTCTGTGTATTCAGCACTAGTCCAGGAACGCGCTAGTGCACACAGTCTTAACATCGGTAAATATCACAATCATACCACTCGATACTAGTAAAGTACTTTAATTAAATAGTCAAACTGGTTACTCGACCTTATGGTCAAGTTACAAATGTACGCCTCGCAGGGCGAAACTTATTAAGAGAGAAATAATAGCAGCGAAAAATAAGATAACTTCGTGGCGCCATCCAGTATACCACAGGCAACTGACTGGGCTCACTCCCTAAGTAGACGGTTCCTCTTGGAGCTCCTCCTCCAAAGCTGGTGTAGTCTCCTCTTCAACTGGTGTTGTATTGTGGCAAGGGTGAGTACTTGGTACTCAGCAAGTCATGCACAGAATGCAGCTAATATACTACATGCATGGCTTAATACAAAGGAGTGGCTCAGGGTATTTTTGCAGAAAACAGCATTTGACAAATATCATAAGTAGATTCGAAAACAGTAGTAACAAGTAAAGTATAATTAACTTTTCAAGGAGTTTAGCAAACATCTTTTCCCATCCTAGTCCACGTTTCCATCAACATCATTATTAATCCAACCCAACCCTTCAAGTCCAAGTTATTTTTGAGAAAATCTAACCCTTGACTGTAATCCCCGAACGATGTCCAATACCACGGACACGGCTATTCGAATAGATTATACACTCTGCAGAGGTTATGCACTTTACCCACAAGATACAGTCAAACACCACAAAGGCGAGTTCCCGTAACAAAGTCTTTCGGAAACTTCTAACAATACAAGTGAGCCTCCCCGGTTATTGCACACTAACCCTTCCCTTAGCGAAGATGAAGTTTAGGCCAATCAACCGTTAGATGGGTACCTGGCCGCAGCCCCGGTACGCTCCCCCGTACAACATACACAAAGGGTGTAGTTGACCTCCTGAGGTCCCACAGGTACGTTATTAGCAACTTAGTCAACTAGGTCCGTCCCATTACCGACATGTGGTTGCAAGTTTGACTCAGTTCAAAGGCTTGCAAGGTGAAGTCCTTAGGGTGACCAGGGCAAGACTACCCGAAGAACCAAACCAACGTTCCCAATGCCTCAACTGGCCCACCTGATCATTCTTGCCACATGCCCCGGTCGAAAACTATTTATCAAACCCCAGTTGGTTACCATGCACCACGTGCCATCAACATCACATGATACCTTCCCAAAACAGGTTCAATATATCATTAAGTCAATATTAACATTTGATTATCCAAAATCATGTCATGAGTACGTAGCAGGTCTAAGCCATATACTACAACGATCTAAAATCCCATGTTGGCAATTTATTAATGTCCAACTAATAATCCACAACTAGGGTGACAAGGGGTCATGGCACATATTTAAGTAATCAAGGTGTCATACAGCAATTAGGCATTTATCTAATTTCCCATATTTAAATAAAGTATTTTCTAATTGAACTAGCATGCAATAATTTGAACCAAAATAGATTTCAAAATGGGATCAATATGGTCAAAGCATAACTTGCCTTCAAAAAGTACTTGTTCTTGGTCTTGAGCTGGCTCCTGGGTCAATACTTCTCCTTCGAAGCCTTCGGGAACTTCAACGTCTACTCGTAATACGTGCAAATAGCAATACACAAATAAACAATAGGCAAAAGCATCCCAAAAACTCCAAATAAGATCCATAAACAGAGAGAACATAATTTTATGAATTTTTAGGAACTGGAATCGTCAAATTCGGAGTTAAAATGCAAAAGTTATAGCATTTTAAAGTTTAAATAATCAATTAAATAATATTACAGAGGAAAACTTTAGTCAAAAAATTAAATAAAATTCATAATTAGGTAGATCTCAATTTTATACAAATTTAGAAATTTGAATCACTCAAATCGGAGTTGAAACGCAAAAGTTATAAGCGTTTGAAGTTTGAAACAAAATCTGAAATCATTATTTCGAATTAATAAATCATTTTCTTTTTCGGAAATTAATTATTGCGTCAGCAGTGACACGCGTCGGTTTCTGATTGGCTGGCTGATGTCAGCCGGTCCATGGGCTCAGCCCACGGCTTGGCTTGGTCCACCGTGGACCTGGTCCACGGCTCGGGTCGCTGACAGGTGGGTCCCCTCGGGTGACGTCATTCTTGGCGTCGTGAGGCTCACCACGGTGGCGGCAGTGGGACCACGGTGACATCATGGGTGACGCCACCGCGACGGCCGGGCAGCGGCCGACATGCGGGCGCGTGTCGGCGTCACACGCACGCTGCGTGGGCGGCGGCCGATCGCGGTCGACCTCCCAGACACGTGGCTAGATCTCGGCCGTTGATTTGAAAATCAACGGCCCAGATTGGATCTGGACTCACGCGTTTGGGGTGAACGCGTTTGATCTGGACCGTTGGATCTAGATCCAACGGTCGAGATTGGATCTGGGATTTTTGGACGGGATCTCACCGTGGGATGACGTGGCGTGATCTGGGATGTTGGATCTGGATCGGACGGCTGAGCGAGCTCGGGGTCCGGCGATGGCTTGCGGCGGCGCTGGCTTGCCGGGATTGGGGACGACGACCACGGCGACGGCGCTTCGGGCGTGCTCCGGCGATGTGAGAGGTCCCTTCCGACGCGGCTTGACCTCCCGGTTCCGGATCTGACCTCAATGGCGGCGGAGGACGGCGAACGGCGGCGGAAACAGCACTTAACCGCGGTGGAGCGCTATGGCAACTACGGCGAGCGATTGCGGCTAAACGGTAGCGACTCAGGCGACGTTGTCTAGGGCTACGGGTGCGCACGGAAGTCGGCGTCACGGCACGGGTGGCGGCGCAATAAATAGAGCCCTCGGCGTGGTAAACGCGACGGAAGCGAGACTGCTCGCCGCGCGGCGAGTCCGACGGCGACACGGAGAGGATGACGCGGGCAGCGCAGACGCCGTTGGATCGAGATCCAACGGTGCGTGAGTTTGGGTTCGGGTCGAACTCGGGCGAGCTGGCTGGCTTGGTCGGGCTCGGGTCCGGCGACGTGGCTCAATCGTGGCCGTTGGATCAAGATCCAACGGTCACACGGGTTTGGGTTCGAGCGGGTTAATTTGGACCAATCAAGCGCGAGTCGGACTCGAGTCGACTTCGGACTTCGGTCGATCGGAGGAACAGTAAAACCAACTCGATTTAATTAATCCGATTAAATTCTCAGAAATTCAATTAAATCATTAAAAATAGCAAAAGACTCAGAAAAATTCCAGAAAAATTCTGGAAAATATTTTGGAACATTTTAGACTCAAATAAAATATTTCTAACAAAATTTTATTTGCAAAGTTTAATTCTTTAATTATTTTAAAATGGAATAAGTTAAAATAAATTCCAAATAAATCCAAATAAATTCCAGAAAATTCCAAAAAATTCACCAAAGTACCAAATCACAAATGAATTTAAGAAAAGCAAAATTTTGGGGTGTTACAAACCTCCCCCCTTAATAGAATCTCGTCCCCGAGATTCAGGGCTAACTAAGGAATAGGTTTGGAAAGTCTTTCTTCAAATCCTCTTCGCGCTCCCAAGTTGCTTCACTCTCCGCGTGGTTGCTCCACTGAACTCTACAGAAACGGGTTGACTTGTTCCTCGTTTCTCGATCCATGGTGTCAAGAATCTTCACGGGATGCTCCTTGTAAGTCAAATCTTCTTGCAACTCAATTGACTCTAACGGTGTCTGTTCCTCAGGTACTCGGAGACACTTCTTCAACTGGGACACGTGGAACACGTCATGCACTCTTGCTAATGACTGCGGTAACTCAAGCTGGTAAGTAACTTCGCCTCTGCGGCTCAAAATCTTGAATGGTCCAACATAACGGGGTGCAAGTTTCCCTTTGGCATGGAATCTCTTAACTCCCCTGAGAGGCGTAACTCTGAGGTATACAAAGTCTTCTGGTTCAAAACTCAAATCCCGGCGACGATTGTCAGCATAACTCTTCTGTCGGGATTGGGCTATCTTCAACCTTTCCCTAATCATGGCAATCTGCTCTTCAGCTTCTTGAAGAATATCAGGCCCGAAGACACGGCGCTCGCCGGTCTCATTCCAGTTTAATGGTGTCCGACAGGGTCGACCATACAGTGCCTCAAAAGGTGACATCTGTAAACTAGCCTGGTAACTATTGTTGTAACTGAACTCGGCATACGGCAAACTCTTATCCCAAGAGGTAGCATAAGCCAATGCACACGCTCTTAGCATATCCTCCAGAATCTGATTGACTCTTTCGGTCTGTCCATCCGTCTGTGGATGATAGGCTGTACTGAAGTTCAAACGGGTCCCCATGGCTTCATGCAACTTATTCCAGAACCTTGAGGTAAATTGGGTACCTCTGTCCGATACAATCCTTTTTGGCACTCCGTGCAAACAGACGATCCTGATCATATACAACTCTGCTAACTTATCCCCCGAGTAAGTTGTCTTCACAGGAATAAAATGGGCTACTTTGGTCAAGCGATCCACTATAACCCATATGGAGTCATAACCTCCTTGAGTTTTCGGCAAACCGGTAATGAAATCCATTCCGATTTCCTCCCACTTCCACTCAGGTATTTTCAACGGCTGTAGCAATCCTGCTGGCCTCTGATGCATTGCCTTGACTCTCTGGCATACGTCGCACAATGCAACATGCTCGGCAACTTCACGCTTCATGCTCGGCCACCAGAATCTCTCCTTCAAGTCTTGATACATCTTGGCACTTCCAAGATGAATCGAGTACTTGGAGTCATGGGCTTCTTCTAGGATCAATCGCTTGATTCCTTCCTGTTCGGCACACAAATGCGATCCCTCATCCATAACGTGCCCTGCTCATCTAGCTTGAAGTCCTTTGCCTTGTCTTCCTCCATTTTGGACTTAATCCTGCGGATCTTGTCATCATCCTTCTGCCCTTCCCGAATCTGATCTTCTAGGGTAGGCTTTACCTCCAGTGCGGCCAAGAATCCACTAGGTACCACCTCAATCTTCATTCTCTGAAATTCCTGGCATAGCTCATCCTGATTCGTGGCTATCAACATATTCACGGTATGGCTTTTCCGACTCAAGGCATCGGCCACCACATTAGCCTTTCCGGGATGATAATGGATTCCGACATTGTAATCCTTAATCAACTCTAACCATCTCCTTTGCCTCATATTCAGATCCGACTGGGTGAATATGTACTTAAGGCTCTTATGATCCGTGTACACTTCACATCTGTTCCCGATCAGATAGTGACGCCATATCTTCAAGGCATGCACTACGGCAGCTAACTCTAGGTCATGTGTCGGGTAATTCTCCTCATGCGGCCTCAACTGCCTTGATGCATAGGCGACAACCTTTCCGTTTTGCATCAACACACATCCAAGTCCTTGGCGCGATGCATCACAATAGATATCAAAGCTTTGATTGACGTCCGGCAGAACCAACACTGGTGCTGATGTCAACCTCGTCTTCAGTTCTTGGAATCCCTTCTCGCACTCTGGCGTCCATGTAAACTTCTTCTCCTTTTTCAGCAATTGCGTAAGAGGTCTCGCAATTGTTGAAAAGCCTTCAATGAAGCGGCGGTAGTAACCTGCCATTCCAAGGAAACTCCGGATCTGGGTCACGATCTTGGTACTCCCAATGTAACACAGCTTCTACTTTACTTGGATCATGGCGACTCATGCGGTCATTACATGTCCGAGGAATTCCACCTTGTCCTTCCAAAAATCAAACTTCTTGAACTTGGCGAAGAGTTCTTTGTTCCTCGGCTTTTCCAAAACTCGCCTCAAGTGCTCTGCATGTTCATCCTCTGTCTTGGAGTAGATTAGGATATCATCTATGAACACAACAACAAACTTGTCCAAATATTCCATGAACACCTTATTCATCATATTCATGAAATATGCTGGTGCATTCGTCAGACCAAAGGACATAACAGTAAACTCGTAATGTCCATATCTCGACGAGAATGCAGTCTTCGGAATATCTTCTGATCGGATCTTCAATCGATGGTATCGATCTCAGATCAATCTTGGAGAAAACTCCGGCTCCTCTCAGCTGGTCAAACAAATCATCAATCCTGGGTAGCGGATACTTATTCTTCACGGTAACTTCATTGAGTGCACGGTAGTCAATGCACATCCTGAAACTCCCGTCCTTCTTCTTGACGAACAAAACTGGTGCTCCCCACGGCGACGAACTCGGTCTGATAAATCCTTTCTCCATTAACTCTTCAAGTTGTTTCTTCATCTCTACCAATTCCTCGGTGGACATCCGATAGGGTCTCTTTGCTATCGGTGCTGTACCAGGTACAAGCTCTATCACAAACTCTATGTCCCTGTCTGGCGGCATACCAGGTAGATCTTCAGGAAAAATATCTGGGTACTCATTCACTACTGAGACGTCCTCTATGCTGATTGCCTTGGTACTGTTAACCATCAACTGTCCATCTCTAACGGCAGTAGCTTGAAATTCTACTTTCTTTCCACACAGGCTCTCAACTGAGATAGTCCTCCTTCCACAATCCAATACGGCCTTGTGCTTGGATAACAAATCCATTCCCAAAATAACATCTAAGGTCTAGGTCTCCAAAATAATAAGGTTCGCTAGGGACTCTATCCCATCTATTAGTATTCTCACCCCCGAACATCCTACTTTCGTTCGGAGTTCGGAACCAGGGGTTTGAACTAAAAGCATGCATTTAAGTCTTGCAATCTCCAAATCATTTTTAGCAGCAAAGCCTTGCGAAACAAACGAATGCGAAGCTCCAGAATCAAACAAAGCATCGCAGTCTTGAGTTAACAAGTAACTTACCCAAGACGACGTCCGTAGCATTCTGCGGTGCATCTGCGGTGACATGGTTGACTCGGCCTCTCACCACGATGCAGGATGTGGCTCCTGGTCTTTGGCGTCTGGCTGGTGTGGATCCTAGATTGAAGCGAATCTGGGTCACTCCTGCTGTCTTCTTAGGACAACTGTTGGCAAAGTGTCCGGGCTCGTTGCAATTGTAGCAGCGTCTCACTGTTCCTTGTTGGCTGCCTGGAGCGGCGTTTCGAGGGTGGGTGCGATAGTTACGATTGATGAGTCTTGGTGCTGGTGACGGTGTCCTTGTTGTATTCTCGCGGCCGGAATCTGAAAAGCTGATTTGGCGCAACCCTCAAACGTTCTTTGTGCTCCTGGTGCGATCCACGATGCCGCATCCTGCGCTTCCTATTCTCATCAGTTCCTTGCGCTTTGTCCTCAAGAATAAGCGCCTTATTCACCAACTCTTGGAAATCTGGAAAGGTGTGGGTGATCAATCCCACCTGCGATCTGAGTTAAGTCCCTTCATGAAACGAGGTATGCGGCTTTATCCGTCGCTACATCCTCAGGTGCGTAGCGTGCAAGCTATGTGAACTTGTTCAGGTATTCGACCACAGGCTGATTACCTTGCTTCAGTGCTCTGAACTCCTCCTTCTTGAGATCCATGATTCCTTCAGGCACGTGATACTGACGGAATGCAGCTGTGAACTCCTCCCAAGTGATGTCCTGAGGGTTCACTTGCGTGGCACAGAAGTTCTCCCACCATTCAGCGGCTGTTCCTTCCAACTGATGAGAAGCGTAGAGTACCTTCTCATTTCCTATGCATTGAGCGATGTGTAACTTCCTCTCAATTGACCTTAACCAATCATCGGCCTCCAATGGATTGGTATTCCCAGAGAAAGTGGGTGGGTGAGTCCTCATAAACTATGACAGTCTTGTATTCTGGCGTTGTCCCTGATTGACTTGATTAGCGGTGGCCTGAGCAGTGACGTGTTGCATCTGTTGCATCATAGCATGCATCAACTGAGTCTGAGCAGCAAGAAATGCTCCAAAATTCTGCATGTCCAGTGGCGGTGCTGGTGCTCCATCATTGGGGTTTTCTGTTGGGCGAGAACCACTCCCATTGCCTCCAAGGTTTCCGCGAGTGTTCACCATCTGTGGTTTGCTCTAGGTTTTAGAGATGAGAGGGAAACAAGAATAGACAAGTAGTATGGAACTTATGCGGGGCGAAAGGTGTAATTTAAAGTCCAACTTTATTATTTTAGTTAATAGTAACTTGGTATGGTTGCTTACAATGCCTAGGGGCCTTGCAACACATACTGCACACTCAACAAGCAATGAAAATCCAAATCGAACTAACACTGGAGTCTAACGCCTAAAGGGTGACTCTTTATTCTATGACGCGACTCGGCGAAGGAGTCTCACTATAGAACCTACGCTCACTCATCGAGAAAACCTCCACGGCCTGGATACGGATGCTGCGGCATAGGTGCGAAACGATCGCCATGTCCAGCAACTGTGTCATCTGTGGTAGTCGAAGAAGCAGTGTCCTCCTCAAGCTCCGGCTCCTCCGGGTCTGGCTCGTGCAGCTCGAGCATTGGCTCCGACTCTGGTGCGTACAATGCCGTCTCTAACTCTCCAATCCTTTGCAGAAGGTGAGACACATACTCTTGAGCTTCCCGCCATCTGTTCTTCTCTGTCGTGATCTCCTTGCGGGCCTTCTGTAGCTCCTTGCTTGTATCATCGAGTACATCCTCCTGGGCGACAACAAGTCGTGCCAACTGTGTGACCATGGCATTCTCATCCTGAATCGCCTTCGGGTCAAGAAGGTTATTGCTGCGCGGATGATATCGGAACACCGTGCTCTCCAACTCTCTGACGTAGATGCGGGTAAATGTGTCGCATCGCTCGTCGTGACACTTCTTGGATACCCATCTGCATTGTAGACCTCCTGGCAGTGCAGTGTATCGGGCGATTGCCCGGGCCCTTCTTCCTAGCAGGTACCACAATCTTCACGTCACAAGCCTTGATCAATCCTACTTGTCTGATCACTTCCACTTGGTATTGTGGCTTCTCAAAATCTCCGAGAGTCTGTAGCATACGCCAACGTTCCGCGGCGTGACCAACCTCCAGATCGACGTAGTTGAACTCTCCCTCCATTTGTCACAAGAGTGCTCACGTAAGAACTCGAAATTTTTAAATCGTGACAAGGTAAGGAAAAATTCAGCAAGAGACAAGAAAAGAAAGAATGGGATAAGCCGAGATGTCATTTCTTGTCTTGACAAACTTTTAGCTTTAGAAAATAGGTTTTATCCTCTCTACGACCTTTCTAGCTAGGGTTGAGCCTACGGTCAACCTGGCTCTGGTACCACCTCTGTCGGGACCCGAATTTGCAAATCCGGACCCTCTGTGTATTCAGCACTAGTCCAGGAACACGCTAGTGCACACAGTCTTAACATCGGTAAATATCACAATCATACCACTCGATACTAGTAAAGTACTTTAATTAAATAGTCAAACTGGTTACTCGACCTTATGGTCAAGTTACAAATGTACGACTCGCAGGGCGAAACTTATTAAGAGAGAAATAATAGCAACGGAAAATAAGATAACTTCATGGCGCCATCCAGTATACCACAGGCAACTGACTGGGCTCGCTCCCTAAGTAGACGGTTCCTCTTGGAGCTCCTCCTCCAAAGCTGGTGTAGTCTCCTCTTCAACTGGTGTTGTATTATGGCAAGGGTGAGTACTTGGTACTCAGCAAGTCATGCACAGAATGCAGCTAATATACTACATGCATGGCTTAATACAAAGGAGTGGCTCAGGGTATTTTTGCAGAAAACAGCATTTGACAAATATCATAAGTAGATTCGAAAGCAGTAGTAACAAGTAAAGTATAATTAACTTTTCAAGGAGTTTAGCAAACATCTTTTCCCATCCTAGTCCACGTTTCCATCAATATCATTATTAATCCAACCCAACCCTTCAAGTCCAAGTTATTTTTGAGAAAATCTAACCCTTGACTGTAATCCCCGAACGAAGTCCAATACCGCGGACACGGCTATTCGAATAGATTATACACTCTGCAGAGGTTATGCACTTTACCCACAAGATACAGTCAAACACCACAAAGGCGAGTTCCCGTAACAAAGTCTTTCGGAAACTTCTAACAATACAAGTGAGCCTCCCCGGTTATTGCACACTAACCCTTCCCTTAGTGAAGGCGAAGTTTAGGCCAATCAACCGTTAGATGGGTACCTGGCCGCAGCCCCGGTACGCTCCCCCGTACAACATACACAAAGGGTGTAGTTGACCTCCTGAGGTCCCACAGGTACGTTATTAGCAACTTAGTCAACTAGGTCCGTCCCATTACAGACATGTGGTTGCAAGTTTGACTCAGTTCAAAGGCTTGCAAGGTGAAGTCCTTAGGGTGACCAGGGCAAGACTACCCGAAGAACCAAACCAACGTTCCCAATGCCTCAACTAGCCCACCTGATCATTCTTGCCACATGCCCCGGTCGAAAACTATTTATCAAACCCCAGTTGGTTACCATGCACCACGTGCCATCAACATCACATGATACCTTCCCAAAACAGGTTCAATATATCATTAAGTCAATATTAACATTTGATTATCCAAAATCATGTCATGAGTACGTAGCAGGTCTAAGCCATATACTACAACGATCTAAAATCCCATGTTGGCAATTTATTAATGTCCAACTAATAATCCACAACTAGGGTGACAAGGGGTCATGGCACATATTTAAGTAATCAAGGTGTCATACAGCAATTAGGCATTTATCTAATTTCCCATATTTAAATAAAGTATTTTCTAATTGAACTAGCATGCAATAATTTGAACCAAGATAGATTTTAAAATGGGATCAATATGGTCAAAGCATAACTTGCGTTCAAAAAATACTTGTTCTTGGTCTTGAGCTGGCTCCTGGGTCAATACTTCTCCTTCGAAGCCTTCGGGCACTTCAACGTCTACTCGTAATACGTGCAAATAGCAATACACAAATAAACAATAGGCAAAAGCATCCCAAAAACTCCAAATAAGATCCATAAATAGAGAGAACATAATTTTATGAATTTTTAGGAACTGGAATCGTCAAATTCGGAGTTAAAATGCAAAAGTTATAGCATTTTAAAGTTTAAATAATCAATTAAATAATATTACAGAGGAAAATTTTAGTCCAAAAATTAAATAAAATTCATAATTAGGTAGATCTCAATTTTATACAAATTTAGAAATTTGAATCACTCAAATCGGAGTTGAAACGCAAAAGTTATAAGCGTTTGAAGTTTGAAACAAAATCTGAAATCATTATTTCGAATTAATAAATCATTTTCTTTTGGAAATTAATTATTGCGTCGTGATGACACGCGTCGGTTTACGATTGGCTGGTGGCGTCGGTAGGTCCATGGGCTCACCCACGGCTTGGTTAGTCCACCGTGGACCTGGTCCACGGCTCGGAGTCAGCGGCAGGTGGGTCCTCGGGTAGCGTCATTCTTGGCGTCGGCGGGCTCACCACGGTCCGGCAGTGGGACCCACTGGTGACATCATGGGTGACGTCACCGCTGGGCAGCGGCCGTGACATGCGGGCCAGCGTGTCGGCGTCCTGCACGCTTGTGGCGTGGGCGGCGGCGACCGCGGTCAGCCTCCCGCACACGTGGCTAGATCTCGGCCGTTGATTTGAAAATCAACGTCCCAGATTGGATCTGGACTCACGCGTTTGATCTGGACCGTTGGATCTAGATCCAACGGTCGAGATTGGATATGGGATTTTTGGACGGGATCTCACCGTGGGATGACGTGGCGTGATCTGGGACGTTGGATCTGGATCGGACGGCTGAGCGAGCTCGGGGTCCGGCGATGGCTTGCGGCGGCGCTGGCTTGCCGGGATTGGGGACGACGACCACGGCAACGGCGCTTCGGGCGTGCTCCGGCGATGTGAGAGGTCCCTTCCGACGCGGCTTGACCTCCGGTTCGGATCGACCTCAACAAGTGAGGACGGCGGACGGCGGCGGAAACAGCACTTAACCGCGGTGGAGCGCTACAGCAACTACGGCGAGCGATTGCGGCTAAACGGCGGCGACTCAGGCGACGTTGTCTAGGGCTACGGGTGGACACGGAAGTCGGCGTCACGGCACGGGTGGCGGCGCAATAAATAGAGCCCTCGGCGTCCGTGAAACGCACGGAAACCGAGACCTGCTCCGTCGCGGCGGTGGAGTCCGACGGCGACACGGAGAGGATGACGTGGCACGCACATAGCCGTTGGATTGAGATCCAACGGTGCATGAGTTTGGGTTCGGGTCGGACTCGGACAAGCTGGCTGGCTCGGTCGGGCTCGGGTCCGGCGACGTGGCTCAATCGTGGCCGTTGGATCAAGATCCAACGGTCACACGGGTTTGGGTTCGGTGGCGGGTTAATTTGGACCAACTGGCGCGAGTCGGACTCGAGTCTGACTCGGACTCGGGTCCGGTCGGAGGAACAGTAAAACCAACTCGATTTAATTAATCCGATTAAATTATCAGAAATTCAATTAAATCATTAAAAATAGCAAAAGACTCAGAAAAATTCCAGAAAAATTCTGGAAAATATTTTGGAACATTTTGGACTCAAATAAAATATTTCCAACAAAATTTTATTTGCAAAGTTTAATTCTTTAATTATTTTAAAATGGAATAAATTCAAATAAATTCCAAATAAATCCAAATAAATTCCAGAAAATTCCAAAAAATTCACCAAAGTCCCAAATCAGACATGAATTTAAGAAAAGCAAAATTTTGGGGTGTTACAAAAGGCAAAATAAATTTTAATGCTGAGCTCCTCGCACTAGTCTTGGAATTTAATGCCCCTGAACTGAGTGCCATTATCTTTTATGATTCTACTCGGCACGCCAAATCTGACCATGATTTCTTGAAAGAATTCTCTGGCTTTAGCAGCTGTGATCGTGGCCATGAGCTTGGCCTCAATCCATTTTGTGAACTTATCGATGACAACGAAGATGTGGGTGAAGCCACCTTGCGCTTTCACTAGGGGTCCGACCCGGGTACGGTATGTGATCGAGATGATCCGAACGGTCAAATGTGATCGAGACCTCGGACCATCTCAAATATTGGGGGTCACTGGCATGACTGCATTGATGTCCCGAGTGGTAAGCTTTTGCTTCCACTTGGACTCATATGCTCCCGAGCCCCCGAATATGAAGTTGAGCTCGTGCTTGATCTCCTAGTAGTTGTCCTCTTCAGGAGGGTCTTCTTTCATGCCGGCCTCCCTTTTATCCTTGTGCTCCGACCGCTTGTGTTTTCTCCTGCGAATCTTTTCAGCGTGAAACAATCTTTGGCAGCGTGCTTATTCTTGGGTTGAAAAGGGCACTGCACATTCATTACCTCATCATAATCTTTTGTCTGTGGCGTCTTTGTTTGGCTGCGGCCTGCTACCGTGAACAGCTCTTTGCCCTTCCACTTCTTATCTTTTGGCTTTGAGGACTCGGGGTGGTCCTTCTTGTCCTTCTGCCGGGGACGATCGTCTTGGCACTCGGCCAGGGCGTCTGATGTCGTGGCGTAGCGGTCTGCCAGGGCGAACATCTCCTTTACCATGGTCGGTGGCTTCCGAGACATCTTCTTGATCAGATCGGAGTCATTGACACCTTTCTAAAAGGCTGCTATGATAGTCACATCCGAGATATCCCAAATTGTATTCTTCTTCTGCGTGAAGCATCGGATGAACTCCCGAAGAGATTTGTTCTTCTTCTGATGAAGTTGATACAAATCCCACGGGGTCCTAGGCTTCTCGTAAGTGCCTTGGAAGTTCATAATGAACTATTCACAATATCTCCCCAAGAATGTAACATCCTGAGTTTGTAATTGCCTTTTTAAATGTTAATTATCCTTTGAGAGTTATTTGAAAATCAATTTGGAGTTAATTGTTTTTGGATTTGTTTGCTCGATCTGTTTCGTTTTAGTTTTTGCTCCAAAATCTCGTTTCGTGTTGCGGTTAGAATTTCTAAGCAACCGTAGTTTCCAAACCTTCTTTAGCTATCCTAGAGTCTATCCTAAAGGTTTTCGGGGAGGGTTTTTGAGTTTCGGAGTTTTTTCGGGGGTTTTTGGGGTTTTTACGCTCGAGCGGCAAGATCGCCCTGGGCAGATCGGCCGAGGCGACCGGGCAGGGGGCAGAGCCCTCTCTGCTGCCCGTTGCCCAACCACCTCAGCACTTAGAGTATTCCTACTCAAGCCACCTCCCCCAGCCGTACTACTCCCTGTCCCTCACTTCACTCCCTCTCACTCTCACCCTCACCCTCTAGCTCTCCTTCTCTAGCTCTCTCTCCCATGGAGCTCTCTTTCTCTCTCTCAAGCTGTTCCTCTCCCTAAAACTCTCTCTGGTGTTCTTTGAGCTCGAGGTGAAGCAAGCCACGGAGGAGATCACCGTTCTCAAACCCTAGCAGCAATCTGTGGTAAGTGGATCGAGTTCTAGTCAACTCTGCTGCGATCTGAGTTCTCTCCTCTAGTTCATGTTTCCTTTACTCCTTGTTGTCCTAGTTGAAACCCTAGAAAACCTAGTTGTAGAGCTCAACTTTTAGTTAGCTGAGTTTCTAAACCTAGGTTGGGTGCTAGAGTTCTCGTTAGTGCGAAAACTGAGATCAGAAACCCTAAATACGTTTTTATCGGATATATTTGGTTAAATGTCGTTTTCGTAGCTTTTGGAATTAAACCTTGGAACCCTAGTTCCAAAAGCTAGGAAAAGGACACTAGAATGTATTCGACGTTGTTAAAGTCCGAGTTTCGCGAAAGGAATCGAGTTTGAATTCGATTCGAGGAGAAAGTCGGAATTTAGCATGAATTAGGACTCTAGAGTTTCTCGGATTAGGAATTAGGCCAAACGAGGTCAGAACCACGTGTGGTTTGCATAAATGGGTCCTTGTCATCTTCGAGAACCCATCCGTGCAATCGCCGCGAAATTCCGAAGTCGTTTGTGCGAAAATCCTTTTACGGAAAATTCGATCGACTGTGGCCGGCACTACCGACGTGGTAAGTCCGGTACTGCCGCTCAGGCCGGCACTACCGACCCTTGTGGCCGGTACTGCCGGGCTTAGGCCGGCACTACCGCTCCCGCAACGCCGGTAGTTATTTTCCAGAGAGGTCCTCGTTTAGGTTTCGCAGCCGCCGGTACTACCGACCCTTGCGGTCGATCGCTGACCGAAGCGGCACTACCGGGGTTTGTACACCGGTACTGCCGGTCTCCAATTCAAGTTTTGGTTTTGGTTTTCGTTTTCTCTCTCGTGTTCGCTTATTGGTTGTTGTCCGCTTCTTTGAGCTTTTTGTCTTGTTCTCGTTGTATCTTAATCGTTTCCTCGTTATTTCTTTTGTCGCGCTTTTGTTTAGACGTTGACGCCTCAGGAGCAGTAAGCGAGGATCCGGATTTCGACCCAGAGGACACACAAAACCCAGAGCAAGCAGGCAAGCACCCCCTTTGAACATATTGCTCCTATAATTGCAAAAGTATTTGATGTTTTGCAAAATGATTACGCATGCATATGATTATTACAAGTATTTAAATGGTGGGAATAGGTAGTTACCCTAATGGTTGGATGGCTTATCTCAATCTTGTTGTTATCCTAAAATCCTTGAGTAACCCTAGTTTAAGGATAGACGCTATAATAAGTGTTGTCAGGGGTTATAAGTCAAATAGTTGCATACGCTTAGACCAGCTTTAGACTGATTGAATAATGATCGGTGGACTCAGTCAATCAAAGATTTTTGATACGTTATTAGGATTTCGGAAATGGTGATTTCGGAAAAACAAAGGCTATGTTGGTAAAAGATGAAAAAGGAAAGGTGTACGATGATTTATGCCGGACGGATGATGGAAGGTCTCGTCTGTGCAATCCTAAGGACTGAACTTGACGTTTTTAACCAAGTCCTTTCGTACAACCACATGTGCTAGTATGGGATAGCCTAAACCCAGTACAGGAGTTGGAATTTGATCTTGCGCCGTGGTAGGTCGAAGTAGTTGGGCAATACCGATGTGCTGGTGTTGCTTAGAATACTCTCTCACCACGCGCAGGTGTTGGAGACTTTTGTGAAACAACGGTGGATGCTTTGCTGAGGGTAAAAGGCACGATGGGCTGTTAGCCATCGTTGGATCCGTGTGGGTGAATTAGGTTTGGAGTTTTAGGTACCCAAACACCTTAATTGGGGGGTACTCTCGCCTGGCCCGGGGGTACTCTGTGTGGGTGTGTGGAGCCCCCACCCAAAGCAAAGAGCGCACATCGCCGGGGCTGACGCAAGACTAGATGCCGACAATTGGAAGAGTTTCGTCACAATCTAGCAAAACGGATACGGTATGTATCGCGTGGCATGGTTGACATGATTGCTAGAGTGTGTCGTGTGGGTAAAGTGTGCATTCTCTGTAGAGATTAATCAAACTAATCGATTAGCCGTGCTCACGGTCACGAGCATCTTGGGTATTTATTGTCAAGTATAGTATTTTGGTTTTGATTTCTGAAAAGGATTTGAAATCGGTAGATCTTGTAAATGTTGGGTTGTATCATGCAAATATTGAGTCGTTGGACTCAGAGATCAGTTGGATTGGTGATTTGATCAAGCTGGTGGTGATTCTTGATGCCATGTGATGGTGGTGTTGGTTATGTTGAAGGAAATGATTCCTATTGCCATGTAATGGTGGTGTTGCTTATGTTGGAGGAATTTGGATGTTGAATGAAATGTACAATTACATTATGTATTGATTTACTCTCATTTACTAAATGTTTTATAAACAGTGCAGTATTCCAATCTATTAGTCTATTACAAATAACTTCAGCTTCATGCAAATCTGAACTAG